>CAWUFW010003818.1:0-1200000 GCA_963921515.1 Calotriton arnoldi
TTCACCTATGTTGAAATCATTGACAGTATTGAATGGAAGGAAAGAGGGACAAAGAGAGAAAAAGAAAGCCAGACAGAGGGAGAGAGAGGATTTGTATTCTTTGGGGGAGGATGAACTCATTTAGATATATATTTAAACAAGGTTAAAAGAAAAACATTTATCGAAGGAATTAGTAGGGCTTTAATTTTTGAGAGAGGACTCTCAACCAGTGAAACACCAGGATCTGATCACATAACCTTTGGAAGTAAGAGTCAGAGACCTTAACCACTAGGCCACAGTGACTCATGTGTGTCCTTCACGAAAACTTATATATGACATTCGGATCAAACACTCCAGTGTATGCAGTGCCATAGGTTAGACTACAGCCATGTTGACATTATTGTCAGTTTTGAATGGAAAGAAAGAGGTTCAGAGAGAGAAAAAGAAAGCCAGACAGAGGGAGAGAGAAGATTTGTATTCTTTGGGGTTAGATGAACTCATTTAGAGAGATATTCAAACAAGGTGAAAAGAAAAACATTTATCAAAGAAAGAACCATTGCCTTAATTTTTAACTGAGGACTCACAACGAGTGAAATACCAGGATTCAAACACTTAACCTTTGGATTAAGAGTCAGAGACCTTAACCACTAGGCCACAGTGACTCCTTATAGCTGATCTCAAAAACTTATATATGACATTCGAACTAAACACTCCAGTGTATACAGTGCCGTAGGTGAGAGTTCACCTATGTTGACATTGTTGACAGTGTTGAATGGAAGGAAAGAGGGTCAAAGAGAGAAAAAGAAAGCCAGACAGAGGGAGAGAGAAGATTTGTATTCTTTGCGGTTATATTAACTGATTTAGAGAGATATTCAAAGAAAGCATTTACGAAAGGAAGGACCATTGCCTTAATTTCTAACTGGGGACTCACAACCAGTGAAACACCAGGTTTTGAACACTTAATCTTTGGAATAAGAGTCAGAGACCTTAACCACTAGGCCACAGTGACTCCTTATAGATGCTCTCCAAAACTTATATATAACACTCGGATCAAACACTCCAGTGTTTGCAGTGCAGTATTTTAGAGTTCACCTATGTTGACATTATTGACAGTGTTGAATAGAAGGAAAGAGGGTCAAGAGAAAAAGAAAGCCAGACAGAGGGAGAGAGAAGATTTGTATTCTTTGCGGTTATATGAACTGATTTAGAGAGATATTCAAACAATGCAAAAAGAAAAACATTTATCAAAGGAAGAACCATTTGCCTTAATTTCCAATTGAGGAATCACAACCAGTGAAACACCAGGATTTGAACACTTTACCTGTGGAATAAGAGTCAGAGACCTTAACCACTAGGCCACAATAACTTCTTATAGCTATTTTCAAAAACTTATATATGACATCCGAATTAAACACTCCAGTGTATACAGTGCCGTAGGTGAGAGTTCACCTATGTTGACATTGTTGACAGTGTTGAATGGAATGAAAGAGAGACAGAGAGAGAAAAAGAAAGCCTGACAGAGGGAGAGAGAAGATTTGTATTCTTAGGGATAAGATGAACTCATTTAGAGAGATATTCAAACAAGGCGAAAAGAAAAACATTTATCAAAGAAAATACCATTACTTTTTGACTGTGGTTTCACATCCAGAGAAACACCAGGATTTGAACACATAAATTTGGAGTAAGCTTCAGAGACCTTAACCTCTAGGCAACAGTAACTCATGACTGACCACCACAAAAACTTATATATGACATTCGGATCAAACACTCCAGTATTTGCTCTGTCCTAGGTTAGAGTTCACCTATGTTGATATTGACAGTGTTGAATAGAAGGAAAGAGGGTCAGAGAGAGGAAAAGAAAGCCAGACAGAGGGAGAGAGAAGATTTGTATTCTTTGCGGTTATATTAACTGATTTAGAGAGATATTCAAACAAAGCAAAAAGAAAAACATTTATCAAAGGGCGAGCCATTGCCTTAATTTCTAACTGAGGAATCACAACCAGCAAAACAGCAGGTTCTGAACACTTACCCTTTGGAACAAGAGTCAGAGACCTTAACCACTAGGCCACAATGACTCCATATAGATGTTCTCAAAAACTTATATATGACATTCGAATTAAATACTTCAGTGTATACAGTGCCGTAGGTGAGAGTTCACCTATGTTGACATCATTGACAGTGTTGAATGGAAGGAAAGAGAGACAGAGAGAGAAGAAGAAAGCCTGACAGAAGGAGAGAGAAGATTTGTATTCTTAGGGGTAAGATGAACTCATTTAGAGAGATATTCAAACAAGGCGAAAAGAAAAACATTTATCAAAGAAAATACCATTGCTTTAATTTTTGACTATGGTCTCACAACCAGAGAAACACCAGGATTTGAACACATAAACTTCGGAGTAAGCGTCAGAGACCTTAACCACTAGGCCACAGTAACGCATTTGTGACCTTCACGAAAACTTATATATGACATTCGGATCAAACACTCCAGTATTTGCTGTGTCCTAGGTTAGAGTTCACCTATGTTGAAATCATTGACAGTATTGAATGGAAGGAAAGAGGGACAAAGAGAGAAAAAGAAAGCCAGACAGAGGGAGAGAGAGGATTTGTATTCTTTGGGGGAGGATGAACTCATTTAGATATATATTTAAACAAGGTTAAAAGAAAAACATTTATCGAAGGAATTAGTAGGGCTTTAATTTTTGAGAAAGGACTCTCAACCAGTGAAACACCAGGATCTGATCACATAACCTTTGAAGTAAGAGACCTTAACCACTAGGCCACAGTGACTCATGTGTGTCCTTCACGAAAACTTATATATGACATTCGGATCAAACACTCCAGTGTATGCAGTGCCATAGGTTAGACTACAGCCATGTTGACATTATTGTCAGTTTTGAATGGAAAGAAAGAGGTTCAGAGAGAGAAAAAGAAAGCCAGACAGAGGGAGAGAGAAGATTTGTATTCTTTGGGGTTAGATGAACTCATTTAGAGAGATATTCAAACAAGGTGAAAAGAAAAACATTTATCAAAGAAAGAACCATTGCCTTAATTTTTAACTGAGGACTCACAACGAGTGAAATACCAGGATTCAAACACTTAACCTTTGGATTAAGAGTCAGAGACCTTAACCACTAGGCCACAGTGACTCCTTATAGCTGATCTCAAAAACTTATATATGACATTCGAACTAAACACTCCAGTGTATACAGTGCCGTAGGTGAGAGTTCACCTATGTTGACATTGTTGACAGTGTTGAATGGAAGGAAAGAGGGTCAAAGAGAGAAAAAGAAAGCCAGACAGAGGGAGAGAGAAGATTTGTATTCTTTGCGGTTATATTAACTGATTTAGAGAGATATTCAAAGAAAGCATTTACGAAAGGAAGGACCATTGCCTTAATTTCTAACTGGGGACTCACAACCAGTGAAACACCAGGTTTTGAACACTTAATCTTTGGAATAAGAGTCAGAGACCTTAACCACTAGGCCACAGTGACTCCTTATAGATGCTCTCCAAAACTTATATATAACACTCGGATCAAACACTCCAGTGTTTGCAGTGCAGTATTTTAGAGTTCACCTATGTTGACATTATTGACAGTGTTGAATAGAAGGAAAGAGGGTCAAGAGAAAAAGAAAGCCAGACAGAGGGAGAGAGAAGATTTGTATTCTTTGCGGTTATATGAACTGATTTAGAGAGATATTCAAACAATGCAAAAAGAAAAACATTTATCAAAGGAAGAACCATTTGCCTTAATTTCCAATTGAGGAATCACAACCAGTGAAACACCAGGATTTGAACACTTTACCTGTGGAATAAGAGTCAGAGACCTTAACCACTAGGCCACAATAACTTCTTATAGCTATTTTCAAAAACTTATATATGACATCCGAATTAAACACTCCAGTGTATACAGTGCCGTAGGTGAGAGTTCACCTATGTTGACATTGTTGACAGTGTTGAATGGAATGAAAGAGAGACAGAGAGAGAAAAAGAAAGCCTGACAGAGGGAGAGAGAAGATTTGTATTCTTAGGGATAAGATGAACTCATTTAGAGAGATATTCAAACAAGGCGAAAAGAAAAACATTTATCAAAGAAAATACCATTACTTTTTGACTGTGGTTTCACATCCAGAGAAACACCAGGATTTGAACACATAAATTTGGAGTAAGCTTCAGAGACCTTAACCTCTAGGCAACAGTAACTCATGACTGACCACCACAAAAACTTATATATGACATTCGGATCAAACACTCCAGTATTTGCTCTGTCCTAGGTTAGAGTTCACCTATGTTGATATTGACAGTGTTGAATAGAAGGAAAGAGGGTCAGAGAGAGGAAAAGAAAGCCAGACAGAGGGAGAGAGAAGATTTGTATTCTTTGCGGTTATATTAACTGATTTAGAGAGATATTCAAACAAAGCAAAAAGAAAAACATTTATCAAAGGGCGAGCCATTGCCTTAATTTCTAACTGAGGAATCACAACCAGCAAAACAGCAGGTTCTGAACACTTACCCTTTGGAACAAGAGTCAGAGACCTTAACCACTAGGCCACAATGACTCCATATAGATGTTCTCAAAAACTTATATATGACATTCGAATTAAATACTTCAGTGTATACAGTGCCGTAGGTGAGAGTTCACCTATGTTGACATCATTGACAGTGTTGAATGGAAGGAAAGAGAGACAGAGAGAGAAGAAGAAAGCCTGACAGAAGGAGAGAGAAGATTTGTATTCTTAGGGGTAAGATGAACTCATTTAGAGAGATATTCAAACAAGGCGAAAAGAAAAACATTTATCAAAGAAAATACCATTGCTTTAATTTTTGACTATGGTCTCACAACCAGAGAAACACCAGGATTTGAACACATAAACTTCGGAGTAAGCGTCAGAGACCTTAACCACTAGGCCACAGTAACGCATTTGTGACCTTCACGAAAACTTATATATGACATTCGGATCAAACACTCCAGTATTTGCTGTGTCCTAGGTTAGAGTTCACCTATGTTGAAATCATTGACAGTATTGAATGGAAGGAAAGAGGGACAAAGAGAGAAAAAGAAAGCCAGACAGAGGGAGAGAGAGGATTTGTATTCTTTGGGGGAGGATGAACTCATTTAGATATATATTTAAACAAGGTTAAAAGAAAAACATTTATCGAAGGAATTAGTAGGGCTTTAATTTTTGAGAGAGGACTCTCAACCAGTGAAACACCAGGATCTGATCACATAACCTTTGAAGTAAGAGTCAGAGACCTTAACCACTAGGCCACAGTGACTCATGTGTGTCCTTCACGAAAACTTATATATGACATTCGGATCAAACACTCCAGTGTATGCAGTGCCATAGGTTAGACTACAGCCATGTTGACATTATTGTCAGTTTTGAATGGAAAGAAAGAGGTTCAGAGAGAGAAAAAGAAAGCCAGACAGAGGGAGAGAGAAGATTTGTATTCTTTGGGGTTAGATGAACTCATTTAGAGAGATATTCAAACAAGGTGAAAAGAAAAACATTTATCAAAGAAAGAACCATTGCCTTAATTTTTAACTGAGGACTCACAACGAGTGAAATACCAGGATTCAAACACTTAACCTTTGGATTAAGAGTCAGAGACCTTAACCACTAGGCCACAGTGACTCCTTATAGCTGATCTCAAAAACTTATATATGACATTCGAACTAAACACTCCAGTGTATACAGTGCCGTAGGTGAGAGTTCACCTATGTTGACATTGTTGACAGTGTTGAATGGAAGGAAAGAGGGTCAAAGAGAGAAAAAGAAAGCCAGACAGAGGGAGAGAGAAGATTTGTGTTCCTTGGGGTTAGATGAACTGATTTAGAGAGATATGCAAACAAGGCGAAAAGAAAAACATTTATCAAAGAAAGAACAATTGACTTCATTTTTAACTGAGAACTCACAACCAGTGAAACACCAAGAATTGAATACTTAACCTTTGGAATAAGCAACAGAGACCTTAACCACTAGGCCAACGTGACTCCTTGTTGCTGATCTCCAAAACTTATATATGACATTCGAACTAAACACTCCAGTGTATACAGTGCCGTAGGTGAGAGTTCACCTATGTTGACATTGTTGACAGTGTTGAATGGAAGGAAAGAGGGACAAAGAGAGAAAAAGAAAGCCAGACACAGGGAGGGAGAAGATTTGTATTCTTTGCGGTTATATTAACTGATTTAGAGAGATATTCAAACAAAGCAAAAACAAAACATTTA
Source organism: Calotriton arnoldi (assembly GCA_963921515.1). Lineage (NCBI taxonomy): Eukaryota > Metazoa > Chordata > Amphibia > Caudata > Salamandridae > Calotriton > Calotriton arnoldi. Next base: position 6,212 of record CAWUFW010003818.1, read on the forward strand.
TCAAAGGAAGAACCATTGCCTTAATTTCTAGCTGAGGACTCACAACCAGTGAAACACCAGGTTTTGAACACTTATCCTTTGGAATAAGAGTCAGAGACCTTAAACACTAGGCCACAGTTGTAGGAGAGTAGGATCTGCTTCACATGGGTACCCCCACTTTTTGCTGATGCTTCACTGGTTTTCGACATTAGTCTGGCTGGGGCCCTGCTATTCAGAACCCCAGCCTAGCTGTTTCCTCTTTAAAAGGGTCTCCATGTGCCTTAGGCACATCACTGATTGGGATCTGGAGTGCCCTTGTAAGTCCCTAGTATATGGTATACTATGTACCAAGGGCATAGGTACCTCAGAGGCCTGCCAGGGGCTGCAGCATGTATTATGCCACCCCTGGAAGGCCATCCAAACTGACACCACAGGTCTGCTACTGCAGCCTGGGTAAGGTGGTGCATGCACCCCTTACTGTGGTATAGGTTACCTATATCACTAAATGCATACACACATATAAACCTATAAGTCACTCCTAAGGCAGGCCTTATCAATCCTAAAGGCAGAGTGCATGGTTCCTATGTGAGAGGGTGCCCCTGCATGAGCAGGGCCCTCTGCAGCGTTCAGAGACCATCTCTGATGCTGTTTGTAGTGCAGCCTGACCATATACTCTTAAACGCATTATATCCTCGCGGTAAAATGCTAACTATGGAATGGCTGCACCTAAACATGTCGTGTTTGGTGTCAAACATCTTGGAATACTACCCCCCCGCCAATCCTGGTGGCCGGGGTAGCATTCCACCCTTCTAGAGGGAAAGGCATGTTAACTCTGACGAGTCCGGTAACTTCTTTCCAGAGCCCTGGCATCACAAAATGGATGCTGCTGCCACAGACACGAGTCTGGCCTCCTGCTGCTGGACGAAACTCCGGCAGGGGAGGCCTGGACAATAGGTTTCCTGTCCCAAGGAGGTGTGACCACCTCCCCAGACAGGACAATGTGTATTGGGGCTGGGCGGGAGCACTTTCGGGTGCTTTGAAGTCCTGGACTGGGGGCACACTTGGTGTCCCTGTGCATACCCCAGTTCAAACCGGATCAGGGGCTTGCAGCCCCTGCTTTAGCGCGAACTGGACAAAGGGAAAGGGGTGTAGCCACCCCTCTGCCCTGACCCACCCATAGGTGGGGCCACAGAGTAGTCCATCCCCTATTTTTAGAATAAAGGTAGGAACCCAGTCCTTAGGACTTTAGATTATACCTGGACAAAACTCTGAAACTGAATCCTGGACCTTCGACGCTCTACTCACGATTAGAGGACTGAAGAATCTCCCTTGGGGTCAAGGAGTGACTCCCCTGCTTGGCAGGCACCAAAGAAGCATCTGTCCGGTTCGCATCACTGAAGCTCCTGTCGGACGCCGAAGTCATCGCATCACCAGAGGTGGATTCTCAGACTTCCCGAGGCTACCCTGAGTTCCCAGCAAAGCTGAGGCCCGTGGCTATCGTGGGTGACTTGAGACCGTGACCCCTGTACACCGAGCACACTTGCAAGTGCACCATCTTCTGGGTCTCCCAAGAAGTCGTGTTTTGGGCTCCGAGTATCCCTAGCCTCCAGCACCACCTGCACCAAAGATCACTGTCCCCCACTTCACGAGTGTCCTGTAAGCCAGCTCCACGTGCAGCGTCACGAGGCTCCTTCGCGGTCGCTAGCCCGTTGGCTAGTAGCCCTTAACGAAGGCCAATCTTTTCTTTGCTTGGCATCCTGGTTGCTCCAGGCCTGCCCTCACTTACCCTCGCTGGGTGAGTTCCACAGACCTTGCTGGTCTGCACCATCGACGATCTACATCTTACTTGAGACTTGCCGTTGCCAAGGCTTGTTGGGTCCAATCCGGTCGCCGACACCTCAGCACTTGGCAGACATCGAGCAATAGCCCGAATCCTGCTCCTGGTCACCGACAACGCCTCCCGGACCTCGTGGCTGAAGAGTCAAGACGACTGTCAACGCACCTGAAGCACTCAACATCGGTGGGCATCTGTCCATCGCCTTCCTGGTCACTGGCTAGTGACCCAGACTCTGTCCCCTCTGCTTTCAGGTTCACCAGAACTCCGATCCACTCTTGGATCCACCCGGACACTTTTCTCTTGGCCGCCAGCAGCACTTTGCAGCAGATCGCCATTCGAATCGACGACGAAACCCGACCCCGAAAGGCACCTATGCACCCGGCTTCCCTGGGTGAGGTAACACGAGTACTCCGGTGCTCCCGTGGGTAGAGACTCTTCAAAGTCCAAGATCTCAAAGGGATTTGTCCTAGTCCTCTTTTAAGTGTCCCTTTCCTCTATTTTCCCGATCCCGACTTTCTCCATAGAAGTTAACGGCGTATCGCGGTTGTGTATTTACACTGCACGCGTCTCCCGTGGGTCCCCTGTGTCACTACCTTGGGTGGTTCCTTGTGGTCCAAGCACTTCTAGAGGCTCTAGGCCTAGTGTCTAGTTCAGTCGTGGTTCGCATACCACTTTATTGGTATATGGTTTGGTACGCCCCTAGGGCCCAAACGTGTATTTGTGCTATTACTGTGATTTAAGATCTTATAACCTATGTACTTCGAACTCTAGCCTCATAAAGAGACTAGAGGGGTGTGTTTAGTAATAAATACATATATTTTGAATATATACCTGGTGTGGTGCTCTTTCATTTGGTCACTCAAGAGATTATAGACTGGTAAAACAAGCTGCTTTACATTCCTTCAAGACTTAGCCTGAAGGCTGCTCTCCATAGCTACCACTAGGATAGCTTTCAATAAGGTTGTCTTTAACCTACCTACCATAAGAGTCGATTTGGACTGGTGCAAGGTGCCCACTATAATTAGTGGACAGCATATGCCAGGCCAACTTCTCACATTGGTGTGCAGCGTGTGGGATTCCAGCTTGCTATTGTTTTACCAGATAATCTCAATTGAATTGATCAACTGAAAACCACTAAAGGTACCTAAGGTACATATAATTTAAGCTTAGAATAACAGTAAGTTCTACTGAACTTAGAGTTGTGTGTTAAGGGATAGCACAACCCTTTCTACAACTCAAGAGAGTTTAGTAGGCCACACTAGAGTAGGTAGTGCATACACCACACCACACTAGTAATGTCTTTAAAAGCAGGATCCAAAGATGCCTTGCAGGAAGCCATTGAGCTTCCACCCTCCAAGTATGATACACTCCCATTCTTGGAATTGAGAGCTTTGTGTAACGTGAGGAAATTAAGGACAGGCCAAAGTCCCACCACCCAACACCTCCAGGAGTTGTTGGTGGCTTATGATCTTAGTAAGTCCTCAGAGACTGAAGGGGTAGGAGCAGAGGGTGGGCCAGCAGATGAGGAAGGGGCCAGGGGTACCACTACCCCCAGCCCCCTCTGAAACTGACCAGGAGGGTGACAATGACCCTGACCTGGAGAACCCAATCCCTTCTGGGGAAGATGAAGATGAGGATCTAGAGAACCACACCTTTGTCCCCCAGGAAGGATTATGAGTGTGCTCAGAAAGTCTAGGTCTCCTTCTCAGGAGTCTAACCACTCTGGCACCTCAATAGGGAGCTCTGTTTCTTCTCACAGGAGGGAATCCTCTCATGAGAGAAGAAAGAGACTGGTCCAGTATGAGGAAACTCAACTAGAGATCAGGAAGAAGCAATTGGCTTTAGATAGAGAATCCCTAGATGTCCTTAGAGAGAGAAGAAAGTTGGGACTAGAGTCCCATGGTGGCAGCCATGTCCCTAGAGATAGGGAAAGGTCCTATGACCATAGGAACCTGAGCAAGATTGTCCCTCCCTACCAGAGTGGGGATGATATCCACAAATGGATAACTGCTTTAGAGAGGGCCTGTAAAGTACAGAAGGTCCCTCAGGAGCAGTGGGCAGCAATCTTGTGGCTCTCCTTTGCTCACAAAGGTAGAGACAAGCTCCTCACTGTTAGAGAGGAGGATGCTGACAATTACAAGGTCTTGAAGAGTGCTCTTATTGATGGGTTTGGCCTAACCACTGAACAGTACAGGTTGAAGTTCAGAGACACCCAAAAAGCACAGACTCAGGACTGGGTAGACTATGTGGATTGTTCTGCCAAGGCTCTGGAAGGCTGGTTGATGGGCAGTAAGGTGTGTGACTTCTCAGGATTGTATAATCTGATAATGAGGGAGCAGATTCTTAATAACTGTCAAAATCAGCTGTTGCATCAATACCTGGTTGACTCTGATCTGACCTCTCACCAAGAATTGGGAAAGAAGGCAGACAAATGGGTCAGAACCAGGGTGAAGCAGAAGGTACAGAACCAAGGTGGGGAAACCAAGAAGCAAGATGCTAAGAACTCTGACAAGGGTGGGGAGAAGGGTAAAGATCAAAAGTCTTCATCAGGCCCCCAAAAATCTTCTTCTGGTGGGGATTCCCAGTCTACCAAGGGTAAAGGCCAAAGAAAACCATGGTGCAAGGTCTGTAAGCAAAAGACCCACTGGACCAGTGATTGCACCAAGTCCAAAGACTCCAGTCCAGCACCCACCAATGCCCCTAAGGCACCTGTTCCCCCTAGTACAGTTGGTGGAAGTGCTCCAGCAAAGGGTTTAGTAGGGTTCACCCTGGGAACTGAGTTGGGCTCTGACCTAGTTAGAGAACTGACTCAGGCTGTGTTAGTCTGTGATGGAGGCATGGATGTGCCCTCCTCTATGAGTCCCAGTAATCTGGGCAAGTACAGACAACAGCCTTTAATCAATGGACGAGAAGCTTTGGCATTTAGGGACACAGGGGCAAGTGTCACAATGGTGACACAAGACCTTGTGCTACCTGGGCAAGTTATGCTTGGTGAGATGTACCAAGTGACCAATGCTAGCAATGTCAGAACAGACCATACTCTGGCAGTTGTTAACTTCTCCTGGGGAGGGGTAACTGCCTTAAGAAGGTTGTGGTAAGTGCAAACCTACCAGTCGAATGCTTGCTTGGCAATGACTTAGAGACTTCTGCTTGGGCAGAAGTGGAGCTCAGGACCCATGCAGAAATGCTGGGGATCCCTGCAGATGTGTTTGCTGTGACCAGGTCACAAGCCAAAATGTCTAGCACTGAACAGGCCTTGGATTCTGGAAGAATGGACCAAGTGCCTTCCAAGAGGATGAGTAGTAGGGTTAAGGCAGTGCCTTCCCCCTTGGCTCAGGAGGAAGATCAGTCCCTTGAGGGGGATGATCTCAGCCCTGAAGAAGGAACTGTCCCAGAGGAACTGGAACCTGACCAGTTTGAGTTCTTGGGGACAGGGGGACCTTCTAGGGCAGATCTGAGCCAGGAGCAGCAGAGCTGCCCCTCCCTTGAACCCCTCAGACAGCAAGCTGCTGCTGAGGCTGCTGGGAAAGCTAGTGGTCCCCATACAGTGTATTGGGATGATGGACTCCTGTACTCAGAGAGTAGAGACCCCAAGCCTGGTGCTACCAGGAGGTTCGTAATACCTTTGAAGTTCAGGGGCTTCCTATTGACCCTAGCCCATGATATTCCCTTAGCAGGACACCTGGGCCAGAACAAGACTTGGGACAGAATTGTCCCTCACTTTCACTGGCCCCACATGTCTGAAGACAGTAAGGAGTTTTGTCGCTCCTGTGTAACCTGCCAAGCCAGTGGCAAAGCAGGTGGCACTACAAAGGCCCCCTGATACCACTACCTGTGGTGGGGGTGCCCTTTGAAAGGGTAGGGATTGACATTGTTGGTCCCATGGATCCCCAAACAGCCTCTGGGCACAGGTTTATCCTGGTGGTAGTGGATCATGCCACCAGGTACCCAGAAGCTATTCCCCTCAGGACCACTACAGCACCTGTGGTGGCAAGGGCCCTCCTGGGAATCTTCTCAAGAGTGGGCTTTCCTAAGGAGGTAGTCTCAGACAGGGGTGCTAACTTCATGTCTGGGTACTTAAAAGCAATGTGGAAGGAGTGTGGAGTTACTTATAAGTTCACCACACCCTATCACCCACAATGCAATGGTTTAGTTGAGAGATTCAACAAAACCTTGAAGGGCATGATTAAAGGGCTCCCAGAAAAGCTTAGGCGTAGATGGGACATACTCTTGCCCTGCCTTTTATTCGCATATAGGGAGGTGCCTCAGAAGGGGTTGGTTACAGCCCTTTTGAACTTCTGTTTGGCCACCCTGTGAGGGGTCCACTGTGCTTGGTGAAGGAAGGATGGGAGTTACCTCTCAAGCCCCCAAAGCAAGATATAGTGGACTATGTACTTGGTCTCCGCTCCAGGATGGCTGAGTACATGAAAAAGGCAACCAAAAACCTTGAGGCTAGCCAGGAACTTCAAAAGGCCTGGCATGACCAAAGGCTGTTCTGACTGTTTACCAGCCAGGACAGAAGGTGTGGGTGTTGGAGCCAGTGGCCCCAGCAGCTCTCCAAGACAAATGGAGTGGACCCCACACTATTGTTGAGCAGAAGGGTGAGGTCACTTACTTAGTGGACCTGGGAACACCCAGGAGTCCCCAAAGGGTTCTCCATGTCAACAGACTAAAGCCATATGTGGACAGGGCAGACATGGGCTTGCTCATGGCTACTGATGAAGGGCAGGAGGAAGAGAGTGACCCACTCCCTGACCTGCTCTCACAGAACCCTGACGATGGGTCAGTTGATGGTGTAGCCTTGGCCGGCAGCCTCACTACCCAGCAACAAACTGATTGCAGGCAAGTCCTCAATCAGTTTAGACATATGTTTTCACTGACACCCAGTCAGACCACCTGGTGCACTCATGAAGTGGACACTGGGGACAGTCTGCCTATTAAAAACAAGATTTATAGGCAACCTGACCATGTCAGGGACTGTATCAGGACTGAAGTCCAGAAAATGTTGGAATTGGGAGTAATTGAGCCCTCAGATAGCCCTTGGGCTAGTCCAGTAGTCCTAGTACCGAAACCTCACACCAGTGGTGGGAAAAGAGAGATGAGGTTTTGTGTAGACTACAGGGGTCTCAATGCAGTCACTAGGACTGATGCCCATCCAATACCCAGGGCAGATGAGCTCATAGATACTTTGGCCTCTGCCAAATATCTCAGCACATTTGACCTAACAGCTGGCTACTGGCAGATCAGACTAGCTGATACTGCAAAGCCCAAAACAGCATTTTCAACCCCTAGTGGGCATTATCAATTTGTGGTAATGCCCTTTGGTCTGAAAAATGCACCTGCCACTTTCCAGAGGTTGGTGAACACAGTTCTCACAGTACTGGAAGCCTATAGTGCAGCTTATCTAGATGATATTGCTGTCTTTAGCTCCACCTGGGAGGATCACCTGGTCCACCTCAGGAATGTTTTACAGGCCCTGCAAAAGGCAGGCCTGACTATCAAGGCCACTAAGTGCCAGATAGGGCAGAGTCAGGTTGTGTACCTGGGCCACCTTGTGGGTGGAGGCCAGGTTCAACCTTTGCAGAGCAAGATCCAGACCATCATGGACTGGACTGCTCCCACTACCCAGACTCAGGTGAGAGCCTTCTTAGGCCTGACTGGGTACTATAGGAGATTTGTCAAGGGGTATGGATCAATAGTGACACCCTTGAATGACTTAACTTCTAAGAAAATGCCCAAAAGGTTCAGTGGACAGCTAGCTGTCAAAAGGCATTTGATGACCTCAAGCAGGCCATGTGCACTGCTCCAATTCTGCAGAGTCCTGATTACTCCAAGAAGTTCATTGTTCAAACAGATGCATCTGAATTGGGGGTAGGGGCTGTACTGTCACAATTGAATGAAGAAGGTCAGGATCAGCCAGTAGCTTTTATTAGCAGAAGGCTGACCCCTAGAGAGAAACATTGGTCAGCCATAGAGAGGGAGGCCTTTGCTGTGGTCTGGGCTCTGAAGAAGTTGAGGCCATACTTGTTTGGTACACACTTCCTGGTTCAGACAGACCATAAGCCCCTCTTATGGCTAAAACAAATGAAGGGTGAAAACCCCAAACTGCTTAGGTGGTCCATTTCCCTACAGGGGATGGACTTTACAGTGGAACATAGGCCTGGGAGTAACCATGCGAATGCAGATGGACTCTCTAGGTATTTCCACTTAGAACATGAAGACTTAACTGGGCAAGGTTAGTTTAATGTCCCTACGTTTGGGGGGTTGTGTAGGAGAGTAGGATCTGCTTCACATGGGTACCCCCACTTTTTGCTGATGCTTCACTGGTTTTCGACATTAGTCTGGCTGGGGCCCTGCTATTCAGAACCCCAGCCTAGCTGTTTCCTCTTTAAAAGGGTCTCCATGTGCCTTAGGCACATCACTGATTGGGATCTGGAGTGCCCTTGTAAGTCCCTAGTATATGGTATACTATGTACCAAGGGCATAGGTACCTCAGAGGCCTGCCAGGGGCTGCAGCATGTATTATGCCACCCCTGGAAGGCCATCCAAACTGACACCACAGGTCTGCTACTGCAGCCTGGGTAAGGTGGTGCATGCACCCCTTACTGTGGTATAGGTTACCTATATCACTAAATGCATACACACATATAAACCTATAAGTCACTCCTAAGGCAGGCCTTATCAATCCTAAAGGCAGAGTGCATGGTTCCTATGTGAGAGGGTGCCCCTGCATGAGCAGGGCCCCTCTGCAGCGTTCGGAGACCATCTCTGATGCTGTTTGTAGTGCAGCCTGACCATATACTCTTAAACGCATTATATCCTCGCGGTAAAATGCTAACTATGGAATGGCTGCACCTAAACATGTCGTGTTTGGTGTCAAACATCTTGGAATACTACCCCCCCGCCAATCCTGGCGGTGGGGGTAGCATTCCACCCTTCTAGAGGGAAAGGCATGTTAACTCTGACGAGTCCGGTAACTTCTTTCCAGAGCCCTGGCATCACAAAATGGATGCTGCTGCCACAGACACGAGTCTGGCCTCCTGCTGCTGGACGAAACTCCGGCAGGGGAGGCCTGGACAATAGGTTTCCTGTCCCAAGGAGGTGTGACCACCTCCCCAGACAGGACACTGTGTATTGGGGCTGGGCGGGAGCACTTTCGGGTGCTTTGAAGTCCTGCACTGGGGGCACACTTGGTGTCCCTGTGCATACCCCAGTTCAAACCGGATCAGGGGCTTGCAGCCCCTGCTTTGGCGCGAACTGGACAAAGGGAAAGGGGTGTAGCCACCCCTCTGCCCTGACCCACCCATAGGTGGGGCCACAGAGTAGTCCATCCCCTATTTTTAGAATAAAGGTAGGAACCCAGTCCTTAGGACTTTAGATTATACCTGGACGAAACTCTGAAACTGAATCCTGGACCTTCGACGCTCTACTCACGATTAGAGGACTGAAGAATCTCCCTTGGGGTCAAGGAGTGACTCCCCTGCTTGGCAGGCACCAAAGAAGCATCTGTCCGGTTCGCATCACTGAAGCTCCCGTCGGACGCCGAAGTCATCGCATCACCAGAGGTGGATTCGCAGACTTCCCCGAGGCTACCCTGAGTCCCCAGCAAAGCTGAGGCCCGTGGCTATCGTGGGTGACTTGAGTCCGTGACCCCTGGACACCAAGCACACTTGCAAGTGCACCATCTTTTGGGTATCCCAAGAAGTCGTGCTTTGGGCTCCGAGTAGCCCTAGCCTCCAGCACCACCTGCACCGAAGATCACTGGCCCCCACTCCACGAGTGTCCTGTAAGCCAGCTCCACGTGCGGCGTCACGAGGCTCCTTCGCAATCGCTAGCCCATTGGCTAGTAGCCCTTAACGAAGGCCAATCTTTTCTTTACTTGGCATACTGGTTGCTCCAGGCCTGCCCTCACTTACCCTCGCTGGGTGAGTTCTACAGACCTTGCTGGTCTGCACCATCGACGATCTACATCTTACTCGAGACTTGCCGTTGCCAAGGCTCGTTGGGTCCAATCCGGTCGCTGACACCTCAGCACTCGACAGACATCGAGCACCAGCCCGAATCCTGCTCCTGGTCGCCGACAACGCCTCCCGGACCTCGTGGCTGAAGAGTCAAGACGACCGTCAACGCACCTGAAGCACTCGACATCGGTGGGCATCTGTCCATCGCCTTCCTGGTCACTGGCTAGTGACCCAGACTCTGTCCCCTCTGCTTTCAGGTTCACCAGAACTCCGATCCACTCTTGGATCCACCCAGACACTTTTCTCTTGGCCGCCAGCAGCACTTTGCAGCAGATCGCCATTCGAATCGACGACGAAACCCGACCCCGAAAGGCACCTATGCACCCGGCTTCCCTGGGTGAGGTAACACGAGTACTCCGGTGCTCCCGTGGGTAGAGACTCTTCAAAGTCCTAGATCTCAAAGGGTTTTGTCCTAGTCCTCTTTTAAGTGTCCCTTTTCTCTATTTTCCCGATCCCGACTTTCTCCATAGAAGTTAACGGCGTATCGCGGTTGTGTATTTACACTGCACGCGTCTCCCGTGGGTCCCCTGTGTCACTACCTTGGGTGGTTCCTTGTGGTCCAAGCACTTCTAGAGGCTCTAGGCCTAGTGTCTAGTTCAGTCGTGGTTCGCATACCACTTTATTGGTATATGGTTTGGTACGCCCCTAGGGCCCAAACGTGTATTTGTGCTATTACTGTGATTTAAGATCTTATAACCTATGTATTTCGAACTCTAGCCTCATAAAGAGACTAGAGGGGTGTGTTTAGTAATAAATACATATATTTTGAATATATACCTGGTGTGGTGCTCTTTCATTTGGTCACTCAAGAGATTATAGACTGGTAAAACAAGCTGCTTTACATTCCTTCAAGACTTAGCCTGAAGGCTGCTCTCCATAGCTACCACTAGGATAGCTTTCAATACGGTTGTCTTTAACCTACCTACCATAAGAGTCGATTTGGACTGGTGCAAGGTGCCCACTATAATTAGTGGACAGTATATGCCAGGCCAACTTCTCACAACAGTGACTCCTTATAAATGTTCTCCAAAACGTATATATGACACTCGGATCAAACACTCCAGTGTTTGCAGTGCAGTATTTTAGAGTTCACCTATGTTGACATTATTGTCAGTGTTGAATGAAAGAAAGAGGGACAGAGAGAGAAAAAGAAAGCCAGACAGAGGGAGAGAGAAGATTTGTATTCTTTGGGGTTAGATGAACTCATTTAGAGAGATATTCAAACAAGGTGAAAAGAAAAACACTTATCAAAGAAAGAACCATTGCCTTAATTTTTAACTGAGAACTCACAACGAGTGAAATACCAGGATTCAAACACTTAACCTTTGGAATATGAGTCAGAGACCTTAACCACTAGGCCACAGTCACTCCTTATAGATGTTCTCCAAAACTTATATATGACACTCGGATCAAACACTCCAGTGTGTGCAGTGCAGTATTTTAGAGTTCACCTATGTTGACATTATTGACAGTGTTGAATAGAAGGAAAGAGGGTCAGAGAGAGAAAAAGAAAGCCAGACAGAGGGAGAGAGAAGATTTGTATTCTTTGCGGTTATATGAACTGATTTAGAGAGATATTCAAACAAAGCAAAAAGAAAAACATTTATCAAAGGAAGAAGCATTTGCCTTAGTTTCCAACTGAGGAATCACAACCAGTGAAACACCAGGATTTGAACACATAACTTTTGGAATAAGAGTCAGAGACCTTAACCACTAGGCCACAATGACTCATGTGTGCCCTCCACGAAAACTTATATATGACATTCAGATCAAACACTCCAGTGTATGCAGTGCCATAGGTGAGACTTCAGCCATGTTGACATTACTGTCAGTGTTGTATGGAAAGAAAGAGGGACAGAGAGAGAAAAAGAAAGCCAGACAGAGGGAGAGAGAAGATTTGTATTCTTTGGGGTTAGATGAACTCATTTAGAGAGATATTCAAACACACCAGTGTTTGCAGTGCCGTAGGTTAAAGTTCACCTATGTTGACATTATTGACAGTGTTGAATAGAAGGAAAGAGGGTCCGAGAGAGAAAAAGAAAGCCAGACAGAGGGAGAGAGAAGATTTGTATTCTTTGCGGTTATATTAACTGATTTAGAGAGATATTCAAACAAAGCAAAAACAAAATATTTATCAAAGGAAGAACAATTGCATTAATTTCTAACTGAGGACTCACAACCAGTGAAACACAAGGTTTTGAACACTTAACCTTTGGAATAAGAGTCAGAGACCTTAAACACTAGGCCACAGTGATTCCTCATAGATGCTCTCCAAAACTTATATATGACACTCGGATCAAACACTCCAGTGTTTGCAGTGCAGTATTTTAGAGTTCACCTATGTTGACATTATTGTCAGTGTTGAATGGAAAGAAAGAGGGACAGAGAGAGAAAAAGAAAGCCAGACAGAGGGAGAGAGAAGATTTGTATTCTTTTGGGTTATATGAACTGATTTAGAGAGACATTCAAACAAAGCAAAAAGAATAACATTTATCAAAGGAAGAAGCATTTGCCTTAGTTTCCAACTGAGGAATCACAACCAGTGAAACACCAGGATTTGAACACTTAACCTTTGGAATAAGAGTCAGAGACCTTAACCACTAGGCCACAATGACTCATGTATGCCTTCCACGAAAACTTATATATGACATTCACATCAAACACTCCAGTGTATGCAGTGCAGTATTTTAGAGTTCACCTATGTTGACATTATTGACTGTGTTGAATAGAAGGAAAGAGGGTCAGAGAGAGAAAAAGAAAGCCAGAGGGAGAGAGAAGATTTGTATTCTTTGCGGTTATATTAACTGATTTAGAGAGATATTCAAACAAAGCAAAAACAAAACATTTATCAAAGGAAGAACCATTGCCTTAATATTTAACTGAGGACTATTTGTCCGTGAAATACCAGGATTCCAACACTTAATCTTTGGAAAAAGAGTCAGAGACCTTAACCACTAGGCCACAGTGACTCCTTATTCCTGCTTTCCAAAACTTATATATGACATTCGGATCAAACACTCCAGTGTTTGCAGTGCCGTAGGTTAGAGTTCACCTATGTTGACATTATTGACTGTGTTGAATAGAAGGAAAGAGGGTCAGAGAGAGAAAAAGAAAGCCAGAGGGAGAGAGAAGATTTGTATTCTTTGCGGTTATATTAACTGATTTAGAGAGATATTCAAACAAAGCAAAAACAAAACATTTATCAAAGGAAGAACCATTGCCTTAATTTCTAACTGAGCACTCACAACCAGTGAAACAACAGGTTTTGAACACTTAGCCTTTGGAATAAGAGTCAGAGACCTTAACCACTAGGCCACAATAACTCATGTGTGTCCTCCACGAAAACTTATATATGACATTCAGATCAAACACTCCAGTGTATGCAGTGCCATAGGTTAGACTTCTGCCATGTTGCCATTATTGTCAGTGTTGAATGGAAAGAAAGAGGGACAGAGAGAGAAAAAGAAAGCCAGACAGAGGGAGGGAGGGAGAAGATTTGTATTCTTTGGGGTTAGATGAACTCATTTAGAGAGATATTCAAACAAGGTGAAAAGAAAAACATTTATCAAAGAAAGAACCATTGCCTTAATTTCTAATTGAGGACTCATCGCCCATGAAATACCAGGATTCCAACACTTAACCTTTGGAATAAGAGTCAGAGACCTTAACCACTAGGCCACAGTGACTCCTTATTGCTGCTTTCCAAAACTTATATATGACATTCGGATCAAACACTCCAGTGCTTGCAGTGCCGTAGGTTAGAGTTCACCTATGTTGACATTATTGACAGTGTTGAATAGAAGGAAAGAGGGACAAAGAGAGAAAAAGAAAGCCAGACAGAGGGAGAGAGAAGATTTGTATTCCTTGGGGTTAGATGAACTGATTTAGAGAGATATGCAAACAAGGCGAAAAGAAAAACATTTAACAAAGAAAGAACCATTGCCTTAATTTTTAACTGAGGACTCACAACCAGTGAAACACCAGGTTTTGAACACTTAATCTTTGGAATAAGAGTCAGAGACCTTAACCACTAGGCCACAGTGACTCCTTATAGATGCTCTCCAAAACTTATATATAACACTCGGATCAAACACTCCAGTGTTTGCAGTGCAGTATTTTAGAGTTCACCTATGTTGACATTATTGACAGTGTTGAATAGAAGGAAAGAGGGTCAGAGAGAGAAAAAGAAAGCCAGACAGAGGGAGAGAGAAGATTTGTATTCTTTGCGGATATATGAACTGATTTAGAGAGATATTCAAACAAAACAAAAAGAAAAACATTTATCAAAGGAAGAAGCATTTGCCTTAATTTCCAACAGAGGAATCACAACCAGGGAAACACCAGGATTTGAACACTTTACCTTTGGAATAAGAGTCAGAGAACTTAACCACTAGGCCAGAGGGACTCATGTATGACCTCCACGAAAACTTATATAAGACATTCAAATCAAACACTCCAGTGTATGCAGTGCCATAGGTTAGTCTTCAGCCATGTTGACATTATTGTCAGTGTTGAATGGAAGGAAAGAGGGATAGAGAGAGAAAAAGAAAGCCAGACAGAGGGAGAGAGAAGATTTGTATTCTTTGGAGTTAGATGAACTCATTTAGAGACATATTCAAACAAGGTGAAAAGAAAAACATTTATCAAAGAAAGAACCATTTCCTTATTTTTTAACTGAGGACTCACAACCAGTGAAATACCAGGATTTGAACACTTAACCTTTGGAATAAGAGTCAGAGATCTTAACCACTAGGCCACAGTGACTCCTTATTGCTACTTTCCAAAACTTATATATGACACTCGGATCAAACACTCCAGTGTTTGCAGTGCAGTATTTTAGAGTTCACCTATGTTGACATTATTGACAGTGTTGAATAGAAGGAAAGAGGGTCAAGAGAAAAAGAAAGCCAGACAGAGGGAGAGAGAAGATTTGTATTCTTTGCGGTTATATGAACTGATTTAGAGAGATATTCAAACAAAGCAAAAAGAAAAACATTTATCAAAGGAAGAACCATTTGCCTTAATTTCCAATTGAGGAATCACAACCAGTGAAACACCAAGATTTGAACACTTTAGATGTGGAATAAGAGTCAGAGACCTTAACCACTAGGCCACAATAACTTCTTATAGCTATTTTCAAAAACTTATATATGACATCCGAATTAAACACTCCAGTGTATACAGTGCCGTAGGTGAGAGTTCACCTATGTTGACATTGTTGACAGTGTTGAATGGAATGAAAGAGAGACAGAGAGAGAAAAAGAAAGCCTGACAGAGGGAGAGAGAAGATTTGTATTCTTAGGGATAAGATGAACTCATTTAGAGAGATATTCAAACAAGGCGAAAAGAAAAACATTTATCAAAGAAAATACCATTACTTTAATTTTTGACTGTGGTTTCACATCCAGAGAAACACCAGGATTTGAACACATAAATTTGGAGTAAGCTTCAGAGACCTTAACCACTAGGCCACAGTAACTCATGACTGACCACCACAAAAACTTATATATGACATTCGGATCAAACACTCCAGTATTTGCTCTGTCCTAGGTTAGAGTTCACCTATGTTGATATTGACAGTGTTGAATAGAAGGAAAGAGGGTCAGAGAGAGAAAAAGAAAGCCAGACAGAGGGAGAGAGAAGATTTGTATTCTTTGCGGTTATATTAACTGATTTAGAGAGATATTCAAACAAAGCAAAAGAAAACATTTATCAAAGGACGAACCATTACCTTATTTTCTAACTGGGGAATCACAACCAGTGAAACAGCAGGTTCTGAACACTTACTCTTTGGAACAAGAGTCAGAGACCTTAACCACTAGGCCACAATGACTCCATATAGATGCTCTCAAAAACTTATATATGACATTCGAATTAAATACTTCAGTGTATACAGTGCCGTAGTTGAGAGTTCACCTATGTTGACATCATTGACAGTGTTGAATGGAAGGAAAGAGAGACAGAGAGAGAAGAAGAAAGCCTGACAGAAGGAGAGAGAAGATTTGTATTCTTAGGGGTAAGATGAACTCATTTAGAGAGATATTCAAACAAGGCGAAAAGAAAAACATTTATCAAAGAAAATACCATTGCTTTAATTTTTGACTATGTTCTCACAACCAGAGAAACACCAGTATTTGAACACATAAACTTCGGAGTAAGCTTCAGAGACCTTAACCACTAGGCCACAGTGACTCCTTATAGATGTTCTCCAAAACTAATATATGACACTCGGATCAAACACTCCAGTGTTTGCAGTGCAGTATTTTAGAGTTCACCTATGTTGACATTATTGACAGTGTTGAATAGAAGATAAGAGGGTCAGAGAGAGAAAAAGAAAGCCAGACAGAGGGAGAGAGAAGATTTGTATTCTTTGCGGTTATATGAACTGATTTAGAGAGATATTCAAACAAAGCAAAAAGAAAAACATTTATCAAAGGAAGAAGCATTTGTCTTAATCTCCAACTGAGGAATCACAACCAGTGAAACACCAGGATTTGAACACTTTACCTTTGGAATAAGAGTCAGAGACCTTAACCACTAGGCCACAATAATTCATGTGTGTCCTCTACGAAAACTTATATATGACATTTAGATCAAACACTCCAGTGTATGCAGTGTCATAGGTTAGACTTCAGCCATGTTGACATTATTGTCAGTGTTGAATGGAAAGAAAGAGGGACAGAGAGAGAAAAAGAAAGCCAGACAGAGGGAGAGAGAAGATTTGTATTCTTTGGGGTTAGATGAACTCATTTAGAGAGATATTCAAACAAGGTGAAAAGAAAAACATTTATCAAAGAAAGAACCATTGCCTTAATTTTTAACTGAGGACTATTTGTCCGTGAAATACCAGGATTCCAACACTTAATCTTTGGAAAAAGAGTCAGAGACCTTAACCACTAGGAAATGACTCCTTATTGCTGCTTTCCAAAACTTATATATGACATTCGGATCAAACACTCCAGTGTTTGCAGTGCCGTAGGTTAGAGTTCACCTATGTTGACATTATTGACAGTGTTGAATAGAAGGAAAGAGGGTCAGAGAGAGAAAAAGAAAGCCAGACAGAGGGAGAGAGAAGATTTGTATTCTTTGCGGTTATATTAACTGATTTAGAGAGATATTCAAACAAAGCAAAAACAAAACATTTATCAAAGGAAGAACCATTGCCTTAATTTCTAACTGAGGACTCACAACCAGTGAAACAACAGGTTTTGAACACTTAGCCTTTGGAATAAGAGTCAGAGACCTTAACCACAAGGCCACAGTGACTCCTTCTAGATGCTCTCCAAAACTTATATATGACACTCGGATCAAACACTCCAGTGTTTGCAGTGCAGTATTTTAGAGTTCACCTATGTTGACATTATTGACAGTGTTGAATAGAAGGAAAGAGGGTCAGAGAGAGAAAAAGAAAGCCAGACAGAGGGAGAGAGAAGATTTGTATTCTTTGCGGTTATATGAACTGATTTAGAGAGATATTCAAACAAAGCAAAAAGAAAAACATTTATCAAAGGAAGAACCATTTGCCTTAATTTCCAATTGAGGAATCACAACCAGTGAAACACCAGGATTTGAACACTTTATCTGTGGAATGAGAGTCAGAGACCTTAACCACTAGGCCACAATAACTTCTTATAGCTATTTTCAAAAACTTATATATGACATTCGAATTAAATACTTCAGTGTATACAGTGCCGTAGGTGAGAGTTCACCTATGTTGACATCATTGACAGTGTTGAATGGAAGGAAAGAGAGACAGAGAGAGAAGAAGAAAGCCTGACAGAGGGAGAGAGAAGATTTGTATTCTTAGGGGTAAGATGAACTCATTTAGAGAGATATTCAAACAAGGCGAAAAGAAAAACATTTATCAAAGAAAATACCATTGCTTTAATTTTTGACTATGGTCTCACAACCAGAGAAACACCAGGATTTGAACACATAAACTTCGGAGTAAGCGTCAGAGACCTTAACCACTAGGCCACAGTAACTCATTTGTGACCTTCACGAAAACTTATATATGACATTCGGATCAAACACTCCAGTATTTGCTGTGTCCTAGGTTAGAGTTCACCTATGTTGAAATCATTGACAGTGTTGAATGGAAGGAAAGAGGGACAAAGAGAGAAAAAGAAAGCATGAGGGAGAGAGAGGATTTGTATTCTTTGGGGGAGGATTAACTCATTTAGATATATATTTAAACAAGGTTAAAAGAAAAACATTTATCGAAGGAATTAGCAGGGCTTTAATTTTTGAGTGAGGACTCTCAACCAGTGAAACACCAGGATCTGAACACATTCCCTTTGAAGTAAGAGTCAGAGACATTAACCACTAGGCCACAGTGACTCATGTGTGTCCTTCACGAAAACTTATATATGACATTCGGATCAAACACTCCAGTGTATGCAGTGCCATAGGTTAGACTACAGCCATGTTGACATTATTGTCAGTGTTGAATGGAAAGAAAGAGGGACAGAGAGAGAAAAAGAAAGCCAGACAGAGGGAGAGAGAAGATCTGTATTCTTTGGGGTTAGATGAACTCATTTAGAGAGTTATTCAAACAAGGTGAAAAGAAAAACATTTATCAAAGAAAGAACCATTGCCTTAATTTTGAACCGAAGACTCATAGCCCGTGAAATACCAGGATTCCAACACTTAACCTTTGGAATAAGAGTCAGAGACCTTAACCACTAGGCCACAGTGACTCCTTTTTGCTACTTTCCAAAACTTATACATGACATTCGGATCAAACACTCCAGTGTTTGCACTGCCGTAGGTTAGAGTTTACCTATGTTGACATTATTGACAGTGCGGAATGGAAAGAAAGAGGGACAGAGAGAGAAAAAGAAAGCCAGACAGAGGGAGAGAGACGATTTGTATTCTTTGGGGTTAGATGAACTCATTTAGAGAGATATTCAAACAAGGTGAAAAGAAGAACATTTATCAAAGAAAGAACCATTGCCTTAATTTTTAACTGAGGACTCATAGCTTGTGAAATACCAGGATTCCAACACTTAACCTTTGGAATAAGAGTCAGAGACCTAAACCACTAGGCCACAGTGACTCCTTATTGCTGTTTTCCAAAACTTATATATGACATTCGGATCAAACACTCTAGTGTTTGCACTGCCGTAGGTTAGAGTTCACCTATGTTGACAAATTTTTGACAGTGTTGAATAGAAGGAAAGAGGGTCAGAGAGAGAAAAAGAAAGCCAGACAGAGGGAGAGAGAAGATTAGTATTCTTTGCGGTTATATTAACTGATTTAGAGAGATATTCAAACAAAGCAAAAAGAAAAACATTTATCAAAGGGAGCACCATTGCCTTAATTTCTAACTGAGTAATCACAACCAGTAAGACACCAGGATTTGAACACTTAACCTTTGGAATAAGAGTCAGAGACCTTAACCACTAGCCCACAATGACTCCTTTTAGATGATCTCAAAATCTTATATATGACATTCGAACTAAACACTCCAGTGTATACAGTGCCGTAGGTGAGAGTTCACCTATGTTGACATTGTTGACAGTGTTAAATGGAAGGAAAGAGGGACAAAGAGAGAAAAAGAAAGCCAGACAGAGGGAGAGAGAAGATTTGTATTCCTTGGGGTTAGATGAACTGATTTAGAGAGATATGCAAACAAGGCGAAAAGAAAAACATTTATCAAAGGAAGAACCATTGCCTTAATTTTTAACTGAGGACTCACAACCAGTGAAACACCAGTAATTGAATACTTAACCTTTGGAATAAGAGTCAGAGACCTTAACCACTAGGCCACAGTGACTCCTTATAGATGCTCTCCAAAACTTATATATGACACTCGGATCAAACACTTCAGTGTTTGCAGTGCAGTATTTTAGAGTTCACCTATGTTGCCATTATTGACAGTGTTGTATAGAAGGAAAGATGGTCAGAGAGAGAAAAAGAAAGCCAGACAGAGGGAGAGAGAAGATTTGTATTCTTTGCGGTTATATTAACTGATTTAGAGAGATATTCAAACAAAGCAAAAAGAAAAACATTTGTCAAAGAAAGAAGCATTGCCTTAATTTATAACTGAGGACTCATAGCCCGTGAAATACCAGAATTCCAACACTTAACCTTTGGAATAAGAGTCAGAGACCTTAACCACTAGGCCACAATGACTCATGTGTGCCCTCCACGAAAACATATATATGACATCCAGATCAAACACTCCAGTGTATGCAGTGCCATAGGTGAGACTTCAGCCATGTTGACATTATTGTCAGTGTTGTATGGAAAGAAAGAGGGACAGAAAGAGAAAAAGAAAGCCAGACAGAGGGAGAGAGAAGATTTGTGTTCTTTGGGGTTAGATGAACTCATTTAGAGAGATATTCAAACAAGGTGAAAAGAAAAACATTTATCAAAGAAAGAACCATTGCCTTAATTTATAACTGAGGACTCATAGCCCGTGAAATACCAGAATTCCAACACTTAACCTTTGGAATAAGAGTCAGAGACCTTAACCACTAGGCCACAGTGACTCCTTATTGCTGTTTTCCAAAACTTATATATGACATTCGGATCAAACACTCTAGTGTTTGCACTGCCGTAGGTTAGAGTTCACCTATGTTGACAAATTTTTGACAGTGTTGAATAGAAGGAAAGAGGGTCAGAGAGAGAAAAAGAAAGCCAGACAGAGGGAGAGAGAAGATTTGTATTCTTTGCGGTTATATTAACTGATTTAGAGAGATATTCAAACAAAGCAAAAAGAAAAACATTTATCAAAGGGAGCGCCATTGACTTAATTTCTAACTGAGGAATCACAACCAGTAAGACCCCAGGATTTGAACACTTAACCTTTGGAATAAGAGTCAGAGACCTTAACCACTAGGCCACAATGACTCCTTATAGCTGATCTCAAAATCTTATATATGACATTCGAACAAAACACTCCAGTGTATGCAGTGCCACAGGTTAGAGTTCACCTATGTTGACATTATTGACAGTGTTGAATGGAAGGACAGAGGGAGAAAATGGAAGCCAGACAGAGGGAGAGAGAAGATTTGTATTCCAGGGGGTTAGATGAACTGATTTAGAGAGATATTCAAACAAGGCGAAAAGAAGAACATTTATCAAAGAAAGAACCATTGCCTTAATTTTTAGCTGAGGACTCACAACCAGTGAAACACCAAGAATTGAACACTTAATCTTTGGAATAAGAGTCAGAGACTTTAACCACTTGGCAACAGTGACTCATTACTGCTGCTCTCCAAAACTTATATATGACATTCAGATCAAACACTCCAGTGTGTGCAGTGCCACAGGTTAGAGTTCACCTATGTTGACATGTATTGACAGTGTTGAATGGAAGGAAAGAGGGACTAAGAGAGAGAAAAAGAAAGCCAGACAGAGGGAGAGAGAAGATTTGTATTCCTTGGTGTTAGATGAACTGATTTAGAGAGATATTCAAACAAAGCAAAAAGAAAAACATTTATCAAAGGAAGAACCATTGCTTTAATTACTAACTGAGGAATTACAACCAACGAAACACCAGGATTTGAACACTTAACTTTTGGAATAAGAGTCAGAGACCTTAACCACTAGGCCACAGTGATTCCATGTAACTGTTCTCAAAAACGTATATATGACATTCGGATTAAACACTCCAGGATATACAGTGCCGTCGGTTAGAGTTCACCTATGTTGACATCATTGACAGTGTTGAATGGAAGGAAAGAGAGACAGAGAGAGAAGAAGAAAGCCTGACAGAGGGAGAGAGAAGATTTGTATTCTTAGGGGCAAGATGAACTCATTTAGAGAGATATTCATAAATGGCGAAAAGAAAAACATTTATCAAAGAAATTACCATATCTTTAATTTTTGACTGTGGTCTCACAACCAGAGAAACAACAGGATTTGAACACATACCCCTTGGAGTAAGCATCAGAGATCTTTACCACTAGGCCACAGTGTCTCCTTGTTGCTGTTCTCAAAAACTTATATATGACATTCGGATCAAACACTCCAGTGTTTGCAGTGCCGTAGGTTAGAGTTCACCTATGTTGACATCATTGACAGTGTTGAATGGAAGGAAAGAGAGACAGAGAGAGAAGAAGAAAGCCTTACAGAGGGAGAGAGAATATTTGTATTCTAAGGGCTAAGATGAACTCATTTAGAGAAATATTCAAACAAGGCGAAAAGAAAACCATTTATCAAAGAAGTTACCATTGCTTTAATTTTTGACTGATGATTCACAACCTGTGAAACACCACGATTTGAACACATAACCTTTGGAGTAAGAGTCCAAGACCTTAACCACTAGGCCACAGTGACTCATTACGGTTGTGCTCAAAAACTTATATATGACATTCGGATCAAACACTCCAGTGTATGCAGTGCCGTAGGTCAGAGTTCACCTATGTTGACATCATTGACTGTTAAATGGAAGTAAAGAGGGACAGAGAGAGAAAATGAAAGCCAAACAAAGTGAGAGAAAAGATTTGTATTCTTTGGGGTAGGATGAACTCATTTAGATATATATTTAAACAAGGCGAAAAGAAAAACATTTATTGAAGAAATTACAATTGCTTTAATTTTTGACTCTGGTCTCACAAGCAGGGAAACAACAAGATTTGAACACATACCCTTTGGAATAAGCATCAGAGAACTTAACCACTAGGCCATAGTAACTCATGAGTAACTTCCACGAAAACATATATATGACATTCGGATGAAACACTCCAGTATATGCTGTGCCCTAGGTTAGACTTCACCCATGTTGATATCATTGACAGTGTTGAATGGAAGGAAAGAGGGACAGAGAGAGAAAAAGAAAGCCAGACAGAGGGAGAGAGAAGATTTGTATTCTTTAGGGTAAGACATACTTGTAAAGAGAGATAGTCAAACTACGAGAAATGAAAAATATTTTCCAACATTTATCAGAGAAAGTACCATTGCCTAAAATTTTGCCATAAAATCCACATACATTGAAACACCATGATTTGAACACAAAACCTTTGGAGTAAGAGTACGAGAACTTAACCACGAGGCCACAGTGACTCATGAATGTTCTGCTCATAAACTGATATATGACATTCTGATCAACCACTCCAGTGTATTTAGTGCCATAGGTTAGAGTTCACCAATGTTGACATCATTTTTTTTTTAACATACTTTATTGATGACTGTAACATCACATCCATTGCAATGAATCTTATAAAGAGACAGTCTTTTTTGTACTTGTAATAGGTACAACATAAACGTTGCATGAATCTACCATACGTTTTACATACTATTCAACAGGAAATGAAGAACAAATGATTCCTGATGACAAGGTGAGTACCAGGTCATTGCAGCTATGGCAGATAAAGTTACCGCATAAAGCATTTCCATTTCCAATTAACGAGAAAAAGAGATTCAACCATGTCCCCTCCCTCCCTAACCCTCCCAACCCACACTCCTGGTCAGTCGATGTGTAGCTTCCATAGCAACCGAAAGGGGATGTTAGTAGTGTAGTGTAACTCTGAGGAGTCTGCAGCGCCCGCGGGTTATAATGAATGGGTCTGAGTCTCAGGAACCGAATGTTAAAGAGTCACTGGGTGGAACTGTGTGTTATTGGGGTGGGGTACCCTGTGGGGGTAGTAAGCCAAGTGATTTGAACTCATATTGCATGATCTCCCACTCCATCGAAATGGGTTGCTTTCGTAGCCCTCTCTCTACTTCCCTCTGAAGGGCTGCACCCTCAGCTCCTCCCCACTGAATCATGTTGTCCTGCCAGCTAGATACCGCTGGACACCTGGGGGATTTCCATCTCATGGTGAGGGCTCTCACTGCCAATATGAGGGCCAAGTCTAAGAATCTCAGTCGTACCTTCTGCACCTTTGTACGTCTACGAAGCCCTATGAGGCAGTTCAGGGCGTCGTCCGAGACAGGCATTTGTGTGACTTCGCTCAGAGATTGACGAACTCCCTCCCAGTAGTCCCAAAGGCGGGGGCAGGACCACAGCATGTGAAGGAAGTCCGCCTCGTCCCCATTACAATGGGGGCAGCAATGTGAGGCGTCCGGGAACATGCGATGAATCCTCTTGGGGGTGAGATACGACCTATGAAGGACCATCGTCTGAATGAACTTTAGTTTTGCATTACGGGACACTCTTTTTGGGTGTTCTAGCATGCTCTTCAAAGCCTTGTCAGTGATTTCCGTAGTAGAATCCTCGGACCATTGTGTTCTAAGGGATGTAAGTGTGGTTGCGGCGTGCGCCCGAATACCCGTGTATAGCCAATGGACCAGGTGTCTGCCATTCCCCATGTAGTATAAGAGATGTACCAAGTTATGTTGTGAACGTTCACTGCGTTGTGGGGCCCATGTGTTCTTTATGTAATGGGATACAGCAGCGTGTAGTAGATACAACCGTGTTGGTGCGCCCGTAGCCTGAAGAAAGGAGTCGTGATCAAGCAAGCTACCGTCACCGAAGAACGCCCCAACGTCCTCCACTCCCGCCTCCACCCAATGATGTATCCTGGCCTTCGTGAGCCTACCTTGCGGTGTGGGGATACCCAAGAGGGGGATGTTCATCGAGTAGGGGGTTGCCAAGGAGGTATATGATAACGCCTTCTTCCAGCACTGTAGTGCAGTCCTCAATAGGGAAGGGCTGTCCACAGGGATTTTGGCCTTAGGTAAGAGCAGGGAGTGCAGCGTGCCCCGGTCCAAATCCCTAGGCATATATCCAATTTCCTGTAAGTTCCTCCCCGCGGTCCAGTAAGATAGCCATTGGAGCTGACTGGCGTAGTAGTAGGCCCTGAAGTCAGGAATTCCCAGGCTCACTCTTCTACGGCCCATTCCCCAGATTAGGTCCACCAATATAGTATTCAATGTATTGAAAATAGCCTGTGGGACTACGACAGGTAAGTTCACAAAATAATATAATTGGCGAGGGAGCATCACCATCTTTGAGATGGCAATACGCCCCATCACCGACAACGGCAGAGAGAACCAAAATGTCACACTGGCACGGAGGGCTGTTATGGCCCGTACTATGTTACCTTCAATTTGATCCACCTGCGTTCTATAAACTTGAATGCCTAAGTATTTAAAGGTGGTGGGGGCCACTGGTAAGGCATAGTCGCCGAACCGTAGATTGTTAGGATATGGTGTTTCCTGAAAAAAGTAAGCCATGGTCTTTCCCGGGTTTATAGCCAGGCCCGAGAGACGCTCGAAGGTGGCAAAAATATCGGGAAGGGGGTATTCTCGGTTGTTAGATCACGTAGATACAAGAGGATGTCGTCTGCATAAATGGAAATTAGGTGGGTCGCACCATCGATAGGTATGCCAAGCCGGTCTGCTAATTGTCTAAGCGCTATCGCTAGGGGTTCCAGCGTAAGAACGAACAACAGGGGAGATAATGGGCATCCCTGTCTCGTACCCCTGTAGACTGTATATTGGTCAGAAATGTAACGACCAGTACGGGCTAGGGCTGTGGGGGATGTATATAGTAGGCGCACCCATTTAAGATATGTGTCTGGGAACCCAAAGCATTAGAGAGTCGCGAACATAAAGTCCCAAGAAAGAGAGTCAAAGGCCTGCCTAAGGTCTAGCGCTATGCATCCCGCGGATTGGTAAGCATGTGGAGTGGCCTTCATGACATAATGTAACCGTCTGGTATTGAGAGATGTGCTACGGTTCGGCAGGAATCCGCATTGGTCACTATGTATGAGTGTGTTAAGATAGGGCTGTATACGGTTGGCTAGGGCCTTACTTAAAATTTTATATTCAGTCGCTAGCAGGGAAAGAGGTCTATAATTGGACAAATCCAGTCCATCACATCCTGGTTTGGGTAACGATGTGACCAACGCTTGCATGGTGGAATGTGGTAAATGGCCAGCCTGGAAGGCGGTTCTGTATATTGATTCCAGTGTGGGTACCAGGGCCTCCGAGTATGTATGGTAGAATCCAATAGGTAGCCCGTCAATCCCAGGCGCTTTGTTACGATTCAGACCTTTTATCGCAGTCCGAATTTCTTGTTGGGTTATGGGGCCATCTATTCCCTTTTGTATCGCTTCGGAGAGTACCGGAATGGGTAGATCTCGCAAGAACTCCGTAGTAGAAGAGTTCTCCTCATGTGTGGGTGCAGCGTAGAGCGTACTAAGGTAATCATGAAAGGCTGTGTTTATTTCTCGTTAGGTATGGGCTATTTGTCCGTTAGGTGTACGGATTCTGGTTATGACCGGTGGATCGGGCCTATCCTGTACTATGCGGGCAAGCAGTGTACCGGATCTGTCTGCCTCTGTGTGTTTGCGTTGCAGGAATGCCCTATGATCGATTGTCCGTAGTGTCTCTAGTGTTTCAGCGTGATCTATACGGGCAGCCTGCAATGCCTCTTTTTTGTCAGGGTCTGTTACTGCCTTTTGTTCCAGCGTGGTCATCTGTTGTTCGACCCTGAGTAAGTGTTGGTGTGTCTCCTGTCGGGCCCCCACTAACTGTCCTATCGATGCCCCCCGTACCACCACCTTTAGTGTGTCCCATTCAATTAAATTAGAGGAGGCCGTGTTCCAATTTTCAGCTATATAATTAGTTATAGTGTTGGAAAGGGCTGTTCGAAATGGAGTATCCTCTAATAATTGCGGGTGTAACTTCCAAGTGGGCACTGGGGTTGGCACATTACCCCAGTTAAGTGTGAGCTCTAGGGGGTTGTGGTCTGAGAAGGTTTTAGCTAGGTATGTGGATTGGCAGGCCTGAGTGACACTGGATCTAGAGCAGAGGAATCAATCGATTCTGGTGTGGAGACTATGTACCGGAGAATAAAATGAATATTCTTTATGAGTAGGGTGTAGACATTGCCATGTATTTGAGAACGCCCATCCGTCAGCCCAGGTAGCAAACAGGTCAGCCAATTTACTGGCATTCGTACCGTGAAGGGGAGGGTGAGATCTATCCAGGGTAATGTCTAGTACAGCATTCCAATCCCCACCCAACACCCAGGGGATACCATCCCAGTCAGTCAGTGCCGCACCCAGTCGGTGCAGGAAGCGGTCCTGATCAAAGTTAGGGCGTAAACACTGCCTAGGATCACCAGGGATCCGTCCAGTGTGCCTTTCAACAGAATGTATCTCCTTGGTCATCGACTCGGCGTTCCAGTTCAATAAATGGGACCCCGTGACGTATCCAAATGGTTGCTCCCCTAGCAAATGCAGAGTAGTTAGTAGAGTATAACTGTCCCCTCCATTTTTTGCGTGTTTTCTGTGTTTCCGATTCAGTTAAATGGGATTCTTGTAGGAACACTATATGGGCTTTACGCCTGAGGAGATATGCATGTACACAATGCCACTTCTGAATCGCTCCCAACCCACGTATATTCCATGTGATTAGGTTGTAAGACCCTAAAGTGGTATCTGTTCTAGGCATGGCACTGTATATAGGGTGAAGCTCCAATTTATACGGAGCCAATAGACCAAGATCGACCAGGAGTCCCCTTCCCCATGAACACTAACAAAACATGGCTCAACGCCCGAACTACGCTGGGCCCAACAACAATTCACATAATGATATAACAGATAACGGTGCATACGCTTCTAGGGGGGCCGCCGCCATTAGCCATGGTCGTGTTTACAGTGACGCCAGATTCTAGGCGGCTCTACGGAACCTAGCAGAGGGGGGATTATAATTAGACACGTTATAGACAGTATTTTCGCATTAACTAATCATATGTAAGATATAGCCAGAGTCCCCGCAAAACAGAGCCATATTCGCATGCAGTTTGAGGTGATCTATGTATACATTCTTAGCAAACAATCCAGACCCTCCATATCAATACATAGGCTCTAACATAATGATAATGTTCATATATAAAGTTATGAAAAAAGGATATGATGGACGCCAGGAGTTGGAGTCCATGTCGTCTGCAGAATCGTTTGCAGAATATCAGTTCCAGAATAATTCCATGTTCGTCGAGCGACCCCATTGGCCTTCAATTATCAATGATGTCGTCCGCTGCCCGGGGTGTAATCGTGGGGAATAGAGTTATACTGTGCTTGGAATCTGAGTTCAGGGTGCTGTCCTCCGAGTCCGTGGGGATTTTAGTGGAGTCTTCTCGAAATGCCCCGGCAGCAGCAAGGGCCCCTTCCTGATCACGACGTTGTTGTTCACGCGATGGTCCCGCGCCACCTTTGCCCCGGTTGGAGGTCTGAGACCGGTGAGAGCCCAGTTTCGGGAGTTTGCCAGAGCCCTGCGAAGAGAAGTCTGAGTGGCTGGACTGGCTAGAACCAAGGCACATAACTTCAAGCCATTCCTCGGCGTCCACTGGGCTCTCAAAGAAGTGAGTTTTTTTGTCGTAAATGACTTTCAGCCTGGCAGGGTACAGAAGTGCGTATTTGAGTTGTGCTTTCTGGAGTTTCTTTTTTACAGCTTGGTAGGACGACCTCTGCCTCTGGACCATGATGGTGTAATCGGGGTACAACGAAATGTGGTGGTTTTCGAACTGGATCAGTGCTTTTTCTCTCGCTTTCTGTAGTAATACATCGCGGTCCCTATAATTCAGGATTTTCACTATTAGTGGGCGAGGCGGTGCGCCTGGCTTGGGCGGCCCGGTCGGTATTCTATGGGCCCGTTCGACACAGAAGTATGGAGATAGCCCCTCATGCTATATGGTCCCTGAACCATGCTTCCATAAATTCTGCCGCCTTAGCACCCTCACTGCGTTCTGGTAGGCCTATGACGCGGATGTTGTTATGCCTGTTTCTGCCTTCTGCATCTTCCACCCGGTCCAGGAGGCCCGTCATCTGTTGCTGTAGTCATTGTAAAGTTGAGGAATTTGCCGTGACTCGAGGGTCCAGGTCCTTGAGGGATTGTCTGTGGTCTTTGACGGTGTCAGCCAGTTTTCCGTGGTCCGCTCTGAGTAATGTAAGGCCTGTAGTGAGCGTGCCAATCGGTAGTTCAAGCGCTGCCCTGGAATCGCGGATTTCCTTAAGGATTAAATCCAGTTTGTCGGGTGTACTCGCCATAAGTTCTGAAGACTCAGCCCCCGGAGAGGAAGGCCGACTGGAGAGCTCCGCTATGGTGGAGGGGGGGCCCGCTCCTTGTTGGCCTTCTAGCGTCTTCGCCCTGACTCTGCCCATGATGCGAGTTTACCATAGTGGCGTGGAACAGTCTTTACACCTGCCAGCACTGTCCCCAAAGAGCCAGTAGGTCCGGTAGTATCTGCATTGTTACAGGGCAGGGGACGTGCGTTTCACGTCTTCAAGTGCTGCCGAGGCACGCCATATAATCAAGAATTGCGGTGCTGGAAGGAGTGGTGCTGTTCGTTCAGAGCACTCAGCCGGGAGCCAGTGGGCAGCGGTGTAAGTATGGTGCCTGGACCGCCGTAGTATACACGTGTGGTCCGAGGTAGTTAGATCCCACCGCAGTATCGTTTATTTGTGGCCCAGATCCTGCAGTATCACTCCCGTGGTTGTGGGGGGGGGGTGCCTTGTGACTGCCAGAGGGTGGTGTCGGTAGGAGAGTTCTGTATGGGGCTTCCAGTCGATGGGGCCGTACACGCTGCGAGCACTTCGCCCCGGAACCCGGTGTAGGGAGGAGTCTGACGGGGTCCAGGGTCTGGGGTCAGAGGAAGCTGTGGCCGCAGCGGTGCAGGGCAGGCCCGTTCACTCACCGCTCAGCTGCACAGTACGTCGTCTCTCACCGTGTCAGGAGCACTCCGATATCTCGGAAGCGGCTTCCTCCGCTGCCGCACTCCGTAGGGTGGCGCCGGCCATGCACCAGCACTGGAGTTCATGGGTTCTTAGTGGGCGGCGCCGCGCCGCACGCAGGGCCGCCTATGTTTCACTGTGGCTCCCAGTCTCGATCCAGTCCCACCTGCGAGCAGGCCAGACTGGTGCACTTCGTGGCTTCACGGGTCTGGGGCCTGGGCTTCGCCTCGATTTGTTCCGGGTATACTAGCGGGTGACAGCCGACCCCTTGGGCCGAGTTGGAGCCAGTAAGGGCGGTGCAGGAGAAGTGAAACCCCCCAGGGGCCGGAGATCTACCCAGACACATCCGCCATCTTAGGCGGCTAGCCACGCCCCCCCCAATGTTGACATCATTGACAGTGTTGAATGGAAGTAAAGAGGGACAGAGAGAGAAAATGAAAGCCAAACAGAGTGAGGGAGAAGATGTGTATTCTTTGGGGTAGGATGAACTCATTTAGATATATATTCAAACAATGTTAAAAGAAAAACATTTATCAGAGGAATTACCAGTGCTTTAATTTACAACTGAGGATTGGCAACCAGTGAAACACCAGCATTTAAGCACATAACCTTTGGAATAAGAGTCAGAGACCTTAACCACTAGGCCACATTGACTCATCAGTGATAGCCACGAAAACTTATATATGTCATTTGGATCAAACACTCCAGTGTATGTAGTGCCACAGGTTAGAGTTCACCTATGTTGACATTATTGACAGTGTTGAATGGAAGGAAAGAGGGACAGAGAGAGAAAAAGAAAGCCAGACAGAGGGAGAGAGAAGATTTGTATTCTTTGGGGTTAGATGAACTCATTTAGAGAGATATTCAAACAAGGCGAAAAGAAAAACATTTATCAAAGAAAGAACCATTGCCTTTGCAGTGCCGTAGGTTAGAGTTCACCTATGTTGACATCATTGACAGTGTTGAATGGAAGGAAAGAGAGACAGAGAGAGAAGAAGAAAGCCTTACAGAGGGATAGAGAATATTTGTATTCTAAGGGGTCAGATGAACTCATTTAGAGAAATATTCAAACAAGGCGAAAAGAAAAACATTGATCAAAGAAGTTACCATTGCTTTAATTTTTGACTGAGAACTCACGACCAGTGAAACACCACGATTTGAACACATAATCTTTGGAGTAAGAGTCCAAGACATTAACCACTAGGCCACAGTGCCTCATTATGGTTGAGCTCAAAAACTTATATATGACATTCGGATTAAACACTCCAGTGTATACAGTGCCGTAGGTTAGAGTTCAGCTATGTTGACATCATTGACAGTGTTGAATGGAAGGAAAGAGAGACAGAGAGAGAAGAAGAAAGCCTGACAGAGGGACAGAGAAGATTTGTATTCTTAGGGGCAAGATGAACTCATTTAGAGAGATTCAAACAAGGCGAAAACAAAAACATTTATAAAAGAATTTACTATAGCTTTAATTTTTGACTGTCTCCCAACCAGAGAAACACCAGGATTTGAACACATACCCTTTGGAGAAAGCATCAGAGATCTTAACCACTAGGCCACAGTGTCTCCTTACTGCTCTTCTCAAAAACTTATATATGACATTCGGATCAAACACTCCAGTGTATTCAGTGCCACAGGTTAGAGTTCACCTATGTTGACATTATTGACAGTGTTGAATGGAAGGAAAGAGGGTCAGAGAGAGAAAATGGAAGCCAGACAGAGGGAGAGAGAAGATTTGTATTCCTTGGGGTTAGATGAACTGATTTAGAGAGATATTCAAACAAGGCGAAAAGAAAAACTTTTATCAAAGAAAGAACCATTGCCTTATTTTTTAGCTGAGGACTCACAACAACTGAAACAGCAGGAATTGAACAGTTAATCTTTGGAATAAGAGTCAGAGACCTTAACCACTAGGCCACAGTGACTCCTTGTTGTTAGTCTCCAAAACTTATATATAACATTCGGATCAAACACTCAAGTGTTTGCAGTGCCGTAGATTAGAGTTCACCTATGTTGACATTATTGACAGTGGTACATGGAAGGAAAGAGGGTCAGATAGAGAAAAAGAAAGCCAGACAGAGGGATAGAGAAGATTTGTGTTCTTTGCGGTTATATGAACTGATTTAGAGAGATATTCAAACAAGTCGAAAAGAAAAACATTTATCAAAGAAATTACCATTGCTTTAATTTTTGACTGAAGACTCACAACCAGTGAAACACCACAATTTGAACACATAACCTTTGGAGTAAGCGTCCAAGACCTTAACCACTAGGCCACAGTGACTCATGATGGTTATGCTCAAAAACTTATATATGACATTCGGATCAAACACTCCAGTGTATGCAGTGCCGTAGGTTAGAGTACACCTATGTTGACATCATTGACTGTTAAATGGAAGGAAAGAGGGACAGAGAGAGAAAAAAAGCCTGACAGAGGGAGAGAGAAGATTTGTATTCTTTAGGGTAAGACATACTTGTAAAGAGAGATAGTCAAACTAGGAGAAATGAAAAATATTTTCCAACATTTATCAGAGAAAGTACCATTGCCTATAATTTTACCTTAAAATCCATGCACATTGAAAGGCCAGGATTTGAACACAAAACCTTTAGAGCAAGAGTCCGAGAACTCAACCACTAGGCCACAATGACTCATGCATGCTAAGCTCAAAAACTTATATATGACATACCGATCAACCACTCCAGTGTATGTAGTGCCATAGATTAGAGTTCAAGAATGTTGACATCATTGACAGTGTTGAATGGAAGTAAAGAGGGACAGAGAGAGAAAATGGAAGCCAGACAGAGGGAGAGAGAAGATTTGTATTCCAGGGGGTTAGATGAACTGATTTAGAGAGATATTCAAACAAGGTGAAAAGAAGAACATTTATCAAAGAAAGAACCATCGCCTTAATTTTTAGCTGAGGTTTCACAACCAGTGAAACACCAGTAATTGAACACTTAACTTTTGGAATAAGAGTCAGAGACCTTTACCACTAGGCCACAGTGACTCCTTGTGGCTACTCTCCAAAACTTATATATAACATTCGGATCAAACACTCCAGTGTTTGCAGTGCCGTAAATTAGAGTTCACCTATGTTGACCTTATTGACAGTGGTACATGGAAGGAAAGAGGGTCAGAGAGAGAAAAAGAAAGCCAGACAGAGGGAGAGAGAAGATTTGTGTTCTTTGCGGTTATATGAGCTGATTTAGAGAGATATTCAATCAAACAAGGCGAAAAGAAAAACATTTATCAAATAAATTAGCATTGCTTTAATTTTTGACTGTGGTCTCACAAACTGAGAAACACCAGGATTTGATCACATAACCTTTGGAGTAAGTGTCAGAGACCTTAACTACTAGGCTACAGTAACTCCTGAGTGACCTCCAAGAAAACTTATATATGACATTCGGATCAAACACTCTAGTATATGCTGTGCCATAGGTTAGAGTTCACCTATGTTGATATCATTGACAGTGTTGAATGGAAGGAAAGAGGGACAAAGAAAGAAAAAGAAAGCCAGACAGAGGGAGAGAGAAGATTTGTATTCTTTGTGGGTAGGATGAACTCATTTAGATATATATTCAAACAAGTTTAAAAGAAAAACATTTATCTAAGGAATTAGCAGGGCTTTTATTTTTGAGTGAGGACTCGCAACCAGTGAAACACCTGTATTTGAACACATAACCTTTGAAGTAAGAGTCAAAGAGCTTAACCACTAGGCCACAGTGACTCATGGATGACCCTCACGAAAACTTATATATGACATTCGGATCAAACACTCCAGTGTATGCAGTGCCAGAGGTTAGACTTCAACCATTTTGACATTATTGACAGTGTTGAATGGAAGGAAAGAGGGACAGAGAGAGAAAAAGAAAGCCAGACAGAGGGAGAGAGAACATTTGTATTCTTTGGGGTTAGATGAACTCATTTAGAGAGATATTCAAACAAGGTGAAAAGAAAAACATTTATCAAAGAAAGAACTATTGCCTTAATTTTTGACTGAGGACTCACAACAAGTGAAACACCAGGATTCAAACACATAACCTTTGGAATAAGAGTCAGAGACCTTAACCACTAGGCCACAGTGCCTCCTTCTAGCTGCTATCAAAAACTTATATATGACATTCGGATCAAACACTCCAGTGTTTGCAGTGCCGTAGCTTAGAGTTCACCTATGTTGACATCATTGACAGTGTTGAACGGAAGGAAAGAGAGACAGAGAGAGAAGAAGAAAGCCTTACAGAGGGAGAGAGAATATTTGTATTCTAAGCGGTAAGATGAACTCATTTAGAGAAATATTCAAACAAGGCGAAAAGAAAAACATTTATCAAATAATTTCCCATTGCTTTAATTTTTGACTGTGGATTCACAACCAGTGAAACACCACAAATTGAACACATAACCTTTGGAGTAAGAGTCCAAGTCCTTAACCATTAGGACACAGTGACTCAATATGATTGTGCTCAAAAACGTATATATGACATTCGGATCAAACACTCCAGTGTGTGCAGTGCCACAGGTTAGAGTTCACCTATGTTGACATTATTGACAGTGTTGAATGGAAGGAAAGAGGGACAGAGAGAGAAAAAGAAAGCCAGACAGAGGGAGAGAGAAGATTTGTATTCCTTGGGGTTAGATGAACTGATTTAGAGAGATATTCAAACAAGGTGAAAAGAAAAAGATTTATCAAAGAAAGAACCATTGCCTTAATTTTTAGCTGAGGACTCACAACAAGTGAAACACCAGGAATTGAACACTTAACCTTTGGAATAAGAATCAGAGACCTTAACCACTAGGGGACAGTTTCTCCTTATTGCTGCTCTCCAAAACATATATATGACATTCGGATCAAACACTCCAGTGTGTGCAGTGCCACAGGTTAGAGTTCAACTATGTTGACATTATTGACAGTGTTAAATGGAAGGAAAGAGGGACAGAGAGAGAAAAAGAAAGCCAGACAGAGGGAGAGAGAAGATTTGTATTCTTTAGGGTAAGACATACTTGTAAAGAGAGATAGTCAAACTAGGAGAAATGAAAAATATTTTCCAACATTTATCAGAGAAAGTACCATTGCCTTTTATTTTACCTTAAAATCCATGCACATTGAAAAACCA
This sequence comes from Calotriton arnoldi, assembly GCA_963921515.1. Taxonomy (NCBI): domain Eukaryota; kingdom Metazoa; phylum Chordata; class Amphibia; order Caudata; family Salamandridae; genus Calotriton; species Calotriton arnoldi. Next base: position 40,801 of record CAWUFW010003818.1, read on the forward strand.
GGATTTGAACACAAAACCTTTAGAGCAAGAGTCCAAGAACTCAACCACTAGGCCACAGTGACTCATGAATGCTATGTCAAAAACTTATATATGACATACCGATCAACCACTCCAGTGTATGTTGTGCCATAGGTTAGAGTTCACCAATGTTGACATCATTGACAGTGTTGAATGGAAGTAAAGAGGGACAGAGAGAGAAAATGAAAACCAAACAGAGTGAGAGAGAAGATTTGTATTCTTTGGGGTAGGATGAACTCATTTAGATATATATTTAAACAAGGTTAAAAGAAAACGTTTATCAAAGGAATTACCAGTGCTTTAATTTATATCTGAGGACTGTCAACTAGTGAAACACCAGCATTTAAACACATTACCTTTGGAACAAGAGTCAGAGACCTTAACCACTAGGCCACAGTGCCTCCTTCTAGCTGCTATCAAAAACTTATATATGGCATTCGGATTAAACACTCCAGTGTATACAGTGCCGTAGGTTAGAGTTCACCTATGTTGACATCATTGACAGTGTTGAATGGAAGGAAAGAGAGACAGAGAGAGAGAAGAAGAAAGCCTGACAGAGGGAGAGAGAAGATTTGTATTCTTAGGGGCAAGATGAACTCATTTGAAAGATTCAACAAAGGCGAAAAGAAAAACATTTATCAAAGAAATTACCATAGCTTTAATTTTTGACTGTGGTCTCACAACCAGAGAAACACGAGGATTTAAACACATACCCTATGGAGAAAGCATCAGAGATCTTAACCACTAGGCCACAATGTCTCCTTACTGCTGTTCTCAAAAACTTATATATGACATTCGGATCAAACACTCCAGTGTGTGCAGTGCCACAGGTTAGAGTTCACCTATGTTGACATTATTGACAGTGTTGAATGGAAGGAAAGAGGGACAGAGAGAGAAAAAGAAAGCCAGACAGAGGGAGAGAGAAGATTTGTATTCCTTGGGGTTAGATGAACTGATTTAGAGAGATATTCAAACAAGGCGAACAGAAAAACATTTATCAAAGAAAGAACAATTGCCTTAATTTTTAACTGAGGACTCACAAACAGTAAAACACCAGAAACTGAACACTTAACCTTTGGAATAAGAGTGAGAGATCTTAACCACTAGGCCACAGATACTCCTTATTGCTGTTTTCCAGAACTTATATATGACATTCGGATCAAACACTCCAGTGTGTGCAGTTCCGTAGGTTACAGTTCACCTATGTTGACATTATTGACAGTGTTGAATGGAAGGAAAGAGGGTCAGAGAGAGAAAAAGAAAGCAAGACAGAGGGAGAGAGAAGATTTGTATTCTTTGCGGTTATATGAACAAATTTAGAGAGATATTCAAACAAAGCGATAAGAAAAACCTTTATCAAAGGAAGAACCATTGCCTTAATTTCTAATTGAGAAATCACAATAAGTGAAAAACCAAGATTTGAACACTTAACTTTCGGAATAAGAGTCAGAGACCTTAACCACTAGGCCACAGTGACTCCTTTTAGGTGTTTTCAAAAACTTATATATGACATTCGAATTAAACACTCCAGTGTATACAGTGCCGTAGGTTAGAGTACACCTATGTTGACATCATTGACAGTGTTGAATGGAAGGAAAGAGAGACAGAGAGAGAGGAAGAAAGCCCGACAGAGGGAGAAGTTTTGTATTCTTAGGGATAAGATGAACTCATTTAGAGAGATATTCAAACAAGGCTAAAAGAAAAACATTAATCAAAGAAATTAGCATTGCTTTAATTTTTGACTGTGGTCTGACAACCAGAGAAACACCAGGATTTGAACACATAACCTTTAGAGTAAGCGTTTGAGACCTTAACCACTAGGCCACAGTAACTCCTGAATGACCTCCAAGAAAACTTATATATGACATTCGGATCAAACACTCCAGTATATGCTGTGCCCTAGGTTAGAGTTCACCTATGTTGATATCATTGACAGTGTTGAATGGAAGGAAAGAGGGACAAAGAGAGAAAAAGAAAGCCAGACATAGGGAGAGAGAGGATTTGTATTCTTTGGAGGTAGGATGAACTCATTTAGATATATATACAAACAAGGTTAAAAGAAAAACATTTATCTAAGGAATTGGCAGGGCTTTAATTTTTGAGTGAGGACTCTCAACCAGTGAAACACCAGGATTTGAACACATAACCTTTGAAGTAAGAGTCAGAGACCTTAACCACTAGGCCACAGTGACTCATGGATGACCTCCACGAAAACTTATATATGACATTCGGATCAAACACTCCAGTGTATGCAGTGCCAGAGGTTAGACTTCACCCATGTTGACATTATTGACAGTGTTGAATGGAAGGAAAGAGGGACAGAGAGAGAAAAAGAAAGCCAGACAGAGGGAGAGAGAAGATTTGTATTCTTTGGGGTTAGATGAACTCATTTAGAGAGATATTCAAACAAGGTGAAAAGAAAAACATTTATCAAAGAAAGATCGATTGCCTTAATTTTTAACTGAGGACTCACAGCAGGATTCAAACACATACCGTTAGGAATAAGAGTCAGAGACCTTAACCACTAGGCCACAGTGATTCCTTACTGCTGTTCTCAAAAACATATATATGACATTCGGATCAAACACTCCAGTGTTTGCAGTGCCATAGGTTAGAGTTCACCTATGTTGACATCATTGACAGTGTTGAATGGAAGGAAAGAGAGACAGAGAGAGAAGAAGAAAGCCTTACAGAGGGAGAGAGAATATTTGTATTCTAAGGGGTAAGATGAACTCATTTAGAGAAATATTCAAACAAGGCGAAAAGAAAAACATTTATCAAAGAAGTTACTATTGCTTTAAATTTTGACTGAGGACTCACAACCATTGAAACACCACGATTTGAACACATAACCTTTGGAGTAAGAGTCCAAGACCTTAACCACTAGGCCACAGTGACTCAAGATGGTAGTTCTCAAAAACTTATATATGACATTGGGATCAAACACTCCAGTGTATGCAGTGCCGTAGGTAAGAGTTCACCTATGTTGACATCATTGACTGTTAAATGGAAGGAAAGAGGGACAGAGAGAGAAAAAAGCCTGACAGAGGGAGAGAGAAGATTTGTATTCTTTAGGGTAAGACATACTTGTAAAGAGAGATAGTCAAACTAGGTGAAATGAAAAATATTTTCCAACATTTATCAGAGAAAGTACCATTGACTATAATTTTACCTTAAAATCGATGCACATTGAAACACCAGGATTTGAACACAAAACCTTTAGAGCAAGATTCCAAGAACTCTACCACTAGGCCACAGTGACTCGCGAATGCTATGCTCAAAAACTTATATATGACATACCGATCAACCACTCAAGTGTATGTAGTGCCATAGGTTAGAGTTCACCAATGTTGACATCATTGACAGTGATGAATGGAAGTAAAGAGGGACAGAGAGAGAAAATGAAAGCCAAACAGAGTGAGAGAGAAGATTTGTATTATTTGGGGTAGGATGAACTCATTTAGATATATATTTAAACAAGGTTAAAAGATAAACGTTTATCAAAGGAATTACCAGTGTTTTAATTTACGTCTGAGGACTGGCAACCAGTGAAACACCAGGATTTAAACACTTAATTTTTGGAATAAGAGTCAGAGACCTTAACCACTAGGCCACAGAGCCTACTTCTAGCTGCTATCAAAAACTTATATATGACATTCGGATTAAACACTCCAGTGTATACAGTGCCGTAGGTTAGAGTTAACCTATGTTGACATCATTGACAGTGTTGAATGGAAGGAAAGAGAGACAGAGAGAGAGAAGAAGAAAGCCTGACAGAGGGAGAGAGAAGATTTGTATTCTTAGGGGCAAGATGAACTCATTTGAGAGATTCAACAAAGGCCAAAAGAAAAACATTTATCAAAGAAATCACCATAGCTTTAATTTTTGACTGTGGTCTCACAACCAGAGAAACACGAGGATTTAAACACATACCCTTTGGAGAAAGCATCAGAGATCTTAACCACTAGGCCACAGTGACTCCTTACTGCTGTTTTCAAAAACTTATATATGACATTCGGATCAAACACTCCAGTGTTTGCAGTGCCGTAGGTTAGAGTTCACCTATGTTGACATCATTGACAGTGTTGAATGGAAGGAAAGAGAGACAGAGAGAGAAGAAGAAAGCCTTACAGAGGGAGAGAAAATATTTGTATTCTAAGGGGTAAGATGAACTCATTTAGAGAAATATTCAAACAAGGTGAAAAGTTAAACATTTATCAAATAAGTTACCATTGCTTTTTTAATTTTTGACTGAGGATTCACAACCAGTGAAACACCACGATTTGAAAACATAACCTTTAGAGTAAGAGTCCAAGACCTTAACCTCTAGGACACAGTGACTCATGACGGTTGTGCTAAAAAACTTATATATGACATTCGGATCAAACCCTCCAGTGTGTGCAGTGCCACAGGTTAGAGTTCACCTATGTTGACATTATTGAGAGTGTTGAATGGAAGGAAAGAGGGACAGAGAGAGAAAAAGAAAGCCAGACAGAGGGAGAGAGAAGATTTGTATTCCTTGGGGTTAGATGAACTGATTTAGAGAGATATTCAAACAAGGCAAAAAGAAAAACATTTATCAAAGAAAGAACCATTGCCTTAATTTTTAGCTGAGGACTCACAACAAGTTAAACACCAAGAATTGAACACTTAATCTTGGGAATAAGAGTCAGAGACCTTAACCACTAGGCGACAGTTACTCCTTGTTACTGCACTCCAAAACATATATATGACATTCGGATCAAACACTCCAGTGTGTGCAGTGCCACAGGTTAGAGTTCACCTATGTTGACATTATTGACAGTGTTGAATGGAAGGAAAGAGGGACAGAGAGAGAAAAAGAAAGCCAGACAGAGGGAGAGAGAAGATTTGTATTCCTTGGGGTTAGATGAACTGATTTGGAGAGATATTCAAACAAGGCGAACAGAAAAACATTTATCAAAGAAAGAACAATAGCCTTAATTTTTAGCTGAGGACTCACAACAAGTTAAACACCACGAATTGAACACTTAACCTTTGGAATAAGAGTCAGAGACCTTAACCACTAGGCAACAGTGACTCCTTGTTGCTATTTTCCAAAACTTATATATAACATTCGGATCAAACACTCCAGTGTTTGCAGTGCCGTAGATTAGAGTTCACCTATGTTGACTTTATTGACAGTGTTACATGGAAGGAAAGAGGGTCAGAGAGAGAAAAAGAAAGCCAGACAGAGGGAGGGAGAGAGAAGATTTGTATTCCTTGGGGTTAGATGAACTGATTTAGAGAGATATTCAAACAAGGCGAACAGAAAAACATTTATCAAAGAAAGAACAATTGCCTTAATTTTTAACTGAGGACTCACAAACAGTAAAACACCAGGAACTGAACACTTAACCTTTGGAATAAAAATGAGAGATCTTAACCACTAGGCCACAGTGACTCCTTACTGCTGTTCTCCAGAACTTATATATTTTTTTTGTATATTTTTTTTTGATATTTCACAATGAACACAAACAACATACAACATTGCCAGACATAGCGCCCAGTAGTACAGATGTGGTACATCATTTGCAAAACATGAGATCAGTAGTGAAGTCATAAAGTGTTCCCATACAATCCCTCCTCCCCCCCCCCTCCGACACAGTCCCTCCCTGGGCATCCTCCAGAACTTATATATGACATTCAGATCAAACACTCCAGTGTGTGCAGTGCCGTAGGTTACAGTTCACCTATGTTGACATTATTGACAGTGTTGAATGGAAGGAAAGAGGGTCAGAGAGAGAAAAAGAAAGCCAGACAGAGGGAGAGAGAAGATTTGTATTCTTTGCGGTTATATGAACAAATTTAGAGAGATATTCAAACAAAGCGAAAAGAAAAACCTTTATCAAAGGAAGGACCATTGCCTTAATTTCTAATTGAGGAATCACAACCAGTGAAAAACCAAAATTTGAACACTTAGCTTTTGGAATAAGAGTCAGAGACCTTAACCACTAGGCCACACAGACTCCTTATAGCTATACTCAAAAACTTATATATGACATTCGAATTAAACACGCCAGTGTATACAGTGCCGTAGGTTAGAGTTCACCTATGTTGACATCATTGACAGTGTTGAATGGAAGGAAAGAGAGACAGAGAGAGAAAAAGAAAGCCTGACAGAGGGAGGGAGAAGTTTTGTATTCTTAGGGGTAAGATGAACTCATTTAGAGAAATATTCAAACAAGGCGGAAAGACAAACATTTATCTAAGGAATTAGCATTGCTCTAATTTTTGACTGTGGTCTCACAACCAGAGAAACACCAGGATTTGAACACATACCCTTTGGAGAAAGCATCAGAGATCTTAACCACTATGACACAGTGACTCATGATCATTGTGCTCAAAAACTTATATATGACATTCGGATCAAACACTCCAGTGTTTGCAGTGCCGTAGGTTAGAGTTCACCTATGTTGATATCATTGACAGTGTTGAATGGAAGGAAAGAGGGACAAAGAGAGAAAAAGAAAGCCAGACAGAGGGAGAGAGAGGATTTGTATTCTTTGGGGGTAGGATGAACTCATTTAGATATATATTCAAACAAGGTTAAAAGAAAAACATTTATCAAAGAAATTAGCATTGCTTTAATTTTTGACTGTGGTCTCACAACCAGAGAAACACCAGAATTTGAACACCTACCCTTTGGAGAAAGCATCAGAGATCTTAACCACAAGGCCACAGTGTCTCCTTACTGCTGTTTTCAAAAACGTATATATGACATTCGAATTAAACACGCCAGTGTATACACTGCCGTAGGTTAGAGTTCACCTATGTTGACATCATTGACAGTGTTGAATGGAAGGAAAGAGAGACAGAGAGAGAAAAAGAAAGCCTGACAGAGGGAGGGAGAAGTTTTGTATTCTTAGGGGTAAGATGAACTCATTTAGAGAAATATTCAAACAAGGCGAAAAGAAAAACATTTATCAACTAAGTTACCATTGCTTTAATTTTTGACTGAGGATTCACAACCAGTGAAACACCACGAATTGAACACATAACCTTTGGAGTAAGAGTCCAAGACCTTAACCACTAGGACACAGTGACTCATGATGATTGTGCTCAAAAACTTATATATGACATTCAGATCAAACACTCCAGTGTGTGCAGTGCCACAGGTTAGAGTTCACCTATGTTGACATTATTGACAGTGTTGAATGGAAGGAAAGAGGGACAAAGAGAGAAAAAGAAAGCCAGACAGAGGGAGGGAGAGAGAAGATTTGTATTCCTTGGGGTTAGATGAACTGATTTAGAGAGATATTCAAACAAGGCGAAAAGAAAAACATTGCCTTAATTTTTAGCTGAGGACTCACAACAAGTGAAACACCAGGAATTGAACACTTAACCTTTGACATAAGAGTCAGGGACCTTAACCACTAGGCCACAGTGACTCCTTGTTGTTGCTCTCCAAAACTTATATAGAACATTCGGATCAAACACTCCAGTGTATGCAGTGCCGTAGATTAGAGTTCACCTATGTTGATATTATTGACAGTGTTACATAGAAGGAAAGAGGGTCAGAGAGAGAAAAAGAAAGCCAGACAGAGGGAGAGAGAAGATTTTGAATTCTTTGGGGCAAGATGAACTCATTTAGAGAGATTCAAACAAGGGTAAAAGAAAAACATTTATCAAAGAAATTACCATAGCTTTAATTTTTGACTGTGGTCTCACAACCAGAGAAACACCAGGATTTGAACACATACCCTTTGGAGAAAGCATCAGAGATCTTAACCACTAGGCCACAGTGTCTCCTTACTGCTGTTCTCAAAAACTTATATATGACATTCGGATCAAACACTCCATTGTTTGCAGTGCCGTAGTTTAGAGTTCACCTATGTTGACATCATTGACAGTGTTGAATGGAAGGAAAGAGAGAAAGAGAGAGAAGAAGAAAGCCTTAGAGAGGGAGAGAGAATATTTGTATTCTAAGGGCTAAGATGAACTCATTTAGAGAAATATTCAAACAAGGCGAAAAGAAAAACATTTATCAAAGAAGTTAACATTGCTTTAATTTTTGACTGATGACTCACAACCAGTGAAACACCACGATTTGAACACATAACCTTTGGAGGAAGAGTCAGAGAGACCTTAACCACTAGACCACAGTGACTCATCAGAGATCCCCACGAAAACTTATATATGACATTCGGATCAAACACTACAGTGTATGCAGTGCCACAGGTTAGAGTTCACCTATGTTGACATTATTGACAGTGTTGAATGGAAGGAAAGAGGGACAGAGAGAGAAAATGGAAGCCAGACAGAGGGAGAGAGAAGATTTGTATTCCAGGGGTTAGATGAACTGATTTAGAGAGATATTCAAACAAGGCAAAAAGAAGAACATTTATCAAAGAAAGAATCATTGCCTTAATATTTAGCTGCGGACTCACAACAAGTGAAACACCAGGAATTGAATACTTAACCTTTGGAACAAGAGTCAAAGACCTTAACCACTAGGTGACAGTTACTCCTTATTGCTGCTCTCCAAAACTTATATATGACTTTCGGATCAAACACTCCAGTGTGTGCAGTGCCACAGGTTAGAGTTCACCTATGTTGACATTATTGACAGTGTTGAATGGAAGGAAAGAGGGATAGAGAGAGAAAAAGAAAGCCAGACAGAGGGAGAGAGAAGATTTGTATTCCTTGGGGTTAGATGAACTGATTTAGAGAGATATTCAAACAAGGCGAACAGAAAAACATTTATCAAAGAAAGAACAATTGCCTTAATTTTTAACTGAGGACTTACAAACAGTAAAACAACAGGAACTGAACACTTAACCTTTGGATTAAGAGATCTTAACCACTAGGCAACAGTGACTCCTTAATGCTGCTCTCCAGAACTTATATATGACATTCGCATCAAACACTCCAGTGTGTGCAGTGCCGTAGGTTACAGTTCACCTATGTTGACATTATTGACAGTGTTGAATGGAAGGAAAGAGGGTCAGAGAGAGAAAAAGAAAGCCAGACAGAGGGAGAGAGAAGATTTGTATTCTTTGCGGTTATATGAACAAATTTAGAGAGATATTCAAACAAAGTGAAAAGAAAAACATTTATCAAAGAAAGAACAATTGCCTTAATTTTTAGCTGAGGACTCACAACAAGTGAAACACCAGGAATTGAACACTCAACATTTGGAACAAGAGTAAGAGACCTTAACCACTAGGCCACAGTGACTCTTTGTTGCTACTCTCCAAAACTTATATATAACATTCGGATCAAACACTCCAGTGTTTGCAGTGCCGTAGATTAGAGTTCACCTATGTTGACATTATTGACAGTGTTACATGGAAGGAAAGAGGGTCAGAGAGAGAAAAAGAAAGCCCGACAGAGGGAGGGAGAGAGAAGATTTTGAATTCTTTGGGGTTATATGAACTGATTTAGAGAGATATTCAAACAAAGCGAAAAGAAAAACATTTATCAAAGGAAGAACATTTGCTTTAACTTCTAACTGAGGAATTACAAGCAATGAAACACCAGGATTTAAACACTTAATCTTTGGAATAAGAGTCAGAGACCTTAACCACTAGGCCACAGTGCCTCCTTCTAGCTGCTATCACAAACTTATATATGACATTCGGATCAAACACTCCAGTGTTTGCAGTGCCGTAGGTTAGAGTTCACCTATGTTGACATCATTGACAGTGTTGAACGGAAGGAAAGAGAGACAGAGAGAGAAGAAGAAAGCCTTACAGAGGGAGAGAGAATATTTGTATTCTAAGGGGTAAGATGAACTCATTTAGAGAAATATTCAAACAAGGCGAAAAGAAAAACATTTATCAAAGAAGTTACCATTGGTTTAAATTTTGACTGAGGACTCACAACCATTGAAACACCACGATTTGAACACATAACCTTTGGAGTAAGAGTCCAAGACCTTAACCACTAGGCCACAGTGACTCAAGATGGCAGCTCTCATAAACTTATATATGACATTGGGATCAAGCACTCCAGTGTATGCAGTGCCGTAGGTAAGAGTTCACATATGTTGACATCATTGACTGTTAAATGGAAGGAAAGAGGGACAGAGAGAGAAAAAAAGCCTGACAGAGGGAGAGAGAAGATTTGTATTCTTTAGGGTAAGACATACTTGTAAAGAGAGATAGTCAAACTAGGAGAAATGAAAAATATTTTCCAACATTTATCAGAGAAAGTACCATTGCCTATAATTTTACCTTAAAATCCATGCACATTGAAAGACCAGGATTTGAACACAAACCTTTAGAGCAAGAGTCCAAGAACTCATCCACTAGGCCACAGTGACTCATGAATGCTATGTTCAAAAACTTATATATGACATACCGATCAACCACTCCAGTGTATGTAGTGCCATAGGTTAGAGTTCACCAATGTTGACATCATTGACAGTGATGAATGGAAGTAAAGAGGGACAGAGAGAGAAAATGAAAGCCAAACAGAGTGAGAGAGAAGATTTGTATTATTTGGGGTAGGATGAACTCATTTAGATATATATTTAAACAAGGTTAAAAGATAAACGTTTTTCAAAGGAATTACCAGTGTTTTAATTTACGTCTGAGAACTGGCAACCAGTAAAACACCAGGATTTGAACACTTAATCTTTGGAATAAGAGTCAGAGACCTTAACCACTAGGCCACAGTTCCTACTTCTAGCAGCTATCAAAAACTTATATATGACATTCGGATTAAACACTCCAGTGTATACAGTGCCGTAGGTTAGAGTTCACCTATGTTGACATCATTGACAGTGTTGAATGGAAGGAAAGAGAGACAGAGAGAGAGAAGAAGAAAGTCTGACAGAGGAGAGAGAAGATTTGTATTCTTAGGGGCAAGATGAACTCATTTGAGAGATTCAACAAAGGCCAAAAGAAAAACATTTATCAAAGAAATCACCATAGCTTTAATTTTTGACTGTGGTCTCACAACCAGAGAAACACGAGGATTTAAACATATACCCTTTGGAGAAAGCATCAGAGATCTTAACCACTAGGCCACAGTGTCTCCTTACTGCTGTTTTCAAAAACTTATATATGACATTCGGATCAAACACTCCAGTGTTTGCAGTGCCGTAGGTTAGAGTTCACCTATGTTGACATCATTGACAATGTTGAATGGAAGGAAAGAGAGACAGAGAGAGAAGAAGAAAGCCTTACAGAGGGAGAGAAAATATTTGTATTCTAAGGGTAAGATGAACTCATTTAGAGAAATATTCAAACAAGGTGAAAAGTTAAACATTTATCAAATAAGTTACCATTGCTTTAATTTTTTACTGAGGATTCACAACCAGTGAAACACCACGATTTGAAAACATAACCTTTAGAGTAAGAGTCCAAGTCCAAGACCTTAACCTCTAGGACACAGTGACTCATGACTGTGGTGCTCAAAAACTTATATATGACATTCGGATCAAACCCTCCAGTGTGTGCAGTGCCACAGGTTAGAGTTCACCTATGTTGACATTATTGACAGTGTTGAATGGAAGGAAAGAGGGATAGAGAGAGAAAAAGAAAGCCAGACAGAGGGAGAGAGAAGATTTGTATTCCTTGGGGTTAGATGAACTGATTTAGAGAGATATTCAAACAAGGCAAAAAGAAAAACATTTATCAAAGAAAGAACCATTGCCTTAATTTTTAGCTGAGGACTCACAACAAGTGAAACACCAGTAATTAAACACTCAACCTTTGGAATAAGAGTCAGAGACCTTAACCACTAGGCGACAGTTACTCCTTATTGCTGCTCTCCAAAACATATATATGACATTCGGATCAAACACTCCAGTGTGTGCAGTGCCACAGGTTAGAGTTCACCTATGTTGACATTATTGACAGTGTTGAATGGAATTAAAGAGGGACAGAGAGAGAAAAAGAAAGCCAGACAGAGGGAGAGAGAAGATTTGTATTCCTTGGGGTTAGATGAACTGATTTAGAGAGATATTCAAACAAGGCGAAAAGAAAAACATTTATCAAAGAAAGAAACATTGTCTTAATTTTTAAGCTGAGGACTCTCAACAAGTGAAACACCAGGAATTGAACACTTATCCTTTGGCATAAGAGTCAGGGACCTTAACCACTAGGCCACAGTGACTCCTTGTCATTGCTCTCCAAAACATATATAGAACATTCGGATCAAACACTCCAGTATATGCAGTGCCGTAGATTAGAGTTCACCTATGTTGACATTATTGACAGTGTTATATGGAAGGAAAGAGGGTCAGAGAGAGAAAAAGAAAGCCAGACAGAGGGAGAGAGAAGATTTTGAATTCTTTGGGGCAAGATGAACTCATTTAGAGAGATTCAAACAAGGGTAACAGAAAAACATTTATCAAAGAAATTACCATAGCTTTAATTTTTGACTGTGGTCTCACAACCAGAGAAACACCAGGATTTGAACACATACCCTTTGGAGAAAGCATCAGAGAACTTAACCACTAGGCCACAGTGTCTCCTTACTGCTGTTCTCAAAAACTTATATATGACATTCCGATCAAACACTCCAGTGTTTGCAGTGCCGTAGTTTAGAGTTCACCTATGTTGACATCATTGACAGTGTTGAATGGAAGGAAAGAGAGAAAGAGAGAGAAGAAGAAAGCCTTACAGAGGGAGAGAGAATATTTGTATTCTAAGGGTTAAGATGAACTCATTTAGAGAAATATTCAAACAAGAAAAACATTTATCAAAGAAGTTAGCATTACTTTAATTTTTGACTGATGACTCACAACCAGTGAAACACCACGATTTGAACACATAACCTTTGGAGTAAGAGTCAGAGACATTAACCACTAGACCACAATGACTCATCAGAGATCCCCACGAAAACTTATATATGACATTCGGATCAAACACTACAGTGTATGCAGTGCCACAGGTTAGAGTTCACCTATGTTGACATTATTGACAGTGTTGAATGGAAGGAAAGAGGGACAGAGAGAGAAAATGGAAGCCAGACAGAGGGAGAGAGAAGATTTGTATTCCAGGGGGTTAGATGAACTGATTTAGAGAGATATTCAAACAAGGCAAAAAGAAGAACATTTATCAAAGAAAGAATCATTGCCTTAACATTTAGCTGCGGACTCACAACAAGTGAAACACCAGGAATTGAATACTTATCCTTTGGAACAAGGGTCAGAGACCTTAACCACTAGGTGACAGTTACTCCTTATTGCTGCTCTCCAAAACTTATATATGACATTCGGATCAAACACTCCAGTGTGTGCAGTGCCACAGGTTAGAGTTCACCTATGTTGACATTATTGACAGTGTTGAATGGAAGGAAAGAGGGATAGAGAGAGAAAAAGAAAGCCAGACAGAGGGAGAGAGAAGATTTGTATTCCTTGGGGTTAGATGAACTGATTTAGAGAGATATTCAAACAAGGCGAACAGAAAAACATTTATCAAAGAAAGAACAATTGCCTTAATTTTTAACTGAGGACTCACAAACAGTAAAACAACAGGAACTGAACACTTAACCTTTGGATTAAGAGTTAGAGATCTTAACCACTAGGCCACAGTGACTCCTTACTGCTGATCTCCAGAACTTATATATGACATTCGGATCAAACACTCCAGTGTGTGCAGTGCCGTAGGTTACAGTTCACCTATGTTGACATTATTGATAGTGTTGAATGGAAGGAAAGAGGGTCAGAGAGAGAAAAAGAAAGCCAGACAGAGGGAGAGAGAAGATTTGTATTCTTTGCGGTTATATGAACTGATTTAGAGAGATATTCAAACAAAGTGAAAAGAAAATCCTTTATCAAAGGAAGAACCATTGTCTTAATTTCTAATTGAGGAATCACAAACAGTGAAACACCAAGATTTGAATACTTAACCTTTGGAATAAGAGTCAGAGACCTTAACCACTAGGTCACAATGACTCCTTATAGCTGTTCTCAAAAACGTATATATGACATTCGAATTAAACACTCTAGTGTATACAGTGCTGTATGTTAGAGTTCACCTATGTTGACATCATTGACAGTGTTGAATGGAAGGAAAGAGAGACAGAGAGAGAAGAAGAAAGCCTGACAGAGGGAGAGAGAAGTTTTGTATTCTCAGGGGTAAGATGAACTCATTTAGAGAGATATTCAAACAAGGCGAAAAGAAAAACATTTATCAAAGAAATTACCCTCGCTTTAATTTTTGACTGTGGTCCCACAACCTGAGAAACACCAGGATTTGAACACATAACCTTTGGAGTAAGCACCAGAGACCTTAACAACTAGGCCACAGTAACTCTTGAGTGACCTACAAGAAAACTTATATATGACATTCGGATCAAACACTCCAGTATACGCTGTGCCCCAGGTTAGAGTTCACCTATGTTGATATCATTGACAGTGTTGAATGGAAGGAAAGAGGGACAAAGAGAGAAAAAGAAAGCCAGACAGAGGGAGAGAGAGGATTTGTATTCCTTGGGGTTAGATGAACTGATTTAGAGAGCTATTCAAACAAGGCGAAAAGAAAAACATTTATCTAAGGAACAACCATTCTCTTAATTTCTAACTGAGAAATCACAACCAGTGAAACACCAGAATTTGAACACTTATCCTTTGGAATAACAGTCAGAGACCTTAACCACTAGGCCACAATGACTCCTTATAGCTGTTCTCAAAAACTTATATATGACATTCGGATTAAACACTCCAGTGTATACAGTGCCGTAGGTTAGAGTTCACCTATGTTGACATTGACAGTGTTGAATGGAAGGAAAGAGAGATAAAGAGAGAAAAAGAAAGCCAGACAGAGGGTGAGAGAGGATTTGTATTCTTTGGGGGTAGGATGAACTCATTTAGAAATAAATTCAAACAAGATTAAAAGAAAAACATTTATCTAAGGATTTAGCAGGGCTTTAATTTTTGAGCGAGGACTCTCAACCAGTGAAACACCAGGGTTTGAAAACATAACCTTTGAAGTGAGAGTCAGAGACCTTAACCACTAGGCCACAGTGACCTATTTGTGACATCCACAAAAACTTATATATGACATTCAGATCAAACACTCCAGTGTATTCAGTGCCATAGATTAGACTTCACCCATGTTGACATTATTGACAGTGTTGAATGGAAGGAAAGAAGGACAGAGAGAGAAAAGAAAGCCAGACAGAGGGAGAGAGAAGATTTGTATTCTTTGGGGTTAGATGAACTCATTTAGAGAGATATTCAAACAAAGCGAAAAGAAAAACATTTATCAAAGAAATTACCATTGCTTTAATTTTTGACTGTGGTCTCACAACAAGAGAAACACCAGGATTTGAACACATAACCTTTGGAATAAGAGTCAGAGACCTTAAACACTAGGCCACAGTGACTCCTTACTGCTGGTTTCAAAAACTTATATATGACATTCGGATCAAACACTCCAGTGTTTGCAGTGCCGTAGGTTAGAGTTCACCTATGTTGAACTCATTGACAGTGTTGAATGGAAGGAAAGAGAGACAGAGAGAGAAGAAGAAAGCCTTACAGAGGGAGAGAGAAGTTTGTATTCTAAGGGGTAAGATGAACTCATTTAGAGAAATATTCAAACAAGGCGAAAAGAAAAACATTTATCAAAGAAGTTACCATTGCTTTAATGTTTTATTGACGACTCATAACCAGTGAAACACCACAATTTGAACACATAACCTTTGGAGTAAGAGTCCAAGACCTTAACCACTAGGCCACAGTGACTCAAGATGTTTGCGCTCAAAAACGTATATATGACATTCGGATCAAACACTCCAGGGTATGCAGTGCCTTAGGTTAGAGTTCACCTATGTTGACATCATTGACTGTTACATGGAAGGAAAGAGGGACAGAGAGAGAAAAAAAGCCTGACAGAGGGAGAGAGAAGATTTGTATTCTTTAGGGTAAGACATACTTGTAAAGAGAGATAGTCAAACTAGGAGAAATGAAAAATATTTTCTAACATTTATCAGAGAAAGTACCATTGCCTATAATTTTACCTTAAAATCCATGCACATTGAAAGACCAGGATTTGAACATAAAACATTTAGAGCAAGAGTCCAAGAACTCAACCACTAGGCCACAGTGACTCATGAATGCTTTTCTCAAAAACTTATATATGACATACCGATCAACCACTCCAGTGTATGTAGTGCCATAGGTTAGAGTTCACCAATGTTGACATCATTGACAGTGTTGAATGGAAGTAAAGAGGGACAGAGAGAGAAAATGAAAGCCAAACAGAGTGAGAGAGAAGATTTGTATTCTTTGGGGTAGGATGAACTCATTTAGATATATATTTAAACAAGGTTAAAAGAAAAACGTTTATCAAAGGAATTACCAGTGCTTTAATTTATATCTGAGGACTGGCAACCAGTGAAACACCAGCATTTAAACACATAACCTTTGCAGTAAGAGACCTTAACCACTAGCCCACAGTGACTCATCAGAAATCTCTACGAAAACTTATATATGACATTCGGATCAAACACTCCAGTGTATTCAGTGCCACAGGTTAGAGTTCACCTATGTTGACATTATTGACAGTGTTGAATGGAAGGAAAGAGGGACAGAGAGAGAAAATGGAAGCCAGACAGAGGGAGAGAGAAGATTTGTATTCCAGGGGGTTAGATGAACTGATTTAGAGAGATATTCAAACAAGGCGAAAAGAAGCACATTTATCAAAGAAAGAACCATTGCCTTAATTTTTAGCTGAGGACTAATAACCAGTGAACCACCAGGAATTGAACACTTAGAATAAGAGTCAGAGACCTTAACCACTAGGCCATAGTGACTCCTTGTTACTATTCTCCAAAACTTATATATAACATTCTGATCAAACTGTTAGACTTGGCTTTTTCAGCGGGTTTACCCCCAGACTTTTTGCTTTTTGGCCTCCTGTTTTTGACCCTGTGTGTGTTGGTTTTAGGACTCTGGGCACTTTACCACTGCTAATCAGTGCTAAAGTGCATATGCTCTCTGTATAAAATGTGTTATGGATTGGTGTTTCCATGATTGGCCTATTTGATTTATGTGTCAGTCCCTTGTAAAGTGCACTGAGAGTGCCAGGGCCTATAGATCAAATGCTGTTGGTGGGCTGCAGCACTGGATTGTGCCACCCACGCAAACAGCCCGTAAAGTGTAACTCTGGCCTGCCATTGCAGAGCCTGTGTGCAGCCTGGGGCTGCCATGTCGACTTGGCAAGTGCACACACTTGCAAGTCCCTAAACCTTCCCTTTTCTACATGTTAGTCACCCCTAAGGTAGGCCCACGGTACCCCTGTGGGCAGGGTGCATTGTATGTGAAAGGTAGGACATGCCCTGGTGTGTGTGGCCTGACCTGATAGTGAATTACAGCCTATTTCGTTTTTCACTATTGCAAGGCTACCTGTTCCCCATAGGCCAGAATGGGCAGTTTTGATTATTACAGTTTATAATCCTAACTGACCCAGGGAACATGGTAGAAATTCGAGTTTAGTATGCCTGGACTCAGAATGATAAAATGCATCTTTTAGTGAAGTTGGTTTTAACATTCTGTGTTCAAAAATACCACTTTTAGAAAGTGGGTATTTTCTTGTCTAACCATCCAAGCCTGCCTCTGCTAGGTTGTGTATTCCTTGTCTGGAGTGTGAGTGACAGGGGCTCGGGGATGCCAGGAGACAGGGTGAGTCAGCACAGGGCTGAATAGCAAGATCTACATGTAGATGGGTGGGAGGAGTACACCTGGGACCTGAATAGGGCTGGGCCTTCCCTCCACAATGCTCGCTCCACCTCCTGTGGTGCGTCTGATGTCCCTGGCCTGCACCCTGAAAGGAAATATGGAGGCTTGTCAACAAAGTGCTCCAAGACTGACCAGAACTGGTTTGGGCCAGGCAAAGGCCTCTCTGCCTTCAAAGAACAAAGGAATTTGGGATATAAATATTGGGGCCCTGTCCCCATGAATTTAGATCTCGCTGGAATCAAGGAACCTGCCAAGAAGAAGAGCTGGAGAGCTGCTAGGAGGAGTACTGCCCCCTTGCTGAGTGACTGCTTTGTTGGGTTGGCCTGCAGTTGCTGCTTCTGTCTTGGGCAGTGAAAGGACTGGACTGAACTTTCTACTACTTGTGCTGAGAATCTCCAAGGGCCTGAAACCGAGCTGGCCTCCTGTTAAGAAGTCTCAGGGACTGCAAAGACTTCACCACCCTCTGGGTACCGCTTCTGGAACCGCTGTTTCAGTTGCCACAGAGGAAGGGAACTGCAACCGACTCCGTCAACTGACTCCATCGCTGGCCCGGTGTCCTGGTTGCACCGCAGACCGCACCGTCCGCATCTCGCACCGCAACCCTGGTCTCACCGATGACGACGTCCGACGCCATCGCCACCGAGCCGCTGCTTGCACCGTGACCTGTGGGCACCGCAGTTCGCATCGCATCGCTTCACTGTACCAGCCGGACCAGACAGGCGCTGTCGCTGCAACTGGCTCAGCAATCGTGACCGCATCGCAGTTGGGGCACCGCTCGCACGCTTCGCGACGCACCGCTCCGACTCACACCGCTGTCCGACGCCAGCTCCCGCACTCCGGCTTGGTCGCCTGCATCGCAACCTGCCAGCACCACATCGAGCCCCGTCTCACCCTGCACCGCACGCCTTGGACTCACCGACTCCGTCTGCACGATTGTCACCGAGCCGCTGCCTGCACCGCATCGAGAGGACACCGCGCCCTGCACCGCTTCCATCTTGCACCGCAACCGCGACGTACGCCGACCGGCTCGCAAACCCCGTGCCCGCCACAACGAGAAAAGGTACTGTGACCGAGTCTGTTCACGACTCTGCTGGCCCGTATCGACGCGGTCGGCTGGAACTGTTAGACTCTGTTGTTTTCAGCATCGCGGTAGACTCGGACGGAGCTACCGACTCGTACGAACTTTGTTTTTGAACTATTCCTGCAAAGAAGAAGTTATCTTGCAACGTAATCACTTTCAAAGTACTGTATTGTGGATTTTTGTCGTAATTGGTCTTGTCTTTGAGTATATAAAAATATTGGATATTTTTCTAAACTGGTGTGGTGTCAGTTTGTAGTGCTTACACTGTATTACTGTTGGTTATGTGCAAATGCTTTACACACTGCCTCTAGAATAAGCCTGACTGCTTGTGCCAAGCTACCAAGGGGGTGAGCAGGGGTTATTTTAGGAGTGTAACTCCGTTACCCTGACTAGGAAGAAGGGTCCCTACTTGGACAAAGGTGCAAGCCCTTGCCAACTAGAGATCCCATTTCTAACATTGGTTGTCAGCGGTGAGGATAGGACTTGTGTTTGCACTTGACTTACAGTGATTGGTGTGCACTACTACCATATCGCAGACCATTACGTACCACATACTGTCTCTTTTTCTTTTGGCCTATTTTTGATCTTGCCAGTTTTCAACTCACTACTTTCATCATGCCTGAATCAACTGCATCATCCGTTGCATCTCTGGAAGTTATCTTTGAGGAGGATAGTTTGGAATACTACGCCGTAAAGGAACTACGAGCGATTTGTAAAAACCTGAAAGTCCAAATTAAAGGCCTCACAAGGAAGGAGGAGCTACATAAAGCGCTGAGGGCCTGGGTAGCAGCCAGACATGCCAGTGGGAAGCCTGGTAATCTCAGTGAGGAGGTGGAGGAGCCTATTTCCAGGGTGGATGTGCTTTTGGGTGGGGGGGAACCCGCCAGGCCAGGCAGCAGTAGCTTGTCCCCAGAGGAGCTGGAGGACAGGCGGGAAGCAAGGAAGTTCGAATTAGAGAAACTCAAGATGGAAAGTGAGAGGGAAGACAAAAGAATAGCCATGGAGGAAAGGAGGATGATCTTGGATCATGAGCTTAAAATGAGAGAGCTGGAGCTGGATTGGGAAGCCGGTAGGGCTTTGTCCAGCCCAGATGGTGGCAGCAAAAGTGTAGTGTCCAGTACTGAGGATGAGGTAGACACACACACAGATTTGGGGCCCTACTTCAAGGAGGGGGTTGACATACACCAAGGGGTTCAGGATTGTGAGGTTACTCCAGTGGTGCTCAGTGTCCCTGAGGTGGATTGGGGAACTGGCACAGGGGATCATATTCCTGGTAGTGGGAGGGACACTCTACTGACTCTAGATGAGAGGTGCAGGGAGAGGGGTTCCCCCATGATATAAGCCCTGGTAAGTGAGTATGAAGACCAGCCAGAAGAGTATGGGTTGAGGGACAGCAACAGTCAGACACTGTCTCGCCAGTCTTGTAAGAATGTTGTGGGGTACTTTTCTGAGGCACTGGATGGTTGGGGGAAGGGTAGTTTGGTTAACACCTGTGTGGGGCTGTGTGATTCAATTGTTGGAGAGCATATTTTAAGTCCCTGTTTTCCAGAGCTATGCCCACACCCAGTGGAGTGTGAGTTCTCTGACCCCAGGGAGCTTGCACTGGAGGCAGACCTTTTGGTGGATTCCAGAGGGTCTGGAGAAGCATCTGGGGGTGATCCTGGAGGAAGTGGCTTAGGTATTTCCCAACCAAGAGTGGTGGGAAAGGTTTGTAATAGCCCAGATAGGTCCCGGTGTCATGGGAAGGGTGTAGGGACTCACGTCCTGTCTCTGCGGAGAAGGAGTGAGAATGGGCTGCGGCCCAAGGTGCCCAAAAAAACCCGGTCCTGGAGCCTGGGTGGTTCCAGGAGGGAACCCCAGGTGGGGAGCCTAGACTGTACTGGTAGGCCGTCCGTTGAGGGAGCTCTCCTACTGACAGGAGAACCTGGAGCCTCTGTAAACAGAGCTCCAGTGGTTCTGGTGTCTGGCAGTACCGCTCCAGTTGGGAGGGTGCAGAAGTCCAGAGTGAGGGGTGAGAGGGGGATGTGTTCCCCAGTGGGAGAACCAGTGAGTCAGAGGCCAGCCAGAAGGGCTGAGCCTCCTAGCAGTGACCATGATGACACCACTTCTGTCCGGGGGGATCCTTGCGCACTGTCAGGTGGACAGTGGTCGGGAGATCTGCGCCAGGCAGACTGTCCCGCTGCACATGAGTCATGTGTTGCCCTCAGGGGGGTATGCGTGCTCCCAAGGAAGTCCTGGTGCGCCAGGCAGGTGCTCAGCTGCAGGGTTCAGTCCCTGGGTTGGGAGGCCAGGTTCAGGTCCTGCCTGACCTGGAGGGAAGGACGACTGTAAGCAGTGTCCTGACCGGTTTGTCTTCTAGGGGTACCACTCCCGGTGGGAGGGTACAGAACTCTGGAAGGGGGTGCAGAGGGAGGGAGTCCTCGCCTCTGACCCCGGTTCAACCTGAGGGTTTAGATCCAAGGGTGGTGAATCAGTTGCAGGGTCAAGGCCCTGAACTGATGGAAGAATTGTGTAGGAGGTCTGGTCCCAGCATCCTGACAGTTTTTGGTTCTGGGGGTGCTTCTCCTGGGAGGAGAGGGCCGGACCCCAGAAGGAGAGGTGAGGAGAGCCTCGCCCGAGACCTCTGGTGAACCTGAGGGTGCAGACCCTAGGTTGGAGGATCAGTGGTTCTTTAGAACTGCACTGATGAGAGGAAGAGTGGAGTATGGTTACTATGTACCAGGGGTTACTGCCCCCCACTCTGTGAGTTGGCAAAGACCAGAGACATCTGGATGGCCTAGGGCCTGGTCCTGGCCACCCATTGAGGGTGATCCTTTAGTGTCTCGGGAACTGGGGGGGACTGCTCTAACAAGCATCCCACCGGTTCCGGTGTCTGGCAGCACCGCTCCAGTTGGGAGGGTGCATGAGTCCAGAGGAAAGGGTGAGGGGGGGACGCCGTCCCCAGTGGAAGGACCAGTGGGTCAGGGGTTACCCGCTCTGAGGTCAGAGCACCCCAGGACTGACCCTGGTGAGGCCACTTCTGGCCTGGGGGGTCTTCATGCTCTGTCAGGTGGACAGGAGGCTGGAGACCTGCACCAGGCAGACCCTCGCACAACTTATGAGGAGTGTGTTTCTCTTGGGGGGGGTTGGTGTACTCCCCCGGAAGTCCTGGGTTGCCAGGCACAGGTTCAACCTAAGGGTACAGACCCTGGGTTGGAGGACCAGGTTCAGGGTGTCCCCCCCGACCTGGAGGAAGGGGCGACTGCTAACAGTGCCCCTACCAGGTTGTCCTTAGGGGGTACTGCTCCAGGTGGGAGGGTACAGAGCCCCAGGGAGAAGGAAAGGGCATGGGAGAGCCCACCCCAGTCTCCTGTCCAGCCGCCGGGTACAGGCCCGTGGTTGGTGGGTCAGTGTCAGGATGTCATACCTGACCTGACATGAGGGAGAGTGGACAAAGGGTGCCAGGCACCTGGGGCTACCGCCCCCCACTCTCTGACGTCACAGAGGTTAGAGAGCCCTGAGAGGCATGAGGCCTGGGTCTCCCCACTGACAACTGTCGGTAGCCACAGTGGCTTACTGTCCTGGTGGACAGAGTTGCCCCTGGGAGGGGGACAGGAGTCACACCCCGGGGGTGGACTGGGCCACACCACTGTGTTGGCCATGTGGGCACTGTCGGCCTGTTGGGACACATCTGTGAGCAAAGTAAGTTTAGGCGCTGCACAGATGGGGTTCACAGGTGAAGAGAAGGGTACCCCATGGGTCAGCTTAGTGGGCCCTGAGAGTGAGGACAGAGGGATCCAACTGGGTTTAGAAAGGCGTAGAACCAGAACGTGCCCCCACTGTTGTGGGCCAGGTCTATGTTTCATCGCCCCAAGCAGGGAAGTCCATCAAGGGATTGATTAGTCTACCCTGGCTTTAGGCTGGGAGGGGGTTGTGTTAGACTTGGCTTTTTCAGCGGGTTTACCCCCAGACTTTTTGCTTTTTGGCCTCCTGTTTTTGACCCTGTGTGTGTTGGTTTTAGGACTCTGGGCACTTTACCACTGCTAATCAGTGCTAAAGTGCATATGCTCTCTGTATAAAATGTGTTATGGATTGGTGTTTCCATGATTGGCCTATTTGATTTATGTGTCAGTCCCTTGTAAAGTGCACGGAGAGTGCCAGGGACTATAGATCAAATGCTGTTGGTGGGCTGCAGCACTGGATTGTGCCACCCACGCAAACAGCCTGTAAAGTGTAACTCTGGCCTGCCATTGCAGAGCCTGTGTGCAGCCTGGGGCTGCCATGTTGACTTGGCAAGTGCACACACTTGCAAGTCCCTAAACCTTCCCTTTTCTACATGTTAGTCACCCCTAAGGTAGGCCCACGGTACCCCTGTGGGCAGGGTACATTGTATGTGAAAGGTAGGACATGCCCTGGTGTGTGTGGCCTGTCCTGATAGTGAATTACAGCCTATTTCGTTTTTCACTATTGCAAGGCTACCTGTTCCCCATAGGCCAGAATGGGCAGTTTTGATTATTACAGTTTATAATCCTAACTGACCCAGGGAACATGGTAGAAATTCGAGTTTAGTATGCCTGGACTCAGAATGATAAAATGCATCTTTTAGTGAAGTTGGTTTTAACATTCCGTGTTCGAAAATACCACTTTTAGAAAGTGGGTATTTTCTTGTCTAACCATCCAAGCCTGCCTCTGCTAGGTTGTGTATTCCTTGTCTGGAGTGTGAGTGACAGGGGCTCGGGGATGCCAGGAGACAGGGTGAGTCAGCACAGGGCTGAATAGCAAGATCTACATGTAGATGGGTGGGAGGAGTACACCTGGGACCTGAATAGGGCTCGGCCTTCCCTCCACAATGCTGGCTCCACCTCCTGTGGTTCGTCTGATGTCCCTGGCCTGCACCCTGAAAGGAAATACGGAGGCTTGTCAACAAAGTGCTCCAAGACTGACCAGAACTGGTTTGGGCCAGGCAAAGGCCTCTCTGCCTTCAGAGAACAAAGGAATTTGGGATATAAATATTGGGGCCCTGACCCCATGAATTTAGATCTCGCTGGAATCAAGGAACCTGCCAAGAAGAAGAGCTGGAGAGCTGCTAGGAGGAGTACTGCCCCTTTGCTGAGTGACTGCTTTGTTGGGTTGGCCTGCAGTTGCTGCTTCTGTCTTGGGCAGTGAAAGGACTGGACTGAACTTTCTACTACTTGTGCTGAGAATCTCCAAGGGCCTGAAACCAAGCTGGCCTCCTATTAAGAAGTCTCAGGGACTGCAAAGACTTCACCACCCTCTGGGTACCGCTTCTGGAACCGCTGTTTCAGTTGCCACAGAGGAAGGGAACCGCAACCGACTCCGTCAACCGACTCCATCGCTGGCCCGGTGTCCTGTTTGCACTGCAGACCGCACTGTCCGCATCTCGCACCGCAACCCTGGTCTCACCGACGACGACGTCCGACGCCATCGCCACCGAGCCGCTGCTTGCACTGTGACCTGTGGGCACCGCAGTTCGCATCGCATCGCTTCACTGTACCAGCCGGACCAGACCGACGCTGTCGCTGCAACTGGCTCAGCAATCGTGACCGCATCGCAGTTGGGGCACCGCTCGCACGCTTCGCGACGCACCGCTCAGACTCGCACCGCTGTCCACGCCAGCTCCCGCACTCCGGCTTGGTCGCCTGCATCGCAACCTGCCAGCACCGCATCGAGCCCCGTCTCACCCTGCACCGCACGCCTTGGACTCACCGACTCCGTCTGCACGATTGTCACCGAGCCACTGCCTGCACCGCATCGAGAGGACACCGCGCCCTGCACCGCTTCCAACTTGCACCGCAACCGCGACGTACGCCGACCGGCTCGCACACCCCGTACCCGCCACAACGAGAAAAGGTACTGTGACCAAGTCTGTTCATGACTCTGCTGGCCCGTATCGACGCGGTCGGCTGGAACTGTTAGACTCTGTTGTTTTCAGCATCGCGGTAGACTCGGACGGAGCTACCGACTCGTACGAACTTTGTTTTTTAACTATTCCTGCAAAGAAGAAGTTATCTTGCAACGTAATCACTTTCAAAGTACTGTATTGTGGATTTTTGTCGTAATTGGTCTTGTCTTTGAGTATATAAAAATATTGGATATTTTTCTAAACTGGTGTGGTGTCAGTTTGTAGTGCTTACACTGTATTACTGTTGGTTATGTGCAAATGCTTTACACACTGCCTCTAGAATAAGCCTGAATGCTCGTGCCAAGCTACCAAGGGGGTGAGCAGGGGTTATTTTAGGAGTGTAACTCACTTACCCTGACTAGGAAGAAGGGTCCCTACTTGGACAAAGGTGCAAACCCTTGCCAACTAGAGATCCCATTTCTAACACAAACACTCCAGTGTTTGCAGTGCCATAGTTTAGAGTTCACCTATGTTGACATTATTGAGAGTGTTACATGGAAGGAAAGAGGGTCAGAGAGAGAAAAAGAAAGCCAGACAGAGGGAGGGAGAGAGAAGATTTTGAATTCTTTGGGGTTATATGAACTGATTTAGAGAGATATTCAAACAAAGCGAAAAGAAAAACATTTATCAAAAAAGAACCTTTGCTTTAACTTCTAACTGAGGAATTACAACAAATGAAACACCAGAATTTGAACACTTAATCTTTGGAATAAGAGTCAGAGACCTTAACCACTAGGCCACAGTGACTCCTTCTAGCTGTTATCAAAAACTTATATATGACATTCGGATTAAACACTCCAGTGTATACAGTGCCGTAGGTTAGAGTTCACCTATGTTGACATCATTGACAGTGTTGAATGGAAGGAAAGAGAGACAGAGAGAGAAGAAGAAAGCCTGACAGAGGGAGAGAGAAGATTTGTATTCTTAGGGGCAAGATGAACTCATTTAGAGAGATTCAAACAATGCGAAAAGAAAAACATTTATCAAAGAAATTACAATAGATTTAATTTTTGACTGTGGTCTCACAACCAGAGAAACACCAGGATTTGAACACATACCCTTTGGAGAGAGCATCAGAGATCTTAACCACTAGGCCACAGTGCCTCCTTACTGCTGTTCTCAAAAACGTATATATAACATTCGGATCAAACACTCCAGTGTTTGCAGTGCCGTAGGTTAGAGTTCACCTATGTTGACATCATTGACAGTGTTGAATGGAAGGAAAGAGAGACAGAGAGAGAAGAAGAAAGCCTTACAGAGGGAGAGAGAATATTTGTATTCTAAGGGGTAAGATGAACTCATTTAGAGAAATATTCAAACAAGGCGAAAAGAAAAACATTTATCAAATAAGTTACCATTGCTTTAATTTTTGACTGAGGATTTACAACTGGTGAAACACCACTATTTGAACACATAACCTTTGGAGTAAGAGTCCAAGACCTTAACCACTAGAACACAGTGACACATGATGGTTGTGCTCAAAAACTTATATATGACATTCGGATCAAACACTCCAGTGTGTGCAGTGCCACAGGTTAGAGTTCACCTATGTTGACATTATTGACAGTGTTGAATGGAAGGAAAGAGGGACAGAGAGAGAAAAAGAAAGCCAGACAGAGGGAGAGAGAAGATTTGTATTCCTTGGGGTTAGATGAACTGATTTAGAGAGATATTCAAACAAGGCGAAAAGCAAAAGATTTATCAAAGAAGGAACCATTGCCTTAATTTTTAGCTGAGGACTCACAACAAGTGAAACACCAGGAATTGAACACTTAACCTTTGGAATAAGAGTTAGAGACCTTAACCACTAGGCCACAGTGACTCCTTGTTGCTGCTATCCAAAACTTATATAACATTCGGATCAAACACTCCAGTGTTTGCAGTGCCGTAGATTAGAGTTCACCTATGTTGACATTATTGACAGTGTTACATGGAAGGAAAGAGGGTCAGAGAGAGAAAAAGAAAGACAGAGGGAGGGAGAGAGAAGATTTTGAATTCTTTGGGGTTATATGAACTGATTTAGAGAGATATTCAAACAAAGCGAAAAGAAAAACATCTATCAAAGGAAGAACCTTTGCTTTAACTTCGAACTGAGGAATTACAACCAATGAAACACTAGGATTTGAACACTTAACTTTTGCAATAAGAGTCAGAGACCTTAACCACTAGGCCACAGTGACTCCTCTAGCTGTTTTCAAAAACTTATATATGACATTCGGATTAAACACTCTAGTGTATACAGTGCCGTAGGTCAGAGTTCACCTATGTTGACATCATTGACAATGTTGAATGGAAGGAAAGAGAGACAGAGAGAGAAGAAGAAAGCCTGACAGAGGGAGAGAGAAGATTTGTATTCTTAGGGGCAAGATGAACTCATTTAGAGAGATTCAAACAATGCGAAAAGAAAAACATTTATCAAAGAAATTACCATAGCTTTTGACTGTGGTCTCACACCCAGAGAAACACCAGGATTTGAACACATACCCTTTGGAAAAAGCATCAGAGATCTTAACCACTAGGCCACAGTGTCACCTTACTGCTGTTCTCAAAAACTTATATATGACATTCGGATCAAACACTCCAGTGTTTGCAGTGCCGTAGGTTAGAGTTCACCTATGTTGACATCATTGACAGTGTTGAATGGAAGGAAAGAGAGACAGAGAGAGAAGAAGAAAGCCTTACAGAGGGAGAGAGAATATTTGTATTCTAAGGGGTAAGATGAACTCATTTAGAGAAATATTCAAACAAGGCGAAAAGAAAAACATTTATCAAATAAGTTATCATTGCTTTAATTTTTGACTGAGGACTCACCACCAGTGAAACACCACGATTTGAACACATAACCTTTGGAGTAAGAGCCCAAGACCTTAACCACTAGGACACAGTGACTCATAATGGTTATGCTCAAAAACTTATACATGACATTCGGATCAAACACTCCAGTGTATGCAGTGGCGTAGGTTAGAGTTCACCTATGTTGACATCATTGACTGTTAAATGGAAGGAAAGAGGGACAGAGAGAGAAAAAAAGCCTGACAGAGGGAGAGAGAAGATTTGTATTCTTTAGGGTAAGACATACTTGTAAAGAGAGATAGTCAAACTAGGAGAAATGAAAAATATTTTCCAACATTTATCAGAGAAAGTACCATTGCCTATAATTTTACCTTAAAATACATGCACATTGAAAGACCAGGATTTGAACACAAAAGCTTTAGAGCAAGAGTCCGAGAACTCAACCACTAGGCCACAGTGACTCATGAATGCTATGCTCAAAAACTTATATATGACATCCGATCAACCACTCCAGTGTATGTAGTGCCATAGGTTAGAGTTCACCAATGTTGACATCATTGACAGTGTTGAATGGAAGTAAAGAGGGACAGAGAGAGAAAATGAAAGCCAAACAGAGTGAGAGAAGATTTGTATTCTTTGGGGTAGGATGAACTCATTTAGATATATATTTAAACAAGGTTAAAAGAAAAACATTTATCAAAGGAATTACCAGTGCTTTAATTTATGTCTGAGGACTGGCATCCAGTGAAACACCAGCATTTAAACACATAACCTTTGGAGAAAGAGTCAGAGACCTTAACCACTAGGCCACATTAACTCATCAAATATCTCCACGAAAATTATATATGACATTCGGATCAAACACTCCAGTGTATGCAGTGCCACAGGTTAGAGTTCACCTATGTTGACATTATTGACAGTGTTGAATGGAAGGAAAGAGGGACAGAGAGAGAAAATGGAAGCCAGACAGAGGAGAGAGAAGATTTGTATTCCAGGGGTTAGATGAACTGATTTAGAGAGATATTCAAACAAGGCGAAAAGAAGAACATTTATCAAAGAAAGAACCATTGCCTTAATTTTTAGCTGAGGACTCAAAACCAGTGAAAAACCAGTAATTGAACACTTAACCTTTGGAATAAGTGTCAGAGACCTTAACCACTAGGCGACAGTTACTCCTTAGTGCTGCTCTCCAAAACATATATATGACATTCGGATCAAACACTCCAGTGTGTGCAGTGCCACAGGTTAGAGTTCACCTATGTTGACATTATTGACAGTGTTGAATGGAAGGAAAGAGGGACAGAGAGAGAAAAAGAAAGCCAGACAGAGGGAGAGAGAAGATTTGTAGTCCTTGGGGTTAGATGAACTGATTTAGAGAGATATTCAAACAAGGTGAACAGAAAAACATTTATCAAAGAAAGAACAATTGCCTTAATTTTTAACTGAGGACTCACAAACAATAGAAACACCAGAAACTGAACACTTAATCTTTGGAATAAGAGTGAGAGATCTTAACCACTAGGCCACAGTGCCTCCTTACTGCTGTTCTCCAGAACTTATATATGACATTCGGATCAAACACTCCAGTGTGTGCAGTGCCGTAGGTTACAGTGCACCTATGTTGATATTATTGACAGTGTTGAATGGAAGGAAAGAGGGTCAGAGAGAGAAAAAGAAAGCCAGACAGAGGGAGAGAGAAGATTTGTATTCTTTGCGGTTATATGAACAAATTTAGAGAGATATTCAAACAAAGCGAAAAGAAAAACCTTTATCAAAGGAAGAGCCATTGCCTTAATCTCTAATTGAGGAATCACAACCAGTGAAACAAAAAGATTTGACCACTTAAGCTTTGGAATAAGAGTAAGAGACCTTAACCACTAGGCCACAGTGACTCCTTATAGCTGTTCTCAAAAACTTATATATGACATTCGAATTAAACACTCCAGTGTATACAGTGCCGTAGGTTAGAGTTCACCTATGTTGACATCATTGACCGTGTTGAATGGAAGGAAAGAGAGACAGAGAGAGAAGAAGAAAGCCTGACAGAGGGAGAGAGAAGTTTTGTATTCTTAGGGATAAGATGAACTCATTTAGAGAGATATTCAAACAAGGCGAAAAGAAAAACATTTATCAAAGAAATTAGCATTGCTTTAATTTTTGACTGTGGTCTCACAACCAGAGAAACACCATGATTTGAACACATAACCTTTGGAAAAAGCGTCAGAGACCTTAACCACTAGGCCACAGTAACTCCTGAGTAGCATCCAAGAAAACTTATATATGACATTCGGATCAAACACTCCAGTATATGCTGTGCCCTAGGTTAGAGTTCACCTATGTTGATATCATTGACAGTGTTGAATGGAAGGAAAGAGGGACAAAGAGAGAAAAAGAAAGCCAGACAGAGGGAGAGAGAGGATTTGTATTCTTTGGGGGTAGGATGAACTCATTTAGATATATATTCAAACAAGGTTAAAAGAAAAACATTTATCTAAGGAATTAGCAGGGCTTTAATTTTTGAGTGAGGACTCTCAACCAGTGAAGCATCAGGATTCGAACACATATCCTGTGAAGTAAGAGTCAGAGACCTTAACCACTAGGCCACAGTGACTCACGTATGACCTCCACAAAAACATATATATGACATTCGGATCAAACACTCCAGTGTATGCAGTGCCAGAGGTTAGACTTCACCCATGTTGACATTATTGACAGTGCTGAATGGAAGGAAAGAGGGACAGAGAGAGAAAAAGAAAGCCAGACAGAGGGAGAGAGAAGATTTGTATTCTTTGGGGTTAGATGAACTCATTTAGAGAGATATTCAAACAAGGTGAAAAGAAAAACATTTATCAAAGAAAGTACCTTTGCCTTAATTTTTAACTAAGGACTCACAACAAGTGAAACACCAGGATTCAAACTCATAACCTTCGGAATAAGAGTCAGAGACCTTAACCACTAAGCAACAGAGACTCCTTACTGCTGTTCTCCAAAACTTATATATGACATTCGGATCACACACTCCAGTGTATGCAGTGCCGTAGGTTAGAGTTCACCTATGTTGACAACATTGACTGTTAAATGGAAGGAAAGAGGGACAGAGAGAGAAAAAAAAGCCTGACAGAGGGAGAGAGAAGATTTGTATTCTTTAGGGTAAGACATACTTGTAAAGAGAGATAGTCAAACTAGGAGAAATGAAAAATATTTTCCAACATTTATCAGAGAAAGTACCATTGCCTATAATTTTACCTTAAAATACACGCACATTCAAAGACCAGGATTTGAACACAAAACCTTAAGAGCAAGAGTCCGAGAACTCAACCACTAGGCCACAGAGACTCATGAAGGTTATGCTCAAAAACTTATATATGACATACTGATCAACCACTCCAGTGGATGTAGTGCCATAGGTTAGAGTTCACCAATGTTGACATCATTGACAGTGTTGAATGGAAGTAAAGAGGGACAGAGAGAGAACATGAAAGCCAAACAGAGTGAGAGAGAAGATTTGTATTCTTTGGGGTAGGATGAACTCATTTAGATATATATTTAAACAAGGTTAAAAGAAAAACATTTATCAAAGGAATTGCCAGTGCTTTAATTTATATCTGAGGACTGGCAACAGTGAAACACTAGCATTTAAACACATAACCTTTGGAATAAGAGTCAGAGACCTTAACCACTAGTCCACAGTGACTCATCAGAAATCTCCACGAAAACTTATATATGACATTCGGATCAAACACTCCAGTGTATTCAGTGCCACAGGTTAGAGTTCACCTATGTTGACATTATTGATAGTGTTGAATGGAAGGAAAGAGGGACAGAGAGAGAAAATGGAAGCCAGACAGAGGGAGAGAGAAGATTTGTATTCCAGGGGGTTAGATGAACTGATTTAGAGAGATATTCAAACAAGTAGAAAAGAAGAACATTTATCAAAGAAAGAACCATTGCCTTAATATTTAGCTGAGGATTCACAACAAGTGAAACACCAGTAATTGAACACTTAGTGTTTGGAATAAGAGTCAGAGACCTTAACCACTTGGCCACAGCAACTCCTTACTGTTGCTCTTCAAAACTTATATATGACATTCGGATCAAACACTCCAGTGTGTGCAGTGCCACAGGTTAGAGTTCACCTATGTTGACATTATTGACAGTGTTGAATGGAAGGAAAGAGGGACAGAAAGAGAAAAAGAAAGCCAGACAGAGGGAGAGAGAAGATTTGTATTCCTTGGGGTTAGATGAACTGATTTAGAGAGATATTCAAACAAGGCGAAAAGAAAAACATTTATCAAAGAAAGAACAATTGCCTTAATTTTTAGCTGAGGACTCACAACAAGTGAAACACTAGGAATTGTACACTTAACCTTTGGAATAAGAGTCAGAGACCTTAACCACTAGGCGACAGTGACTCGTTGTTGCTACTCTCCAAAACGTATATATGACATTCGAATTAAACACTCCAGTGTATACAGTGCCGTAGGTTAGAGTTCACCTATGTTGACATCATTGACAGTGTTGAATGGAAAGAAGGAGAGACAGAGAGAGAAGAAGAAAGCCTGACAGAGTGAGAGAGAAGTTTTGTATTCTTAGGGATAAGATGAACTCATTTAGAGAGATATTCAAACAAGGCGAAAAGAAAAACATTTATCAAAGAAATTAGCATTGCTTTAATTTTTGACTGTGGTCTCACAACCAGAGAAACACCATGATTTGAACACATAACCTTTGGAGTAAGCGTCAAAGACCTTAACCACTAGGCCACAGTAACTCCTGAGTGGCCTCCAAGAAAACTTATATATGACATTTGGATCAAACACTCCAGTATATGCTGTGCCCTAGGTTAGAGTTCACCTATGTTGATATCATTGACAGTGTTGAATGGAAGGAAAGAGGGACAAAGAGAGAAAAAGAAAGCCAGACAGAGGGAGAGAGAGGATTTGTATTCTTTGGTGGTAGGATGAACTCATTTAGATATATATTCAAACAAGGTTAAAAGAAAAACATTTATCTAAGAAATTAGCAGGGGTTTAGTTTTTGAGTGAGGACTCTCATCCAGTGAAACACCATGATTTGAACACATAACCTTTGAAGTAAGAGTCAGAGACCTTAACCACTAGGCCACAGTGACTCATGGATGACCTCCACGAAAACTTATATATGACATTCGGATCATACACTCCAGTGTATGCAGTGCCAGAGGTTAGACTTCACCCATGTTGACATTATTGACAGTGTTGAATGGAAGGAAAGAGGGACAGAGAGAGAAAAAGAAAGCCAGACAGAGGGAGAGAGAAGATTTGTATTCTTTGGGGTTAGATGAACTCATTTAGAGAGATATTCAAACAAGGTGAAAAGAAAAACATTTATCAAAGAAAGAACCTTTGCCTTAATTTTTTAATTGAGGACTCCCAACAAGTGAAACACCAGAATTCAAACTCATAACCTTTGGAATAAGAGTCAGAGACCTTAACCACTAGGCCACGGTGACTCCTTACAGCTGTTCTCAAAAACTTATATATGACATTCGGATCATACACTCCAGTGTATGCAGTGCCAGAGGTTAGACTTCACCCATGTTGACATTATTGACAGTGTTGAATGGAAGGAAAGAGGGACAGAGAGAGAGAAAAAGAAAGCCAGACAGAGGGAGAGAGAAGATTTGTATTCCTTGCAGTTAGATGAACTGATTTAAAGAGATATTCAAACAAGGCGAAAAGAAGAACATTTATCAAAGAAAGAACCTATGCCTTAATTTTTAGCTGAGGACTCACAACCAGTGATAAACCAGGAATTGAACACTTAACCTTTGGAATAAGAGTCAGAGACCTTAACCACTAGGTGACAATTACTCCTTATTGCAGTTCTCCAAAACATATATATGACATTCAGATCAAACACTCCAGTGTGTGCAGTGCCACGGTTAGAGTTCACCTATGTTGACATTATTGACAGTGTTGAATGGAAGGAAAGAGGGACAGAGAGAGAAAATGGAAGCCAGACAGAGGGAGAGAGAGAGAGAGAGAAGATTTGTATTCCAGGGGTTAGATGAACTGATTTAGAGAGATATTCAAACAAGGCGAAAAGAAGAACATTTATCAAAAAAAGAACCATTGCCTTAATTTATTGCTGAGGATTCTCAACCAGTGAACCACCAGTAATTGAACACTTAACGTTTGGAATAAGAGTCAGAGACCTTAACCACTTGGCCACAGTGACTCCTTATTGCTGTTCTCCAAAACTTATATATGACATTTGGATCAAACACTCCAGTGTGTGGAGTGCCACAGGTTAGAGTTCACCTAAGTTGACATTATTGACAGTGTTGAATGGAAGGAAAGAGGGACAGAGAGAGAAAAAGAAAGCCAGACAGAGGGAGAGAGAAGATTTGTATTCCTTGGGGTTAGATGAACTGATTTAGAGAGATATTCAAACAAGGTGAAAAGAAAAACATTTATCAAAGAAAGAACAATTGACTTCATTTTAAGCTGAGGACTCACAACAAGTGAAACACCAGGAATTGAACACTTAACCTTTGGAATAAGAGTCAGAGACCTTAACCACTAGGCCATAGTGACTCCTTATTGCTACTATCCAAAACTTATATAACATTCGGATCAAACACTCCAGTGTTTGCAGTGCCGTAGATTAGAGTTCACCTATGTTGACATTATTGACAGTGTTACATGGAAGGAAAGAGGGTCAGAGAGAGAAAAAGAAAGCCAGACAGAGGGAGGGAGAGAGAAGATTTTAAATTCTTTGGGGTTATATGAACTGATTTAGAGAGATATTCAAACAAAGCGAAAAGAAATTTTTTATCAAAGGAAGAACCTTTGCTTTAACTTATAACTGAGGAATTACAACCAATGAAACACCAGGATTTGAACAATTAACTTTTGGAATAAGAGTCAGAGACCTTAACCACTAGGCCACAGTGATTCCTTCTAGCTGT
Organism: Calotriton arnoldi; assembly: GCA_963921515.1. Classification (NCBI taxonomy): domain Eukaryota; kingdom Metazoa; phylum Chordata; class Amphibia; order Caudata; family Salamandridae; genus Calotriton; species Calotriton arnoldi. The sequence continues at coordinate 75,203 of CAWUFW010003818.1, forward strand.
TTTCAAAAACTTATATATGACATTCGAATCAAACACTCCAGTGTTTGCAGTGCCGAAGGTTAGAGTTCACCTATGTTGACATTATTGACAGTGTTGAATGGAAGGAAAGAGGGACAGAGAGAGAAAATAGAAGCCAGACAGAGGGAGAGAGAAGATTTGTATTCCAGGGGGTTAGATGAACTGATTTAGAGAGATATTCAAACAAGGCGAAAAGAAAAACATTTATCAAAGAAAGAACCATTGCCTTAATTTTTAGCTGAGGACTCACAACGAGTGAAACACCAGAAATTGAACACTTAACCTTTGGAACAAGAGTCAGAGACCTTAACCACTAGGCGAAAGTTTCTCCTTATTGCTGTTTTCCAAAACTTATATATGACATTCGGATCAAACACTCCAGTGTGTGCAGTGCCTCAGGTTAGAGTTCACCTATGTTGACATTATTGACAGTGTTGAATGGAAGGAAAGAGGAACAGAGAGAGAAAAAGAAAGCCAGACAGAGGGAGAGAGAAGATTTGTATTCCTTGGGGTTAGATGAACTGATTTAGAGAGATATTCAAACAAGGCGAAAAGAAAAACATTTATCAAAGAAAGAACCATTGCCTTAATTTTTAGATGAGGACTCACAACAAGTGAAACACCAGGAATTAAACACTTAACCTTTGGAACAAGAGTCATAGACCTTAACCACTAGGCGAAAGTTACTCCTTATTGCTGCTCTCCAAAACTTATATATGACATTCGGATCAAACACTCCAGTGTGTGCAGTGCCACAGGTTAGAGTTCACCTATGTTGACATTATTGACAGTGTTGAATGGAAGGAAAGAGGGACAGAGAGAGAAAAAGAAATCCAGACAGAGGGAGAGAGAAGATTTGTATTCCTTGGGGTTAGATGAACTGATTTAGAGAGATATTCAAACAAGGCAAACAGAAAAACATTTATCAAAGAAAGAACAATTGCCTTAATTTTTAACTGAGGACTCACAAACAGTAAAACACCAGTAACTGAACACTTAACCTTTGGAATAAGAGTAAGAGATCTTAACCACTAGGCCACAGTGACTCCATACTGTTGCTCTCCAGAACTTATATATGACATTCGGATCAAACACTCCAGTGTGTGCAGTGCCGTAGGTTACAGTTCACCTATGTTGACATTATTGACAGTGTTGAATGGAAGGAAAGAGGGTCAGAGAGAGAAAAAGAAAGCCAGACAGAGGACGAGAGAAGAGTTGTATTCTTTGCGGTTATATGAACTGATTTAGAGAGATATTCAAACAAAGCGAAAAGAAAAACCTTTATCAAAGGAAGAACCATTGCCTTAATTTCTAATTGAGGAATCACAACCAGTGAAACACAAAGATTTGAATACTTAACCTTTGGAATAAGAGACAGAGACCTTAACCACTAGGCCACAATGACTCTTTATAGCTGTTCTCAAAAACCTATATATGACATTCGAATTAAACACTCCAGTGTATACAGTGCCGTATGTTAGAGGTCACCTATGTTGACATCATTGACAGTGTTGAATGGAAAAAAAGAGAGACAGAGAGAGAAGAAGAAAGCCTGACAGAGGGAGAGAGAAGTTTTGTATTCTTAGGGGTAAGATGAACTCATTTAGAGAGATATTCAAACAAGGCGAAAAGAAAAACATTTATCAAAGAAATTACAATTGTTTTAATTTTTGACTGTGGTCTCACAACCTGAAATACACCAGGATTTGAACACATACTCTTTGGAGTAAGCATCAGAGACCTTAACCACTAGGCCACATTAACTCCTGATTGACCACCAAGAAAACCTATATATGACATTCGGATCAAACACTCCAGTATACGCTGTGCCCTAGGTTAGAGCTCACCTATGTTGATATCATTGACAGTGTTGAATGGAAGGAAAGAGGGACAAAGAGAGAAAAAGAAAGCCAGACAGAGGGAGAGAGAGGATTTGTATTCTTTGGGGGTAGGATGAACTCATTTAGATATATATTCAAACAAGGTTAAAAGAAAAACATTTTTCTAAGTAATTAGCAGGGCTTTAATTTTTGAGTGAGGACTCTCAAACAGTGAAACACCAGAATTTGAACACATAACCTTTGAAGTAAGAGTCAGAAACCTTAACCACTAGGCCACAGTGACTCATGGATGACCTCCACGAAAACTTATATATGACATTCGGATCAAACACTCCAGTGTATGCAGTGCCAGAGGTTAGACTTCACCCATGTTGACATTATTTACAGTGTTGAATGGAAGGAAAGAGGGACAGAGAGAGAAAAAGAAAGCCAGACAGAGTGAGAGAGAAGATTTGTATTCTTTGGGGTTAGATGAACTCATTTAGAGAGATATTCAAACAAGGTGAAAAGAAAAACATTTATCAAAGAAGTTACCATTGCTTTAATTTTTGACTGAGGACTCACAACGAGTGAAACACCACGATTTGAACACATAACCTTTGGAGTAAGAGTCCAAGACCTTAAGCACTAAGCCATAGTGACTCATGACGGTTGTGCTCAAAAACTTATATATGACAGGAAGGGGTGGGAGCACACTGCTGACCTCCCAGCACAGTTCGCCCCTTAGCATTATGGTAAATGCAGTTTGTAGTGTACGCTTACTTGGTATTTTTCTGGAGTGTTCCACCAAAGTTGGTGCAGATTAGTGCTGGACATCTCTAGACACATGTGTTTCTGGATTTTATCCGTCATCAGTCGAAATAAAAAACGAGTTTCTTCTGGGGTTTGCTGAGCAGGCTGCCACAATTCTTACACGTCTCAGTACCTCTCACAGGTGCACAGGTGCATCTCCACTATCTCGTCAGCTACATGGCTCAAGGGAGCCTTTTTAAACAGGAAGGGGTGGGAGCACACTGCTGACCTCCCAGCACAGTTCGCCCCTTAGCATTATGGTAAATGCAGTTTGTAGTGTACGCTTACTTGGTATTTTTCTGGCGTGTTCCACCAAAGTTGGTGCAGATTAGTGCTGGACATCTCTAGACACATGTGTTTCTGGATTTTATCCGTCATCAGTAGAGATCAAAAACGATTTTCTTCTGGGGTTTGCTGAGCAGGCTGCCACAATTCTTACAGGTCTCAGTACCTCTCACAGGCGCACAGGTGCATCTCCACTAGCTCGTCAGCTACATGGCTCAAGGGAGCCTTTTTAAACAGGAAGGGGTGGGAGCACACTGCTGACCTCCCAGCACAGTTCGCCCCTTAGCATTATGGTAAATGCAGTTTGTAGTGTACGCTTACTTGGTATTTTTCTGGAGTGTTCCACCAAAGTTGGTGCAGATTAGTGCTGGACATCTCTAGACACATGTGTTTCTGGATTTTATCCGTCATCAGTAGAGATCAAAAACGATTTTCTTCTTGGGTTTGCTGAGCAGGCTGCCACAATTCTTACAGGTCTCAGTACCTCTCACAGGCGCACAGGTGCATCTCCACTAGCTCGTCAGCTACATGGCTCAAGGGAGCCTTTTAAACAGGAAGGGGTGGGAGCACACTGCTGACCTCCCAGCACAGTTACGCCCCTTAGCATTATGGTAAATGCAGTTTGTAGTGTACGCTTACTTGGTATTTTTCTGGAGTGTTCCACCAAAGTTGGTGCAGATTAGTGCTGGACATCTCTAGACACGTGTTTCTGGATTTTATCCGTCATCAGTAGAGATCAAAAACGATTTTCTTCTGGGGTTTGCTGAGCAGGCTGCCACAATTCTTACAGGTCTCAGTACCTCTCACAGGCACACAGGTGCATCTCCACTAGCTCATCAGCTACATGGCTCAAGGGAGCCTTTTTAAACAGGAAGGGGTGGGAGCACACTGCTGACCTCCCAGCACAGTTCGCCCCTTAGCATTATGGTAAATGCAGTTTGTAGTGTACGCTTACTTGGTATTTTTCTGGAGTGTTCCACCAAAGTTGGTGCAGATTAGTGCTGGACATCTCTAGACACATGTGTTTCTGCACTAATCTGCACCAACTATGGTGGAACACTCCAGCAAAATACCAAGTAAGCATGCACTACAAACTGCATTTACCAGAATGCTAAGGGGCGAACTGTGCTGGGAGGTCAGCAGTGTGCTCCCACCCCTTCCTGTTTAAAAAGGCTCCCTTGAGCCATTGAGCTGACGAGCTAGTGGAGATGCACCTGTGCACCTGTGAGAGGTACTGAGACCTGTAAGAATTGTGGCAGCCTGCTCAGCAACCCCAGAAGAAAATCGTTTTTGATCTCTACTGATGACGGATAAAATCCAGAAACACATGTGTCACAGCACTAATCTGCACCAACTATGGTGGAACACTCCAGCAAAATACCAAGTAAGCATGCACTACAAACTGCATTTACCAGAATGCTAAGGGGCGAACTGTGCTGGGAGGTCAGCAGTGTGCTCCCACCACTTCCAACTTATATATGACATTCGGATCAAACACTTCAGTGTATGCAGTGCCGTAGGTTAGAGTTCACCTATGTTGACATCATTGACTGTTAAATGGAAGGAAAGAGGGACAGAGAGAGAAAAAAAAAGCCAGACAGAGGGAGAGAGAAGATTTGTATTCTTTAGGGTAAGACATACTTGTAAAGAGAGATAGTCAAACTAGGAGAAATGAAAAATATTTTCCAACATTTATCAGAGAAAGTACCATTGCCTATAATTTTACTTTAAAAACCATGCACATTGAAATAACAGGATTTGAACACAAACACTTTAGAGCAAGAGTCCGAGAACGTAACCACTAGGCCACAGTGACTCATGAATGCTATGTTCAAAAACTTATATATGACATACCGATCAACCACTCCAGTGTATGTAGTGCCTCAGGTTAGAGTTCACCAATGTTGACATCATTGACAGTGTTGAATGGAAGTAAAGAGGGACAGAGAGAGAAAATGAAAGCCAAACAGAGTGAGAGAGAAGATTTGTATTCTTTGGGGTAGGGTAAACTCATTTAGATATATATTTAAACAAGGTTAAAAGAAAAACATTTATCAAAGGAATTACCAGTGCTTTAATTTATGTCTAAGGAGTGGTAACCAGTGAAACACCAGCATTTAAACCCATAACCTTTGGAATAAGAGTCAGAGACCTTAACCACTAGACCACAGTGAATCATCAGTAATATCCACGAAAACTTATATATGACATTCGGATCAAACACTGCAGTGTATGCAGTGCCACAGTTTAGAGTTCACCTATGTTGACATTATTGACAGTGTTGAATGGAAGGAAAGAGGGACAGAGAGAGAAAATAGAGGCCAGACAGAGGGAGAGAGAAGATTTGTATTCCAGGGGGTTAGATGAACTGATTTAGAGAGATATTCAAACAAGGCGAAAATAAGAACATTTATCAAAGAAAGAACCATTGCATTAATTTTTAGCTAAGGACTCACAACCAGTGAAACACAAGGAATGGAACACTTAAAGTTTGGAATAAGAGTCTGAGACCTTAACCACTTTGCCACAGTGATTCCTTATTGCTGTGCTCCAAAACTTATATATGACATTCGGATCAAACACTCCAGTGTGTGCAGTGCCTCAGGTTAGAGTTCACCTATGTTGACATTATTGACAGTGTTGAATGGAAGGAAAGAGGGACAGAGAGAGAAAAAGAAAGCCAGACAGAGGGAGAGAGAAGATTTGTATTCCTTGGGGTTAGATGAACTGATTTAGAGAGATATTCAAACAAGGCGAAAAGAAAAACATTTATCAAAGAAAGAACCATTGCCTTAATTTTTAGCTGAGGACTCACAACAAGTGAAACACCAGGAATTGAACACTTAACCTTTGGAACAAGAGTCAGAGACCTTAACCACTAGGCAAAAGTTTCGCCTTATTGCTGCTCTCCAAAACTTATATATGACATTCGGATCAAACACTCCAGTGTGTGCAGTGCCACCGGTTAGAGTTCATCTATGTTGACATTATTGACAATGTTGAATGGAAGGAAAGAGGGACAGAGAGAGAAAATGAAAGCCAGACAGAGGGAGAGAGAAGATTTGTATTCCTTGGGGTTAGATGAACTCATTTAGAGAGATATTCAAACAAGGCGAACAGAAAAACATTTATCAAAGAAAGAACAATTGCCTTAATTTTTAACTGAGGACTCACAAACAGTAAAACACCAGGAACTGAACACTTAACCTTTGGAATAAAAGTGAGAGATCTTAACCACTAGGCCACAGTGACGCCTTACTGCTGCTCTCCAGAACTTATATATGACATTCGGATCAAACACTCCAGTGTGTGCAGTGCCGTAGGTTACAGTTCACCTATGTTGACATTATTGACAATGTTGAATGGAAGGAAAGAGGGTCAGAAAGAGAAAAAGAAAGCCAGACAGAGGGAGAGAGAAGATTTGTATTCTTTGCGGTTATATGAACTGATTTAGAGAGATATTCAAACAAAGCAAAAAGAAAAACCTATATCAAAGGAAGAATCATTGCCTTAATTTCTAATTGAGGAATCACAAACAGTGAAACACCAAGATTTGAACACTTAACCTTTGGAATAAGAGTCAGAGACCTTAACGACTAGGCCACAATGACTCCTTAAAGCTGTTCTCAAAAACCTATATATGACATTCGAATTAAACACTACAGTGTATACAGTGCCGTAGGTTAGAGTTCACCTATGTTGACATCATTGACAGTGTTGAATGGAAGGAAAGAGAGACAGAGAGAGAAGAAGAAAGCCTGACAGAGGGAGAGAGAAGTTTTGTATTCTTAGGGGTAAGATGAACTCATTTAGAGAGATATTCAAACAAGGCGAAAAGAAAAACATTTATCAAAGAAATTACCATTGCTTTAATTTTTGACTGTGGTCCCACAACCTGAGAAACACCAGGATTTGAACACATAACAATTGGAGTAAGCATCAGAGACCTTAAACACTAGGCCACAGTAACTCCTGAGTAACCTCCCAGAAAACTTATATATGACATTCGGATCACACACTCCAGTTTATGCTGTGCCCTAGGTTAGAGTTCACCTATGTTGATATCATTGACAGTGTTGAATGGAAGGAAAGAGGGACAAAGAGAGAAAAAGAAAGCCAGTCAGAGGGAGAGAGAGGATTTGTGTTCCTTGGGGTTAGATGAACTGATTTAGAGAGATATTCAAACAAGGTGAAAAGAAAAACATTTATCAAAGGAAGAACCATTGCTTTAATTTCTAACTGAGGAATCACAACCAGTGAAACACCAGGATTTGAACACTTAACCTTTGGAATAAGAGTCAGAGACCTTAACCACCAGGCCACAATGACTTCTCATAGCTGTTCTCAAAAACGTATATATGACATCCGAATTAAACACTCCAGTGTATACAGTGCCGTAGGTTAGAGTTCACCTATGTTGACATTGACAGTGTTGAATGGAAGGAAAGAGAGATAAAGAGAGAAAAAGAAAGCCAGACAGAGGGAGAGAGAGTGATGGAGCAAGGTTTCAAAAATGAAACTTGCTTGAATGCAATCCTCCTCATAGTATTAATTTATTTAACTTGTATTGTCAATACTAACATTTGCATTCACAAACACGAGAGGGACAAAAGCTTGCTTATGTGTTTTACTAATGAATAACGCTTGTCTATAATCCAAAATGTCCGCTAAAGCGCGGGAACTTCATTGCGCATGTCGCAACCTGATCACATGGTGTGACGTCTTTCTTTGCTTGGTGGGAAACTTCTGCTTCTGCGCAGTGTGCACTAAAATGGCCGCAAATTTTTTTCACATGCTTAAGCTTGCTCTCATGTCATTATTAAATTGTCGTTTTCTTTACGCTACTAATGCAGGATAGTATTATAATTAAATGGGAATAGAGTAGGGAAAGTGGGTATACAGTGAAACTTTTTATTTGTGATTTTAATATTTTCTTCTTGCACTTTTAGTAATTCGTAAACTTGGGCTTGGGTTGGTGATTTGAAACTCGAGAGATAGATGGTTCTGCGCACGTGTCCTGTGTGCCTGCCAAGTGAAGTCAACTTGGACGTCTCCCAAGGCCATGACCCATTGGCCGAAGATGATGTACTCTATGTTTCCGGCGGACAAAATGTTACTTTTCCCCTGTAAAATGTATAACATTTGTCGTGAGACGGGTGGGAAATAAAGCAAATGTATTAATTTGAAGGGGTGGGAACGTAAAGACAATAGGCTTTACAATTTAGGCCAAATTTGACATGGTGCGAGAATCCACCCCCTGTCCCTGTCCAATCAGAAGTAGTGGTCCCATAATGTTAGCAACATTAAGGGGAGGTACATGGGCGTAGAAGTGTATAATAGAATATAGCACTAGTAATTAGTTAGAACAGATGATACCGAAGACAGAGCACAGACTCTCAGAACATACAGAAGAGCTCCAGGCTGCCATGCTGATCGGTTGCTGACTGAATTCCTGTCCAGAAGAGGTCCTGAGGAGGGGGCGGCGGAGTCCATTAGACGGGAGAATCGAGGAGAAGTCGATTATCAGAGAGGGGAACGGCGCAGGCGTTGTTGTAGAGAGGTTACCGGTCCTGTCCTGATCCTGGAAGAGGTCTTTGCTCTTCATCCTTCCTGGGTCCTATCTTTTCCAACTCCTTGGCCAAGGGGCTTGGTTCTCGCATTTTAGGTAACTATACTGCAACCTTTAGTTGCGCTGCTGTCTCTATTCTCTCCCTTTCTTTAAACACCGTCATTGATTAGCAAAAATAATTTCTATGCTTTTTCTTGGGTATTACAATCAAGTACCGTGTTTTCTGTAATTTACTCTGCTAAAACTTTAGATAAACATTTTAAAACTTCCTGACTCAGTGGTTTTTTCAGGATTATGTACTATAGTGAATGTCACTCATTTTAAACTTCCCAATTAGCAAAGGATCCATTGGTAAGTTATTACTCTTCAATCAGAAGGTAATTGGTAGCAGGGATTTTGATAAAAGAGTATATCTGACACCCAGCGTAAGTATTAGTGTAGTATGAATGTATGGGCCCAAGTGAGTATATGGTGTATGAATGTTGTTGGCTAAAATTGCGCTGGATCAGTTTTCTGGTAAGCAGAGGACGGTTTTTGTTACTCTTTGTTAATTGGGTAATGAGAATTTTATTTGTAGTTTTTATGAACTAACATCCGCTTAATTTTAAGTTTTGTTATATGTTGTCCAGAATACCCCGGGGGAGGTAAAAAGAATAGCGGGTGGCAAGTGGAAGCCATACTGCAGAGAGGTTATCTGTCAGGCAGAAATAGTACTGAGAAGTTAGGCAGGACTTCAAGTACTCGTTAGGGACTCTATGCGTGTGAGTAATAGCAAAAAGGGTACGCTGATAAAAATTTGATGTTATATCACCTAGTAAGGGGAACATTGGAGAAGTAACAGGTACTTCTGGAGCTTGTGTGAAGAGTAGACGGAAGTGTTTTACTTGTAGTGTATGTATTAGTAAACGGAAAGGTTTTACTAAAGTGTGGAAGAAACTATCTTTTTCGAAATTAGTGGAAACTGGCACGATAGCGAATGTTTTGTGTTGTTACTGAAATTTAATTAAGATTTATAGAGAAAATAAGTTTGCGTAAATTTTTGTAAAGGGAGGGTCAGTTGCCAGAGAGGGAGCTGACGTCACAAAACGCAGCACTGTGATAGGTTAAAATAGCGGGTGTGGAGAGACTCTTGTAAAGGAGGGGTCAGTAGTCAAGAGTAGTGCTGACGTCACAGGTGCCGCGCTGGGATTGGTTAAACCAGCGAGAACAGAAAAGAGCAGATTGTAAAGGAGGGGTTGACAGAGAAACATCACCAAAAGGCAGCGCAAGGATTGGCTCGGAAATAAAAGATAGCAGACATTTGATTGGTCGAAATTATAGAAGCAAATTTCTTAGTGGATAAGGATTGCATGTTAAAACGCGATCCGACTTTAACGGGAACTCGCCCGGATAGGAGATTCCTAGGTTTTGCAGAATATAATTTTGTATACAGAAGATTAGATAAAATGTACGGAGAAAGGAGAAAAATGTCATTCTTACAAAAGATTAAGAATTATTTTAGAAAGGATAAACCAATCAAAACTAGAGAAGGAATTATTATTCCACCAGCTAAAACGCCAGCATCATTTATGATGATGGAGAGAGGTTATCATACTTGTGTATGGATGGAGAATTGGATAGAATACACTAAAATTGATGGAATATTAGCATTTCCCGAGAATGGTACCTTCAATGGAAGAATTCTTCAAAACTTGAGATTGAGGATGAATGATTTAGAACCCAGACCTAGATTAACGCAGTACGAAGCTCTAGAAGAATGGGAAACCGAGGCATTGAGCGGGATAGATCTAGAAGTAATAGGAGTTACCCAGGATTTTACCAAAGATATTTACGTGTGTCAAGAGAGGGTCAGATGAAACAATGGAGAAGGACAATGATTACAGAAGGACTGTATCCATTATTTACAGAAGGAGAGAAATCAGGAGGCAAATGTACAGAAAAGCAAAACATTTAATAAGAAATGAGGATTCAGAAGACGAATTTATGGAAGAAATGTTAAGAAATCCCCCACCATATCAGGAAGGGACAAGTGGATGCACCCCAAGTGCACCACCGAAAACTCCAATGATACCACAAGTAATGCATGAATTTACCCCGACTAGAATACTTCATGACAAAGAAAAAGAAGCCCTAGAAAAGACCAGAGCAGAATTAATACAGAAAATAACCCAGATAAAAGTACATCCTGATTCGTTGACCATACCTGTAACGATTGGTCCAGTAGTTCCATTATATGGTAATCAGGGAAGCTGTCCTCCACCCATACTTGCACCTACTCCTGTGAGTAACCCCAAACCTGAAGCTCCAGTTATAATTGAGGATCAATTTAGTGACTGTGAATCCACAATATCACTCATGGATTTACCTATTCGAGGTTCTGTAAATAATACTCCAAGAAGAGATGTACCTGGAGGTTCAAAAGATGTAAGTTTAGTAACTTCATCAAGAGCAAAAAGTGCTACCATAGTAACACCTGAAGATCTAGAAAGATGGGTACAAGGGTCAGTTAAACAGTGCACACCTCCAAAAATAATGGACATTCATAAATTAAAAGTCGAATTAGAAGAAATAATAGCAGGAAATGTAGTGCTAGAACGCTTAAATACCTATGATGAAGAAGAATTATTGTTTCTGTGCAGGAGTATCACCAGAAATGTAAAAATATTTCATGAAAAATTGTCCAATTTAGCACTACAGATGGGCATAGAAATAGGGAGATCAAAAGTACTACAGAAACCTTATAGAGCAGAATTTTCAGACAAAGATTTAGAAAATATGAATGCCTCTGGAAAAAGATTACAAATAAGAGAATTAATGTTAGTTTTACAAAAATGGGGAGACCTAGATAAATGGAGAACTAGGTGGGCCAAGAAAAAGGAAGAGGCACGAACAAGTAGAACAGCATCTGAATATGTGATGAAGGAAGCCGGAAAAGCAGACCAGATGTATCCAATGCGAGAAGTAGCGGGAGGAGGATATGTACATGTCCCATGGAGCAGACAGGATATTTTATCATTTACGAATGATTTTCCAAAGCTGAGGGAAAAGCCAATTGAATGGTACAAGCAGGTTGAAAGGTTTGTGAAGGTGTCAAAGGTATTGTTGAAGGATTTGGATGGTCTGTTTGACATAGTGGTACCTGCCGATTTATGGACAGATTGTAAGATCACAGTGGATTGGCCAAGTGATGAGTATCCCAGAGATCCAAAGACAGGTGCCCCGTCAAGTGATGTGATGAAAAAGTATCAGCAGGTGATAACATACCTGAAAGGGAAAATACCCCCGAAAGAAACAGATTGGGTGAAAATAGATCGAACTACCCAAGAAGCCAGTGAAACAGTACATTCTTACTATTACGCGTTTATTACAGGTGTTTAAACAGTATAGTGGATTTGAGGACATTGGAGACAAAAACATGAGTCAGTTTGTGTATCGGTTTGTTTACGGTCTGAAGCCAGAGATTTGCCAGATGATTAAACAACACATGCTGTGTTGGCAGGGAAAGCCCATAGATGAAATTTTGAAGTATGCAAAATATTGTGGAGACGATATTGAGGATAGACACAAGAAATTGCAGGAAAAAGTGATGTGAAACAGGGCTGAGAAACAGGGAATAAATTTGGAAAATCCGAGTGAAAATACAGGAAAAGATTCTGGAACGAGTGGTGATACGGGAAATGGTGGAAAATTTAGAGGACGAATGAGTAGAGAAGAAGCTAAAAAGAAGTTTCCTTGTCATGGATGCGGAAAATTGGGGCATTGGAAGGACGAATGTAAAAAGATTCGGAATAATAATGGCCCAAATCAAAACTTAAATCCACAGATGCAAAATGATTCACAGCAGGGTGTAAATCCCCAGAGTCAATTACCACCTCCACCTGTTCAGGGTAATGTAAGCAGAGCAAAGCACGGTACAGACATTGGATACCCAGGAGGGAGTGGTAAGAATGATTATATGACATCACAATTTCTTTTGCAGGACAATTTCAGTGAATTTGACTCATGACGGTGCCTAGGAGAGGGAAGAAGGAGTGCGTACTTGGCGCATCCTTACAGGTAGATCAGTCTGGTCCATATGTTGAAGGAAATATGAAAGGTAATGATATTACTTTCCTTTTGGACACTGGTGCTACCAGGTCTACTGTGAGATCAGAAGACATCCCAGACCTTCCTCTCTCTGGTGAAGATATCCAAGTAGTAGGGGTAGCTAATCAAAGAATTAGAACACCTCTTACAGAACCAATGGAAGTCAAAATAGGAAACTTCAGAGAAATGCACCAATTTGTAGTGTGCGATTCTAGCCCAGTAAACTTATTAGGTAGGGATTTATTGTGCAAAATGAACTGTACAATTTTCTGCACGCCGGATGGTGTGGCAGTTCAGACACCAGATGAGGACCATGTATATAAAATTATGGTTGCAAAACAAGGTACAGAATTAGACGAAATGTTTTCGTTAATAACAAAAGATGAGTTGCCAGAAGAATTAAAAGGTACAGTAAACCCCATAGTATGGGATTTCACCGGAAAAGAAGTAGGACTTATGGCAAAATTAGATCCAGTTCAAATTACGGTAAAAGAAGGTGCAATTTTCCCAAATACTAGACAGTACAAAATGAGTGCAGAAGTAAAAGCAGGATTCATTGAAGAAATAAATCGAATGGTAGAACAAAACATCCTAAAAGAAGTAATGGGTAGCCCATGTAATTCACCAATCATGGGACTAAAGAAACCTAGTGGAAAATATAGGATTGTTCAGGACCTGCGTAAAATAAATAAGATTGTGGAACCATGTTGTCCCATAGTACCAAATCCTGCAGTAATTCTATACCAGATCCCTTGGAACGCAGGATGGTTCACAGTAATTGATTTATGTCAAGCATTCTTTTCAATACCATTGCATTCAGACAGCCAGTATCTTTTCTCATTCAAATTTGAGAATAAAGTCTATGTGTGGAATCGTGTTCCTCAGGGGTACACAGAAAGTCCTTCCCTCTTCAACCAGATACTGAAAAAGTGCCTGGAAAATTTGGTGATGCCAGGAAGCTCAGTCTTAGTCCAATATATAGACGACTTATTAGTGGCGTCAACCACCAGAGAAGACTGCGTTGTTGATTCCATAGCATTATTAAATCTTTTGGCTGAGGAAGGGCATAAAGTCTCACCTGAAAAGTTAAGGTTTTGCAGGACAGCTGTTAAATACCTGGGACATCAAATTGAGAGGGGAAAAAGAAGAATAACCTCTGAAAGAGTAGAATTAATAAAAAGAATGCAAATGCCTGTAACCCAAAGACAAGTGCGAATGTTCCTAGGAATAGTAGGCTACTGTCGACAATGGATACCAAATTTTTCCATGTTAGCTAAACCATTAATTAACATGACGAAAAAGAAAGCAAAGGACCCTGTTGAGTGGGAGGATGAAAGTGTAGAAGCTTTTGTAAAATTGAGAAACTCACTTTGTTCAGCACCTGCCTTAGGCATGCCTGATTATAAAAGAGAATTCGCATTATTCTGTCAAGAGAGAGAAAATTGTGCACTTTCTGTCCTAACTCAGAGACATGGACTAGACAGACGTCCTATAGCGTACTTTTCTGCTACATTGGACCCAGTAGCAGCCGCGTTGCCAGGATGTTTAAAAGCAGTAGCAGCAACTTGTTTGAGCATTGAACAAAGCGAGTCAACTGTGATGGGACATCCTGTAAAAGTGTATGTTCCACATGCAGTTGTGATTCTGTTGACAAGAACAAGAACTCAGCATCTTACTCCTAGTCGGCTGACTAAATATGAGAGAATAATAATGGGTTCTGAAAATGTGACCATGGTAAGGTGTACGATAATAAATCCAGCAACCTTATTGCCAGACCCATATCATGAAACAAATAAAGATGACGAAGAAGATGAACATGATTGTGTACAGATTACAGAATTATGTACAAACCACGCCCAGATATAGAGGAACAGCCTCTTAAAAAGCCAGACAGGGAGCTATTTGTCGATGGTTCATGTCAAAGACATGAAGATGGTAAACTAACTGCTGCCTATGCGGTATGTGAATTAACTGGAATAGTCGAAGCATCCTATTTACCAGGAGTAAAATCTGCACAAGTAGCTGAATTGATTGCATTAATAAAAGCTTGCAAAATTGGGAGGAATCAGAAAGTAACTATATTTACGGATAGTCAATATGGTTACGGGGTTGGGCACGATTTTGGCCAACTATGGATGCAGAGGGATTTCATGACTTCTTCAGGGTCCCCTATTAAAAATGGACAATTTGTAAGGGAATTGCTAGAAGCAATACAATCACCAAAAGAATTGGCTGTGGTGAAATGTGCCGCACACCAGTCAGGAGATGACTGGGTGGTAGTTGGCAACAGATATGCAGACCTGGTGGCTCACCATTGTGCCAAAACCAGAACGTCAGTAAATAAGAGGGTGGAAAGAATGGGAATCAGCTGCCAATTTATGCTGTATATGCCACCAGAAACTTGGAATGAAGTAAAGAAATTGCAAGATGAGGTTGAGGAAAGTGAGAAGAATTTGTGGATTAAAGTAGGTTGTTCCCAAAGAGGAGATGATGAAGTGTGGATCAGTGCAGATGGCAGACCAGTCATGCCAGACTGTTTACTCTCACAAATGGCCAGAATGCATCATGGAGACACACACATTGGGAGAGATGCAATGATTAGGCTGTTCAGACAAAATTGGTACAATCCCAAGTTTAGGGCTGTTGCAGAAAGTCTTTGCCAGAGATATCTAACTTGCCAAATGCATAATCCAGGTAGGAAAACGATAATTGGGTTTGGAAAAATTGGAAAGGCAGAAGGCCCATTTATAAGACTACAGTTTGACTTCATACAGTTACCACCATGCAGAGGACTAAAATATGTACTAGTCATAGTGTGTTTGTTTTCAAAGTGGGTGGAGGCTTACCCTACTAGGAGAAATGACAGCATTACAGTTGTAAAACTGTTGTTACGTGAGCTCATACCTAGGTTTGGTTTCCCCGTATCTTTGGAATCAGATAGAGGAAAACACTTTAACAGCGAAGTGATTCAGATAATTTGTGAAGCATTTCAAATCAAACAGAAATTGCACTGTGCATATCGCCCAGAGGCTTCTGGAGTGGTAGAACAATTGAATGGCACTATAAAGTCAAGATTGGGAAAAATGTGTGCATCAACATCATTAGAGTGGCCCGACGCATTGCCACTTGTCTTGATGGGAATCAGAAGCATACCTGACAGAACGACAGGATTGAGCCCCCATGAAATAATGATGGGAAGAGCAATGAGACAAACACATGTTCCCACAAACAAATTAATAAATATATCTGATGATATGGTTCTGGATTATTGCAAAGGATTGGCTGACCTAGTGCGCTCTGTCTCTCATCAGGTCGGAGAAGACGCAGTTTCCAGGCAGCCTGAACTAGAACATGATCTGAATCCTGGTGATTAGGTGGTAGTGAAGAATCACACCAGAGAAACGTGTCTATCACCCAGGTGGAGCAGACCTTGTCAAGTTATATTGACCACCAATACAGCAGTTAAGTGTGCAAGATTTCCTAATTGGATTCACGTAAGCCACACAAAGAGAGTACCAGAACCTGAAGAAGAGAATCCACAGACAACGCCAATCACTAAAGAAGCTGAAGGTTGCCAAGCTGAGGAATCTCAGGCTAGAGGTTCGAGAGAAGCTGACGGAGAACAACCGAGCACAAGTCAGGATTGGATACCAGTGGTAGAAGTTCCTGAAGTATATTACAGAACGAGAAATCAAACTAAATTGGAAGAAATTGAAGAAGATCAGATAGGTGAAGAAGAAGCTGTTCAGGATCAAGAAGAAAAGATAGTAAAAGATCCTGAACAAAATAAGATAGGGAAAGAAAATTGGACGCAAAACAGTGAAGATTTAATAGACTTTACACAGGGAAAGACAGGTTTAGAAGAATCCGGTCAGGCTGCAGAAGTTCACAGTGCAATAAGCCCTGATCAGAAGCAGTTAGATCAAGAAGAATTCACTAAAGAAAAAGGGGTCGATACAAATGAACATAAAGAAATAAAAAAGGAACAAAGTCAAAATCTTGAAAGTCATTGTGGAGCTACTGAAGAGAAACCAATCAGACCTGAAAAAGAACAAACAAAAGAAGCAGTAAACAAAGAAAACAGAACAATATTGAGCAGTGAAAATAACGAAATATCTGAAGACGAAAACAGAGAAACAGTGCCAATCAAGAAGACAAGAAAAGGAGATCGTTGGCCAAGTGTCATTAAAAGAGTAAAGTACCACATAACAACCAGAAGTGAAGATCCAGAACAAGTACCTGAAGTGACAAGTCAAACTGAACAAGAGAAAAAGTCAGGAAAAAGAAAAAGTAAAAGATTGAGACTTGTGAATAACAAATTCAAGGGTCCTGACTGGACTTATATTATTCTTGAAGATTTTGAAAGCTCAGAGTCAAGTGACAGTGGTGGCGAAGGAACAAGTGCAGAACTAACATACGAAGAAGAAACAAGACCACCCTGACTAAACAAAAGAATCCTCTAAAGAAAAGAAGAAGAGATAAGAAGAGCAATCTTCCTTGTCGGAAAATGCCTGATGATAGAGTTACTGGGAGACCAAAACGAAATTGTTGTAGGAGATGCTGTGCAATCTGCATATGTAGTCTAGTATTAGTGCTTATAGTATGGCTAGAACTGATTGTAGCAGTTCCTTACCTTATGATAATAGATAAGAAGATTAATAACGAAACTAAAGGGAGGACAGCAAACATGAAGGGTAATAGAGTAGAACTAATGGCAGAAGATGAGGCAGAAATTCATCATGAAGTAGCTGACAACGACACTAGTTTAAATGTTTTCACAAAGTTATTGTTTCAATATGTAGACACAATGGAAGTTAGTAATTGTTATGTCTGTATGAAACTACCTGAATCAGTAGCGGAAGGATTAACATACCATCACTTACCTCTGACATATGGCATCTCATGTAGTGTATTAACAAGTTTATTTTATAGAACAGGTAGACTGCAGTATTATTATTCAAACTTAGATGTGATATTTTCGGAGGTTCCGATTCGCTAGAGTATGAACCCAGTGCTTAGTAGTCAAGACGCACAGTTTATGGGTGAATTTTTCTTAACAATGAAATCGATAGACATAACACATGCACATAGACACAATCTAACATGTTCTTTACTAGAAGAAGAAAAGATATTTTTGAATTTAGTAGAAGATAGAAGACATGATTTTCAAAAGAAAGCTTCAGAGCATAAGGCTCAGTTGCCACCTTGGGCAGAAAAAGAAGGGAGTTACACACCTGGCAAAGCTCAAGCGGCAATGGCTCTGGATTTCGTAAAGACAGGGAAAATTTGTCTTCATAGGTTGAAGACTGATTATAACAATGTTTTCATTGGTACCAGTGAATGTGAACACAATTTTTTAATTCTTGGAGGTTGGGGACTCAAAGGAGGAACAGATTCAGTTTTTCCTGGAATCTATTATGTATGCGGGAATAAGGCTTACTTTAGGCTTCCTGCAAGGTGGTATGGAAGTTGTTATTTTGGAATAGTATTTCCAAAAATATACCACGTAAAAAGAAACACTGGAAGCAATGAAAACAATAATGAATTAATACGTAGTAAAAGAGCTAGTTTTTCAGAAATTGTAGGTGATATATTTGGTGCATTGATACCTTCAGTGGGAATAATTCTGAACTCAAGGAAAATATGTAAATTGTCTACAGTGGTTGATCGTTTATCAACGGATACTGCTGGAGGTTTTCTAATGATTAATACGGAGATGGTTGCGATTAGATCTATGGTAATGCAAAATAGACTTGCTCTTGACATTCTATTGGCAAAAGAGGGAGGAGTCTGTAAATTATTGAAGACGAAACATTGTTGCACTTATATTCCTGATAAGAGTGCAGAAATTGGAACGTATATTCAGAACATAACTAAACTTGAGAAAGAACTTAAACCACTGGAAGTTGATAGTGTATGGGAAAGATTGACAAATAGTATCTCGTCAATTGGAACCTGGTTTGCTAATGTAGGAAAAGGACTTATAGGTCAAATATTAGTACCCCTAGCAGGGATAGCAATAATAATATTGGCAATAACAATATGGTGCAAATGCTGTAGAAAGAATGGAACATATAAAGTGACAGGAAAAGGAAAGAAGAGAAAACTAGATGAAATAGAACTTGAAGAATGGAGAAGTGATTTATACAAAAAATTGAAAGGAGAGGTGAAAAACAGAAAATGTAAAAATGAGAATGAAACGAATTGCTAGAAGTTGGCATCTGATTGAGGGTAGTGTTTTTGATGGCTCAGAAACGCCATCAGAGAGGGGATTGATGGAGCAAGGTTTCAAAAATGAAACTTGCTTGTATGCAATCCTCCTCATAGTATTAATTTATTAAACTTGTATTGTCAATACTAACATTTGCAATCACAAACACGAGAGGGACAGAAGCTTGCTTATGTGTTTTACTAATGAATAACGCTTGTCTATAATCCAAAATGTCCGCTAAAGCGCGGGAACTTCATTGCGCATGTCGCAACCTGATCACATGGTGTGACGTCTTTCTTTGCTTGGTGGGAAACTTCTGCTTCTGCGCAGTGTGCACTAAAATGGCCGCTAAATGTTTTCACATGCTTAAGCTTGCTCTCATGTCATTATTAAATTGTCGTTTTCTTAACGCTACTAATGCAGGATAGTATTATGATTAAATGGGAATAGAGTTAGGGAAAGTGGGTATACAGTGAAACTTTTTATTTGTGATTTTAATATTTTCTTCTTGCACTTTTAGTAATTCGTAAACTTGGGCCTGGGTTGGTGATTTGAAACTCGAGAGACAGATGGTTCTGCGCATGTGTCCTGTGTGCCTGCCAAGTGAAGTCAACTTGGACGTCTCCCAAGGCCATGACCCATTGGCCGAAGATGATGTACTCTATGTTTCCGGCGGACAAAATGTTACTTTTCCCCTGTAAAATGTATAACATTTGTCGTGAGACGGGTGGGAAATAAAGCGAATGTATTAATTTGAAGGGGTGGGAACGTAAAGACAATAGGCTTTAAAATTTAGGCCAAATTTGACATGGTGCGAGAATCCACCCCCTGTCCCTGTCCAATCAGAAGTAGTGGTCCCATAATGTTAGCAACATTAAGGGAAGGTACATGGGCGTAGAAGGGTATAATAGAATATAGCACAAGAAATTAGTTAGAACAGATGATACCGAAGACAGAGCACAGACTCTCAGAACATACAGAAGAGCTCCAGGCTGCCATGCTGATCGGTTGCTGACTGAATTCCTGTCCGGAAGAGGTCCTGAGGAGGGGGCGGCGGAGTCCATTAGACAGGAGAATCGAGGAGAAGTTGATTATATGAGAGAGGGGAACGGCGCAGGCGTCGTTGTAGAGAGGTTACCGGTCCTGTCCTGATCCTGGAAGAGGTCTTTGCTCTTCATCCTTCCTGGGTCCTATCTTTTCCAACTACTTGGCCAAGGGGCTTGGTTCTCGCATTTTAGGTAACTATACTGCAACCTTTAGTTGCGCTGCTGTCTCTATTCTCTCCCTTTCTTTAAACACCGTCATTGATTAGCAAAAATCATTTCTATGCTTTTTCTTGGGTATTACAATCAAGTACCGTGTTTTCTGTAATTTACTCTGCTAAAACTTTAGATAAACATTTTAAAACTTCCTGACTCAGTGGTTATTTCAGGATTATGTACTATAGTGAATGTCACTCATTTTAAACTTCCCAATTAGCAAAGGATCCATTGGTAAGTTATTACTCTTCAATCAGAAGGTAATTGGTAGCAGGGATTTTGATAAAAGAGTATATCTGACACCCAGCGTAAGTATTAGTGTAGTATGAATGTATGGGCCCAAGTGAGTATATGGTGTATGAATGTTGTTGGCTAATATTGCGCTGGATCAAGAGGATTTGTATTCTTTGGGGGTAGGATGAACTCATTTAGATATATATTCAAACAAGGTTAAAAGAAAATCATTTATCTAAGGAATTAGCAGGGCTTTAATTTTTGAGTGAGGACTCTCAACCAGTGAAACAACAGGGTTTGAACACATAACCTTTGAAGTGAAAGTCAGAGACCTTAAGCACTAGGCCACAGTGATTCAGGTGTGACATCCACAAAAACTAATATATGACATTCGGATCAAACACTCCAGTGTATTCAGTGCCATAGGTTAGACTCACCCATGTTGACATTATTGACAGTGTTGAACGGAAGGAAAGAGGGACAGAGAGAGAAGAAGAAAGCCAGACAGAGGGAGAGAGAAGATTTGTATTCTTTGGGGTTAGATGAACTCATTTAGAGAGATATTCAAACAAAGCGAAAAGAAAAACATTTATCAAAGAAATTACCATTGCTTTAATTTTTTACTGTGGTCTCGCAACCAGAGAAACACCAGGATTTGAACACATAACCTTTGGAGTAAGCATCAGAAACCTTAACCACTAGGATCAAACACTCCAGTGTATGCAGTGCTGTAGGTTAGAGTTCACCTATGTTGACATAATTGACTGTTAAATGGAAGGAAAGAGGGACAGAGAGAGAAAAAAAAGCCAGACAGAGGGAGAGAGAGGATTTGTATTCTTTGGGGGTAGGATGAACTCATTTAGATATATATTCAAACAAGGTTAAAAGAAAAACATTTACCTAAGGAATTAGCAGGGCTTTAATTTTTGAGTGAGGACTCACAACCAGAGACACCATGGTTTGAACACATAACCTTTGGAGTAAGCATCAGAGACCTTAACCACTAGGACACAGTAACTCATGAGTGACCTACAAGAAAACTTATATATGACATTCGGATCAAACACTCCAGTATATGCTGTGCCCTAGGTTAGAGTTCACCTATGTTGACATTATTGACAGTGTTGAATGGAAGGAAAGAGGGACAGAGAGAGAAAAAGAAAGCCAGACATAGGGAGAGAGAAGATTTGTATTTTTGGGGGTTAGATGAACTGATTTAGAGAGATATTCAATTAAGGCGAACAGAAAAACATTTATCAAAGAAAGAACCGTTGCCTTAATTTATAACTGAGGACTCACAACGAGTGAAACACCAGGATTTAAACACATAATATTTGGAATAAGAGTGAGAGACCTTAACCACTAGGCCACAGTGACTCCATACTGCTTTTCTCAAAAACGTATATATGACATTCGGATCAAACACTCCAGTGTTTGCAGTGCCGTAGGTTAGAGTTCACCTATGTTGACATCATTAACAGTGTTGAATGGAAGGAAAGAGAGACAGAGAGAGAAGAAGAAAGCCTTACAGAGGGAGAGAGAATATTTGTATTATAAGGGCTAAGATGAACTCATTTAGAGAAATATTCAAACAAGGCGAAAAGAAAAATATTTATCAAAGAAGTTACCATTGCTTTAATTTTTGACTGATGACTCACAACCAGTGAAACACCACAATTTAAACACATAACCTTTGGAGTAGGCGTCCAAGACCTTAACCACTAGGCCACAGTGACTCATGATGGCTGTGCTCAAAAACTTATATATGACATTCGGATCAAACACTCCAGTGTATGCAGTGCCGTAGTTTAGCGTTCACCTATGTTGACATCATTGACTGTTAAATGGAAGGAAAGAGGGACAGAGAGAGAAAAATAGCCAGACAGAGGGAGAGAGAAGATTTGTATTCTTTATGGTAAGACATACTTATAAAGAGAGATAGTCAAACTAGGAGAAATGAAAAATATTTTCCAACATTTATCAGAGAAAGTACCATTGCCTATAATCTTACCTTAAAATCTATACACATTGAAAGACCAGGATTTGAACACAAAACCTTTAGCGCAAGAGACTGGGAACTTAACCACTAAACCACAGTGACTCATAAATGCTATGCTCAAAAACTTATATATGACATACCGATCAACCACTCCAATGTATGTAGTGCCATAGGATAGAGTTCACCAATGTTGACATCATTGACAGTGTTGAATGGAAGTAAAGAGGGACAGAGAGAGAAAATGAAAGCCAAACAGAGTGAGAGAGAAGATTTGTATTCTTTGGGGTAGGATGAACTCATTTAGATATATATTTAAACAAGGTTAAAAGAAAAACATTTATCAAAGTAATTACCCGTGCTTTAATTTATGTCTGAGGACTGGTAACCAGTGAAACACCAGCATTTAAACCCATAACCTTTGGAGTAAGAGTCAGAGACCTTAACCACTAGGCCACAGTGAATCATCATTGATCTCCACGAAAACTTATATATGACATTCGGATCAAACACTCCAGTGTGTGCAGTGCCACAAGTTAGAGTTCACCTATGTTGACTTTATTGACAGTGTTGAATGGAAGGAAAGAGGGACAGAGAGAGAAAAAGAAAGCCAGACAGAGGGAGAGAGAAGATGTGTATTCCTTGGGGTTAGATGAACTGATTTAGAGAGATATTCAAACAAGGCAAAAAGAAAAACATTTATCAAAGAAAGAACCATTGCCTTAATTTTTAGCTGAGGACTCACAACAAGGGAAACACCAGGAACTGAACACTTAATATTTGGAATAAGAGTCAGAGACCTTAACCACTAGGCCACCATTACTCCTTATTGCTGCTTTCCAAAACTTATATATGACATTCGGATCAAACACTCCAGTGTGTGCAGTACCACACGTTAGAGTTTACCTATGTTGACATTATTGACAGTGTTGAATGGAAGGAAAGAGGGATAGAGAGAGAAAAAGAAAGCCAGACAGAGGGAGAGAGAAGATTTATATTCCTTGGGGTTAGATGAACTGATTTAGAGAGATATTCAAACAAGGCGAACAGAAAAACATTTATCAAAGAAAGAACAATTGCCTTAATTTTTAACTGAGGACTCACAAACAGTAAAACTCCAGGAATTGAACACTTAACTTTTGGAATAAGAGTGAGAGTTCTTAACCACTAGGCCACAGTGACTCCTTACTGCTGCTCTCCAGAACTTATATATGACATTCGGATCAAACACTCCAGTGTGTGCAGTGCCGTAAGTTACAGTTCACCTTTGTTGACATTATTGATAGTGTTGAATGGAAGGAAAGAGGGTCAGAGAGAGAAAAAGAAAGCCAGACAGAGGGAGAGAGAAGATTTGTATTCTTAGGGGTAAGATGAACTCATTTAGAGAGATATTCAAACAAGGCGAAAAGAAAAACATTTATCAAAGAAATTACCATTGCTTTAATTTTTGACTGTGGTCTCACAACCTGAGAAACACTAGGATCTGAACACATAAACTTTGGAGTAAGCGTCAGAGACCCTAACCACTAGGCCACAGTAACTCATGGGCGACCCCAAAGAAAACTTATATATGACATTCGGATCAAACACTCCAGTATATACTGTGCCCTAGGTTAGAGTTCACCTATGTTGATATCATTGACAGTGTTGAATGGAAGGAAAGAGGAACAAAGAGAGAAAAAGAAAGCCAGACAGAGGGAGAGAGAGGATTTGTATTCTTTGGGGGTAGGATGAACTCATTTAGATATATATTCAAACAAGGTTAAAAGAAAAACATTTATCTAAGGAATTATCAGGGCTTTAATTTTTGAGTGAGGACTCTCTATCCACTGAAACACTACGATTTGAACACATAACCTTTGAAGTAAGAGACAGAGACCTTAACCACTAGGCCACAGTGACTCATGGATGACATCCACAAAAACTTATATATGACATTCGGATCAAACACTCCAGTGTATGCAGTGCCAGAGGTTAGACTTCACCCATGTTGACATTATTGACAGTGTTGAATGGAAGGAAAGAGGGACAGAGAGAGAAAAAGAAAGCCAGACAGAGGGCGAGAGAAGATTTGTATTCCAGGGGGTTACATGAACTGATTTAGAGAGATATTCAAACAAGGTGAAAAGAAGAACATTTATCAAAGAAAGAACCATTGCATTATTTTTTAGCTGAGGACTCACATCCAGTGAAACACCAGGAAATGAACACTTAACATTTGGAATAAAAGTCAGAGACCTTAACCACTTGGCCACAGTGACTCCTTACTGCTTCTCTCCAAAACTTATATATGACATTCGGATCAAACACTCCAGTGCCACAGGTTAGAGTTCACCTATATTGACATTATTGACAGTGTTGAATGGAAGGAAAGAGGGACAGAGAGAGAATAAGAAAGCCAGACAGAGGGAGAGAGAAGATTTGTATTCCTTGGGGTTAGATGAACTGATTTAGAGAGATATTCAAACAAGGCGAAAAGAAAAACATTTATCAAAGAAAGAACCATTGCCTTAATTTTTAGCTCAGGATTCACAACAAGGGAAACTCCACTAATTGAACACTTAACCTTGGGAATAAGAGTCTGAGACCTTAACCACTAGGCCACAGTGACTCCTTATTGTTGTTCTCAAAACTTATATATGACATTCGGATCAAACACTCCAGTGTTTGCAGTGCCGTAGATTAGAGTTCACCTATGTTGACATTATTGACAGTGTTACATGGAAGGAAAGTGGGTGAGAGAGAGAAAAAGAAAGCCAGACAGAGGGAAAGAGAAGATTTGTATTCTTTGGGGTTATATGAACTGATTTAGAGAGATATTCAAACAAAGCGAAAACTAAAACATTTATCAAAGGAAGAACCATTGCTTTAATTTCTAACTGAGGAATTACAACCAATGAAACACCAGAACATGAACACTTATCCTTTGGAATAAGAGTCAGAGACCTTAACCACTAGGCCACAGTGACTTCTGCTAGCTGTCTGCAAAAACTTATATATGACATTCGGATTAAACACTCCAGTGTATACAGAGCCGTAGGTTAGAGTTCACCTATGTTGACATCATTGACAGTGTTGAATGGAAGGAAAGAGAGACAGAGAGAGAAGAAGAAAGCCTGACAGAGGGAGAGAGAAGATCTGTATTGTTAGAGGCAAGATGAACTCATTTAGAGAGATATTCAAACAAGGCGAAAAGAAAAACATTTATCAAAGAAATTACCATAGCTTTAATTTTTGACTGTGGTCTCACAACCCGATAAACATCAGGATTTGAACACATACCCTTTGGAGTAAGCATCAGAGACCTTAACCACTAGGCCATAGTAACTCTTGAAAGACTTCCACAAAAACATATATATGACATTCGGATGAAACTCTCCAGTATATGCTGTGCCCTAGGTTAGAGTTCACCCATGTTGATATCATTGACAGTGTTGAATGGAAGGAAAGAGGGACAGAGAGAGAAAAAGAAAGCCAGACAGAGAGAGAGAGAGGATTTGTATTCTTTGGGGGTAGGATGAACTCATTTAGATATATATTCAAACAAGGTTAAAAGAAAAACATTTATCTAAGTATTTACCTGGTCATTAATTTTTGAGGGAGGACTCTCAAACAGTGCAACACCAGGATTTGAACACATACCCTTTGAAGTAAGAGTCAGAGACCTTAACCACAAGGCCATAGTATCTCATATGTGACCTTGATGAAAACTTATATATGACATTCGGATCAAACACTCCAGTGTATGCAGTGCCATATTTTAGACTTCACCCATGTTGACATTATTGACAGTGTTGAATGGAAGGAAAGAGGGACAGAGAGAAAAAAAGAAAGCCAGAGAGAGGGAGAGAGAAGATTTGTATTCTTTGTGGTTAGATGAACTCATTTAGAGAGATATTCAAACAAGGTGAAAAGAAAAACATTGATCAAAGAAAGAACCATTGCCTTAATTTTTAACTGAGGACTCACAACCAGTGAAACACCAGAATTTGAACACTTAACCTTTGGAGAAAGAGTCTGAGATCTTAACCACTAGGCCACAGTGACTCCCTACTGCTTTTTTCAAAAACTTATATATGACATTCGAATCAAACACTCCAGTGTTTGCAGTGCAGTAGGTTAGAGTTCACCTATGTTGACATCATTGACAGTGTTGAATGGAAGGAAAGAGAGACAGAGAGAGAAGAAGAAAGCCTTACAGAGGGAGAGAGAAGATTTGTATTCTAAGGGGTAAGATGAACTCATTTAGAGAGATATCCAAACGAGGCGAAAAGAAAAACATTTATCAAAGAAGTAACCATTGCTTTAATTTTTGACTGAGGACTCACAACCAGTGAAACACCATGATTTCAACACATCACCTTTGGAGTAAGCGTCAGAGACAATACCTCTAGGCCACAGTGACTCATGAGTGACCTCCACGAAAACTTATATATGACATTCGTATGAAACACTCCAGTATATGCAGTGCCATAGGTTAGAGTTCACCTATGTTGATATCATTGACAGTGTTAAATGGAAGGAAAGAGGGACAGAGAGAGAAAAAAAAGCCAGACAGAGGGAGAGAGAAGATTTGTATTCTTTAGGGTAAGACATACTTGTAAAGAGAGATCGGCAAATTAGGAGAAATGAAAAATATTTTCCAACATTTATCTAAGTACCATTGACTATAATTTTACCTTAAAATCCATGCACATTGAAAGACCAGGATTTGAACACAAAACATTTGGAGTAAAAGTACGAGAACTTAACCACTAGGCCACAGTGACTCATGAATGCTGTGCTCAAAAACATATATATGACATTTTTAATCAACCACTCCAGTGTATGTAGTGCCATAGGTTAGAGTTCACCAATGTTGACATCATTGACAGTGTTGAATGGAAGTAAAGAGGGACAGAGAGAGAAAATGAAAGCCAAACAGAGTGAGAGAGAAGATTTGTATTCTTTGGGGTAGGATGAACTCATTTAGACATATATTAAAACAAGGTTAAAAGAAAAACATTTATCAAAGTAATTACCAGTGCTTTAATTTATGACTGAGGACTGGCAACCAGTGAAACACCAGCATTTAAACACATAACCTTTGGAATAAGAGTCAGAGACCTTAACCACTAGGCCACAGTGACTCATCAGTGATCTTCACGAAAACTTATATATGACATTCGGATCAAACACTCCAGTGTTTGCAGTGCCGTAGGTTACAGTTCACCTATGTTGACATCATTGACAGTGTTGAATGGAAGGAAAGAGAGACAGAGAGAGAAGAAGAAAGCCTTACAGAGGGAGAGAGAATATTTGTATTCTAAGGGCTAAGATGAACTCATTTAGAGAAATATTCAAACAAGGCGAAAAGAAAAACATTTATCAATAATAAGTTACCATTGCTTTAATTTTTGACTGATGTCTCACAACCAGTGAAACACCACGATTTAAACACATAACCTTTGGAGTAGGAGTCCAAGACCTTAACCACTAGGCCACAGTGACTCATGATGGCTGTGCTCAAAAACGTATATATGACATTCGGATCAAACACTCCAGTGTATGCAGTGCCGTAGTTTAGAGTTCACCTATGTTGACATCATTGACTGTTAAATGGAAGGAAAGAGGGACAGAGAGAGAAAAAAAGCCAGACAGAGGGAGAGAGAAGATTTGTATTCTTTAGGGTAAGACATACTTATAAAGAGAGATAGTCAAACTAGGAGAAATGAAAAATATTTTCCAACATTTATCAGAGAAAGTACCATTGCCTATAATTTTACCTTAAAATCTATGCACATTGTAAGACCAGGATTTGAACACAAAGCCTTTAAATCAAGAGTCCGAGAACTTAACCACTAGGCCACAGTGACCCATGAATACTCTGCTCAAAAACTTATATATGACATACTGATCAACCACTCCAGTGTATGTAGTGCCATAAGTTAGAGTTCACCAATGTTGACATCATTGACAGTGTTGAATGGAAGTAAAGAGGGACAGAGAGAGAAAATTAAAGCCAAACAGAGTGAGAGAGAAGATTTGTATTCTTTGGGGTAGGATGAACTCATTTAGATATATATTTAAACAAGGTTAAAGGAAAAACATTTATCAAAGGAATTAACAGTGCTTTAATTTACGTCTGAGGACTGGCAACCAGTGAAACACCAGCATTTAAACACATAACCTTTGGAATAAGAGTCAGAGACCTTAACCACTAGGCCACAGTGACTCATTAGAGATCTCCACGAAAACTTATATATGACATTCAGATCAAACACTCCAGTGTATGCAGTGCCACAGGTTAGAGTTCACCTATGTTGACATTATTGACAGTGTTGAATGGAAGGAAAGAGGGACAGAGAGAGAAAATGGAAGCCAGACAGAGGGAAAGAGAAGATTTGTATTCCAGGGGTTAGATGAACTGATTTAGAAAGATATTCAAACAAGGCGAAAAGAAAAACATTTATCAAAGAAAGAATGATTGCCTTAATTTTTAGCTGAGGACTCACAACAAGCATTGAACACTTATCCTTTGAAATAAGAGTCAGAGAACTTAACCACTAGGCCACAGTTACTCCTTATTGCTGCTCTCCAAAACTTATATATGACATTCGGATCAAACACTCCAGTGTGTGCAGTGCCACAGGTTAGAGTTCACCTATGTTGACATTATTGACAGTGTTGAATGGAAGGAAAGAGGGTCAGAGAGAGAAAGAAAGCCAGACAGAGGGAGAGAGAAGATTTGTATTCTTTGCAGTTATATGAACTGATTTAGAGAGATATTCAAACAAAGCGAAAAGAAAAACCTTTATCAAAGGAAGAACAATTGTCTTAATTTCTAATTGAGGAATCACAACCAGTAAAACACCAAGATTTGAACACTTAACCTTTGGAATAAGAGTCAGAGACCTTAACCACTAGTACACAATGACTCGTTATAGCTGTTCTCAAAAACTTATATATGACATTCAAACACTCCAGTGTATACAGTGCCGTAGGTTAGAGTTCACCTATGTTGACATCATTGACAGTGTTGAATGGAAGGAAAGAGGGACAAAGAGAGAAAAAAAAGCCTGACAGAGGAGAGAGAAGATTTGTATTCTTTAGGGTAAGACATACTTGTAAAGAGAGATAGTCAAACTAGGAGAAATGAAAAATATTTTCCAACATTTATCATAGAAAGTACCATTGCCTATAATTTTACCTTGAAATCCATGCACATTGAAAGACCAGGATTTGAACACAAAAACTTTAGAGCAAGAGTCCAAGAACTCAACCACTAGGCCACAGTGACTCATGAATGCTAAGCTCAAAAACTTATATATGACATACCGATCAACTACTCCTGTATATGTAGTGCCATGGGTTAGAGTTCACCAATGTTGACATCATTGACAGTGTTGAATGGAAGTAAAGAGGGACAGAGAGAGAAAATGAAAGCCAAACAGAGTGAGAGAGAAGATTTGTATTCTTTGGGGTAGGATGAACTCATTTAGACATATATTCAAACAAGGTTAAAAGAAAAACATTTATCAAAGGAATTACCAGTGCTTTAATTTATGACTGAGGACTGGCAACCAGTGAAACACCAGCATTTAAACACATAACCTTTGGAATAAGAGTCAGAGACCTTAACCACTAGGCCACAGTGACTCATCAGTGATCTTCACGAAAACTTATATATGACATTCGGATCAAACACTCCAGTGTTTGCAGTGCCGTAGGTTACAGTTCACCTATGTTGACATCATTGACAGTGTTGAATGGAAGGAAAGAGAGACAGAGAGAGAAGAAGAAAGCCTTACAGAGGGAGAGAGAATATTTGTATTCTAAGGGCTAAGATGAACTCATTTAGAGAAATATTCAAACAAGGCGAAAAGAAAAACATTTATCAATAATAAGTTACCATTGCTTTAATTTTTGACTGATGTCTCACAACCAGTGAAACACCACGATTTAAACACATAACCTTTGGAGTAGGAGTCCAAGACCTTAACCACTAGGCCACAGTGACTCATGATGGCTGTGCTCAAAAACGTATATATGACATTCGGATCAAACACTCCAGTGTATGCAGTGCCGTAGTTTAGAGTTCACCTATGTTGACATCATTGACTGTTAAATGGAAGGAAAGAGGGACAGAGAGAGAAAAAAGCCAGACAGAGGGAGAGAGAAGATTTGTATTCTTTAGGGTAAGACATACTTATAAAGAGAGATAGTCAAACTAGGAGAAATGAAAAATATTTTCCAACATTTATCAGAGAAAGTACCATTGCCTATAATTTTACCTTAAAATCTATGCACATTGTAAGACCAGGATTTGAACACAAAGCCTTTAAATCAAGAGTCCGAGAACTTAACCACTAGGCCACAGTGACCCATGAATACTCTGCTCAAAAACTTATATATGACATACTGATCAACCACTCCAGTGTATGTAGTGCCATAAGTTAGAGTTCACCAATGTTGACATCATTGACAGTGTTGAATGGAAGTAAAGAGGGACAGAGAGAGAAAATTAAAGCCAAACAGAGTGAGAGAGAAGATTTGTATTCTTTGGGGTAGGATGAACTCATTTAGATATATATTTAAACAAGGTTAAAGGAAAAACATTTATCAAAGGAATTAACAGTGCTTTAATTTACGTCTGAGGACTGGCAACCAGTGAAACACCAGCATTTAAACACATAACCTTTGGAATAAGAGTCAGAGACCTTAACCACTAGGCCACAGTGACTCATTAGAGATCTCCACGAAAACTTATATATGACATTCAGATCAAACACTCCAGTGTATGCAGTGCCACAGGTTAGAGTTCACCTATGTTGACATTATTGACAGTGTTGAATGGAAGGAAAGAGGGACAGAGAGAGAAAATGGAAGCCAGACAGAGGGAAAGAGAAGATTTGTATTCCAGGGGGTTAGATGAACTGATTTAGAAAGATATTCAAACAAGGCGAAAAGAAAAACATTTATCAAAGAAAGAATGATTGCCTTAATTTTTAGCTGAGGACTCACAACAAGCATTGAACACTTATCCTTTGAAATAAGAGTCAGAGAACTTAACCACTAGGCCACAGTTACTCCTTATTGCTGCTCTCCAAAACTTATATATGACATTCGGATCAAACACTCCAGTGTGTGCAGTGCCACAGGTTAGAGTTCACCTATGTTGACATTATTGACAGTGTTGAATGGAAGGAAAGAGGGTCAGAGAGAGAAAAAGAAAGCCAGACAGAGGGAGAGAGAAGATTTGTATTCTTTGCAGTTATATGAACTGATTTAGAGAGATATTCAAACAAAGCGAAAAGAAAAACCTTTATCAAAGGAAGAACAATTGTCTTAATTTCTAATTGAGGAATCACAACCAGTAAAACACCAAGATTTGAACACTTAACCTTTGGAATAAGAGTCAGAGACCTTAACCACTAGTACACAATGACTCGTTATAGCTGTTCTCAAAAACTTATATATGACATTCAAACACTCCAGTGTATACAGTGCCGTAGGTTAGAGTTCACCTATGTTGACATCATTGACAGTGTTGAATGGAAGGAAAGAGGGACAAAGAGAGAAAAAAAGCCTGACAGAGGGAGAGAGAAGATTTGTATTCTTTAGGGTAAGACATACTTGTAAAGAGAGATAGTCAAACTAGGAGAAATGAAAAATATTTTCCAACATTTATCATAGAAAGTACCATTGCCTATAATTTTACCTTAAAATCCATGCACATTGAAAGACCAGGATTTGAACACAAAAACTTTAGAGCAAGAGTCCAAGAACTCAACCACTAGGCCACAGTGACTCATGAATGCTAAGCTCAAAAACTTATATATGACATACCGATCAACTACTCCTGTATATGTAGTGCCATGGGTTAGAGTTCACCAATGTTGACATCATTGACAGTGTTGAATGGAAGTAAAGAGGGACAGAGAGAGAAAATGAAAGCCAAACAGAGTGAGAGAGAAGATTTGTATTCTTTGGGGTAGGATGAACTCATTTAGATATATATTTAAACAAGGTTAAAAGAAAAACATTTATCAAAGGAAGTACCAGGGCTTTAATTTATGTCTGAGGACTGGCAACCAGTGAAACATCAGCATTTAAACACATAACTTTTTGAGTAAGAGTCAGAGACCTTAACCACTAGGCCTCAGTGACTCATCACAGATCTTCACGAAAACTTATATATGACATACCTATCAACCACTCCAGTGTATGTAGTGCCGTATGTTAGAGTTCACTTATGTTGACATCATTGACAGTGTTGAATGGAAGGAAAGAGAGACAGAGAGAGAAGAAGAAAGCCTGACAGAGGGAGAGAGAAGATTTGTATTCTTAGGGATAAGATGAACTCAATCAATCAATCAAATAACTTTATTCGCATTTGGAAAATGCATAAAAGTACAAGTAATTATCATAATACAAATTGATCGGGAGATATTTTAAAACATTTAAAAACTTTCATTTTGTATATTTGCCTATTAGAAATAGCATAGTTTAAGTGCATCCGCATTTCTAAGACTAGCTGCTATATATCATAAGAGGAATATTTACACTAATCAAAGTGTGATTATATCACCATCACATAAACAATTCATTTTTCTTTTACAGATTCAATTTAACATGTTAGCTAACTAGCAGCAATTTAATTAAAAACAGTATTAACAATTGATGATGATTGGTAAAAATAATCACATAAAACAACACCCCTATTTGAGGATCTTCTCCTAGTCCGAAAAGCGGAATATAAAACGTTTGCTAATGTAAAACAAATATAGGGTGTTTCCAAAGAGTAAATAACTAAAAGAGCTAGGGAATAAGAGTGTATGCTCAATTTACTTTACAGGGGGTGGGGGATCCTATAAGCATTTACATATAGATACAACCAAAAAAAATTAAAACAACCCAATATTTCATGATATCTAAAAACATACTAACAAATCATGTCTCAATATCATGAGCCACTCTTGTAGATCTAGATTTAAGGGCCATTCTTAAAAAGTTTACCACACAGGACAAGGTTAAAACATCTGCGGAAAATTTTAAAAAGAGCAATGCCACGCGTGCCTGTCTAATACCAGTAGTCTGTAATAAAGACTTCAAGAACCTTTTTCTAGGGAGGTCATAAAATGAACAATTAAAAAGGAAGTGGAGGGTATCCTGCGGAGACACATTGTCGCAGCCGCAGGGCCCTCTCTCCCCAGGCTTTACTCTAAAGCCTGCTGGAACCGCTAAAATATGGTGGATAAAATTAAATCTAAAATGTGTGATTAAAAATCTATCGTGGGCATTTGTCATAATAGTTAAATATGGTTCTATTTTCAAGGAGGTTTTAATTAAAACGTGTTCTCTTACTGTGGGTTTAACCAACTCGTTACTCTCACGTTGCGCCATACTAAACTTGAAAAACAACTCTTTGACAGCTGCCTTGTCCTTCTGTCTTATTATATCTGGGTCATCGAACAGTGCCTGCCGTCCCATTTTTTGTAGGCAATCCCGCACATATTTTAACCATGGGATCTTCATTACGTTAGCCAGGGACAGGCAATCCTGGACAACAAGCCTTGTCAGGCCTATCTCTTCATTTAACCAGACCTTTAACCAGTGAATTATGGGTCTAACAGCCACTAAATCTGAGATGTAACTAGCTCCCAGTTCTTCATGTGCAATAAATGCTGGGGTGCTATGGGGAACCCTTAATAGGCGCCTCATATATTTGTTTTCTTCCGTTTGTAGGCTATTGATTTTCACAAAGCCCCAAACCTCACTACCATACAACACCTTGGCACAGCAGATTGAGTTGTACAATTTCAAAATCACGTCCGGGGTCCACAGCCCAAGCCTGCTTGCAAAGTTCGCAATTGAACCTGTGGATCTAATTAAAGACAGAGATTTCTCTTCTAGTAACTGTTTAAAGTTAAGCTTCCCATCAAATAATATGCCTAAATAAGCAAAAACTGGGACTTTACCTAAGACATGCGAGCCAATGGTGTATTTAAATGATTTGGCTGGCTTTTTCCCCATCTCCATTACATATGATTTGGTGAGATTGGGGGCCATCTCGAGTTTTTCCATAAACTCTACAAAACCATTAATTAAAAGTTGTAGACCATGAGGGGTGCGTGCCAATAACACCGCGTCGTCTGCATATAATAAAACCGGCACAGTTCTTTCTCCTATTCGTGGTACATCTGCCCTAATATCCCGCAGTGCCGCATCCAGGCCATTAATGTATAAAGTAAATAAGAAGGGAGCCAGAATGCATCCCTGTCTGACACCGCTTGAACATCCAAACCGATCCGTTACTTTTCCCTCCTGGGTATACCTTACTGCAGCCGTGGTGTGATTATGCAGTGATTGGAGTATATTTATTAGTTCTAAATCCACCCCCTGGTTAGCCATTACTAGCCACAACTTGTTCCGGTTCACGCGGTCAAAAGCCGCCGATAAATCCATAAAAGCCAAATAAAAAACCTCCCCTTTTAACAGCGTATATTTAGCAGAAATAAGATAAAGATTAAGACACTGGTCCACAGTTGATTTCCCTGGGCGGAATCCGTATTGAACATCAGTGATTATATTAGCAGACTCAGCCCACTCCATTAGTCTATTTAAAATTACCCGCCCCAAGACCTTGGCTGATACATCTATCAAAGATATTGGTCGGTAACAGTGCGGGCTATCCCGATTACCCTTCTTAAAGATCGGTACTATAATTGCCGAAGACCAAGATGTGGGCATTGAAACACTTATTGCCGCATTTAAGACCCTTGTTAATAAAGGTGCCCAGACCTGTACATTCGATCTGAAAAGGTCGGGTGGAATCCCATCTGGGCCTGGGGCCTTATTTCGCATCAGCCCTTCGATACCAACAGTGACTTCCTCCAACGAAAAAATGACAGAGGTAGCCCTTGTGGGTATAGTTGACAACCATGCTTCTGCCTGGCCAGACGAGTGGTTATATAGGCCCTGAAAATATTCCTGCCATTGTTCCGGGAGTATATTACCACTTAGCCCTGGTTTATTTGGGTCCGCAAAACAGGGACTATTTATAACCCTCCAAAACCGTTCTGAGTCTTTCTGCTCTGCTGCTTCAAGGAGTTCCTCCCACGCTATCCGCTGCAATTGACCTCTACGTTGTTTTAACGCTGACTTATAACTTGCGCGACACGCCAACACCCTCTCTCTATCCCTAGGGGACTGCTTGAGAGCATCCTTCAAGTTCCTAAGGGTAAGAGAACAATGGTGGCTAAACCATCTTGGGGAATCCCCCTATGCCTACGTGGGTGTGTCTTCAGCAATTTAGTGACAAGGACAGCGATATTTGTGAAAGCCTTGATCAAGTCGGCCCCTTCCACCTCTGGGTCCAAGCAATTCATGATGTCTTTAGCTCCTTGACCAAATAGAGCCGCATTGAACCCTGCCTCATTTATCTGGACCCATCTTAATCGCCTGCCTTGATCGATCGTGGATAATAATTGATCCTCTGTCTGTCTGACCACACTCTGACTGTATACATCAACTATTAAAATTACTGGGTTATGATCGCTAAATACACTGTGTAAAATATTAAATTTCCTAACAGATCTTTTCATTGCCTGTGAAATCAAAATATAATCAATAACTGAATGACACCCTCTTCCCTTAAAAGTGGGGTCCAACAGGGAGCCTTCCACAATATCGGCCATATCCAACGTGTGTGATAACCCGTGTGTGTGTAAAAGGCACGTCAGCTCACTCCCCATCCGGGTGTGTTCCATATGCATACCCTTACTTAATGCACATGACGACCACACACCATGAGCCACCCTTAAATCCGGGCATGGATGACAATTAAAATCGCCTGCTACTATCATGTACGTTGCGCCATGCCCACTCCTGGTGAGACGGTCCAGCCAACCATCTAATTCATGTATACTATTTAGGCCCTGTGATGTGCATTGTATGGCATTATAAAAATTCAAAATAGTTACCCTACATCCCTTAGCTATGAGTCTAACCCCTTGTACATTATGTGAATCACAAGCCAAATCCTTCCACCTTCCCTGAATGTTCAAATCCACAAACACAGTCAATCCCCCTTTGCTCTTCCGACTCGGGGTTTAATTGCTGGACAAAAGAAGGTTTTATATCCCTCTATAAAACACGTATTCTCCGTCGCCCAGGTTTCTTGGAGACAAATTATGTTAAAGTCCCTTACCAAGGCAAGCCAATGCATATCCTCAAGTTTATTTGCTATACCAGCTATATTCCAGGATATGATTTTTAAAGAGCCATCATTCTTACTCCCATCAGAGTAATGCACCCCACTATCTACCCCAGGGTGAGCTATGCTGCCCTCTCCAATCTCCCTACTCTCCTCACTGGAGGTTGATTCCCTACACTCCAATGACGGGACTGCCTCCACCTCACCAGCCCACACAGACTTCCCTTTCTGGACGACCACTGACCCCGACGAGACAAAGGTCCCCCACCCCTACATTCAGGTAGTCAATCAATTTCATTCAGATCACCCAGGGGGCAAAAACATTATTTAGATGAACCGGTCTGTCCCTAATCCTCCTGATGTTAAATTGATCCTGGTTCTCCCCAACCTGATTGACCATACCTCTTGTACCTGGTCTGCCTGGTCTATAAAAAAAACCCAGAGTCAAGGGTTTTATACTAGTCTCCATATTAAAAAAATTAACTGCCTGAGAAAGGATTGACTGAACCAACCACGGATATCTAAAGGTGACAATCACACAGTCTCCAGAAAAACATTTCCTCATACTACCTATCCAGTTCACCCTTCTTGCCATTAAAATATACTGAAGATCACGTGTGTTAAATTTCACAAATTTGGATAACCAATGGGCTACCTTATTAATTAATTGTGGGGTAGACTCCTCATTCGTGTTTATTTGGGCGGGTACACCTGCAAGAACAACTACGTATGGACAACAGTCTGGTGGGAGATTTATTGTTGGCAGGTCATCACTCTGATTCGGGGCACCTCTATTCGAGGTATGTTGACTTGACAACAATCTGTTATCACTAGTATCCCTCGAACAGGCCGCTTCCCTATCCACACCACCCTCGAGTGCCCTACTACCCTTTCCAGTCATGTCCCTGCTGCTTCCATCCCACGTATTAGAAACTACTATGTTACCATGACTATTGGGTATCTGACTCCCCCCGCCTTGAGCATAGTGATCATTTACAGGTTCTCCTAGGAGCACAACACGTGCCTCTACCTCTGCCTCTATCGGCGTGATGATCCCTGGTACCGGATTACCCCTTCCCCCTTCTGCCTGCATACCTCGTTGATGTTCCGCTTGTAATGGCCGGGATATCTGTGTTGGGATTTCTTGGCCACACATGCACCCTTTTTCCTGTGTTAGTTTAATGTGACTGCTACACACTTTCTCCAGCCCTAACAGTTTCTCCTCTAGGCTAATTAACTTGCTAAGTATGGGCTCAAGTAGAACAGAGAACAGGGACTCAATTCTTTTCCAGGGATCATTATCACAGTCCCCCAAGGATGATATCAGGCAGTTCAATTGGGTTGGAGCTACTCCCTGACATACCGAGGGGCCCTGTGAAGCGTTATTAATATCATGTGAACTTGACTTGGATTGTGTCTTCTTGGGCCTAGGCTTCTGTTTAGATTTTTGTTTTGATAGGGCACCACCCCTGTGATGTTTCATCGCGGGTTCTGGGCTAGTTATTGGAATATCTATTAGCCCTGCCCTTTGACCCCCCTTAGATCTGGTAATTCTGGTGCCGCCCTCATCATCACTTCCATCTACTACACTTTGGATATCGGCCACAATCAACGGTACCGGGACCGGGACCTGGGCAAAATACAGATCCCCATCACCCAAAGTCCCTAGGTCGGGAACTCCAATCCGAGCACCCAAACCTTTGCTCCCCCTATCTAACACACCCCCGTCAACACACAATAAGCTCCTCTCGCCGCCTCCCCCTCTGAAGTATTACACACATTTGCAGGTGATTGCGGGGCAGGTGCCGGGAAATCGCAACACTAATCCCCCTAGCGAGGATCGTTTGCAGGCAGTCACCGAGCCCAAAGAACGTCTCCTCTCGGTGAGCTGTATTTCATGAGTCAGTAATGATTCTGCCCGTGTTAAAAGGCGTCCAGAGTCCCCGTTAAGCCCCCCCTTTTTTCGGCATACGCTTAGCCATACCCCCTGGATATCAACAGTACCTCCAAAAACAGTATCCCAGGGGTGTAGTGTTCAGGGGGGTGGCCCAGCCCGGCCTCCTCTGGTCTCTGACGGGCGCGGACAGGCCCGCCCTTGGCCCGGGCTTCACCCGGGCGCGGCCCGCGTGCGTCCCGCGCTGCGGGCGGCCCGCTGGGCCTTTAACACCTCCCGGCGCCTCCTGGCGCGAAAAGCGGCGTCACGGCTGGCGCCGCCGCTTGTGCTGCTGGGGGTTGTGGTCTCGTGGTGGCCGTTCCCCTCACGGCGGTGAAAACAAGAGAAGCTGTCGTTGGCCGTTCCCCTCACGGCTGGAGCAATAAGCAAATGCGCGTCCCGCGCTGCGGGCGGCCCGCTGGGCCTTAACGCCTCCCGGCGCCTCCTGGCGCAAAAAGCGGCGTCACGGCTGGCGCCGCCGCTTGTGCTGCTGGGGGTTGTGGTCTCGTGGTGGCCGTTCCCCTCACGGCGGTGAAAACAAGAGAAGCTGTCGTTGGCCGTTCCCCTCACGGCTGGAGCAATAAGCAAATGCGCGTCCCGCGCTGCGGGCGGCCCGCTGGGCCTTTAACGCCTCCCGGCGCCTCCTGGCACGAAAAGCGGCGTCACGGCTGGCGCCGCCGCTTGTGCTGCTGGGGGTTGTGGTCTCGCGGTGGCCGTTCCCCTCACGGCGGTGAAAACAAGAGAAGCTGTCGTTGGCCGTTCCCCTCACGGCTGGAGCAATAAGCAAATTAACTCATTTAGAGAGATATTCAAACAAGGCAAAAAGAAACATTTATCAAAGAAGTTAGCATTGATTTAATTTTTGAATGTGGTCTCACAACCTGAGAAACACCAGGATTTGAACACATACCCTTTGGAGTAAGCATGAGAGATCTTAACCACTAGGCCACAGTGTCTCCTTACTACTTTTCTCAAAAACTTATATATGACATTCGGATCAAACACTCCAGTGTTTGCAGTGCCGTAGGTTAGAGTTCACCTATGTTGACATTATTGACAGTGTTGAATGGAAGGAAAGAGGGACAGAGAGAGAAAAAGAAAGCCAGACAGAGGGAGAGAGAATATTTGTATTCTTTGGGGTTAGATGAACTCATTTAGAGAGATATTCAAACAAAGCAAAAAGAAAAACATTAATCGAAGGTAGAACCATTGCATTAACTTCTAACTGAAGAAGAACAACCAACGAAACACCAGAATTTG
The DNA here is from genome assembly GCA_963921515.1 of Calotriton arnoldi. NCBI lineage: Eukaryota > Metazoa > Chordata > Amphibia > Caudata > Salamandridae > Calotriton > Calotriton arnoldi. The sequence continues at coordinate 114,884 of CAWUFW010003818.1, forward strand.
AACTCTTAACCTTTGGAATAAGAGTCAGAGACTTTAACCACTAGGACAGAGTGACGCCTTGTAGTTGTTTTCAAAAACTTATATGTGACATTCGGATTAAACACTCCAGTGTATACAGTGCCGTAGGTTAGAGTTCACCTATGTTGACATCATTGACAGTGTTGAATGGAAGGATAGAGACACAGAGAGAGAAGAAGAAAGCCTGACAGAGGGAGAGAGAAGATTTGTATTCTTAGGGGCAATATGAACTCATGTAGAGAGATATTCAAACAAGGCGAAAAGAAAAACATTTATCGAAGAAATTACCATTGCTTTAATGTTTGACTCTGGTCTCACAACCAGGATTTGAACACATACTCTTTGGAATAAGCATCAGAGAACTTAACCACTAGGCCATAGTAACTCATGAGTAACTTCCACGAAAACATATATATGACATTCGGATGAAACACTCCAGTATATGCTGTGCCCTAGGTTAGACTTCACCCATGTTGATATCATTGACAGTGTTGAATGGAAGGAAAGAGGGACAGAGAGAGAAAAAGAAATCCAGACAGAGGGAGAGAGAGGATTTGTATTCTTTGGGGGTAGGATGAACTCATTTAGATATATATTCAAACAAGGTTAAAAGAAAAAACATTTATCTAAGGAATTAGCAGGGCTTTAAATTTTGAGTGAGGACTCTCAACCAGTGAAACACCACGATTTGAACACAGCACCTTTGGAGTAAGCGTCAGAGACAATAACCACTAGGCCACAGTGACTCAAGAGTGACTTTCACGAAAACTTATATATGACATTTGGATCAAACACTCCAGTATATGCAGTGCCATAGGTTAGAGTTCACCTATGTTGATATCATTGACAGTGTTGAATGGAAGGAAAGAGGGACAAAGAGAGAAAAAGAAAGCCAGACAGAGGGATAGAAAAGATTTGTATTCTTGGGGGTAAGATGAACTCATTTAGGGAGATATTCAAACAAGGCGGAAAAAAAACACATTTATCAAAGAAAGTTCCATTGCCTAAAGTTTTTACAGAGGACACACAACCAGTGAAACAACAGGATTTGAAAACATATCTTTTGGAGTAAGCATCAGAGACAATAACCACTAGGCCACAGTAACTAATAAGAGACTTTCACGAAAACTTATATATGACATTCGGATCAAACACTTCAGTATATGCAGTGCCGTAGGTTAGAGTTCACCTATGTTGACATCATTGACAGTGTTAAATGGAAGGAAAGAGGGACAGAGAGAGAAAAAAAAGCCAGACAGAGGGAGAGAGAAGATTTGTATTCTTTAGGGTAAGACATACTTGTAAAGAGAGATAGTCAAACTAGGAGAAATGAAAAATATTTTCCAACATTTATCAGAGAAAGTACCATTGCCTAAAATTTTACCTTAAAATCCATACACATTGAAACACCAGGATTTGAACACAAAACCTTTGGAGTAAGAGTACGAGAAATTAACCACTAGGCCACAGTGACTCATGAATGTTCTGCTCATAAACTGATATATGACATTCTGATCAACCACTCCAGTGTATGTAGTGCCATAGGTTAGAGTTCACCAATGTTGACATAATTTTTTTTTTTAACATACTTTATTGATGACTGTAACATCACATCCATTGCAATGAATCTTATAAAGAGACAGTCTTTTTTGTACTTGTAATAGGTACAACATAAACGTTGCATGAATCTACCATACGTTTTACATACTATTCAACAGGAAATGAAGAACAAATGATTCCTGATGAAAAGGTGAGTACCAGGTCATTGCAGCTATGGCAGATAAAGTTACCGCATAAAGCATTTACATTTCCAATTAACGAGAAAAACAGATTCAACCATGTCCCCTCCCTCCCTAACCCTCCCAACCCACACTCCTGGTCAGTCGATGTGTAGCTTCCATAGCAACCGAAAGGGGATATTAGTAGTGTAGTGTAACTCTGAGGAGTCTGCAGCGCCCGTGGGTTATAATGAATGGGTCTGAGTCTCAGGAACCGAATGTTAAAGAGTCACTGGGTGGAACTGTGTGTTATTGGGGTGGGGTACCCTGTGGGGGTAGTAAGCCAAGTGATTTGAACTCATATTGCATGATCTCCCACTCCATCGAAATGGGTTGCTTTCGTAGCCCTCTCTCTACTTCCCTCTGAAGGGCTGCACCCTCAGCTCCTCCCCACTGAATCATGTCGTCCTGCCAGCTAGATACCGCTGGACACCTGGGGGATTTCCATCTCATGGTGAGGGCTCTCACTGCCAATATGAGGGCCAAGTCTAAGAATCTCAGTCGTACCTTCTGCACCTTTGTACGTCTACGAAGCCCTATGAGGCAGTTCAGGGCATCGTCCGAGACAGGCATTTGTGTGACTTCGCTCAGAGATTGACGAACTCCCTCCCAGTAGTCCCAAAGGCGGGGGCAGGACCACAGCATGTGAAGGAAGTCCGCCTCGTCCCCTTTACAATGGGGGCAGCAATGTGAGGCGTCCGGGAACATGCGATGAATCCTCTTGGGGGTGAGATACGACCTATGAAGGACCATCGTCTGAATGAACTTTAGTTTTGCATTACGGGACACTCTTTTTGGGTGTTCTAGCATGCTCTTCCAAGCCTTGTCAGTGATTTCCGTAGTAGAATCCTCGGACCATTGTGTTCTAAGGGATGTAAGTGTGGTTGCGGTGTGCGCCCGAATACCCGTGTATAGCCAACGGACCAGGTGTCCGCCATTCCCCATGTAGTATAAGAGATGTACCAAGTTATGTTGTGAAGGTTCACTGCGTTGTGGGGCCCATGTGTTCTTTATGTAATGGGATACAGCAGCGTGTAGTAGATACAAACGTGTTGGTGCGCCCGTAGCCTGAAGAAAGGAGTCGTGATCAAGCAAGCTACCGTCACCGAAGAACGCCCCAACGTCCTCCACTCCCGCCTCCACCCAATCATGTATCCTGGCCTTCGTGAGCCTACCTTGCAGTGTGGGGATACCCAAGAGGGGGATGTTCATCGAGTAGGGGGTCGCCAAGGAGGTATATGATAACGCCTTCCTCCAGCACTGTAGTGCAGTCCTCAATAGGGGAGGGCTGTCCACTGGGATTTTGGCCTTAGGTAAGAGCAGGGAGTGCAGCGCGCCCCGGTCCAAATCCCTAGGCATATATCCAATTTCCTTTAAGTTCCTCCCCGCGGTCCAGTAAGATAGCCATTGGAGCTGACTGGCGTAGTAGTAGGCCCTGAAGTCAGGAACTCCCAGGCCGCCACTCCGGGTCTCTAGTTGAAGTTTCCGTAGGCTCACTCTTCTACGGCCCATTCCCCAGATTAGGTCCACCAATATAGTATTCAATGTATTGAAAATAGCCTGTGGGACTACGACAGGTAAGTTCACAAAATAATATAATTGGCGTGGGAGCATCACCATCTTTGAGATGGCAATACGCCCCATCACCGACAACGGCAGAGAGAACCAAAATGTCACACTGGCACGGAGGGCTGTTATGGCCCGTACTATGTTACCTTCAATTTGATGCCCCTGCGTTCTATAAACTTGAGTGCCTAAGTATTTAAAGGTGGTGGGGGCCACTGGTAAGACATAGTCGCCGAACCGTAGATTGTTAGGATATGGTGTTTCCTGAAAAAAGTAAGCCATGGACTTTCCCGGGTTTATAGCCAGGCCCGAGAGACGCTCGAAGGTGGCAAAAATATTGGGAAGGGGGGTATTCTTGGTTGTTAGATCACGTAGATACAAGAGGATGTCGTCTGCATAAATGGAAATTAGGTGGGTCGCACCATCGATAGGTATGCCAAGCCGGTCTGCTGATTGTCTAAGCGCTATCGCTAGGGGTTCCAGCGTAAGAACGAACAACAGGGGAGATAATGGGCATCCCTGTCTCGTACCGCTGTGGACTGTATATTGGTCAGAAATGTAACGACCAGTATGGGCTAGGGCTGTGGGGGATGTATATAGTAGGTGCACCCATTTAAGATATGTGTCCGGGAACCCAAAGCGTTGGAGAGTCGCGAACATAAAGTCCCAAGAAAGAGAGTCAAAGGCCTGCCTAAGGTCTAGCGCTATGCATCCCGCGGATTGGTAAGCATGTGGAGTGGCCTTCATGACATAATGTAACCGTCTGGTATTGAGAGATGTGCTACGGTTCAGCAGGAATCCGCATTGGTCACTATGTATGAGTCTGTTAAGATAGGGCTGTATACGGTTGGCTAGGGCCTTACTTAAAATTTTATATTCAGTCGCTAGCAGGGAAAGAGGTCTATAATTGGACAAATCCACTCCATCACGTCCTGGTTTGGGTAACGATGTGACCAACGCTTGCATGGTGGAATGTGGTAAATGGCCAGCCTGGAAGGCGGTCCTGTATACTGATTCCAGTGTGGGTACCAGGGCCTCCGAGTATGTATGGTAGAATCCAATAGGTAGCCCGTCAATCCCAGGCGCTTTGTTACGATTCAGACCTTTTATCGCAGTCCGAATTTCTTGTTGGGTTATGGGGCCATCTATTCCCTTTTGTATCGCTTCGGAGAGTACCAGAATGGGTAGATCTCGCAAGAACTCCGTAGTAGAAGAGTTCTCCTCATGTGTGGGTGCAGCGTAGAGCGTACTAAGGTAATCATGAAAGGCTGTGTTTATTTCTCGTTGGGTATGGGCTATTTGTCCGATAGGTGTACGGATTCTGGTTATGACCGGTGGATCGGGCCTATCCTGTACTATGCGGGCAAGCAGTGTACCGGATCTGTCTGCCTCTGTGTGTTTGCGTTGCAGGAATGCCCTATAATTGATTGTCCGTAGTGTCTCTAGTGTTTCAGTATGATCTATACGGGCAGCCTGCAATGCCTCTTTTTTGTCAGGATGTTACTGCCTTTTGTTCCAGCGTGGTCATCTGTTGTTCGACCCTGAGTAAGTGTTGGTGTGTCTCCTGTCGGGCCCCCACTAACTGTCCTATCGATGCCCCCCGTACCACCACCTTTAGTGCGTCCCATTCAATTAATTTAGAGGAGGCCGTGTTCCAATTTTCAGCTATGTAATTAGTTATAGTGTTGGAAAGGGCTGTTCGAAATGGAGTATCCTCTAATAATTGCGGGTGTAACTTCCAAGTGGGCACTGGGGTTGGCACATTACCCCAGTTAAGTGTGAGCTCTAAGGGGTTGTGGTCTGAGAAGGTTTTAGCTAGGTATGTGGATTGGCAGGCCTGAGTGACACTGGATCTAGAGCAGAGGAATCCATCGATTCTGGTGTGGAGACTATGTACCGGAGAATAAAATGAATATTCTTTATGAGTAGGGTGTAGACATCGCCATGTATTTGAGAGCGCCCATCCGTCAGCCCAGGTAGCAAAAAGGTCAGCCAATTTACTGGCATTCGTACCGTGAAGGGGAGGGTGAGATCTATCCAGGGTAATGTCTAGTACAGCATTCCAATCTCCACCCAACACCCAGGGGATACCATCCCAGTCAGTCAGTGCCGCACCCAGTTGGTGCAGGAAGCGGTCCTGATCAAAGTTAGGGGCGTAAACACTGCCTAGGATCACCAGGGATCCGTCCAGTGTGCCTTTCAACAGAATGTATCTCCCTTGGTCATCGACTCAGCGTTCCAGTTCAATAAATGGGACCCCGTTACGTATCCAAATGGTTGCTCCCCTAGCAAATGCCGAGTAGTTAGTGGAGTATAACTGTCCCCTCCAATTTTTGCGTGTTTTCTGTGTTTCCGATTCAGTTAAATGGGATTCTTGTAGGAACACTATATGGGCTTTACGCCTGAGGAGATATGCATGTACACAATGCCGCTTCTGAATCGCCCCCAACCCACGTATATTCCATGTGATTAGGTTGTAAGACCCTAAAGTGGTATCTGTTCTAGGCATGGCACTGTATATAGGGTGAAGCTCCAATTTATACGGAGCCAATAGACCAAGATCGACCAGGAGTCCCCTTCCCCATGAACACTAACAAAACATGGCTCAACGCCCGAACTACGCTGGGCCCAACAACAATTCACAATAATGATATAACAGATAAAGGTGCATACGCTTCTAGGGGGGCCGCCGCCATTAGCCATGGTCGTGTTTACAGTGACGCCAGATTCTAGGTGGCTCTACGGAACCCAGCAGAGGGGGGATTATAATTAGACATGTTAAAGACAGTATTTCCGCATTAAATAATCATATGTAAGATATAGCCAGAGTCCCCGCAAAACAGAGCCATATTCGCATGCAGTTTGAGGTGATCTATGTATACATTCTTAGCAAAAAATCCAGACCCTCCATATCAATACATAGGCTCTAACATAATGATAATGTTCATATATAAAGTTGTGAAAAAAGCTTATGATGGACGCCGGGAGTTGGAGTCCATGTCGTCTGCAGAATCGTTTGCAGAATATCAGTTCCAGAATAATTCCATGTTCGTCGAGCGACCCCATTGGCCTTCAATTATCAATGATGTCATCCGCTGCCCAGGGTGTAATCGTGGGGAATAGAGTTATACTGTGCTTGGAATCTGAGTTCAGGGTGCTGTCCTCCGAGACCGTGGGGATTTTAGTGGAGTCTTCTCGAAATGCCCCGGCAGCAGCAAGGGCCCCTTCCTGATCACGACGTTGTTGTTCACGCGATGGTCCCGCGCCACCTTTGCCCCGGTTGGAGGTCTGAGACCAGTGGGAGCCCAGTTTCGGGAGTTTACCAGAGCCCTGCGAAGAGAAGTCTGAGTGGCTGGACTGGCTAGAACCAAGGCACATAACTTCAAGCCATTCCTCGGCGTCCACTGGGCTCTCAAAGAAGTGAGTTTTTTTGTCGTAAATGACTTTCAGCCTGGCAGGGTACAGAAGTGCGTATTTGAGTTGTGCTTTCTGGAGTTTCTTTTTTACAGCTTGGTAGGACGACCTCTGCCTCTGGACCATGATGGTGTAATCGGGATACAACGAAATGTGGTGGTTTTCGAACTGGATCAGTGCTTTTTCTCTCGCTTTCTGTAGTAATACATCGCAGTCCCTATAATTCAGGATTTTCACTATTAGTGGGTGAGGCGGTGCGCCTGGCTTGGGCGGCCCGGTCGGTATTCTATGGGCCCGTTCGACACAAAAGTATGGAGATAGCCCCTCTTGCGCTATATGGTCCCTGAACCATGCTTCCATAAATTCTGCCGTCTTAGCACCCTCACTGCGTTCTGTTAGGCCTATGACGCGGATGTTGTTACGCCTGTTTCTGCCTTCTGCGTCTTCCACCCGGTCCAGGAGGCCCATCATCTGTTGCTGTAGTCGTTGTAAAGTTGAAGAATTTGCCGTGACTCGAGGGCCCAGGTCCTTGAGGGATTGTCCGTGGTCTTTGATGGTGTCAGCCAGTTTTCCGTGGTCTGCTCTGAGTAATGTAAGGCCTGTAGTGAGCGTGCCAATCTGTAGTTCAAGCGCTGCCCTGGAATCGCGGATTTCCTTAAGGATTAAATCCAGTTTGTCGGGTGTACTCGCCATAAGTTCTGAAGACTCAGCCCCCGGAGAGGAAGGCCGACTGGAGAGCTCCGCTATGGTGGAGGGGGGGCCCGCTCCTTGTTGGCCTTCTAGCGTCTTCGCCCTGACTCTGCCCATGATGCGAGTTTACCATAGTGGCGTGGATCAGTCTTTACACCTGCCAGCACTGTCCCCAAAGAGCCCGTAGGTCCGGTAGCATCTGCACTGTTCCAGGGCAGGGGACGTGCGTTTCACGTCTTCAAGTGCTGCCGAGGCGCGCCATATAATCAAGAATTGCAGTGCTGGAAGGAGTGGTGCTGTTCGTTCAGAGCGCTCAGCCGGGAGCCAGTGGGCAGCGGTGTAAGTATGGTGCCTAGACCGCCGTAGTATACCCGTGTGGGCCGAGGTAGTTAGATCCCACCGCAGTATCGTTTATTTGTGGCCCAGATCCTGCAGTATCACTCCCGTGGTTGTGGGGGGGGCGCCTTGTGACTGCCAGAGGGTGGTGTCGGTAGGAGAGTTCTGTATGGGGCTTCCAGTCGATGGGGCCGTACGCGCTGCGAGCACTTCGCCCCGGAACCCGGTGTAGGGAGTCATCTGACGGGGTCCAGGGTCTGGGGTCAGAGGAAGCGGTGGCCGCAGCGGTGCAGGGCAGGCCCGTTCACTCACCACTCAGCTGCACAGTACGTCGTCTCTCACCGTGTCAGGAGCACTCCGATATCTCGGAAGCGGCTTCCTCCGCTGCCGCACTCCGTAGGGTGACGCCGGCCATGCACCAGCACTGCAGTTCACGGGTTCTCGGTGGGCGGCGCCGCGCAGAGGGCCGCCTATGTTTCACTGTGGCTCCCGGTCTCGATCCAGTCCCGCCTGCGAGTAGGCCCGACTGGTGCACTTCGTGGCATCACGGGTCTGGGGCCTGGGCTTCGCCTCGATTTGTTCTGGGTATACTAGCGGGTGACAGCCGACCCCTTGGGCCGAGTTGGAGCCAGTAAGGGCGGTGCAGGAGAAGTGAATTCCCCCCCAGGGTCCGGAGCTCTACCCAGACACGTCCGCCATCTTAGGCGGCTAGCCACGCCCCCCCCAATGTTGACATCATTGACAGTGTTGAATGGAAGTAAAGAGGGACAGATAGAGAAAATGAAAGCCAAACAGAGTGAGAGAGAAGATTTGTATTCTTTGGGGTAGGATGAACTCATTTAGATATATATTCAAACAAGGTTAAAAGAAAAACATTTATCAAAGGAATTACCAGTGCTTTAATTTATGACTGAGGACTGTCAACCAGTGAAACACCAGCATTTAAACACATAACCTTTGGAGTAAGAGTCAGAGACCTTAACCACTAGGTCACAGTAACTCATTAGTGATCTCCACGAAAACATATATGACTTTCGGATCAAACACTCCAGTGTATGCAGTGCCACAGGTTAGAGTTCATCTATGTTGACATTATTGACAGTGTTGAATGGAAGGAAAGAGGGACAGAGAGAGAAAAAGAAAGCCAGACAGAGGGAGAGAGAGAGAAGATTTGTATTCCTTGGGGTTAGATGAACTGATTTAGAGAGATATTCAAAAAAGGCGAAAAGAAAAACATTTATCAAAGAAAGAACCATTGCCTTAATTTTTAGCTGAGGACTCACAATAAGCAAAACACCAGGAATTGAATACTTAACCTTTGGAATAAGAGTCAGAGACCTTAACCACTAGGCCACAGTGACTCCTTATTGCTGCTTTCCAAAACATATATATGACATTCGGATCAAACACTCCAGTGTTTGCAGTGCCGTAGGTTAGAGTTCACCTATGTTGACATTATTGACAGTGTTGCATGGAAGGAAAGAGGGTCAGAAAAAGAAAAAGAAAGCCAGACAGAGGGAGAGAGAAGATTTGTATTCTTTGGGGTTATATGAACTGATTTAGAGAAATATTCAAACAAAGCGAAAAGAAAAACATTTATCAAAGGTAGAAACATTGCTTTAATTTCAAAAGGAAGGAGCACAACCAACAAATCACCAGGATTTGAACACTTAATCTTTAGAATAAGAGTCAGAGACTTTAACCACTAGGCCACAGTGACTCCTTATAGCTGTTTTCAAACACATATATGTGACATTCGGATTAAACCCTCCAGTGTATACAGTGCCGTAGGTTAGAGTTCACTTATGTTGGCATCATTGACAGTGTTGAATGGAAGGAAAGAGAGACAGAGAGAGAAGAAGAAAGCCTGACAGAGGGAGAGACAAGATTTGTATTCTTAGGGGTAAGATGAACTCATTTCGAGAGATATTCAAACAAGGCAAAAAGAAAAACATTTATCAAAGAAATTAGCATTGCTTTAATTTTTGACTGTGGTCTCACAAGCTGAGAAACACCAGGATTTGAACACATAACCTTTGGAATAAGCGTCAGAGACCTTAACCACTAGGCCACAGTAACTCCTGAGTGGCCTCCAAGAAAACTTTTATATGACATTCAGATCAAACACTCCAGTATATGCTGTGCCCTAGGTTAGAGTTCACCTATGTTGATATCATTGACAGTGTTGAATGGTAGGAAAGAGGGACAAAGAGAGAAAAAGAAAGCCAGACAGAGGGAGAGAGAGGATTTGTATTCTTTGGGGGTAGGATGAACTCATTTAGATATATATTCAAACAAGGTTAAAAGAAAAACATTTATCTAAGGAATTAGCATTGCTTTAATTTTTGAGTGTGGACTCTCAACCAGTGAAGCACCTGGATTTGAACACATAAACTTTGAAGTAAGAGTCAGAGACCTTAACCACTAGGCCACAGTGACTCATGGATGAACTCTACGAAAACTTATATATGACATTCAGATCAAACACTCCAGTGTATGCAGTGCCAGAGGTTAGACTTCACCCATGTTGACATTATTGACAGTGTTACATGGAAGGAAAGAGGGCCAGAGAGAGAAAAAGAAAGCCAGACAGAGGGAGGGAGAGAGAAGATTTTGAATTCTTTGGGGTTATATGAACTGATTTAGAGTGATATTCAAACAAAGCGAAAAGAAAAACATTTATCAAAGGAAGAACCTTTGCTTTAACTTCTAACTGAGGAATTACAACCAAAGAAACACCAGAATTTGAACACTTAACCTTTGGAACAAGAGTCAGAGACCTTAACCACTAGGCCACAGTGACTCCTTTTAGCTGTTCTCAAAAACTTATATATGACATTCGGATTAAACACTCCAGTGTATACAGTGCCGTAGGTTAGAATTCACCTATGTTGACATCATTGACAGTGTTGAATGGAAGGAAAGAGAGACAGAGAGAGAAGAAGAAAGCCTGACAGAGGGAGAGAGAAGTTTTGTATTCTTAGGGGTAAGATGAACTCATTTAGAGAGATTCAAACAATGCGAAAAGAAAAACATTTATCAAAGATATTACCATACCTTTAATTTTAGACTGTGGTCTCACAACCAGAGAAACACCAGGATTTGAACACATACCCTTTGGAGAAAGCATCAGAGATCTTAACCACTAGGCCACAGTGTCTCCTTACTGCTGTTCTCAAAAACGTATATATGACATTCGGATCAAACACTCCAGTGTTTGCAGTGCCGTAGGTTAGAGTTCACCTATGTTGACATCATTGACAGTGTTGAATGGAAGGAAAGAGAGACAGAGAGAGAAGAAGAAAGCCTTACAGAGGGAGAGAGAATATTTGTATTCTAAGGGGTAAGATGAACTCATTTAGAGAAATATTCAAACAAGGCGAAAAGAAAAACATTTATCAAATAAGTTACCATTGCTTTAATTTTTCACTGAGGTCTCACAACCAGTGAAAGACCACAAATTGAACACATAACCTTTGGAGTAAGAGTCCAAGACCTTAACCACTAGGCCACAGTGACTGATATTGGTTGTGTTCAAAAACTTATATATGACATTCGGATCAAGCACTCTAGTGTTTGCAGTGCCGTAGGTTAGAGTTCACCTATGTTGACATCATTGACTGTTAAATGGAAGGAAAGAGGGACAGAGAGAGAAAAAAAAGCCTGACAGAGGGAGAGAGAAGATTTGTATTCTTTAGGGTAAGACATACTTGTAAAGAGAGATAGTCAAACTAGGAGAAATGAAAAATATTTTCCAACATTTATCAGAGAAAGTACCATTGCCTATAATTTTACCTTAAAATCCATGCACATTGAAAGACCAGGATTTGAACACAAAACCTTTAGAGCAGGAGTCCGAGAACTCAACCACTAGGCCACAGTGACTCATGAATGCTGTGCTCAAAAACGTATATATAACACACCGATCAACTAGTCCTGTATATGTAGTCCCATAGGTTAGAGTTCCCCAATGTTGACATCATTGACAGTGTTGAATGGAAGTAAAGAGGGACAGAGAGAGAAGATGAAAGCCAAACAGAGTGAGAGAGAAGATTTGTATTCTTTGGGGTAGGATGAACTCATTTAGATATATATTTAAACAAGGTTAAAAGAAAAACATTTATCAAAGGAATTACGAGAGCTTTAATTTATGTCTGAGGACTGGCAACCAGTGAAACACCAGCATTTAAACACATAACCTTTTGAGTAAGAGTCAGAGACCTTAACCACTAGGCCACAGTGACTCATCAGAGATCTCCACGAAAACTTATTTATGACATTCGGATCAAACACTCCAGTGTGTGCAGTGCCACAGGATAGAGTTCACCTATGTTGACATTATTGACAGTGTTGAATGGAAGGAAAGAGGGACAGAGAGAGAAAAATAAAGCCAGACAGAGGGAGAGAGAAGATTTGTATTCCTTGGGGTTAGATGAACTGATTAGAGAGATATTCAAACAAGGCGAACAGAAAAACATTTATCAAAGAAAGAACAATTGCCTTAATTTTTAACTGAGGACTCCCAAACACAGTAAAACACCAGGAACTGAACACTTAACCTTTGGAATAAAGGGAGAGATCTTAACCACTAGGCCACAGTGACTCCTTACTCATGATCTCCAGAACTTATAGATGACATTCGGATCAAACACTCCAGTGTGTGCAGTGCCGTAGGTTACAGTTCACCTATGTTGACATTATTGAGAGTGTTGAATGGAAGGAAAGAGGGCCAGAGAGAGAAAAAGAAAGCCAGACAGAGGGAGAGAGAAGATTAGTATTCTTTGCAGTTATATGAGCTGATTTAGAGAGATATTCAAACAAAGCGAAAAGAAAAACCTTTATCAAAGGAAGAACCATTGCTTTAATTTCTAACTGAGGAACTACAACTAATGAAATACCAGGATATGAACACTTAACCTTTGGAATAAAAGTCAGAGACCTTACCCACTAGGCCACAGTGACTGCTCCTAGATATCAGCAAAAACTTATATATGACATTCGGATTAAACACTCCAGTGTATACAGTGCCGTAGGTTAGAGTTCACCTATGTTGACATCATTGACAGTGTTGAATGGAAGGAAAGAGAGACAGAGAGAGAAGAAGAAAGCCTGACAGAGGGAGAGAGAAGATTTGTATTCTTAGAGGCAAGATGAACTCATTTAGAGAGATATTCAATGAAGGCTAAAAGAAAAACATTTATCAAAGAAATTACCATAGCTTTATATTTTGACTGCGGTCTCACAACCAGATAAACACCAGGATTTGAACACATACCCTTTGGGATAAGCATCAGAGACATTAACCACTAGGCCATAGAAACTCATGAGTGACATCCACAAAAACATATATATGACATTCGGATGAAACTCTCCAGTATATGCTGTGCCCTAGGTTAGAGTTCACCCATGTTGATATCATTGACAGTGTTGAATGGAAGGAAAGAGGGACAGAGAGAGAAAAAGAAAGCCAGACAGAGGGAGAGAGAGGATTTGTATTCTTTGGGGGTAGGATGAACTCATTTAGATATATATTCAAACAAGGTTAAAAGAAAAACATTTATCTAAGTATTTACCAGGTCATTAATTTTTGAGTGAGGACTCTAAAACAGTGAAACACCAGGATTTGAACACATAACCTTTAATGTAAGAATCAGAGACCTTAACCACTAGGCCACAGTAACTCCTGAGTGGTCTCCAAGAAAACTTATATATGACATTCGGATCAAACACTCCAGTATATGCTGAGCCCTAGGTTAGAGTTCACCTATGTTGATATCATTGACAGTGTTGAATGGTAGGAAAGAGGGACAAAGAGAGAAAAAGAAAGCCAGACAGAGGGAGAGAGAGAATTTGTATTCTTTGGGGGTAGGATGAACTCATTTAGATATATATTCAAACAAGGTTAAAAGAAAAACATTTATCTAAGGAATTAGCAGGGCTTTAATTTTGAGTGAGAACTCTCAAACAGTGAAACACCAGGATTTGAACACATAACTTTTGAAGTAAGAGTCAGAGACCTTAACCACTAGTCCACAGTGACTCATGGGTGACCTCCACGAAAACTTATATATGACATTCGGATCAAACACTCCAGTGTATTCAGTGCCACAGGTTAGAGTTCACCTATGTTGACATTATTGACAGTGTTGAATGGAAGGAAAGAGGGACAGGGAGAGAAAAAGAAAGCCAGACAGAGTGAGAGAGAGGATTTGTATTCTTTGGGGTAGGATGAACTCATTTAGATATATATTCAAACAAGGTTAAAAGAAAAACATTTATCTAAGGAATTAGCAGGGATTTAATTTTTGAGTGAGTACTCTCAACCAGTGAAACACCAGGATTAGAACACATAACGTTTGAAGTAAGAGTCAGAGACCTTAACCACTAGGCCACAGTAACTCATTGATGAACTCCACGAAAACTTATATATGACATTCGTATCAAACACTCCAGTGTATGCAGTGCCAGAGGTTAGACTTCACCCATGTTGACATTATTGACAGTGTTGAATGGAAGGAAAGAGGGACAGAGAGAGAAAAAGAAAGCCAGACAGAGGAGAGAGAAGATTTGTATTCTTTGGGGTTAGATGAACTCAGTTAGAGAGATATTCAAACAAGGTGAAAAGAAAAACATTTATCAAAGAAAGAACCAGACAGAGGGAGAGAGACTATTTGTATTCTAAGGGCTAAGATGAACTCATTTAGAGAGATATTCAAACAAGGCGAACAGAAAAACATTTATCAAAGAAAGAACAATTGCCTTAATTTTTAACTGAGGACTCACAAACAGTAAAACACCAGGAACTGAACATTTGGAATAAGAGTGAGAGATCTTAACCACTAGACCGCAGTGACTCCTTACTGCTGTTCTCCAGAACTTATATATGACATTCGGATCAAACACTCCAGTGTGTGCACTGCCGTAGGTTACAGTTCACCTATGTTGACATTATTGACAGTGTTGAATGGAAGGAAAGAGGGTCAGAGAGAGAAAAAGAATGCCAGACAGAGGGAGAGAGAAGTTTTGTATTCTTAGGGATAAGATGAACTCATTTAGAGAGATATTCAAACAAGGCGAAAAGAAAAACATTTATCAAAGAAATTGGCATTGCTTTAATTTTTGACTGTGGTCTCACAACCAAAGAAACACCAGGATTTGAACACATAACCTCTGGAATAAGCGTCAGAGACCTTAACCACTAGGCCACTGTAACTCCTAAGTGGCCTCCAAGAAAACTTAAATATGACATTCAGATCAAACACTCCATTATATGCTGTGCCCTAGGTTAGAGTTCACCTATGTTGATATCATTGACAGTGTTGAATGGTAGGAAAGAGGGACAAAGAGAGAAAAAGAAAGCCAGACAGAGGGAGAGAGAGGATTTGTATTCTTTGGGGGTAGGATGAACTCATTTAGATATATATTCAAACAAGGTTAAAAGAAAAAAATTTATCTAAGGAATTAGCAGGGCTTTAATTTTTGAGTGAGTACTCTCAACAAGTGAAACACCAGGATTTGAACACATAACCTTTGAAGTAAGAGTCAGAGACCTTAACCACTAGGACACAGTGACTCATGATGGTTGTGCTCAAAAACTTATATATGACATTCGGATCAAACACTCCAGTGTATGCAGTGCCGTACGTTAGAGTTCACCTATGTTGACATCATTGACTGTTAAATGGAAGGAAAGAGGGACAGAGAGAGAAAAAAAAGCCTGACAGAGGGAGAGAGAAGATTTGTATTCTTTAGGGTAAGACATACTTGTAAAGAGAGATAGTCAAACTAGGAGAAATGAAAAATATTTTCCAACATTTATCAGAGAAAGTACCATTGCCTATAATTTTACCTTAAAATCCATGCACATTGAAAGACCAGGATTTGAACACAAAACCTTTAGAGCAAGAGTCCGAGAACTCAACCACTAGGACACAGTGACTCATGATTGCTATGCTCAAAAGCTTATATATGACATTCCAATCAATCACTCCAGTGTATGTAGTGCCATAGGTTAGAGTTCACCAATGTTGACATCATTGACAGTGTTGAATGGAAGTAAAGAGGGACAGAGAGAGAAAAAGAAAGCCAGACAGAGGGAGAGAGAGGATTTGTATTCTTTGGGGTAGGATGAACTCATTTAGATATATATTCAAACAAGGTTAAAAGAAAAACATTTATCTAAGGAATAAGCAGGGCTTTAATTTTTGAGTGAGTATTCTGAACCATTGAAACACCAGGATTTGAACACATAACCTTTGAAGTAAGAGTCAGAGACCTTAACCACTAGGCCACAGTGACTCATAGCTGACCTCCACGAAAACTTATATATGACATTCGGATCAAACACTCCAGTGTATTCAGTGCCACAGGTTAGAGTTCACCTATGTTGACTTTATTGACAGTGTTGAATGGAAGGAAAGAGGGACAAAGAGAGAATAAGAAAGCCAGACAGAGGGAGAGAGAGGATTTGTATTCTTTGGGGTAGGATGAACTCATTTAGATATATATTCAAACAAGGTTAAAAGAAAAACATGTATCTAAGGAATTAGCAGGGCTTTAATTTTTGAGGGAGTACTCTCAACCAGTGAAACACCAGGATTTGAACACATAACCTTTGAAGTAAGAGTCAGAGACCTTAACCACTAGGACACAGTAACTCATGGATGACCTCCACGAAAACTTATATATGACATTCGGATCAAACACTCCAGTGTATGCAGTGCCAGAGGTTAGACTTCACCCATGTTGACATTATTGACAGTGTTGAATGGAAGGAAAGAGGGACAGAGAGAGAAAAAGAAAGCCAGACAGAGGGAGAGAGAATATTTATATTCTAAGGGCTAAGATGAACTCATTTAGAGAGATATTCAAACAAGGGGAAAAGAAAAACATTTATCAAAGAAAGAACCATTGCCTTAATTTTTAGCTGAGGACTCACAACAAGTGAAACACCAGGAATTGAACTCTTAACTTTTGGAATAAGAATCAGAGACCTTAACTACTAGGCAACAGTTTCTCCTTATTGCTGTTCTCCAGAACTTATATATGACATTCGGATCAAACACTCCAGTGTGTGCAGTGCCGTAGGTTACAGTTCACCTATGTTGACATTATTGACAGTGTTGAATGGAAGGAAAGAGGGTCAGAGAGAGAAAAAGAAAGCCAGACAGAGGGAAAGAGAAGATTTGTATTCTTTGCGGTTATATGAACTAATTTAGAGAGATATTCAAACAAAGCGAAAAGAAAAACCTTTATAAAAAGAAGAACCATTGACTTAATTTCTAATTGAGAAATCACAACCAGTGAAACACCAAGATTTGAACACTTAAACTTTGGAATAAGAGTCAGAGACCTTAACCACTAAGCCACAGTGACTCCTTATAACTGTTCTCAAAAACCTATATATGACATTCAAATTAAAAACTCCAGTGTATACAGTGGGGTAGGTTAGAGTTCACCTATGTTGACATCATTGACAGTGTTGAATGGAAGGAAAGAGAGACAGAGAGAGAAGAAGAAAGCCTGACAGAGGGAGAGAGAAGTTTTGTATTCTTAGGGATAAGATGAACTCATTTAGAGAGATATTCAAACAAGGCGAAAAGAAAAACATTTATCTAAGAAATTAGCATTGCTTTAATTTTTGACTGTGGTCTCACAACCAGAGAAACACCAGGATTTGAACACATAACATTTGGAATAAGCGTCAGAGACCTTAACCACTAGGCCACAGTAACTCCTGAGTGGCCTCCAAGAAAACTTATATATGACATTCAAATCAAACACTCCAGTATATGCTGTGCCCTAGGTTAGAGTTCACCTATGTTGATATCATTGACAGTGTTGAATGGTAGGAAAGAGGGACAAAGAGAAAAAAAGAAAGCCAGACAGAGGGAGAGAGAGGATTTGTATTCTTTGGGGTTAGGATGAACTCATTTAGATATATATTCAAACAAGGCGAACAGAAAAACATTTATCAAAGAAAGAACAATTGCCTTAATTTTAAACTGAGGACTCACAAACAGTAAAACACCAGGAATTGAACACTTAAACTATGGAATAAGAGTAAGAGATCTTAACCACTAGGCCACAGTGACTCCTTACTGCTGTTCTCCAGAACTTATATATGACATTCGGATCAAACACTCCTGTGTATGCAGTGCCGTAGGTTACAGTACACCTATGTTGACATTATTGACAGTGTTGAATGGAAGGAAAGAGAGACAGAGAGAGAAGAAGAATGCCAGACAGAGGAAGAGAGAAGTTTTGTATTCTTAGGGGTAAGATGAACTCATTTAGAGAGATATTCAAACAAGGCGAAAAGAAAAACATTTATCATAGCTTTAATTTTTGACTGTGGTCTCACAACCTGAGAAACACCAGATTTTGAACACATAAACTTTGGAGTAAGTGTCAGAGACCTTAACCACTAGGCCACAGTAACACCTGAGTGACCTCCAAGAAAACTTATATATGACATTCGGATCAAACACTCCAGTATATGCTGTGCCCTAGGTTAGAGTTCACCTATTTTGATATCATTGACAGTGTTGAATGGAAGGAAAGAGGGACAAGAGAGAAAAAGAAAGCCAGGGAGAGAGAGGATTTGTATTCTTTGGGGGTAGGATGAACTCATTTAGATATATATTCAAACAAGGTTAAAAGAAAAACATTTATCTAATGAATTAGCAGGGCTTTAATTTTTGAGTGAGGACTCTCATCCAGTGAAACACCAGGATTTGAACACATAACCTTTGAAGTAAGAGTCAGAGACCTTAACCACTAGGCCACAGTGACTCATGGATGAACTGCACGAAAACTTACATATGACATTCGGATCAAACACTCCAGTGTATGCAGTGCCAGAGGTTAGACTTCACCCATGTTGACATTATTAAAAGTGTTGAATGGAAGGAAAGAGGGACAGAGAGAGAAAAAGAAAGCCAGACAGAGGGAGAGAGAAGATTTGTATTCTTTGGGGTTAGATGAACTCATTTAGAGAGATATTCAAACAAGGTGAAAAGAAAAACATTTATCAAAGAAAGCACAATTGCCTTAATTTTTAACGGAGGACTCACAACCAGTGAAACACCAGGATTCAAACACATAACCTTTGGAATAAGAGACAGAGACCTTAACCACTAGGCCACAGTGACTCATTACTACTGTTCTCAAAAACTTATATATGACATTCGGATCAAACACTCCAGTGTTTGCAGTGCAGTAGGTTAGAGTTCACCTATGTTGACATCATTGACAGTGTTGAATGGAAGGAAAGAGAGACAGAGAGAGAAGAAGAAAGCCTTACAGAGGGAGAGAGAATAGTTGTATTCTAATATGTAAGATGAACTCATTTAGATATATATTCAAACAAGGCGAACAGAAAAACATTTATCAAAGAAAGAACAATTGCCTTAATTTTAAACTGAGGACTCACAAACAGTAAAACACCAGGAATTAAACACTTAAACTATGGAATAAGAGTAAGAGATCTTAACCACTAGGCCACAGTGACTCCTTACTGCTGTTCTCCAGAACTTATATATGACATTCGGATCAAACACTCCTGTGTATGCAGTGCCGTAGGTTACAGTACACCTATGTTGACATTATTGACAGTGTTGAATGGAAGGAAAGAGAGACAGAGAGAGAAGAAGAATGCCAGACAGAGGAAGAGAGAAGTTTTGTATTCTTAGGGGTAAGATGAACTCATTTAGAGAGATATTCAAACAAGGCGAAAAGAAAAACATTTATCATAGCTTTAATTTTTGACTGTGGTCTCACAACCTGAGAAACACCAGATTTTGAACACATAAACTTTGGAGTAAGTGTCAGAGACCTTAACCACTAGGCCACAGTAACACCTGAGTGACCTCCAAGAAAACTTATATATGACATTCGGATCAAACACTCCAGTATATGCTGTGCCCTAGGTTAGAGTTCACCTATTTTGATATCATTGACAGTGTTGAATGGAAGGAAAGAGGGACAAAGAGAGAAAAAGAAAGCCAGGGAGAGAGAGGATTTGTATTCTTTGGGGGTAGGATGAACTCATTTAGATATATATTCAAACAAGGTTAAAAGAAAAACATTTATCTAATGAATTAGCAGGGCTTTAATTTTTGAGTGAGGACTCTCAACCAGTGAAACACCAGGATTTGAACACATAACCTTTGAAGTAAGAGTCAGAGACCTTAACCACTAGGCCACAGTGACTCATGGATGAACTGCACGAAAACTTACATATGACATTCGGATCAAACACTCCAGTGTATGCAGTGCCAGAGGTTAGACTTCACCCATGTTGACATTATTAAAAGTGTTGAATGGAAGGAAAGAGGGACAGAGAGAGAAAAAGAAAGCCAGACAGAGGGAGAGAGAAGATTTGTATTCTTTGGGGTTAGATGAACTCATTTAGAGAGATATTCAAACAAGGTGAAAAGAAAAACATTTATCAAAGAAAGCACAATTGCCTTAATTTTTAACGGAGGACTCCCAACCAGTGAAACACCAGGATTCAAACACATAACCTTTGGAATAAGAGACAGAGACCTTAACCACTAGGCCACAGTGACTCATTACTACTGTTCTCAAAAACTTATATATGACATTCGGATCAAACACTCCAGTGTTTGCAGTGCAGTAGGTTAGAGTTCACCTATGTTGACATCATTGACAGTGTTGAATGGAAGGAAAGAGAGACAGAGAGAGAAGAAGAAAGCCTTACAGAGGGAGAGAGAATAGTTGTATTCTAATATGTAAGATGAACTCATTAAGAGAAATATTCAAACAAGGCGAAAAGAAAAACATTTATCAAAGAAGTTTCCATTGCTTTCATTTTTGACTGAGTACTCACAACCAGTGAAACAACACGATTTGAACACATAACCTTTGGAGTAAGAGTCCAAGACCTTAAACACAAGGCCACAGTGACTCATGATGGTTATGCTCAAAAACGTATATATGACATTCGGATCAAACACTCCAGTGTATGCAGTGCAGTAGGTTTGAGTTCACCTATGTTGACATAATTGACTGTTAAATGGAAGGAAGGACAGAGAGAGAAAAAAAAGCATGACAGAGGGAGAGAGAAGATTTGTATTCTTTAGGGTAAGACATACTTGTAAAGAGAGATAGTCAAACTAGGAGAAATGAAAAATATTTTCCAACATTTATCAGAGAAAGTACCATTGCCTATAATTTTACCTTAAAATCCATGCACATTGAAAGACCAGGATTTGAACACAAAACCTTTAGAGCAAGAGTCCGAGAACTCAACCACTAGGCCACAGTGACTCATGAATACTCTGCTCAAAAACTTATATATGACATACCGATCAACCAATCCACTCTATGTAGTGGAATAGGTTAGAGTTCACCTATTTTGATATCATTGACAGTGTTGAATGGTAGGAAAGAGGGACAAAGAGAGAAAAAGAAAGCCAGACAGAGGGAGAGAGAGGATTTGTATTCTTTGGGGGTAGGATGAACTCATTTAGATATATATTCAAACAAGGTTAAAAGAAAAACATTTATCAAAGGAATTACGAGAGCTTTAATTGATGTCTGAGGACTGGCAACCAGTGAAACACCAGCATTTAAACACATAACCTTTGGAGTAAAAGTCAGAGACCTTAACCACTAGACCACAGTGACTCATCAGAGATACCCACGAAAACTTATATATGACATTCGGATCAAACACTCCAGTGTGTGCAGTGCCACAGGTTAGAGTTCACCTATGTTGACATTATTGACAGTGTTGAATGGAAGGAAAGAGGGACAGAGAGAGAAAAAGAAAGCCAGACAGAGGGAGAGAGAAGATTTGTATTCCTTGGGGTTAGATGAACTGATTTAGAGAGATATTCAAACAAGGTGAAAAGAAAAACATTTATCAAAGAAAGAACCATTGCCTTAATTTTTAGCTGAGGACTCACAACAAACTAAACAACAGGAGTTGAACACTTCACCTTTGGCATAAGAGTCAGGGACCTTAACCACTAGGCCACAGTAACTCATGGATGACCTCCACGAAAACTTATATATGATATTCGGATCAAACACTCCAGTGTATGCAGTGCCAGAGGTTAGACTTCACCCATGTTGACATTATTGACAGTGTTGAATGGAAGGAAAGAGGGACAGAGAGAGAAAAAGAAAGCCAGACAGAGGGAAAGAGAAGATTTGTATTCTTTGCGGTTATATGAACTAATTTAGAGAGATATTCAAACAAAGCGAAAAGAAAAACCTTTATAAAAAGAAGAACCATTGACTTAATTTCTAATTGAAAAATCACAACCAGTGAAACACCAAGATTTGAACACTTAACCTTTGGAATAAGAGTCACTGACCTTAACCACTAAGCCACAGTGACTCTATATAGCTGTTCTCAAAAACTTATATATGACATTCGAATTAAACACTCCAGTGTATACAGTGCCGTAGGTTAGAGTTCACCTATGTTGACATCATTGACAGTGTTGAATGGAAGGAAAGAGAGACAGAGAGAGAAGAAGAAAGCCTGACAGAGGGAGAGAGAAGTTTTGTATTCTTAGGGATAAGATGAACTCATTTAGAGAGATATTCAAACAAGGCGAAAAGAAAAACATTTATCAAAGAAATTAGCATTGCTTTAATATTTGACTGTGGTCTCACAACCAGAGAAACACCAGGATTTGAACACATAACCTTTGGAGTAAGAGTCCAAGACCTTAACCACTAGGCCACAATGACTCATGATGGTTGGGCTCAAAAACTTATATATGACATTCGAATTAAACACTCCAGTGTATACAGTGCCGTAGGTTAGAGTTCACCTATGTTGACATCATTGACAGTGTTGAATGGAAGGAAAGAGAGACAGAGAGAGAAGAAGAAAGCCTGACAGAGGGAGAGAGAAGTTTTGTATTCTTAGGGATAAGATGAACTCATTTAGAGAAATATTCAAACAAGGCGAAAAGAAAGACATTTATCAAATAAGTTTCATTGCTTTAATTTTTGACTGAGGACTCACAACCAGTGAAACACCACAATTTTAACACATAACCTTTGGAGTAAGAGTGCAAGACCTTAACCACTAGGCCACAATGACTCATGATGGTTGGGCTCAAAAACATATATATGACATTCGGATCAAACACTCCAGTGTATGCAGTGCAGTAGGTTAGAGTTCACCTATGTTGACATCATTGACTGTTAAATGGAATGAAAGAGGGACAGAGAGAGAAAAAAAAGCCTGACAGAGGGAGGGAGAAGATTTGTATTCTTTAGGGTAAGACATACTTGTAAAGAGAGATAGTCAAACTAGGAGAAATGAAAAATATTTTCCAACATTTATCAGAGAAAGTACCATTGCCTATAATATTACCCTAAAATCCATGCACATTGAAAGACCAGGATTTGAACACAAAACCTTTAGAGCAAGAGTCCAAGACCTCAACCACTAGGCCACAGTGACTCATGAATGCTATGCTCAAAAACTTATATATGACATTCCAATCAACCACTCCAGTGTATGTAGTGCCATAGGTTAGAGTTCACCAATGTTGACATCATTGACAGTGTTGAATGGAAGGAAAGAGGGACAGAGAGAGAAAATGAAAGCCAAACAGAGTGAGAGAGTAGAATTGTATTCTTTGGGGTAGGATGAACTCATTTAGATATATATTTAAACAAGGTTAAAAGAAAAACATTTATCAAAGGAATTACCAGTGCTTTAATTTATGTCTGAGGACTGGCAACCAGTGAAACACCAGCATTTAAAAACATAACCTTTGGAGTAAGAGTCAGAGACCTTAACCACTAGGCCACAGTGACTCATCAGAGATCTCCACGAAAACTTATATATGACATTCGGATCAAACACTCCAGTGTATGTAGTGCCACAGGTTAAAGTTCACCTATGTTGACATTATTGACAGTGTTGAATGGAAGGAAAGAGGGACAGAGAGAGAAAATGGAAGCCAGACAGAGGGAGAGAGAAGCTTTGTATTCCAGGGGGTTAGATGAACTGATTTAGGGAGATATTCAGACAAGGCGAAAAGAAGAACATTTATCATAGAATGGACCATTGCCTTAATTTTTAGCTGAGGACTCACAACCAGTGAAACACCAGGAATTAAACACTTAACATTTGGAATAAGAGTCAGAGACTTTAACCACTTGGCCACAGTGATTCCTTATTGCTGTTTTCCAAAACTTATATATGACATTCGGATCAAACACTCCAGTGTGTGCAGTGCCACAGGTTAGAGTTCACCTATGTTGACATTATTGACAGTGTTGAATGGAAGGAAAGAGGGACAGAGAGAGAAAAAGAAAGCCAGACAGAGGTAGAGAAAAGATTTGTATTCCTTGGGGTTAGATGAATTGATTTAGAGAGATATTCAAACAAGGCGAAAAGAAAAACATTTATCAAAGAAAGAACCATTGCCTTAATTTTTAGCTGAGGACTCACAACAAGTGAAACACCAGGAATTAAACACTTAATCTTTGGAATAAGAGTCAGAGACCTTAACCACTAGGCGACAGTTACTCCTTATTGCTGCTCTCCAAAACTTATATATGACATTCGGATCAAACACTCCAGTGTGCGCAGTGCCGTAGGTTACAGTTCACCTATGTTGACATTATTGACAGTGTTGAATGGAAGGAAAGAAGGTCAGAGAGAGAAAAAGAAAGCCAGACAGAGGGAGAGAGAAGATTTGTATTCTTTGCGGTTATATGAACTGATTTAGAGAGATATTCAAACAAAGCGAAAAGAAAAACCTTTATCAAAGGAAGAACCATTGCCTTAATTTTTAACTGTGGACTCACAACCTGTGAAACACCAAGATTTGAACACTTACCCTTTGGAATAAGAGTCAGAGACCTTAACTACTAGGTCACAATGACTCCTTATAGCTCTTCTCAAAAATGTATATATGACATTCGAATTAAACACTCCAGTGTATACAGTGCCGTATGTTAGAGTTCACCTATGTTAACATCATTGACAGTGTTGAATGGAAGGAAAGAAGGTCAGAGAGAGAAAAGAAAGCCTGACAGAGGGAGAGAGAGGATTTGTATTCTTTGGGGGTAGGATGAATTCATTTAGATATATATTCAAACAAGGTTAAAAGAAAAACATTTATCTAAGGAATTAGCAGGGCTTTAATTTTTGAGTGAGGACTCTCAACCTGTGAAACACCAGGATTTGAACACATAACCTTTGAAGTAAGAGTCAGAGACCTTAACCACTAGGCCACAGTGATTCATGATGATTGTGCTCAAAAACTTATATATGACATTCGGATCACACACTCCAGTGTATGCAGTGCCGTAGGTTAGAGTTCACCTATGTTGACATCATTCACTGTTAAATGGAAGGAAAGAGGGACAGAGAGAGAAAAAAAAGCCTGACAGAGGGAGAGAGAAGATTTGTATTCTTTAGGGTAAGACATACTTGTAAAGAGAGATAGTCAAACTAGGAGAAATGAAAAATATTTTCCAACATCTATCAGAGAAAGGTCCATTGCCTATAATTTTACCTTAAAATCCATGCACATTGAAAAACCAGGATTTGAACACAAAACCTTTAGAGCAAGAGTCCGAGAACTCAACCACTAGACCACAGTGACTCATGAATGATATGCTCAAAAACGTATATATGACATACCGGTCAACCACTCCAGTGTATGTAGTGCCATAGATTAGAGTTCAAGAATTTTGACATCATTGACAGTGTTGAATGGAAGTAAAGAGGGACAGAAAGAGAAAATGAAAGCCAAACAGAGTGAGAGAAGAGATTTGTATTCTTTGGGGTAGGATGAACTCATTTAGATATATATTTAAACAAGGTTAAAAGAAAAACATTTATCAAAGGAATTACCAGTGCTTTAATTTATGTCTGAGGACTAGCAACCAGTGAAACACCAGCATTTAAACACATAACCTTTGGAGTAAGAGTCAGAGACCATAACCACTAAGACACAGTGACTCATCAGAGATCTCCACGAAAACTTATATATGACATTCGGATCAAACACTCCAGTGTATGCAGTGCCACAGGTTAGAGTTCACCTATGTTGACATTATTGATAGTGTTGAATGGAAGGAAAGAGGGACAGAGAGAGAAAATGGAAGCCAGACAGAGGGAGAGAGAAGATTTGTATTCCAGGGGGTTAGATGAACTGATTTAGAGAGATATTCAAACAAGGCGAAAAGAAGAACATTTATCAAAGAAAGAACCATTGCCTTAATTTTTAGTTGAGGATTCACAACCAGTAATTGAACACTTCACATTTGGAATAAGAGTCAGAGACCTTAACCACTTGGCCACAGTGACTCCTTATGGCTGCTCTCCAAAACTTATATATGACATTCGGATCAAACACTCCAGTGTGTGCAGTGCCTCAGGTTACAGTTCACCCATGTTGACATTAATGACAGTGTTGAATGGAAGGAAAGAGAGACAGAGAGAGAAGAAGAAAGCCTGACAGAGGGAGAGAGAAGATTTGTATTCTTAGCTGCAAGATGAACTCATTTAGAGAGATTCAAACAAGGCGAAAAGAAAAACATTTATCAAAGAAATTACCATAGCTTTAATTTTTGACTGTGGTCTCACCAGGATTTGAACACATACCCTTTGGAGTAAGCATCAGTGATCTTTACCACTAGGCCACAGTGTCTCCTTACTATTTTTCTCAAAAACTTATATATGACATTCGGATCAAACACTCCAGTGTTTGCAGTGCCGTAGGTTAGAGTTCACCTATGTTGACATCATTGACAGTGTTGAATGGAAGGAAAGAGAGACAGAGAAAGAAGAAGAAAGCCTTACAGAGGGAGAGAGAATATTTGTATTCTTTGGGGTTAGATGAAATTATTTAGAGAGATATTCAAACAAGGTGAAAAGAAAAACATTTATCAAAGAAATAAACATTGCCTTAATTTTTAACTGATGACTCAAAACTGGTAAAACACCAGGATTCGAACACATAACCTTTGGAATAAGAGTCACAGACCTTACCCACTAGGCCATAGTGACTCCTTATAGCTGTTCTCAAAAACGTATATATGACATTCGAATTAAACACTCCAGTGTATACAGTGCCGTAGGTTAGAGTTCACCTATGTTGACATCATTGACAGTGTTGAATGGAAGGAAAGAGAGACAGAGAGAGAAGAAGAAAGCCTGACAGAGGGAGAGAGAAGTTTTGTATTCTTAGGGATAAGATGAACTCATTAAGAGAGATATTCAAACAAGGCGAAAAGAAAAACATTTATCAAAGAAATTAGCATTGCTTTAATTTTTGACTGTGGTCTCACAACCAGAGAAACACCACGAATTGAACACATAACCTTTGGAGGAAGAGTACAAGACCTTAACCACTAGACGACAGTGACTCATGATGATTGTGCTCCAAAACTTATATATGACATTCGGATCAAACACTCCAGTGTATGCAGTGCCGTAGGTTAGAGTTCACCTATGTTGACATCATTGACAGTGTTGAATGGAAGGAAAGAGAGACAGAGAGAGAAGAAGAAAGCCTGACAGAGGGAGAGAGAAGTTTTGTATTCTTAGGGATAAGATGAACTCATTTAGAGAGATATTCAAACAAGGCGAAAAGAAAAACATTTATCAAAGAAATTAGCATTGCTTTAATTTTTGACTGTGGTCTCACAAACAGAGAAACACCACGAATTGAACACATAACCTTTGGAGGAAGAGTACAAGACCTTAACCACTAGGTCACAGTGACTCATGATGATTGTGCTCCAAAACTTATATATGACATTCGGATCAAACACTCCAGTGTATGCAGTGCCGTAGGTTAGAGTTCACCTATGTTGACATCATTGACTGTTAAATGGAAGGAAAGAGGGACAGAGAGATAAAAAAAAAGCTAGACATAGGGAGAGAGAAGATTTGTATTCTTTAGGGTAAGACATACTTGTAAAGAGAGATAGTCAAACTAGGAGAAATGAAAAATATTTTCCAACATTTATCAGAGAAAGTACCATTGCCTATAATTTTACCTTAAAATCCATGCACACTGAAAGACCAGGATTTGAACACAAAACCATTATAGCAGGATTTGAACACAAAATCTTTATAGCAAGAGCCCGAGAACTTAACCACTAGGCCACAGTGACACGTGAATGCTATGCTCAAAAACTTACAAAACAGCCAAACAGAGTGAGAGAGAAGATTTGTATTCTTTGGGGTAGGATGAACTGATTTAGATATATATTTAAACAAGGTTAAAAGAAAACATTTATCAAAGGAATTACCAGTGCTTTAATTTATGTCTGAGGACTGGCAACCAGTGAAATACCAGCATTTAAACACATAACCTTTGGAGTAAGAGTCAGAGACCTTAACCACTAGGCGACAGTGACTCATCAGAGATCTCCACGAAAACTTATATATGACATTCGGATCAAACACTCCAGTGTATACAGTGCCGTAGGTTAGAGTTCACCTATGTTGACATCATTGACAGTGTTGAATGGAAGGAAAGAGAGACAGAGAGAGAAGAAGAAAGCCTGACAAAGGGAGAGAGAAGATTTGTATTCTTAGGAGCAAGATGAACTCATTTAGAGAGATATTCAAACAAGGCGAAAAGAAAAATATTTATCGAAGAAATTACTATTGCTTTAATTTTTGACTCTGGTCTCACAACAAGATAAACACCAGAATTTGAACACATACCCTTTGGAGTAAGCGTCAGAGACCTTAACCACTAGGCCATAGTAACTCATGAGTAACTTTCACGAAAACATATATATGACATTCGGATGAAACACTCCAGTATATGCTGTGCCCTAGGTTAGACTTCACCCATGTTGATATCATTGACAGTGTTGAATGGAAGGCAAGAGGGACAGAGAGAGAAAAAGAAAGCCAGACAGAGGGAGAGAGAGGATTTGTATTCTTTGGGGTAGGATGAACTCATTTAGATATATATTCAAACAAGGTTAAAAGAAAAACATTTATCTAAGGAATTAGCAGGGCTTTAATTTTGGAGTGAGAACTCTCAACCAGTGAAAAAACAGGGTTTAAACACATAACTTCTGAAGTAAGAGTCAGAGACCTTAACCACTAGGCCACAGTGATTCATGTGTGACATCCACAAAAACCTATTTATGACATTCGGATCAAACACTCCAGTGTATGCAGTGCCATAGGTTAGACTTCACGCATGTTGACATTATTGACAGTGTTCAATGGAAGGAAAGAGGGACAGAGAGAGAAGAAGAAAGCCTGACGGAGGGAGAGAGAATATTTTATTCTTAGGGGTAAGATGAACTCATTTAGAGAGATATTCAAACAAAGCGAAAAGAAAAACATTTATCAAAGAAATTACCATTGCTTTAATTTTTGACTGTGGTCTCACAAACAGAGAAACACCAGGATTTGAACACATAACCTTTAGAGTAAGCATCTGAGACCTTAACCACTAGGCCACAATGATTCCTTATAGCTATTCTCAAAAACTTATATATGACATTCGAATGAAACATTCCAGTGTATACAGTGCCGTAGGTGAGAGTTCACCTATGTTGACATCATTGACAGTGTTGAATGGAAGGAAAGAGAGACAGAGAGAGAACTCATTTAGAGAGATATTCAAACAATATATCTCTCTAAATGAGTTCATCTTATCCCTAAGAATACAAATCTTCTCTCTCCCTCTGTCAGGCTTTCTTCTTCTCTCTCTGTCTCTCTTTCCTTCCATTCAACACTGTCAATGATGTCAATATAGGTGAACTCTAATCTACAGCACTGCAAACACTGGAGTGTTTGATCCGAATATCATATAAAAGTTTTTGAGAACAGCAGTAAGGAGGCACTGTGGCCTAGTGGTTAAGGTCTCTGACTCTTATTCCAAAGGTTATGTGTTTGAATCCTGATGTTTCACTGCTTGTGAGTCCTCAGTTAAAAACTAAGGCAATGGTTCTTTAATTGATAAATGTTTTTCTTTTCACCTTATTTGAATATCTCTCTAAATGAGTTCATCCTACCCCCAAAGAATACAAATCCTCTCTCTCCCTCTGTCTGGCTTTCTTTTTCTCTCTTTGTCCCTCTTTCCTTCCATTCAACACTGTCAATGATATCAACATAGGTGAACTCTAACTAGGGCACTGCATATACTGGAGTGTTTGATCCGAATGTCATATATAAGTTTTCTTGGAGGTCACTCATGAGTTACTGTGGCCTAGTGGTTAAGGTCTCTGACACTTACTCCAAAGGATATCTCTTCAAATCCTGGTGTTTCTCAGGTTATGAGACCGCAGTCAAAAATGAAAGCAATTGTAATTTCTTTTCGCCTTGTTTGAATATCTCTCTAAATGAGTTCATCTTACCCCTAAGAATACAAATCTTCTCTCTCCCTCTATCAGGCTTTCTTCTTCTCTCTCTGTCTCTCTTTCC
Source organism: Calotriton arnoldi (assembly GCA_963921515.1). Classification (NCBI taxonomy): domain Eukaryota; kingdom Metazoa; phylum Chordata; class Amphibia; order Caudata; family Salamandridae; genus Calotriton; species Calotriton arnoldi. Next base: position 145,103 of record CAWUFW010003818.1, read on the forward strand.
TTCCATTCAACACTGTCAATGATGTCAACATAGGTGAACTCTAACCTATGGCACTGTGTACACTGCAGTGTTAAATTTGAATGTCATATATACGTTTTTGAGTACAGCTATAAATAGTCATTGTGGCCTAGTGGTTAAGGTCTCTGACTCTAATTCCAAAGGTTAAGTGTTCAAATTTTGGTGTTTCACTGGTTGTGATTCCTCAATTAGAAATTAAGGCAATGGTTCTTCCTTTGATAAAGGTTTTTCTTTTCGCTTTGTTTGAATATGTCTCTAAATCAGTTCATATAACCGCAAAGAATACAAATCTTCTCTCTCCCTCCCTCTGGCTTTCTTTTTCTCTCTCTGACCCTCTTTCCTTCCATTCAACACTGTCAATAATGTCAACATAGGTGAACTGTAACCTACGGCACTGCACACACTGGAGTGTTTGATCCGAATGTCATATATAAGTTCTGGAGGGCAGTAGTAAGGAGTCACTGTGGCCTAGTGGTTAAGATCTCTTATTCCAAAGGTTAAGTGTTCAGTTTCTGGTGTTTGACTGTTTGTGAGTCCTCAGTTAAAAATTAAGGCAATTGTTATTTCTTTGATAAATGTTTTTCTGTTCGCCTTGTTTGAATATCTCTCTAAATCAGTTCATCTAACCCCAAGGAATACAAATCTTCTCTCTCCTCTGTCTGGCTTTCTTTTTCTCTCTCTGTCCCTCTTTCCTTCCATTCAACACTATCAATAATGTCAACATAGGTGAACTCTAACCTGTGGCACTGGATACACTGGAGTGTTTGATCCGAATGTCACATATAAGTTTTTGTAGAAATCACTGATGAGTCACTGTGACCTAGTGGTTAAGGTCTCTGCTGCTTACTCCAAAGATTATGTGTTCAAATCCTGGTGTTTCTCATGTTGTAAGACCACAGTCAAAAAGCAATGGTAATTTCTTTGATAAATGTTTTTCTTTTCGCCTTGTTTGAATATCTCTCTAAATGAGTTCATCTTACCCCTAAGAATACAAATCTTCTCTCTCCCTCTGTCAGGCTTTCTTCTTCTCTCTCTGTCTCTCTTTCCTTCCATTCAACACTGTCAATGATGTCAACATAGGTGAACTCTAACCTACGGCACTGTATACACTGGAGTGTTTAATTCGAATGTCATATATAAGTTTTTGAGAGCAGCTATAAGGAGTCATTGTGGCCTAGTTGTTAAGGTCTCTAACTCTTATTCCAAAGGTTAAGTGTTCAAATCCTGGTGTTTTACTGGTTGTGATTCCTCAGTTAGAAATTAAGGCAATGGTTCTTCCTTTGATAAATGTTTTTCTTTTCGCTTTGTTTTTTGAATATCTCTCTAAATCAGTTCATATAACCGCAAATAATACAAATCTTCTCTCTCCCTCTGTCACTCTTTCTTCTTCTCTCTCTGTCTCTCTTTCCTTCCATTCAACACTGTCAATGATGTCAACATAGGTGAACTCTAACCTACGGCACTGCAAACACTAGAGTGCTTGATCCGAATGTCATATATAAGTTTTTGAGAACTGCAGTAAGGAGTCACTGTGGCATAGGCGGTTAATGTTTCTGACTCTTATTCCAAAGGTTATGTGTTTGAATCTTGGTGTTTCCCTGGCTGTGAGTCTTCAGTTAAAAATTAAGGTAATGGTTCTGACTTTGATATATGTTTTTCTTTTCACCTTGTTTGAATATCTCTCTAAATGAGTTCATCTAACCCCAAAGAATACAAATCTTCTCTCTCCCTCTGTCTGGCTTTCTTTTTCTCTCTTTGTCCCTCTTTCCTTCCATTCAACACTGTCAATTATGTCAACATGGGTGAAGTCTAACCTATGGCACTGCATACACTGGAGCGTTTGAACCGAATGTCACATATAAGTTTTCGTAGATGTCATCCATGAGTCACTGTGGCCTAGTGGTTAAGGTCTCTGACTCTTATTTCAAAGGTTATGTGTTCAAATCCTGGTGTTTCACTGGTTAAGAGTCCTCACTCAAAAATTAAAGCCCTGCTAATTCCTTAGATAAATGTTTTTATTTTAACCTTGTTTGAATATATATCTAAATGAGTTCATCCTACCCCCAAAGAATACAAATCCTCTCTCTCCCTCTGTCTGGCTTTCTTTTTCTCTCTTTGTCCCTCTTTCCTTCCATTCAACACTGTCAATGATATCAACATAGGTGAACTCTAACCTAGGGCTCAGCATATACTGGAGTGTTTGATCCGAATGTCATATATAAGTTTTCTTGGAGGTTACTAATGAGTTACTGTGGCCTAGTGGTTAAGGTCTTTGATGCTTACTCCAAATATTATGTGTTAAAATCCTGGTGTTTCCCAGGTTATGAGACCACAATCAAAAATTAAAGCAATGGTAATTTCTTTGATAAATGTTTTTCTTTTCGCCTTGTTTGAATATCTCTCTAAATGAGTTCATCTTACCCCTAAGAATACAAATCTTCTCTCTCCTCTGTCAGGCTTTCTTCTTCTCTCTGTCTCTCTTTCCTTCCATTCAACACTGTCAATGATGTCAACATAGGTGAACTCTAACCTATGGCACTGTAGACACTGGAGTGTTTAATTCGAATGTCATATATAAGTTTTTGAGAACAGTTATAAAGAGTCATTGTGGCCTAGTTGTTAAGATCTCTGACTCTTGTTCCAAAAGTTAAGTGTTCAAATCCTGGTGTTTTACTGGTTGTGATTCCTCAGTTAGAAATTAAGGCAATGGTTCTTCCTTTGATAAATGTGTTTCTTTTTGCTTTGTTTGAATATCTCTCTAAATCAGTTCATATAACCGCAAAGAATACAAATCTTCTCTCTCCCTCTGTCTGGCTTTCTTTTTCTCTCTCTGTCCCTCTTTCCTTCCATTCAACACTGTCAAAAATGTCAACATAGGTGAACTCTAACCTACGGCACTGCAAACACTGGAGTGTTTGATCCGAATGTCATATATAAGTTTTGGAAAACAGCAATTAGGAGTCACTGTGGCCAAGTTGTTAAGGTCTCTGACTCTTATTCCAAAGGTTAAGTGTTCAATTCCTTGAGTTTCACTGGTTGTGAGTCCTCAGCTAAAAATTAAGGCAATGGTCCTTTCTTTGATAAATGTTCTTCTTTTCGCCTTGTTTGAATATCTCTCTAAATCAGTTCATCTAACCCCCTGGAATACAAATCTTCTCTCTCCCTCTGTCTGGCTTCCATTTTCTATCTCTGTCCCTCTTTCCTTCCATTCAACACTGTCAATAATGTCAACATAGGTGAACTCTAACCTGTGGCACTGCATACACTGGAGTGTTTGATCCGAATGTCATATATAAGTTTTCGTGGAGATCACTGATGAGTCACTGTGACCAAGTGGTAAAGGTCTTTGACTCTTACTCCAAAGGTTATGAGTTTAAATGCTGGTGTTTCACTGGTTGCAAGTCTTCAGACATAAATTAAAGCACTGGTAATTCCTTTGATAAATATTTTTTTTTACCTTGTTTAAATATATATCTAAATGAGTTCATACTACCCCAAAGAATACAAATCTTCTCTCTCCCTCTGTTTGGCTTTCATTTTCTCTCTCTGTCCCTCTTTACTTCCATTCAACACTGTCAATGATGTCAACATTGGTGAACTCTAACCTATGGCACTACATACACTGGAGTGATTGATCAGTATGTCATATATACGTTTTTGAGCATAGCATTCATGAGTCACTGTGTCCTAGTGGTTAAATTCTCGGACTCTTGCTCTAAAGGTTTTGCGTTCAAATCCTGGTCTTTCAATGTGCATGGATTTTAAGGTAAAATTATAGGCAATGGTACTTTCTCTGATAAATGTTGGAAAATATTTTTCATTTCTCCTAGTTTGACTATCTCTTTTTACAAGTATGTCTTACCCTAAAGAATACAAATCTTCTCTCTCCCTCTCTCTGGCTTTTTTTTCTCTCTCTGTCCCTCTTTCCTTCCATTTAACAGTCAATGATTTCAACATAGGTGAACTCTAACCTACGGCACTGCATACACTGGAGTGTTTGATACGAATGTCATATATAAGTTTTTGAGCAGAACCGTCATGACTCACTGTGGCCTAGTGGTTAAGGTCTTGGACTCTTACTCCAATGGTTATGTGTTTAAATCGTGGTGTTTTACTGGTTGTGAGTCCTCAGTCAAACATTAAAGCAATGGTAACTTCTTTGATAAATGTTTTTCTTTTCGCCTTGTTTGAATATTTCTCTAAATGAGTTCATCTTACCCCTTAGAATACAAATATTCTCTCTCCCTGTGTAAACTATCTTCTTCTCTCTCTGTCTCTCTCTCCTTCCACTCAACAATGTCAATGATGTCAACATAGGTGAACTCTAACCTACGGCACTGCAAACACTGGAGTGTTTGATCCGAATGTCATATATAAGTTTTTGAGAACAGCAGTAAGGATACAAATCTTCTCTCTCACTCTGTTTGGCTTTCATTTTCTCTCTCTGTCCCTCTTTACTTCCATTCAACACTGTCAATGATGTCAACATTGGTGAACTCTAACCTATGGCACTACATACACTGGAGTGGTTGATTGGCATGTCATATATACGTTTTTGAGCACAGCATTCATGAGTCACTGTGGCCTAGTGGTTAAGGTCTCTGACTCTTAATTCAAAGTTTATGTGTTCAAATATGGTGTTTCTCAGGTTGAGAGACCACAGTCAAAAATTAAAGCAATGGTAATTTCTTTGATACATTTTTTTCTTTTCGTCTTGTTTGAATATCTCTCTAAATGAGTTCATCTTACCCCTAAGAATATAAATCTTCTCTCTCCCTCTTTCTGGCTTTCTTTTTCTCTCTCTGACCCTCTTTCCTTCCATTCAACACTGTCAATAATGTCAACATAGGTGAACTGTAACCTACGGCACTGCACACACTGGAGTGTTTGATCCAAATGTCATATATAAGTTCTGGAAAGCAGCAATAAGGAGTCACTGTGGCCTAGTCGTTAAGATCTCTCTCTTATTCCAAAGGTTAAGTGTTCAATTCCTCTTGTTTTACTGTTTGTGAGTCTTCAGTTAAAAATTAAGGCAATTGTTCTTCCTTTGATAAATGTTTTTCTGTTCGCCTTGTTTGAATATCTCTCTAAATCAGTTCATCTAACCCCAAGGAATACAAATCTTCTCTTTCCATCTGTCTGGCTTTCTTTTTCTCTCTCTGTCCCTCTTTCCTTCCATTCAACACTGTCAATAATGTCAACATAGGTGAACTCTAACCTGTGGCACTGCACACACTGGAGTGTTTGATCCGACTGTCATATATAAGTTTTGGAGAATAGCAATAAAGAGTAACTGTGGCCAAGTGGTTAAGGTCTCAGTCTCTAGTTCCAAAGGTTAAGTGTTCAATTCCTGGTGTTTCATTGGTTGTTAGTCCTCAGCTAGAAATTAAGGCAACGGTTCTTTCTTTGATAAATGTTCTTCTTTTCGCCTTGTTTGAATATCTCTCTAAATCAGTTCATCTAACCCCCTGGAATACAAATCTTCTCTCTCCCTCTGTCTGGCTTCTATTTTCTCTCTCACTCCCTCTTTCCTTCCATTCAACACTGTCAATAATGTCAACATTGGTGAACTCTAACCTATGGGACTACATACACTGGAGTGTTTGATCCGACTGTCATATATAAGTTTTCGTGAAGGTTACTGATGATTCACTGTGGCCTAGTGGTTAAGGTCTCTTACTCCAAAGGTTATGTGTTTAAATGCTGGTGTTTCACTGGTTGCTAGTCCTCAAACATAAATTAAAGCACTGGTAAGTCCTTTGATAAATGTTTTTCTTTTAACCTTGTTTAAATATATATCTAAATGAGTTCATCCTACCCCAAAGAATACAAATCTTCTCTCTCACTCTGTTTGGCTTTCATTTTCTCTCTCTGTCCCTCTTTACTTCCATTCAACACTGTTGATGCAGCGCGTACAATAAAAACTATCCTCCTCCCAGGTTACTTATAGGTCATCCAGGGGCAAACTATATTTCTCATATCCACATGACGATGGGGCCCATAAACATCGCCTAAACACACACACACACTCCTGGATTTCCTTTTACACCTTTATGAAATTCTGTATTCCTAGGAGAAGCATGAGAACTAAATGGAGAACACCATTTTGTGTACCGCTGGAAGAGCAAGGATATCTATTTACCTTAATTTGTCACTTTCTTTTAATTATTTCTTAAGATATTCCTGCTCATTGTTTTGTCGATGAATCATTCATTTAAGAAATTAGTTCATAGTGATTAAGACCAGCTGAATCACAATCAACCAATTACTCAGGTCACAATCATTTAGGAAAATAACCACTGAGTCATTTTGGGTTTAAAGAATCTTAAATTTTATATAAATTTAAAAGCATGAAAGAATTTTAATACTTTATTCAATTATTCATTTTTAAATTCACAATTTTATTTAAGCATAATCAATTTATTGCAGAAAGGAAATTTTGTCATGAAGCCAAAACCCTAGTTACCTGCCTAGCTTCCTAATTTAGCCTAATGATTTCTAACCTAACTTTGGGATTAGAAATAGCCTGATTCTCATACTCAACTGTAAAGTTAAGACAGCAACAGCAACTTCAGCTCGTCAGCATCAGCTACCTGCAACCCGTCTCCTCTACTGCAACCACGACTCTCGAACTGCAACTCCAACCTCGACTGACATCAAATTGACGCAACTGACCCCCTCCCACTAAGAGTAGGCCCTCTTATACCCTAACTCTAACTTTGCTAACTAACTGTTGCAACATTAATATCACGCTTTTCTTTCATTGGTCCATGCATGTCAGCTTATTCATTCTTTAATCAAGTTCTCTTGGATTCAAGGGTCCTTGGATCATTTCCTTTCCCATACGCTTAAACATTTCCATCCGATTCGATCAGTTCATTTGTATCTTCTTTTGACACATTCAAGAACTCCGCAGTCATTGTCCTTTCTCTTGGGCTCCTTTCCCACGGACTCTCTCCTGATCATCACGGCACACTATCAGTTCAATTAGGTCACACCAGCCTTGACCATTTCTTGTATCCTAGCCTCTCAGAGACATCACGCGGCTCCAGATTTCTTCAATCTCATCCCGTACCACGTGTCCCCTTGCGCCTGCGCACATCTTCCCACTGGCGGCCATTTTATCTCGCCACTCGGTTCTACTTTAGAAGCACTAATTTGAGGCAAATAAAACATAATTAAAATAGAGAAAAATATCCCTTTCGTTTCCCTCCCGTCTACGTACCCCAATTAGTTGTTACCTAGCAAAAAGCGACATTTAAGCTGCTCCTTACTTACCATCACTATTGTTTTTGCAACGACACATTTTATTTCTATGAAGCACAAACATGCATTTATTTTATTTAGTACGCTTTTTATTCTTACGTTATGATTAGACACACGGACATTCATTAATAGATTATTTAGCACATACATTGGCATATTACCATTCCCACATATACAATGTTGATTAATACATTTAAACGAACATTTTTAATTAATTAATTATATTATTTGTTAGGGGTTAAATTTTTTATTTTTACTGCTCCATCAATCCCCCTTTGGTGATTTTTAAATCACCACATAAAATCCAAGTCATACTTCTTTTCAGGCAGCATGTCTTTCATCCTTTACTTTCTGTTATTCATATCTCTGTCTCTTCTTCATCTTGCCTTTTAGTCTCTTTATACATGCTTTCTTTCATTTTCTCCAACTCAATTTCACCCATTTCTCTCTCTCTTTCTCTCATTATTCTGTTATTTCTTCTTATCTTATTCTGTCTTACTTTTCTCTTTATACATGTTATTACTATTTTCAATGTCATGGCTAACAATATCACTATAGTTGCTACTATTATAACTTTCCCTATTACTAGTTTACTCATCCTAGTTAACCAATTTGCTACTGAGGAAAACCCTCTACCAAGTTTTCCCAAAACACTTTCAACCTCCAGTGGGACTAATTCTTTGTGCAGACTTGTAATATTTGTAATATACTTCTGTATATTTTCACTGTTATCCGGAATGTAAGTACAACAATGTTGGACTTTCAACATTCCACAGACTCCACCCTCTTTTGCCAAAAGAATATCAAGGGCAAGCCGATTTTGCATCACCATAGCTCTCATGGCAACCATTTCGGTATTTACCATTAAGAACCCTCCCGCAGTATCTGTAGACAAACGATCTACTACTGTGGATAACTTCCGAATTTTAAATGCATTCAAAGATATTCCCACTGCTGGTATCAATGCTCCAAAAATATCTCCTACAATTTCTGAAAAACTTTCCCTCTTTCTACGTGTAAATCTATTAATCATCTTGTATGTTCCCTTTTCTTCTCTGTCCATGTGAAAGATTTTTGGAAAGACCAGGCCTACATAGCAAGTTCCATACCAATGGTCCGGTAACCTGTAATAAGCTCTATTCCCACAAATATAATAGATACCTGGAAATATTGGATCTTTTCCACCTTTGAATCCCCAACCTCCCAGAATTTGATAATTGTCATGGCAGACACTGGAACCTACAAAGTAATTGTCATAGACTGTCTTATTTCTCCTAATGCACAACTTTCCTGTTTGTGGCCAGTCTAATGTCATTGCTGCATTTATCTTTTCCCTTCATGATTTCCTTCCTCAAACGTCCATAAACGTTTTCCTTCCTCTTTTATTGCTTCTTTTTGAAATTTCATTCTTCTTTCTTCAACCATGTCTAGAAATACTTTTTCTTCTTTCCTTAACTCACAGGTAAGGTTGTTACTAACTATTTCTTCTAACGTTAATTTTCTATGTTCTAAAAAGAATTCTCCTAAGACCTTTGCTGGTTTCACTTTGTTAAGTTCTGGCACTACAGGAATGTTTGCAAATATCTTATCTATATCAGTATAATAAGATTCTAATCTACCTGTTTTATAAAATAAACTTGCTATTACACTACATGTTATTCCATAAGTCAAAGGTATGTGATGATAAGTCACACCTTCAGATACTGATGCAGGCAATTGCATACAAACATAACAATCTCTCACTTCCATTGTTTTTACGTACTCATACAACAACTTTGTAAAAACATTCTTTGAGAAATCTGTTACTGACCTATCCTTATGCAACTCTGCACTACTTCTTAAAACAACTTTTTCTTTAATATTAGTTTCTTTTTCTTGTTTAGTATCATTCTTTGCTTCTATCACAGCTACACTAATAGGAATTGTGATTGCTAATACTAACATATGGTCATTAATAACCCTGTACAAAAGCAGCACATTTTGCACCATCTCTTTATAAAATCACATTTATCTCTTCTATTCTCATTATTTTCCATTTTTCTTTTTCTATTTGTTAAATTTTTGAAAATTGTGTCACTACACCTCAAAATGACTTAGACGCCACTCTGCTTTCAAAAAGTCTTTGCTTGGTACTTTCTTTAATTCTCTCCAGAATTCTTTCGTTGTCACTTCCGGTGATTTGTCACATCCAGTAAAATTGTCACGTCCGGCAGAAGCACTTTAAGTCTTCACTTCAGTCCTTTTGTTGCATCTCACCTTTTCCCATCCGACTTCTCAGTCTCTGGTTTCCGTGAGTGTTTTCTTCTTCTCCTTTGTAATCTGTTAGTGCAATATACAGCCACTCAGGTGACTTAAATTTTGAATTTATTTTTCTTGTCCTTTTGGACTTTTGTAATCTTTTTCCACTTGGTTTTTCTTGTCCCTTTTGACTTGTTACTTCATTTACTTGTTCAGCATCTTCATCTTCTGCTCTTATTATTCTATATCTCAATTTTCTTACATAGCTGTTGGGCCAATTATCTCCTTTTCTTGGCCTTTTGACCTCACCCTCTCTTTCTTCTCTTTCCGACCTCCAATTTCTTTTTCTTGATTCAGTTTTTGCTTTTTCCTCTCCTCCACTTTCCTCTGTTTCTGTTTCAACTGTCTCACTATTGTCTCTTATTTTGAAACTTATAATCTCGTCATCTCCTACTGGTGGATCTGTCTTCTCCTTTTCGTTTTCCCTTATCACTGTCCCTCCTCGGGGTTCTTCCGATTTGGTGTTTTCCTCCTTTCCTGTTTCTGAATTTCCCTGTTCTCCTGTTTTTCTATCTATCCCTATTGCTCCTCGGGGTTCTTCTCGATTTTCTAACTTTTTGTGTACTTCTTTCCCTACTTCATCTATTAATATTCTTTCTGAATGATTTCCACCATAACTTGTACTTGGTTGTTCATCTAACTCAATTTCTTGCTCAGTTTCTTCTCTAATTGGTTTATAACCCCAAGTTCTCTTTCGGAATTCTTCCCAATTTGCAGCTGAATCGTCAGATCCTGAAGTTGTGTCAGATATTTCCAGATGTCGACTTACAGGTCGATCTTCAAGTTCTGGAACTTCTGAATTTCTTTCTTCTTCTTCTTCTTGTTCCTCTTCTTCTCTAGAGGTGTTTTCCGTTGGGGTCTCCAGATGTCGACTTTCAGGTCGATCTTCAAGTTCTGGCACCCTTTCTTTTATCTTGGTTGTTCCCGCCGTTAAACTTTTATCCCACACTTCCAGACGTCGACTCACATGTCGATCTGTAGGTTCTGGAATTCTGATTGTGTGGCTGGCATGAACCCAGTTCTTTACTCCTGCACACTTGACAGCAGTCGTTGTTACTAGGATTACCTGTCTTGGCTCATCCCAACGCGGAACTAGACAGTTTCTTCTCCTGTGGACTTTAATACGGACCCAGTCTCCTGGATTCAAGTCGTGGGCTGGTTTTCTTTCAAGAGTGGTCGCATCCGGTCCAACCTGATGAAACACAGAACGCACCACATCAGCCAGTCCTTTGCAATAATCCAGTATTAGATCATCAGTTATTGTTAATAACTTGTTGACTGGTACGTGGGCTTGTCTCATTGCTCGTCCCATGATCATTTCATGAGGACTGAGTCCCGTTTTCTTTTCAGGGATGCTTCTGATGGTCATCAGAACAAGAGGCAGTGCATCTGGCCATTTGAGTCCTGTAGCTTGACACATTTTTCCTAATCTGTTTTTAATCGTTCCATTTATCTGCTCTACTACCCCAGAAGCTTCGGGTCTGTAAGCACAATGTAGTTTTTGTTTAATACTCAATGCTTCACAAATCAATTGGATCAACTCATTTTGAAAATGTGTTCCTCTATCTGTCTCAACTGTGACTGGAAAACCATACCTCGGAATGAACTCTCGTAGCATAAGTTTTGCCACTGTTGTTCCATCATTCCTTCTTGTGGGGTATGCCTCCACCCAACGAGAGAACAAACAGACGACCACCAGAACATATCTTAATCTGTTACTAGGGGGCATCTCAATAAAATCCATCTGTATCCTTGTGAATGGACCTCCTTCTCGTCCTATTGTTCCTAGACTCACTACTGTTTTTCTTCCTGGGTTAAATTGTTGACAAATAAGACATCTTTGACAAAGACTTTCAGCAATGGCTCTGAATTTTGGATTATACCAAGTTTGTCTAAAAAGTCTGATCATTGCATCTCTCCCAATATGAGCTTGTCCATGGTACATCCGTGCCATGTCTGCAATCATGCTATCAGGCATAACTGGTCTTTCATCTCTGTATACCCACACTCCATTATCTTCCTGTCTTCTACATCCTGCTTTAATCCAGTAATCCTTTTCCTCATCTCTTGCTGTTTCTTGTAACTGCCTTACTTCATCCCATGTTTCGACTGCATTAGTGAAAAGTAAAGGACAAGAGACATGCTCCCTTTCTCTATTTCTGTTCAGGGACGCCATGTTTTCCGCACAATATCTAGCGATCTCGTCAGCATAATTATTGCCGACCGCTATGTAGTCTTCGTTTTTCTTATGCGCCTTGCACTTCACTACAGCTATTTGTTTAGGCAGCTGTATCGCCTCAAGCAGTTTTTTAACATAATCTCCATTTCTGATAGGTGTTCCTGCAGATGTCAAAAATCCTCTTTGTGACCAAATCTGGCCAAAATCATGTACGATGCCGAAACCATATTGGCTATCGGTCACAATCGTGATTCGTACATTTTTCCCCAATTTACATGCTTGAATCAAAGCAATTAGTTCCATAACTTGGGCAGACCTAACTCCTTTCAGACAAGACGCTTCCATTACAGTTGCCACTGTGCATACTGCATAAGCTGCGCTTAACACTCCTTCCTTTGTGCGTAAACATGAACCATCTACAAACATGACATAATCGGATTCCTTTAACGGTTCATCTTTTATGTCAGCTCTTGGTTTTGTGCAATATTCCAGCACATTCAGACAATCATGATCTACTTCATCTTGTTCAATTATACTCTCTTCATCTGGCAATGATGTCGAAGGATTTACATTTATGCATCTATCTATGGTCACATTTTCTGCACTCAAGATGACTTTTTCGTACTTAGTCAGCCGACTATGTGTCATGTACTGTGTTTTTGTTCTTGTCAAAAGAATTTCTACTGAATGGGGAACATATACTCTCAGTGGATACCCCATCACTATACCTTCACTTTGTTCCAGACTTACACAAGTAGCAGCAACTGCTTTCAAACATCCAGGCAATGCTTTTGCTATAGGATCTAAAACAGCTGAAAAGTAAGCTATAGGCCTCTTCATGGTGCCATGTTTTTGTACCAGTACTGAAAATGCACATCCATCTCTTTCACTGCAGTATAACTCAAAATCCTTCTCATAATCAGGCATGCCTAATGCAGGGGCCTCACACAGTTTCTTTTTCAATTCTTTGAAAGATTTCATTTCTTCTTTGTTTAACTCAAAAGGGTCTTTTACATCTTTCTTTGTCAATTTTTGTAATGGTTTTGCAATCAAAGAAAATCCACTTATCCATTGTCGACAATATCCAACCATTCCCAAAAACATTCTTACCTCTCTTTGAGTCATTGGTGCTCTCATTCCTTGAATCATTCTTACTCTTTCTGTCGCTATTTTCCGCACTCCTTTCTCAATTTTATGTCCTAAATACTGGACTTCTTTCTGACAAAACTGTAATTTTGAAGGGGACACCTTATGTCCTCTTTTCTCCAAATGGTTCAGTAAAGCAATTGTGTCACTTACACATGCCTCTTTGGTTTTCGATGCCACCAATAGGTCATCGATATACTGCACCATCACTGATTTTTCTGGCATTTTTAAATCTTCCAGAGATTTCTTTAGAATCTGATTAAAAATTGAGGGCTCTCTGTATACCCCTGAGGAATTCGGCACCATGCCAAAATACGCTCTCCAAAACGGAATGCAAATAATGGCTGGCTATCTGGATGCAAAGGAATAGAGAAAAATGCATGACACAAATCTATCACAGTGTACCACTCAGCTTCATGCGGAATTTGATATAGAATCACTGCAGGGTTTGGCACTATTGGACAGCATGGTACAACTATTTTGTTGATCTTTCTCAAATCCTGTACTATTCTGTATGTTCCATTTGGCTTTTTCAGTCCCATAATAGGTGAATTACATGGACTGCTCATGATTTCTTTCAGAATTCCCTGTTCAATCATCTTATTTATCACAGGAGTTATTCCTTCAATTATTTCTGGAGTTAATTTGTACTGTGGCGTGTTTGGATAACTTATCCCTTCTTTCACTGTCACTTTTACAGGATCAACTTCTCTCATTAATCCAATGTCTTCTCCTGTAAAATCCCACACACTTTCTTTCACTGTACCTTTTAATTCTTCTGGAAGTTTTCCTGCATCAAATGCAGGAAATAACCCATTCATTTCAGGTTCCTGATTCATCAAAGTTACTTTATACAAAGCATCTTCATCTGAAGTCTGAAAACCAATTCCATCTGGTGTACAATAAATTGTGCAATTCATTTTACACAAGAGGTCACGACCTAGAAGATTTACAGGACTACAATCGCACACTACAAATTTATGCATTTTTCTAAAAGAACCAATTTTTACTTCTACCAATTCAGTAAGTGGGGTTTTAATCTGCTGATTGGCAACTCCTACCACTTGGATGCATTCACCTGAGAGAGGAAGGTTCGGAATTTCCACTGACCTAACAGTAGAACGGGTAGCTCCAGTATCGACAAGGAATGTTACGTTTGCTCCATTCACTTCTCCATCCACAAAGGGACCGGACTGATCTACCTCTAGAGTTGCGCCAAGCACGCACTCTTTCCCCTCTCTTGCGCACCGTCAGAAACTTTCATCCGGGTCATCTTCACTCTGATGCAACCAATACTGGGAAATGTTAGCTGCTCTCGGCAACTGTGTTACCTGCTCTCCTCCGTAGAATCCTGTTTCTGTACTGTATCTTTGCTGGTTAACAGTGTTGGGAAGTGGTGGTTGTGGCACCTGACTTTGTTGAACAACTACCTCATTCTGCACCTGTGGAGTTAATGATTGATGTTCCGGATTAGGTTTAGGTGGGAACTTACACTCATTTCTCCAATGCCCTAATTTTCCGCAATTATGACATGGCCATTTCTTCTTTGCCTCTTCTAGACTCACTTGTCCTTTTCCTTTACCTATATTTGGTCGCATCTTATTCTGTCCTGATTCGTTTCCATTATTATTATCCAATTGAGCTTCTTGTTTCTCTGCCACTTTCACTTGTGCCCACATTGCTTTTTCTTTCAACTTACGCTGTTTACTCTCTATTTCATCACTACAATACTTAGCATACCTCAGCACCTCATCTACACTTGCATTCTGCCAGTTTATCATATGTTGCTTAATCATATCGCTTATTTCTTGTTTCAAGCCAAATACAAATCGGTATACAAAATGACTCATATCCTTCTCACTTAATTCCTCATAACCACTATACTGTTTGAAAACCAACAACAATCGCTCATAATATGCATGTACACTCTCCTTGCTTTCCTGTGTAGTTCTATCAATCTTAACCCAATCTGTCTCTTTTGGAGGAATCTTATTTTTCAAAAAGGTAATCACCTTATCGTATTTCTTCATCACATCTGGTCCTGGAGCTCCTGTCTTAGGATCTCTTGGATATTCTGTAGTTGGCCAGTCAACTGTAATCTTACATTCTGACCATAGATCCGTTGGTACCACTATGTCAAACAATCCATCCAAATCTATCCACAACACTTTCGAGACCTTTACAAACCTTTCTACCTGTCGGTACCACTCAACTGGCTTTTCTCTTAATTTTGGAAAGTCATTTGTAAATGACAGGATGTCCTGCCTAGTCCAGGGAACATGCACGTAACTACCACCTGGAGTTTCTCTCATAGGGTACTCTTTAACAACATGTTCCTTTTCTGTTATCATAAAAGCCAATGAACCTTTGTCTACACTTTTCTCATTCTTCTTTGTCCATCTAACCTTCCATCTGTCTACATCACCCCATTTTCTCAACAAAACAATCAACTCTTTTATCTGTGTCAGCCTTCCTGCTGTATTCAAATTTTCAATATCTTTTTCACAAAAATCTACTCTGTATGGTTTCTGCAACGTTTTTACTTTTGCAAAATCTATTCCAATCTCACCGGCCACTTCTTCTAGTTTGTCATGTAAATTCTTTGCCCTCCATGTTATACTTTTGCACAGAAACATTATTTCATCATCCTGATAATTCTTTATCTTTTCTGTACCAATCGTTCCTAGAATTAATTCTTCCATGTCAATCTTCAATCTGATCACATCTAATGGTTTTTCTTCCGTTTCTTTTATTTTAAAAGCTTTTATCCACTCATTTAACTCATCAGGAGTCGGACCTATAGGAGTACTATTTATTTCTGTCCAATTTCCACTCTTTTCAGGTGTCACTGTTGCAGATTCAGTTACCATAGGCATTTTCCTACTGCTACACTCATTTACTGTCAAATTTTCAGGTGGACTTGGTCTGTAAGCACTAGTCAAATTGCTCGTACCTGGACTTGTTTCTATTCTTTCCTTTTCTCTTTGGAATTGCGAACTCAAGGGAATCACCAAAGATCGTTCATCAATTTTCTGATTCTCGAAAACTGGTATTACTGGACCTATTGTTACGGGTACGGTAACTGCTTCCATATTCTTTGTTAATTCTCTAATTTTCTCAGTTAGTTCTTTTGTTGTCCTTGCCAATTCTCTTGCACTATCATTTTCTATTCCCTCAATTTGGGAAGTTCTTATTTGTTCTTGTGACCTATTTATTTCTTGTCTTTTTTCTGGACTTTCATTTCGCATAGCTTCTATTGGTGGCGCATTTGGTGTCACCACTGTAGAATTCTGCTGATACGGAGGTGGATTTTTATTTAATATATCTTCCAGCAACTCGTCATCCGTTTCGCTCTCATGCATATACTTTTCTCTCTCTAAATGTTTCTTTTTCTCAGTCCGTTTTTCTTAGTCCCTTCCTCAACTGTAAAAGCTGGAAACAAACCTCCTGTCATGTTAGCACATCTCCATCGTTTTATTCTGTCCTCATGATTCATTCCCCACATTCTTCCGGGCACGAACTCATAACCTTTCATACCTCTGAATCTTTCTTTCTCATACATCTCATCTTCCCATTCTGTTAAAGCCTCAAACTGTGTCGGTCTAGGTCTAGGTTCCAATTTAAGCATCTTTTCTTTTAAATTCCGTAAAATCGCTACATTAAAAGAACCATTTTCAGGAAAAGCCAATGCTCCATCATTCTTTGTATATTTTACCCAATTATCCAACCATATGCACGTATGATATCCATATTTCAGCATCATATGTGAAGCTGCTGATTTCGGCGGAGGAATTACTTGTCCCTCTCTAGTCACAACCTTTTTGTCTTTCTTAAAGAAATTCTTCAATTTCGTCGTCCATGACGTTCTCTCCCTTTCATACTCGTAATACGGCATGTCTTCTATTTTGTTTTCTCTTTACTCTAACGCTGTTTCTGTGTACGGAACTTCGTCCAATTACAGCGCGATTCACACTAACGTACCAATCAGAACAATTTCCACCGTCCGCGAACCAACCAATCCTAGCGCGGCACTTTTCTACGTTACTCCTGCTCTGTATTCACGTGACTAGTGCACTGACCAATCCTAGCGCGGCACTGTTCCACGTCACTTCTACTCTTTACCCCTCCTTTACAAAATTTATCGGCAATTTTCTTTTTACTGTTTTCTTCGTTAGTTACAACAATTAAAACAATTCCATAGTCTGATTCGCTAAACAAAAGTGACAGCTTTGTCCTTTTACACAAGAATCCTGTTTTTCCAGTAGGCAGCGCTTACCTCTACCCTACCACAGAATTATTATACTCTCGCCAGTAAAGTAGCACTTCCCTCTACCTTACCCTTCTTTCAAACAAACAATTTACTCGTTTCTCTGGGGATAAGACACATGTGGAGACTAGGCTCCTGAGAATTAAGGCCAAAGTTTCACAAGTAAACGTGATTTGCTATTTCATTTACACACTTTTCATACCGAAATCCCTAACATAACACAACCTGTGTTATAACCAAAATGAATTCAGACCATGTACCAAATTCCATGTGACTTCTCTTGCCACACGTGTTCCACTTCCTACATCCCAGAAGCGTGAAAACTTACATATAACTTACGCGACTCAACATATAGTGTTAGTCATCAAATAATCAATAATCAATAAACAATAATCACTAAACTAATCTATAGAAAACCATAACTCTGCTACCAAGAAATCTGATGCAGCGCGTACAATAAAAACTATCCTCCTCCCAGGTTACTTATAGGTCATCCAGGGGCAAACTATATTTCTCATATCCACATGACGTTGGGGCCCATAAACATCGCCTAAACACACACACACACTCCTGGATTTCCTTTTACACCTTTATGAAATTCTGTATTCCTAGGAGAAGCATGAGAACTAAATGGAGAACACCATTTTGTGTACCGCTGGAAGAGCAAGGATATCTATTTACCTTAATTTGTCACTTTCTTTTAATTATTTCTTAAGATATTCCTGCTCATTGTTTTGTCGATGAATCATTCATTTAAGAAATTAGTTCATAGTGATTAAGACCAGCTGAATCACAATCAACCAATTACTCAGGTCACAATCATTTAGGAAAATAACCACTGAGTCATTTTGGGTTTAAAGAATCTTAAATTTTATATAAATTTAAAAGCATGGAAAGAATTTTAATACTTTATTCAATTATTCATTTTTAAATTCACAATTTTATTTAAGCATAATCAATTTATTGCAGAAAGGAAATTTTGTCATGAAGCCAAAACCCTAGTTACCTGCCTAGCTTCCTAATTTAGCCTAATGATTTCTAACCTAACTTTGGGATTAGAAATAGCCTGATTCTCATACTCAACTGTAAAGTTAAGACAGCAACAGCAACTTCAGCTCGTCAGCATCAGCTACCTGCAACCCGTCTCCTCTACTGCAACCACGACTCTCGAACTGCAACTCCAACCTCGACTGACATCAAATTGACGCAACTGACCCCCTCCCACTAAGAGTAGGCCCTCTTATACCCTAACTCTAACTTTGCTAACTAACTGTTGCAACATTAATATCACGCTTTTCTTTCATTGGTCCATGCATGTCAGCTTATTCATTCTTTAATCAAGTTCTCTTGGATTCAAGGGTCTTTGGATCATTTCCTTTCCCATATGCTTAAACATTTCCATCCGATTCGATCAGTTCATTTGTATCTTCTTTTGACACATTCAAGAACTCCGCAGTCATTGTCCTTTCTCTTGGGCTCCTTTCCACGGACTCTCTCCTGATCATCACGGCACACTATCAGTTCAATTAGGTCACACCAGCCTTGACCATTTCTTGTATCCTAGCCTCTCAGAGACATCACGCGGCTCCAGATTTCTTCAATCTCATCCCGTACCACGTGTCCCCTTGCGCCTGCGCACATCTTCCCACTGGCGGCCATTTTATCTCGCCACTCGGTTCTACTTTAGAAGCACTAATTTGAGGCAAATAAAACATAATTAAAATAGAGAAAAATATCCCTTTCGTTTCCCTCCCGTCTACGTACCCCAATTAGTTGTTACCTAGCAAAAGCGACATTTAAGCTGCTCCTTACTTACCATCACTATTGTTTTTGCAACGACACATTTTATTTCTATGAAGCACAAACATGCATTTATTTTATTTAGTACGCTTTTTATTCTTACGTTATGATTAGACACACGGACATTCATTAATAGATTATTTAGCACATACATTGGCATATTACCATTCCCACATATACAATGTTGATTAATACATTTAAACGAACATTTTTAATTAATTAATTATATTATTTGTTAGGGGTTAAATTTTTTATTTTTACTGCTCCATCAATGTCAATGATGTCAACATTGGTGAACTCTAACCTATGGCACTACATACACTGGAGTGGTTGATCGGAATGTCATATATAAGTTTTAGAGCATAGCATACATGAGTCACTGTGGCCTAGTGGTTAGGTTCTCGGACTCTTGCTCTAAAGATTTTGTGTTCAAATCCTGGTCTTTCAATGTGCATGGATTTTAAGGTAAAATTATAGGCAATGGTACTTTCTCTGATAAATGTTGGAAAATATTTTTCATTTCTCCTAGTTTGACTATCTCTCTTTACAAGTATGTCTTACCCTAAAGAATACAAATCTTCTCTCTCCCTCTGTCTGGCTTTTTTTTCTCTCTCTGTCCCTTTTTCCTTCCATTTAACAGTCAATGATGTCAACATAGGTGAACTCTAACCTACGGCACTGCATACACTGGAGCGTTTGATCCGAATGTCATATATAAGTTTTTGAGCACAACCATCATGAGTCACTATTGCCTAGTGGTTAAGGTCTTGGACTCTTACTACAAAGGTTATGTGATCAAATCATGGTGTTTTACTGGTTGTGAGTCCTCAGTCAAAAATTAAAGCAAGGGTAACTTCTTTGATAAATGTTTTTCTTTTCGCCTTGTTTGAATATTTCTCTAAATGAGTTCATCTTACCCCTTAGAATACAAATATTCTCTCTCCCTCTGTAAGGTTTTCTTCTTCTCTCTCTGTCTCTCTTTCCTTCCATTCAACACTGTCAATGATGTCAACATAGGTGAACTGTAACCTACGGCACTGCATACACTGGAGTGTTTGATCCGAATGTCATATATAAGTTCTGGATCACAGCAGTAAGGAGTCACTGTGGCCTAGTGGTTAAGATTTCTCCTTTTTTATTCCAAAGGTTAAGTGTTCAGTTCCTGGTGTTTTACTGTTTGTGAGTCCTCAGTTAAAAATTAAGGCAATTGTTCTTTCTTTGATAAGTGTTTTTCTTTTCGCCTTGTTTGAATATCTCTCTAAATCAGTTCATCTAACCCCAAGGAATACAAATCTTCTCTCTACCTCTGTCTGACTTTCTTTTTCTCTCTCTGTCCCTCTTTCCTTCCATTCAACACTGTCAATAATGTCAACATAGGTGAACTCTAACCTGTGGCACTGCACACACTGGAGTGTTTGATCCAAATGTCATATATAAGTTTTGGAGAGCAGCGATAAGGAGTCACTGTGGCCAAGTTGTTAAGGTCTCTGACTCTTATTCCAAAGGATAAGTGTTCAATTCCTGGTGTTTCACTGGTTATTAGTCCTCAGCTAAAAATTAAGGCAATGGTTCTTTCTTTGATAAATGTTCTTCTTTTTGCCTTGTTTGAATATCTCTCTAAATCAGTTCATCGAACCCCCTGGAAAACAAATCTTCTCTCTCCCTCTGTCTGGCTTCTATTTTCTCTCTCTGTCCCTCTTTCCTTCCATTCAACACTGTCAATAATGTCAACAATGGTGAACTCTAACCTGTGGCACTGCATACACTGGAGTGTTTGATCCGAATGTCATATATAAGTTTTCGTGTAAATCACTGGTGGTTCACTGTGGCCTAGTGGTTAAGGTCTCTGACTCTTACTCCAAAGGTTATGTGTTTAAATGCTGGTGATTCACTGGTTGCCAGTCCTCAGACATAAATGAAAGCACTGGTAATTACTTTGATAAATGTTTTTCTTTTAACCTTGTTTAAATATATATCTAAATGAGTTCATCCTACCCCAAAGAATACAAATCTTCTCTCTCACTCTGTTTGGCTTTCATTTTCTCTCTCTGTCCCTCTTTACTTCCATTCAACACTGTCAATGATGTCAACATTGGTGAACTCTAACCTATGGCACTACATACACTGGAGTGGTTGATCGGTATGTCATATATAAGTTTTTGAGCATAGCATTCATGAGTCACTGTGGCCTAGTGGTTAAGTTCTCGGGCTCTTCCTCTAAAGGTTTTGTGTTCAAATCCTGGTCTTTCAATGTGCATGGATTTTAAGGTAAAATTAAAGGCAATGGTACTTTCTCTGATAAATGTGGAAAATATTTTTCATTTCTCCTATTTTGACTATCTCTCTTTACAAGTATGTCTTACCCTAAAGAATACACATCTTCTCTCTCCCTCTGTCAGGCTTTTTTTCTCTTTCTGTCCCTCTTTCCTTCCATTTAACAGTCAATGATGTCAACATAGGTGAACTCTAACCTACGGCACTGCATACACTGGAGTGTTTGATCCGAATGTCATATATATGTTTTTGAGCACAACCTTCATGAGTCACTATGGCCTAGTGGTTAAGGTCTTGGACTCTTACTCCAAATTGTGGTGTTTCACTGGTTGTGAGTCCTCAGTCAAAAATTAAAGCAAGGGTAACTTCTTTGATAAATGTTTTTCTTTTCGCCTTGTTTGATTATATCTCTAAATGAGTTCATCTTACCCCTTGAATACAAATATCCTCTCTCTCCCTCTGTAAGGCTTTCTTCTTCTCTGTCTGTCTCTCTTTCCATTCAAGACTGTCAATGATGTCAACATAGGTGAACTCTAACCTACGGCACTGCAAACACTGGAGTGTTTGATCCGAATATCATATATAAGTTTTTGAAAACAGCATTAAGGAGTCACTGTGGCCTAGTGGTTAAGGTCTCTGACTCTTGTTCCAAAGGTTATGTGTTTGAATCCTGGTGTTTCACTGGTTGTGAATCCTCAGTTAAAAATTAAGGCAATGGTTCTTTCTTTGATAAATGTTTTTCTTTTCACCTTGTTTGAATATCTCTCTAAATGAGTTCATCTAACCCCAAAGAATACAAATCTTCTCTCTCCCTCTGGCTGGCTTTCTTTTTCTCTCTCTGTCCCTCTTTCCTTCCATTCAACACTGTCAATAATGTCAACATTGGTGAAGTCTAACCTCTGGCACTGCATACACTGGAGTGTTTGATCCGAATGTCATATATAAGTTTTCGTGGAGGTCATCCTGTAGTGTAGCTCCTATTTCCCTAATAGGCTCTGCGCATTGGAATAATATATCCTATAGGTTTGACATAGGACTGAGGTCGGTATGTCCCTATCGAGTATATTAAACTTAATTACTTGTGCCAGCTAGCTCAGAGGGCACTAGAAACTTCTTGATGACAAGAAGGGAGTAGTTTCTGGCAGCCGCAAAACATGACCACTTTGTTTCTCTTTAGAATCAGAACGTGTCCCAGAGTCGTAGAAACAATAGATAACTATTTCACTCAGCTCAATCGTGCATGCTTAGTTTTCCTCAAAGTTACACAGAGAGAACAGACGGGCGTTTCAATAAAAGATTTATTGAACAGTCTTGTTTCTGGTGTAAGTAAAATGTGCTGTTACGATCACAAGACAGTATGCGAGATAAATAATGTTCAGTGTGAGCAGTAGAAATAAATAATACTGCGATAGCATTATCTTTTAGCATATATGCATTTACATAAATAACACAGACTAAAAATGCGAGTACTCATACGATGTGTTTCTAACCTAGTTCTACCCCAATGTACCTAACCTGTCCTAGGTGTAGGGAGAGGTATGAAGTAGGTGAAGTATTACTTACTATGGTATACTAAGAGTATGTTAAGCCTAGTATGCCTAGTATGCCAAGAGTCCCTCTAGGTTCTAGTCAGCTCCATACCTGAAGAATGAGAGGGTAGGAATCTCTTTGCCAGACTCGAACTCCAACACCCCATGAGGAAGTCAGATCACTGGAAGCTGGACTCTCTGCGTGCAGGGATGACAGCGTCTTCTCAGTGCGTCAGGCTGGGAAACGGGCTCCTCTGAAGTCGAGGTCTCCTCTGATTTACAGGAAGGGAAGGTATATTTATACCTGAGAATTACCTCAGAATGTTAGCATTGACGTGAGTCGGACAGCGGAAGACGTCATGAATGAACCCCTAAGGAATAATGGTTCATGCATAATATATGAGTCCTTGAAGAAATCAATAGTCCTGGGCTAGGGAAACTCCTGCAGCCTAAGGGTCTGTTCTTCACGAACTCGTTGTGACGTTAGGGTAGACGGATGTCGGAGACCATGCCTGTATTTGGAGTGCACGGTTTAATGCCTAAATAAGGACTGGGATTTTATGCCTATATAAGGGCAGGGCGAATTGTGCCTATATAAGGACATGATTCTGGAAAGCCCGTTTATGGACACCCTAAGAGGAATACAACACCCACTCCACTTTCGTGTGTACGATAATACTAAAATGCTAAACATTTAAAATGCTAAACATTAAATGGAGTACTGCATATTAAAAAATATTTCTTAAAAGCATTAAAAAACATATTAAAAATGCAAAAGGTACTGTACATATTAAGCAATGCTTTTCATTTCAGGCATAAATTTCGAAATTAAATGCAATTGGAATGAAAATAAGCAGTAATATTTACATATGACAAAAATGATCGATAAGTCGTTCAAAAATCAAAGTCATTTCATGTCACGAAAATTAATGAACTGTTCCAGACACACAAGATGACTAAGTGTCCGTGGAAGTACCGCAAAGTCTGTACTATAAGGCTAGTTCTACTTTAAGCAGATTGAAGTGCCATTTTCGTTCGAAAAAATGGGACAAAAGTTCAAATTTGGTAGAGTTCCAAGTTTTTTGAAAATGAAGGCCAAATTGTTACTGCATCTCTGGAACACTGTATGCTGAATCAGAGTCAGTTTACGGGTCTGGTGTAAACATGAGATCATCTATTTCTATAGACAAAACATCATCCACTGTAGTTGGTGTTAGTTGGAACACCTCGTGTAGTAGATTAACTGCACAGAGATGGGAAGCATCGCTTCCAGCATAGGTTGCCGCAGCAATGTTCGCGTCCATTGTTACCTGTGTGCCTGTAGTTCTTTCTCGTATCTCAGCAGCAGCCGGAAGCATCTGTGAGATCTCAATGAATGCTGACATCAGGATTGGTAGCTTCTGGGGACAACACAGAGCATGGGCCGTTATCGGGACCAGCAGAGTATCGACATCCATTGGCGTTGCTGATGGAAATGTTATACAGGTGTCCAACACGCATTCTTCACCGCATAGCAGGCATCGTAGAACAGGTAAGATGCAATCTTGCCAGATTGGTCTGAATGACAGGAACCACGTGGTATTCAGGTCCCGTAGACGAGTCATGCCAAATAGCTGTACTATTCGCTCACGGCACTTTCGTTCAAGGAGAGCTTTCTCCATTTCGCTCGGAGTGATGTCTGCGAATAGGCTGGCCATAGCACAATAGCAGGAAGAGAAATAGAATTCCGGCAACAAGTGCTAGAATTAATGGTATGCCACCAAACACCGAATGTGCAAAGTTCGGGATGATTCCGAGTATTGCCTGGAAAGGTGCTAACAGACCGGAGCAGATGCTCTTAAATACATGTACAATTCCTGTTGTATCAGACATGTTAAAGTTACGTGTTATCATTTCTACGAAATGTATAGGGCAGTTTGTACGTATTAAAGTCTGTATCTCAGCCGAAGTCCTTGCTACTTGTAGATCATAGGTTTCTTTGGCTGAGGTCAAAGGCACTGTTTGCTGTAAAAGCATGGCTTTCATTCTGCTCAAAGTATCAAATCTTATAAAAGAGACGTTCAGCGAAGGCTATAGAGGCGACTCCCTGACTGTGTCTATTGGGGCAAACAATACTTGCATACAGCAAGTGACCCTGGAGTTGACCGTTACTAGATATGGGATGCCTGGCAACATTCCGCAGCAACTCTGGTCATTCAACATGAGGTAATTCCCATTAGAAAGTTGTCCAAACGTTGGATTAATCACAGCAGCTGGTGTACCCTGCTGATGGCAAGACAAAGTTGCCACAGAACCATTGCAAGCCCCGTGTAAAGAAATGTCCTGACATATAAGTGAACCGCTTAGTGAATGTTTACAGTGTTTACCACTCAAAAACACTTCACGATCCCCACTCCAACATCTATATGTATACGGTAAATCCCAAGATGTCTTAATGTATTCCTTACCCAACCTTTCATATTTGCCTGCTTGCATTTGTCTGAGGCAATACTGAAACTGAAAAGTAGTCACAGGTAATGTTATTTTGCCATGAATAAGCCATTCTGTAGCTGGTTTTTCTGCCACTGTGAATGGTAACTTTTCCAGTTTTTCAATGCTCAGCACTGTATACCTTGCTGTTCTTTGTGCCAATTCGATCTGTTTATCAGTTAGATTGTATTCTGCAAACAGAGCTGACGTGTTGATGAAACGCCAAGGCACATAGCCCGCTCGCAAAGATTGCAGCGTCCAACTTAATAACACAATAGAACGTAATTGAGACTGGCCTTGCTGTAACATCGCCAAATCTTGTTCTAGTATGTCGATAGCAGAGGATACAATGCCATCCAATGAATATATTCTGGAGGACAGAGTTGTTAACCCATTGTCGACCACAGAGAGTGTTTTCTCTCAATTAATACGATCAAGTTCATGTATTCGTTCTGCGGCCTCCATCTGTGACACTTTCCATGCTTCACTATAGGCTGCATAAATGCCGGCATATATGAAATATTTTTGACGTGGTTTTCTTGGTCCAAGCAAGAATTTCCTAAGGTCTGCGTCCTCTTTAAGTAAGGATAAGTGTTGTTTCACATCCTGTAGTATAGACTTATGCAGCCAATCGAGGCATAATTTTCCTACACTGTATGTTGTTACTACCCCCGGATTCTGTCTTTGGATGTATCTTGGGTCTGGCCTATGAATAGTAAAGCACTGAGTTTTATTCAGGAATCTTTCCTGACAGTTATTCGTGTCTGTGGGCCAGATCAACCATTTCTTCCAATCAGGATTAGATCTGTTGAGTTGTAGTATACTGTCAACTGTCACCACTGCCTTTGTATTATTATCACTGGCAGGAGTTGGCACAGAAGGTGTTTTCATCTCTTTAATCTTGGCTAATCCAAGACAAGATGTTTGTTGGACGGTTTCATTCAAAAACAGTATTTGTTCAGGGATGATACAGGCTCTAAATAAAGCTTCTACACCCTGTACTTGCCATTCTTTACTACCCCAGACAGTTTTTGTGTCTATTGTGTCTTTCCATAAGTCGAAACCCTGTCTAGACAGATGGGCAATAAATGCTGCAGAGTATATCTGTTTCGTATTAGTTAACATAATTTTCAGTCCTGTTTTGTTTACAATTTTATAGTAAAACGTTTCTGGGTCAGATGTATTGTAACCTGAAAAATATGGAAACTTGTTAGCAAATGTTTTTGAACTACCTTGTGGTGGTGTAGGAAAATGTTCCCATTGGTTAAACATAAACACATTTCTTGGATATGCAGATTTATGCAAATAATGATGACCATAGTGGTTATAACAATACAGTTGTTCATAGTCTGATGAACCCTCTAAATATTCATTTTTAGAAAATGCAGCAGATTTTTCTAAGTCAAACATTATGTCGTTAACAGTCTCATAATCCCAATCATCTGAATAGGTACTGGACGTAATTAGATCACTTAGTGAAATTTTAAACAAATGTGGAATGTTCAATTGTTCCGTCGGGCCGAAGATTTCATAATCCATTTTGTCCCACACTATACCATCCTGTATAGGAACGGCTGTGATGTTCACTGATGACAAGTCTCTTGCTTCACGATGGGAAGATTTATGAGGTTTCAAAAGTACGTTCACGTCTTTTCCTTCAGTGTTCACATGGATGTATCTGCCACTTATAAGCACGCTCACAGTTGTTACCAAAGCTAGCCAGAGCAGGAAAACAAAAAGTCCAGATATAATCCAGAGTTCAATCCATGGAGAAACCAGATAAGTCTTTTCAAAAAGTGAAGAAAGTCTTGTACTTGCTGCTTGAGTTTGAATGATGCTGGCGTCGTTTCAGGTTCACTCGGATCTTCTGAGAACGTATCAAAGTTAATGAAATAGCCAGAAGCAGTTCTGTCAATTGTTGGAATTGCATCAGGATTTGTAGAAATCACAGGAACCAGTTCATCACTTGCCACGTTGGTGTAGACAGGTGTATTTGGACGAACTGTTACTTGGTGTTCAAGAGGGATGAGTTCCATAGCGTTGTTGCTTAGTCCTCCATCAGTTACAGCTGAATTCTCGATTGTTATCAGCCTTTCAGTCTGAACCTCTTGGATAGTAGCGAGAGGAGTGCGTCTGCTACTAGGTCGGAGTCCACGAGGCCTACTGTTTAGTATTGGCCACATACTGTGGTTTGATGAGGTCGATGGACACAAATCTTTTCTCCTTTCTTCCAGCAAGGGGCGGCAGAAGTACTGTTCTTGTTCCTTGAACTGCTAGGAGAGGTACTGGTTGTCTGTAAGAAGGTCCAAATTCCTTCTTGTCCGCGATTCTTTCTCTGACTAGATCCCCAACTTTTGGAATCCAGACAGGCCTTGCTGGTACAGCTGGTTGTTCCCCAGTGGTGGTTGGCTGCAGGAACACGTTGCTTTGTTTTGTTCTGAATTCATTAAGTTCCTGTAAAACAGCCATACGATCTTTTATATCAAACGGTTTATTTTCCACCACTGTGCCTACGTGTTCAAGGTCTGGTACCCACATTCTTGTCCCAAATAGGACCTCATATGGAGTGACCCCCCCAGAGAACTTCTTGGCAGATTGTTCAATGAGCGTTGTACCCCATTTAGGTGTTTGACCCACTCATCACCCGAACCTAATACCCTAGCTGTTATAGACTGCTTTATGTCCCGGTTTTTCCTTTCCACAACCGAATTTCCCTCAGGATGGAATGGAGAGGAGTACCGCAATGCAATGCCCAGACTGGCCATGGCTTCTTTGTAAGCCCGAGAGCTAAACGCAGGACCCTGGTCAGAATGTAGCATGCCTATTGCGTATGTGCCGATAAAGACTCGCAAATCTTTTATAACAGTTCGAGCGTCAGCTGAGCGCTGTGGCCATAACCATAGGAACCTAGAGCATGAATCCACTGCAACCATGATATATTTATAGTTACCGTCCCTTTGCAAGGGCCTGCAGTGGTCCAGGTAAACACAAGCTAATGGTTTATCTGAGATTAACAGGGGTGTCTGCGCAGGACGTTTCACTGTTGAGACTTTCATCTGTTGGCAAATATCACATTCTAAAACATAGTTTTTAGTTTGTTTCCGAATGCCAGGCCACCAATATCTTTGCTTGAGTAAAGATACTGTCGCAGAAACACCTGCATGGGCAGAAGCTATCCCTTCGTGTGCTGCTAGGATTAGTCCTAATCTGCGTTCCTTGTTTGGAATTACCCTATCCCCCACTCCAGGGATTCGAGCAAAAGGAGCGTTTTTTGCATCAATTACATAAGAGTACTTGAGTGGAAACTTTTTTGGCAACGCTGCACTGCTGCCCTTGCTTGAAGCATTGACAGCCAACATTATCTCACCGTCTATTTTTGTTTTTGAACGAGTGATCGCAGCTATGGAAGCCGTCTGAACAGCCCCTTTGCGGCTTCATCAGCCAATTAATTCCTGCAACGTGAACGCCATCACGTTGATGACTCAGTGTGTGGATCACGTGAGCCTTTGGTAGTTCGTTTTTCAATTGAACTACTTGTTCCCAAAGCATTTTATGCTTTATTGTGCCACCTTTCGCATCTTTGAAACCATTTTCAAGACAGTTTCGTATGTAGTCATTATACGACTGAACACAGTAAAAGGAATCGCACACTATTAGTGTGGGGAATTCTCGATCTGTACTTTCAAGTGCCAGTTTGAATGCTTGTAGTTCAGCTCGCTGAGCTGTGCAATCTCCTAGAGATTAAGGGGCCTATTAGCAATAACCGGCGATAATTATCGCTAAGCGCAGTTAGCGCTTGGATAATTATCGCCGGCTATCGCAGGTTTCTATCGCGGAGATAGCGTGCTATCAGCAACGCTTATCTCCTAAGCGATAGAAACCCTGGAGAACTAGTGTGAATATCGCTTGAAAACAAGCGATATTCACACTGTGACCAGTGTTAGCTAGGTGATAGGGCGAGGGGATTTAGCCATGTAATCCACCTCCCATTGGATTACATGGCTAAGTCAGGTCTGGACCAGGCGTTAACAAACCAGCGCTAAACATGTTTAGCGCTGGTTCGTTAATCACCTCCCCTGCCTCGCTAATAGGTGATAGCGAGCTTAGCGACTATTTCCAGTCGCTTTTAGGTTGGGAACGCCTACTTTGCATGCCATCAGCGATAAATATCGCTGGCATGCAAAGCGGCACCCAACCCGGTCGCTATCGCCTAGAAGCTGTCGCTAACAGCAGTTAGTGACAGCTTGCTAATAGGGCGTTAGAATTATCGCCGCTTTAGCGGGAAAAAGTCCCACTAAAGCGGCGATAGAGCCCTTGATAATATGCCCCTGAGTTTTTGTGACCATGGGTCTGAAGATGCCATTTCGCATGTGACCTTTAACGATTGCACACGCTGCACTGTAAGCTTGCTTACTCCCTGTTGCGGGCTGTGCGGATCCGTCAGTGTAAATTATGAATTCATACTGATCGAGAGGCAGAATTTCAGTAGGCAGAGGACATTCTTCTTCATATTGGAGGAATGCTTGTGTTTTTAAATCTGGATCAAAAACATATTCAACATCAGTTGCAGCAAGAGAATTAACCCATTGTATCCATCTTGGATGTAATGCTTTAGCATTTGGAATGCTTGCTTTTGTGACCGCTTCTAAAGCCGGTACTGGGGTTACGACAATAATGCGTTTCCCTTGGGCTAAGGCTCTTTCTTTTGCTACAGCAGTTTGAACTGCTGTCAGAATTTTTTCAGTTGAACTGAAGCACATTTCCGCTTGTGTGTCCAAATGTGATTTGTATGCAATTGGTATTTTCTCACCCTCATTGAAGGTTAAGTAGGTGAATCCGCATTGACCCGAAATTATTCGGATCACCAAATTTCGTTGACTTACACGTGTTTCTAAGTGATTTGTTGCTAACATGTTAGCCTGGAGTGAACGCAAGATTTCTGTGTGTTCCTGTGTCCAGTTTTTGATTGAAAAATCAGGTTTGATTAATGCATAGAGAGGTTTAACCCTTTCTGTGTAGTTTAGTATGTATGTTCTGCCAAAATTGAGGAAACCCAGGATGGATTGTAAGTTTTTTAGCGTTTTTGGAGGTTGGAGCAGCGCACATTTCTCTAGAAAGTTAGCTGCCAAGCTTTTGCCTTCACTTGAAAGCTCATATCCCAAAATTAGGACATTGAGATGGGCAATTCGGGACTTTTTAAAGTTGAACTTGTAGCCCTCAGAGGCGAATCCCAGTATAATGGTGCTCACCCTGTTCAAGTATTTGTCCAGGTCATCGTCTGTCAGATAGATGTCATCGACATAAGACAATGCCTCATTGTCATAAATTTGTAGTAACTCCGTTACCCTCGCTGAGAATAAACCTGGGCTGTTCTTGAACCCTTGTGGGAGTCGACAAAAGTGACGCTGGGTCCCCATTATGGAGAATGCTGTTAAGTACCTGCTTTCAGGTGCTATGTTTTGACAAAAGAAACCATTTGAGATGTCTAATGTTGTTTTATATTTTTTACGCACAATGTTATTCATTAATGCTGTGCTATGTGCATTTTGCACTGCAAAAGTTTTAGAACAAGTGTTTAGGTGTCTGTAATCCAAAACTAGACGATATGTATTGTCTGGTTTGGAGACAGGAAACAAAGGATTGTTCATTGAGGAGGTGCATGTTTCAATCACCCTTGATATTCAAGTTGATCTAAGATCTCACTGACCTGTTTTTAGCTTCTTGCTTTATTGGATACTGCCGTTGTGCAGTTGGTTCATGCTTTAGATGTATTTTATGGTGAGGTGAGTCCTCATCCCATCCTACATGATTTTTATATAATGCTGGGGCCTGGGCCACTGCCCATTTCCTGGCATATGTATATCTTAGGTGCATTGGTATATGGTTGGAGAAGGCAGGCATAATAATGTCCTCGCCATGTGGGCACTTCCTGACAAATTGTGGTGGCCAGTCCCTTTCTGCTAGAAGTATGTCAGAGTCTTTCCCAAAAAAGTGCTTTCACCTGTCTAGGTTTATCTCCCTCCATCCAGAGTGTTATGTCATATAACTTTTGTGGAGTACTAACCCTAGTGTCTACAGTCTCTACCGTAATGTACTCATTCAAGTCCACTATCTACAGAAGTTCCTTCAGGTTCTGGCGAGCTATTGTGACTTCTGCTTCACTGTCCAGCATTGTCTGAGCCCATTCTCCGTTCTTGAGTTGTGTTCTCAGTATTCTCGGCATGTCTGATCTTCAGACCTGCTACTTTCTTTTGGAGACCTGAGGTTTTGCTTTAGTTTTTGGAGCGTGTTTTTCGTCTTTCGATTTCACGCGTTCTTCTCTATGTTCTGTTCGTCCTCTTCTTTCCGAAGTCTGTGATGAGATCTGAAAGGGACGAGAGGAACGTGTATCAGTATCTTGATACCTGTCAGGTTTTCTCAAATTATCCCTATTCCTGAGGTTATACCTCCTTTCAGACGGCTCCTTTTGAGGAGACCTACCTCGGGATTCAGAACGTTTCTCGTTTGAATTTTGTTTATTAGTCTCCCACTTCTTTTTAGAAGATGTAGGAGTTTGTTTAATTGAGTCCTTCTCAGAACTTTTAGATAGCTTCGGCTTCACTGGTCTTCCACCCAAACTATCTCTGCCTAATTCTGCGTAAGATTGTTCTATAATTCTGGGTAGCTCAGTTTGATGTTCTGTAACATCAAATTCCCTTAATTTTGGCGGATCACCACTGCTGCTGCCTCCCCTTTAGTATTAGATAATATTATTGTTGAGACCTGGTCGAAATTTTTCAGTAACTTCATACCTAAATTCAGAGTAGGCTCTGCCCCGTATTCATTTTGAATTTGTTTCAGGACATCAGGTATTACCGCAATTGACTGAATGCCGTGTGTTTTAGTATAGATGGCAGCAAAGACTGAGCCCCAAGTGGTGCAGGCTTCCAGTTGTGGTGTGATCCCCATTGGTAAACTGATTGTCAGTATTCTGTGTTTCTCATACAGGCTAGTATTTGGAAATACTGCTTCGATTTGAGTAATTTTTTGAGCTATCCAGAAAGGAATTTGCTCACGTTTTGTGGGCATTTTACCCATGACTGCGTATAGAGTCTGTGGTGTAATTTTTAGTGTATTCCCCTGGTGAGGAGTTTGATTTGGAAGTGTTAATGGTGGTTGGACTGTGAAAGTCCGCATGACATATTGGACCAATTGTCTGTAGATTTTTATTAACTCTGTGAGTTGAGTAAGTAATTCCTCGTCTGACATTTCTTCAATGTCAGGATGAGGTGTGTAGCCGGCCATGTTGCTCCTGGTCTACCTAGTGGACCGAGCCTGGTAATGTTTCTGTGATGTTTTAGGGCGCCTTTAAACCAGAGCTGATGCTCCTGGTATGTTAATGGAATTTCTATAACCTTCGAAAGGAATGTATTCCTCTGGTGGTTCATCTTCTTTGTAGAAGTGAAACATGTGTGTTACTGAATTGGATTCAGGAAATATTACCCATGAATAGAATACCTCTGTCTGAAAGGATTCATGTGCCTCTATCACAAAAACTGCTCTACCGCCTCTTGGTGGCAGGCCATATTTTATAAGTTTTAGAGTGATGGCTCTTCTTAAGTTTGGAGGGATGTCTATAACACCCTCCTCGGTTTCAATTAAACCTGTAATGTTAAAAGCTGCTGGTAGGGCTGGATCAACCGCAGCTCCACCGTTTCCGGTGGCATTGTCCCCGTTTAAGGACATTTTGTTTTTGTGAAAAATGTAAAACAAGTTTCAAGGAAACAAAGATAAGGTGCACAATATTTTTGGAACACTGTATCCTTCAACGTTGAGCAAACCAAACAGCTAATATATAGGGTACTGCCCTATGTAGCCTTGGTGGATACTTAACCCTGACCACTCCAGACGTCTTTTGGAGTATATGGGTAGGGGTCTCTGAGAGAAAAAGCACGGCTGAGTTACTCAGTATCTAACGTTGAATTACCGCCTTACCAAACCATTGGGCGCCATGTAGTGTAGCTCCTATTGCCCTAATAGGCTCTGCGCATTGGAATAATATATCCTATAGGTTTGACATAGGACTGAGGTCGGTATGTCCCTATCGAGTATATTAAACTTAATTACTTGTGCCAGCTAGCCCAGAGGCCACTAGAAACTTCTTGACGACAAGAAGGGAGTAGTTTCTGGCAGCCGCAAAACATGACCAATTTGTTTCTCTTTAGAATCAGAACGTGTCCCAGAGTCGTAGAAACAATAGATAACTATTTCACTCAGCTCAATCGTGCATGCTTACTTTTCCTCAAAGTTAACAGAGAGAACAGACGGGCGTTTCAATAAAAGATTTATTGAACAGTCTAGTTTCTGGTGTAAGTAAAATGTGCTGTTACGATCACAAGACAGTATGCGAGATAAATAATGTACAGTGTGAGCAGTAGAAATAAATAATACTGCGATAGCATTATCTTTTAGCATATATGCATTTACATAAATAACACAGACTAAAAATGCGAGTACTCATACGATGCGTTTCTAACCTAGTTCTACCCCAATGTACCTAACCTGTCCTAGGTGTAGGGAGAGGTATGAAGTAGGTGAAATATTCCTTACTATGGTATACTAAGAGTATGTTAAGCCTAGTATGCCTAGCATGCCTAGTATGCCAAGAGTCCCTCTAGGTTCTAGTGAGCTGAAGCCTGAAGAGTTTGAGAGGTAGGAATCTCTTTGCCAGACTCGAACTCCAACACCCCGCAAGGGAAGTCAGATCACTGGAAGCTGGACTCTCTGCATGCAGGGATGACAACGTCTTCTCAGTGCGTCAGGCCGGGAAACGGGCTCCTCTGAAGTCGAGGTCTCCTCTGATTTACAGGGGCTAGGGAAGGTATATTTATACCTGAGAATTACCTCAGAATGTTAGCATTGACGTGAGTCGGACAGCGGAAGACGTCATGAATGAACCCCTAAGGAATAATGGTTCATGCATAATGTATGAGTCCTTGAAGAAATCAATAGTCCTGGGCTAGGGAAACTCCCGCAGCCTAAGGGTCTGTTCTTCACAAACTCGTTGTGACGTTAGGGTGGACGGATGTCGGAGACCATGCCTGTATTTGGAGTGCACGGTTTAATGCCTAAATAAGGACTGGGATTTTATGCCTATATAAGGGCAGAGGCGAATTGTGCCTATATAAGGACATGATTCTGGAAAGCCCGTTTATGGACACCCTAAGAGGAATACAACAATCCATGAGTCACTGTGGCCTAGTGGGTAAGGTCTCTGACTCTTACTTCAAAGGTTATGTGTTCAAATCCTGGTGTTTGGCTGGTTGAGAGTCCTCACTCAAAAATTAAAGCCCGAATAATTCCTTAGATAAATGTTTTTCTTTTAACCTTGTTTGAATATATATCTAAATGAGTTCATCCTACCCCCAAAGAATACAAATCCTCTCTCTCCCTCTGTCTGGCTTTCTTTTTCTCTCTTTGTCCCTCTTTCCTTCCATTCAACACTGTCAATGATATCAACATAGGTGAACTCTAACCCAGGGCACAGCATATACTGGAGTGTTTGATCCGAATGTCATATATAAGTTTTTGAGAACAGCTATAAGGAGTAATTGTGGCCTAGTGGTTAAGGTCTCTGACTCTTATTCCAAAGGCTAAGTGTTCGAATCCAGGTGTTTTACTGGTTGGGATTCTTCAATTAGAAATTAAGGCAATGGTTCTTCCTTTGATAAAGGTTTTTCTTTTCGCTTTGTTTGAATATCTCTCTAAATCAGTTCATATAACCGCAAAGAATACAAATCTTCTCTCTCTCTCCCTCTGTCTGGCTTTCTTTTTCTCTCTCTGACCCTCTTTCCTTCCATTCAACACTGTCAATAATTTCAACATAGGTGAACTGTAACCTACGGCACTGCACACACTGGAGTGTTTGATCTGAATGTCATATATAAGTTCTGAAGAGCAGCAGTAAGGAGTCACTGTGGCCTAGTGGTTAAGATCTCTCACTCTTATTACAAAGGTTAAGTGTTCAATTCCTGGTGTTTTACTGTTTGTGAGTCCTCAGTTAAAAATTAAGGCAATGGTTCTTTCTTTGATAAATGTTTTTCTTTTCGCCTTGTTTGAATATTTCTCTAAATGAGTTCATCGTAGCCCTTAGAATACAAATATTCTCTCTCCCTCTGTAAGGCTTTCTTCTTCTCTCTCTGTCTCTCTTTCCTTCCATTCAACACTGTCAATGATGTCATCATAGGTGAACTCTAACCTACGGCACTGCAAACACTGGAGTGTTTGATCCGAATGTCATATATAAGTTTTTGAGAACAGCAGTAAGGAGACACTGTGGCCTAGTGGTTAAGATCTCTGATGCTTACTCCAAAGGGTATGTCTTCAAATCCTGGTGTTTCACTGGT
The DNA here is from genome assembly GCA_963921515.1 of Calotriton arnoldi. Taxonomy (NCBI): domain Eukaryota; kingdom Metazoa; phylum Chordata; class Amphibia; order Caudata; family Salamandridae; genus Calotriton; species Calotriton arnoldi. Next base: position 180,734 of record CAWUFW010003818.1, read on the forward strand.
TGTGAGACCACAGTCATAAATTAAAGCTATGGTAATTTCTTTTATAAATGTTTTTCTTTTCGCCTTGTTTGAATCTCTCTAAATGAGTTCATCTTGCCCCTAAGAATACAAATCTTCTTTCTCCCTCTGTCAGGCTTTCTTCTTCTCTCTCTGTCTCTCTTTCCTTCCATTCAACACTGTCAATGATGTCAACATAGGTGAACTCTAACCTATGGCACTGTATAGACTGGAGTGTTTAATCCGAATATCATATATAAGTTTTTGAGGACAGCTAGTAGGAGTCACTGTGGCCTAGTGGTTAGGGTCTCTGACTCTTATTCCAAAGATTAAGTGTTCAAATCCTGGTGTTTTATTTGTTGTAATTCCTCAGCTAGAAATTAAAACAAAGGTTCTTCCTTTGATAAATGTTTTTCTTTTCGCTTTGTTTGAATATCTCTCTAAATCAGTTCATCTAATCCCTAGGAATACAAATCTTCTCTCTCTCCCTCTGTCTGGCTTTCTTTTTCTCTCTCTGTCCCTCTTTCCTTCCATTCAACACTGTCAATAATGTCAACATAGGTGAACTCTAACCTGTGGCACTGCACACACTGGAGTGTTTGATCCGAATGTCATATATAAGTTTTGGAGAGCAGCATTAAGGAGTCACTGTGGCCGAGTGGTTAAGGTCTCTGACTCTTATTCCAAACATTAAGTGTTCAATTCCTGTTGTTTCACTGGTTGTGAGTCCTCAGCTAAAAATTAAGGCAATGGTTCTTTGTTTGATAAATGTTCTTCTTTTCGCCTTGTTTGAATATCTCTCTAAATCAGTTCATCTAACCCCCTGGAATACAAATCTCTCTCCCTCTGTCTGGCTTCCATTTTCTCTCTCTGTCCCTCTTTCCTTCCATTCAACACTATCAATAATGTCAACATAGGTGAACTCTAACCTGTGGCACTGCATACACTGGAGTGTTGGATCCGAATGTCATATATAAGTTTTTGTGGAGATCACTGATAAGTCACTGTGGCCTAGTGGTTAAGGTCTCTGACTCTTACTCCAAAGGTTATGTGTTTAAATGCTGGTGTTTCACTTGTTGCCAGTCCTCAGACATAAATTAAAGCACTGGTAATACCTTTGATAAATGTTTTTCTTTTAACCTTGTATAAATATATATCTAAATGAGTTCATCCTACCCCAAAGAATACAAATCTTCTCTCTCACTCTGTTTGGCTTTCATTTTCTCTCTCTGTCCCTCTTTCCTTCCATTCAACACTGTCAATGATGTCAACATTGGTGAACTTTAACCTATGGCACTACATACACTGGAGTGGTTGATCTGTATGTCATATATAAGTTTTTGAGCACAGCGTTCATGAGTCACTGTGGCCTAGTGGTTAAGTTCTCGGACTCTTGCTCTAATGGCTTTGTATTCAAATCCTGGTTTTTCAATGTGCATGGATTTTAAGGTAAAATTATATGCAATGGTACTTTCTCTGATAAATGTTGGAAAATATTTTTCATTTCTCCTAGTTTGACTATCTCTCTTTACAAGTATGTCTTACCCTAAAGAATACAAATCTTCTCTCTCCCTCTGGCTTTTTTTTCTCTCTCTGTCCATCTTTCCTTCCATTTAATAGTCAATGATGTCAACAGAGGTGAACTCTAACCTACGGCACTGCATACACTGGAGTGTTTGATCCGAATGTCATATATAAGTTTTTGAGCACAATCATCATCAGTCACTGTGGACTAGTGGTTAAGGTCTTGGACTCTTACTCCAAATGTTATGTGTTCAAATCGTGGTGTTTCACTAGTTGTGAGCCCACAGTCAAAAATTAAAGCAATGATAAATGTTTTCCTTTTCGCCTTGTTTCAATATTTCTCTAAATGAGTTGATCTTAGCCCTTAGAATACAAATATTCTCTCTCCCTCTGTAAGGCTTTCTTCTTCTCTCTCTGTCTCTCTTTCCTTCCATTCAACACTGTCAATGATGTCATCATAGGTGAACTCTAACCTACGGCACTGCAAACACTGGAGTGTTTGATCCGAATGTCATATATAAGTGGAGAGCAGCAACAAGGAGTTACTGTGTCCTACTGGTTATGGTCTCTGACTCTTGTTCCAAAGGTTAAGTGTTCAATTCCTAGTGTTTTACTTGTTTTGAGTCCTCAGCTAAAAATTAAGGCAATGGTTCTTTCTTTGATAAATGTTTTTCTTTTCGCCTTGTTTGAATATCTCTCTAAATCAGTTCATCTAACCCCAAAGAATACAAATCTTCTCTCTCCCTCTGTCTGGCTTTCTTTTTCTCTCTCTGTCCCTCTTTCCTTCCATTCAACACTGTCAATAATGTCAACATAGGTGAACTCTAACCTGTGGCACTACATACACTGGAGTGTTTGATCCAAATGACATATATAAGTTTTCGTGGAGATCTATGATGAGTCACTGTAGCCTAGTGGTTAAGGACTCTTACTCCAAAGGTTATGTGTTCAAATTGTGGTGTTTCACTGGTTGTGAGTTCTCAGTCAAAAATTAAAGCAATGGTAACTTCTTTGATGAATGTTTTTCTTTTCGCCTTGTTTGAATATTTCTCTAAATGAGTTCATCTTACCCCTTAGAATACAAATATTCTCTATCCCTCTGTAAGGATTTCTTCTTTTCTCTCTGTCTCTCTTTCCTTCCATTCAACACTGTCAATGATGTCAACATAGGTGAACTCTAACCTGCGGCACTGCAAACACTGGAGTGTTTGATCCGAATGTCATATATAAGTTTTTGAGAACAGCAGTAAGGATGCACTGTGGCCTAGTGGTTAAGGTCTCTGACTCTTATTCCAAAGGTTATGTGCTTAAATGCTGGTGTTTCACTGGTTGCCAATCTTCAGTTGTAAATTAGAGCACTGGTAATTCCTCTGATAAATGTTTTTCTTTTAACATTGTTTGAATATATATCTAAATGAGTTCATCCTACCCCAAAGAATACACATCTTCTCTCTCACTCTGTTTGGCTTTCATTTTCTCTCTCTGTCCCTCTTTACTTCCATTCAACACTGTCAATGATGTCAACATTGGGGGGGGGCGTGGCTAGCCGCCTAAGATGGCGGACGTGTCTGGGTAGATCTCCGGCCCCTGGGGGGTTTCACTTCTCCTGCACCGCCCTTACTGGCTCCAACTCGGCCCAAGGGGTCGGCTGTCACCCGCTAGTATACCCGGAACAAATCGAGGCGAAGCCCAGGCCCCAGACCCGTGAAGCCACGAAGTGCACCAGTCTGGCCTACTCGCAGGTGGGACTGGATCGAGACTGGGAGCCACAGTGAAACATAGGTGGCCCTGCGTGCGGCGCGGCGCCGCCCACTGAGAACCCATGAACTCCAGTGCTGGTGCATGGCCGGCGCCACCCTACGGAGTGCGGCAGCGGAGGAAGCCGCTTCCGAGATATCGGAGTGCTCCTGACATGGTGAGAGACGATGTACTGTGCAGCTGAGCGGTGAGTGAACGGGCCTGCCCTGCACCGCTGCGGCCACAGCTTCCTCTGACCCCAGACCCTGGACCCCGTCGGACTCCTCCCTACACCGGGTTCCGGGGCGAAGTGCTCGCAGCGTGTACGGCCCCATCGACTGGAAGCCCCATACAGAACTCTCCTACCGACACCACCCTCTGGCAGTCACAAGGCCCCCCCCCACAACCACGGGAGTGATACTGCAGGATCTGGGCCACAAATAAATGATACTGCGGTGGGATCTAACTACCTCGGCCCACACGTGTATACTACGGCGGTCCAGGCACCATACTTACACCGCTGCCCACTGGCTCCCGGCTGAGTGCTCTGAACGACAGCACCACTCCTTCCAGCGCCGCAATTCTTGATTATATGGCGCGCCTCGGCAGCACTTGAAGACGTGAAACGCACGTCCCCTGCCCTGGAACAATGCAGATTCTACCGGACCTACGGGCTCTTTGGGGACAGTGCTGGCAGGTGTAAAGACTGTTCTACGCCACTATGGTAAACTCGCATCATGGGCAGAGTCAGGGCGAAGACGCTAGAAGGCCAACAAGGAGCGGGCCCCCCCTCCACCATAGCGGAGCTCTCCAGTCGGCCTTCCTCTCCGGGGACTGAGTCTTCAGAACTTATGGCGAGTACACCCGACAAACTGGATTTAATCCTTAAGGAAATCCGCGATTCCAGGGCAGCGCTTGAACTACAGATTGGCACGCTCACTACAGGCCTTACATTACTCAGAGCGGACCACGGAAAACTGGCTGACACCGTCAAAGACCACGGACAATCCCTCAAGGACCTGGACCCTCGAGTCACGGCAAATTCCTCAACTTTACAATGACTACAGCAACAGATGACGGGCCTCCTGGACCGGGTGGAAGATGCAGAAGGCAGAAACAGGCGTAACAACATCCGCGTCATAGGCCTACCAGAACGCAGTGAGGGTGCTAAGGCGGCAGAATTTATGAAGCATGGTTCAGGGACCATATAGCAAGAGGGGCTATCTCCATTCTTCTGTGTTGAACGGGCCCATAGAATACCGACCGGGCCGCCCAAGCCAGGCGCACCGCCTCGCCCACTAATAGTGAAAATCCTGAATTATAGGGACCGCGATGTATTACTACAGAAAGCGAGAGAAAAAGCACTGATCCAGTTCGAAAACCACCACATTTTGTTGTACCCCGATTACACCATCATGGTCCAGAGGCAGAGGTCGTCCTACCAAGCTGTAAAAAAGAAACTCCAGAAAGCACAACTCAAATACGCACTTCTGTACCCTGCCAGGCTGAAAGTCATTTACGACAAAAAAACTCACTTCTTTGAGAGCCCAGTGGATGCCGAGGAATGGCTTGAAGTTATGTGCCTTGGTTCTAGCCAGTCCAGCCACTCAGACTTCTCTTCGCAGGGCTCTGGCAAACTCCCGAAACTGGGCTCTCACCGGTCTCAGACCTCCAACCGGGGCAAATGTGGTGCAGGACCATCGCGTGAACAACAACATCGTGATCAGGAAGGGGCCCTTGCTACTGCCAGGGCATTTCGAGAAGACTCCACTAAAATCCCCACGGACTCGGAGGACAGCACCCTGAACTCAGATTCCAAGCACAGTATAACTCTATTCCCCACGATTACACCCCGGGCAGCGGACAACATCATTGATAATTGAAGGCCAATGGGGTCGCTCGACGAACATGGAATTATTCTGGAACTGATATTCTGCAAACGATTCTGCAGACGACATGGACTCCAACTCCTGGCGTCCATCATATCCTTTTTCATAACTTTATATATGAACATTATCATTATGTTAGAGCCTATGTATTGATATGGAGGGTCTGGATTGTTTGCTAAGAATGTATACATAGATCACCTCAAACTGCATGCGAATATGGCTCTGTTTTGCGGGGACTCTGGCTATATCTTACATATGATTAGTTAATGCGGAAATACTGTCTATAACGTGTCTAATTATAATCCCCCCTCTGCTGGGTTCCGTAGAGCCGCCTAGAATCTGGCGTCACTGTAAACACGACCATGGCTAATGGCGGCTGCCCCCCGTAGAAGCGTATGCACCGTTATCTGTTATATCATTATTGTGAATTGTTGTTGGGCCCAGCGTAGTTCGGGCATTGAGCCATGTTTTGTTAGTGTTCATGGGGAAGGGGACTCCTGGTCGATCTTGGTCTATTGGCTCCGTATAAATTGGAGCTTCACCCTATATACAGTGCCATGCCTAGAACAGATACCACTTTAGGGTCTTACAACCTAATCACATGGAATATACGTGGGTTGGGGGCGATTCAGAAGCGGCATTGTGTACATGCATATCTCCTCAGGCGTAAAGCCCATATAGTGTTCCTACAAGAATCCCATTTAACTGAATCGGAAACACAGAAAACACGCAAAAAATGGAGGGGACAGTTATACTCTACTAACTACTCGGCATTTGCTAGGGGAGCAACCATTTGGATACGTCACGGGGTCCCATTTATTGAACTGGAACGCCGAGTCGATGACCAAGGGAGATACATTCTGTTGAAAGGCACACTGGACGGATCCCTGGTGATCCTAGGCAGTGTTTACGCCCCTAACTTTGATCAGGACCGCTTCCTGCACCGACTGGGTGCGCCACTGACTGACTGGGATGGTATCCCCTGGGTGTTGGGTGGGGATTGGAACGCTGTACTAGACATTACCCTGGATAGATCTCACCCTCCCCTTCACGGTACGAATGCCAGTAAATTGGCTGACCTGTTTGCTACCTGGGCTGACGGATGGGCGCTCTCAAATACATGGCGATGTCTACACCCTACTCATAAAGAATATTCATTTTATTCTCCGGTACATAGTCTCCACACCAGAATCGATTGATTCCTCTGCTCTAGATCCAGTGTCACTCAGGCCTGCCAATCCACATACCTAGCTAAAACCTTCTCAGACCACAACCCCCTAGAGCTCACACTTAACTGGGGTAATGTGCCAACCCCAGTGCCCACTTGGAAGTTACACCCGCAATTATTAGAGGATACTCCATTTCGAACAGCCTTTTCCAACACTATAACTAATTACATAGCTGAAAATTGGAACACGGCCTCCTCTAATTTAATTGAATGGGACACACTAAAGGTGGTGGTACGGGGGGCATCGATAGGACAGTTAATGGGGGCCCGACAGGAGACACACCAACACTTACTCAGGGTCAAACAACAGATGACCACGCTGGAACAAAAGGCAGTAACAGACCCTGACAAAAAAGAGGCATTGCAGGCTGCCCGTATAGATCATGCTGAAACACTAGAGACTCTATGGACAATCGATCATAGGGCATGCCTGCAATGCAAACACACAGAGGCAGACAGATCCGGTACACTGCTTGCCCGCATAGTACAGGATAGGCCCGATCCACCGGTCATAACCAGAATCCGTACACCTAACGGACAAATAGCCCATACCCAACGAGAAATAAACACAGCCTTTCATGATTACTTTAGTACGCTCTACGCTGCACCCACACATGAGGAGAACTCTTCTACTACGGAGTTCTTGCGAGATCTACCCATTCCGGTACCCTCCGAAGTGATACAAAAGGGAATAGATGGCCCCATAACCCAACAAGAAATTCGGACTGCGATAAAAGGTCTGAATCGTAACAAAGCGCCTGGGATTGACGGGCTACCTATTGGATTCTACCATACATACTCGGAGGCCCTGGTACCCACACTGGAATCAGTATACAGGACCGCCTTCCAGGCTGGCCATTTACCACATTCCACCATGCAAGCGTTGGTCACGTCGTTACCCAAACCAGGACGTGATGGACTGGATTTGTCCAATTATAGACCTCTTTCCCTGCTAGCGACTGAATATAAAATTTTAAGTAAGGCCCTAGCCAACCGTATACAGCCCTATCTTAACACACTCATACATAGTGACCAATGCGGATTCCTGCCGAACCGTAGCACATCTCTCAATACCAGACGGTTACATTATGTCATGAAGGCCACTCCACATGCTTACCAATCCGCAGGATGCATAGCGCTAGACCTTAGGCAGGCCTTTGACTCTCTTTCTTGGGACTTTATGTTCGCGACTCTCCAACGCTTTGGGTTCCCGGACACATATCTTAAATGGGTGCGCCTACTATATACATCCCCCACAGCCCTAGCCTGTACTGGTCGTTACATTTCTGACCAATATACAGTCCACAGGGGTACGAGACAGGGATGCCCATTATCTCCCCTGTTGTTCGTTCTTACGCTGGAACCCCTAGCGATAGCGCTTACACAATCAGCAGACCGGCTTGGCATACCTATCGATGGTGCGACCCACCTAATTTCCATTTATGCAGACGACATCCTCTTGTATCTACGTGATCTAACAACCGAGAATACCCCCCTTACTGATATTTTTGCCACCTTCGAGCGTCTCTCGGGCCTGGCTATAAACCCGGGAAAGTCCATGGCTTACTTTTTCAGGAAACACCATATCCTAACAATCTACGGTTCGGCGACTATGCCTTACCAGTGGCCCCCACCACATTTAAATACTTAGGCATTCAAGTTTATAGAACGCAGGTGGATCAAATTGAAGGTAACATAGTACGTGCCATAACAGCCCTCCGTGCCAGTGTGACATTTTGGTCCTCTCTGCCGTTGTCGGTGATGGGGCGTATTGCCATCTCAAAGATGGTGATGCTCCCTCGCCAATTATATTATTTTGTGAACTTACCTGTTGTAGTACCACAGGCTATTTTCAATACATTGAATACTATATTGGTGGACCTAATCTGGGGAATGGGCCGTAGAAGAGTGAGCCTACGGAAACTTCAACTAGAGACCCGGATTGGCGGCCTGGGAGTTCCTGACTTCAGGGCCTACTACTACGCCAGTCAGCTCCAATGGCTATCTTACTGGACCGCGGGGAGGAACTTAAAGGAAATTGGATATATGCCTAGGGATTTGGACCGGGGCGCGCTGCACTCCCTGCTCTTACCTAAGGCCAAAATCCCCGTGGACAGCCCTCCCCTATTGAGGACTGCACTACAGTGCTGGAGGAAGGCGTTATCATATACCTCCTTGGCGACCCCCTACTCGATGAACATCCCCCTCTTGGGTATCCCCACACCGCAAGGTAGGCTCACGAAGGCCAGGATACATGATTGGGTGGAGATGGGAGTGGAGGACGTTGGGGCGTTCTTCGGTGACGGTAGCTTGCTTGATCACGACTCCTTTCTTCAGGCTATGGGCGCACCAACACGTTTGTATCTACTACACGCTGCTGTATCCCATTACATAAAGAACACATGGGCCCCACAACGCAGTGAACCTTCACAACATAACTTGGTACATCTCTTATACTACATGGGGAATGGCGGACACCTGGTCCGTTGGCTATACACAGGTATTCGGGCGCACGCCGCAACCACACTTACATCCCTTAGAATACAATGGTCCGAGGATTCTACTACGGAAATCACTGACAAGGCTTGGAAGAGCATGCTAGAACACCCAAAAAGAGTGTCCCGTAATGCAAAACTAAAGTTCATTCAGACGATGGTCCTTCATAGGTCGTATCTCACCCCCAAGAGGATTCATCGCATGTTCCCGGATGCCTCACATTGCTGCCCCCGTTGTAAAGAGGACGAGGCGGACTTCCTTCACATGCTGTGGTCCTGCCCCTGCCTTCGGGACTACTGGGAGGGAGTTCGTCAATCTCTGAGCGAAGTCACACAAATCCCTGTCTCGGATGACGCCCTGAACTGCCTCATAGGTCTTCGTAGACGTACAAAGGTGCAGAAGGTACGACTGAGATTCTTAGACTTGGCCCTCATATTGGCAGTGAGAGCACTCACCATGAGGTGGAAATCCCCCAGGTGTCCAGCGGTATCTAGCTGGCAGGACGACATGATTCAGTGGGGAGGAGCTGAGGGTGCAGCCCTTCGGAGGGAAGAAGAGAGGGGGCTACGAAAGCAACCCATTTCGATGGAGTGGGAGATCATGCAACATGAGTTCAAATCACTTGACTTACTACCCCCACAGGGTACCCCACCCCCATAACACACAGTTCCACCCAGTGACTCTTTAACATTAGGTTCCTGAGACTCAGACCCATTCATTATAACCCGCGGGCGCTGCAGACTCCTCAGAGTTACACTACACTACAAACATCCCCTTTCGGTTGCTATGGAAGCTACACATCGACTGACCAGGAGTGTGGGTTGGGAGGGTTAAGGAGGGAGGGGACATGGTTGAATCTGTTTTTCTTGTTAAATTGGAAATGTAAATGCTTTATGCGGTAACTTTATCTGCCATAGCTGCAATGACCTGGTACTCACCTTGTCATCAGGAATCATTTGTTCTTCATTTCCTGTTGAATAGTATGTGAAACGTATGGTAGATTCATGCAACGTTTATGTTGTACCTATTACAAGTACAAAAAAGACTGTCTCTTTATAAGATTCATTGCAATGGATGTGATGTTACAGTCATCAATAAAGTATGTTAAAAAAAAAAATGATGTCAACATTGGTGAACTCTAACCTATGGCACTACATCCACTGGAGTGATTGATCAGAATGTCATATATCAGTTTATGACCAGAACATACATGAGTCACTGTGGCCTAGTGGTTAAGTACTCTTACTCCAAAGGTTTTGTGTTCAAATCCTGGTGTTTCAATGTGTATGGATTTTAAGGTAAAATTTTAGGCAATGGTACTTTCTCTGATAAATGTTGGAAAATATTTTCATTTCTCCTAGTTTGACTATCTCTCTTTACAAGTATGTCTTACCCTAAAGAATACAAATCTTCTCTCTCCCTCTGTCTGGCTTTTTTCTCTCTCTGTCCCTCTTTCCTTCCATTTAACACTGTCAATGATGTCAACATAAGTGAACTCTAACCTACGGCACTGCATATACTGGAGTGTTTGATCCGAATGTCATATATAAGTTTTTGAGCATAATCAGCATGAGTCACTGTGGCCTAGTGGTTAAGGTCTTGGACTCTTACTCCAAAGGTTATGTGTTCAAATCGTGGTGTTTCACTGGTCTGTGAGTATTCAGTCAAAAATTAAAGCAATGGTAACTTCTTTGATAAATGTTTTTCTTTTCGACTTGTTTGAATATTTCTCTAAATGAGTTCATCTTAGCCCTTAGAATACAAATATTCTCTCTCCCTCTGTAAGGCTTTCTTCTTCACTCTCTGTCTCTCTTTCCTTCCATTCAACACTGTCAATGATGTCAACATAGGTGAACTCTAACCTATGGCACTGTATACACTGGAGTGTTTAATCCGAATGTCATATATAAGTTTTGGAAATTAGCAATAAAGAGTCACAGTGGCCAAGTGTTTAAGGTCTCTGACTCTTATTCCAAACGTTAAGTGTTCAATTACTGGTGTTTCACTGGTTGTGAATCCTCAGCTAAAAATTAAGGCAATGGTTCTTTCTTTGATAAATGTTTTTCTTTTCGCCTTGTTTGAATATCTCTCTAAATCAGTTCATCTAACCGCAAGGAATACAAATCTTCTCTCTCAATCTGTCTGGCTTTCTTTTTCTCTCTCTGTCCCTCTTTCCTTCCATTCAACACTGTCAATAATGTCAACATAGGTGAACTCTAACCTGTGGCACTACATACACTGGAGTGTTTGATCCGAATGTCATATATAAGTTTTCATGGAGATCACTGATGAGTCACTGTGGCCTAGTGGTTAAGGTCTCTGACTCTTACTCCAAAGGTTATGTGTTTAAATGCAGGTGTTTCACTGGTTGACAGTCCTCAGACATAAATTAAAGCACTGGTAACTCCTTTGATAAATGTTTTTCTTTTAACCTTGTTTAAATATATATCTAAATGAGTTCATCCTACCCCAAAGAATACAAATCTTTTCTCTCACTTTGTTTGGCTTTCATTTTCTCTCTCTGTCCCTCTTTACTTCCATTCAACACTGTCAATGATGTCAACATTGGTGAACTCTAGCCTATGGCACTACATACACTGGAGTGGTTGATAGGCATGTCATATATAAGTTTTTGAACATAGCATTCATGAGTCACTGTGGACTAGTGGTTAAGTTCTCGGACTCTTGCTCTAAAGTTTTCGTGTTCAAATCCCTTTCTTTCAATGAGCATGGATTTTAAGGTAAAATTATAGGCAATGGTACTTTCTCTGATAAATGTTGGAAAATATTTTTCATTTCTCCTAGTTTGACTATCTCTCTTTACAAGTATGTCTTACCCTAAAGAATACAAATCTTCTCTCTCCCTCTGTCTGGCTTTTTTTCTCTCTCTGCCCCTCTTTCCTTCCATTTAACAGTCAATGATGTCAACATAGGTGAACTCTAACCTACGGCACTGCATACACTGGAGTGTTTAATCCGAATGTCATATATACATTTTTGAACACAATTAACATGAGTTACTGTGGGCTATTGTTTAAGGTCTTGGACTCTTACTCCAAAGGTTATGTGTTCAAATCGTGGTGTTTCACAGGTTGTGAGTCATCAGTCAAAAATTAAAGCAATGGTAACTTTTTTGATAAATGTTTTTCTTTTCTCCTTGTTTGAATATCTCTCTAAATGAGTTCATCTTGCCCCTAAGAATACAAATCTTCTCTCTCCCTCTGTCAGGCTTTCTTCTTCTCTCTCTGTCTCTCTTTCCTTCCATTCAACACTGCCAATGATGTCAACATAGGTGAACTCTAACCTACGGCACTGTATACACTGGAGTGTTTAATTCGAATGTCATATATAAGTTTTTGAGAATAGTTGTAAGTAGTCATTGTGTCCTAGTGGTTAAGGTCTCTGACTCTTAATCCAAATGTTAAGTGTTCAAATCCAGGTGTTTCACTGGTTGTGATTCCTCAGTTAGAAATTAAGGCAATGGTTCTTACTTTGATAAAGGTTTTTCTTTTCGCTTTGTTTGAATATCTCTCTAAATCAGTTCATATAACCGCAAAGAATACAAATCTTCTCTCTCCCTCTGTCGGGCTTTCTTTTTCTCTCTCTGACCCTCTTTCCTTCCATTCAACACTGTCAATAATGTCAACATAGGTGAACTGTAACCTTTCGGCACTGCACACACTGGAGTGTTTGATCCGAATGTCATATATAAGTTTTTGAGCATAACCATCATGAGTCACTGTGGCCTAGTGGTTAAGTTCTTGGACTCTTACTCCAAAGCTTCTGTGTTCATATCCTGGTCTTTCAATGTGCATAGATTTTAAGGATAAATTATAGGCAATGGTACTTTCCCTGGTAAATGTTGGAAAATATTTTTCATTTCTCCTAGTTTGACTATCTCTCTTTACAAGTATGTCTTACCCTAAAGAATACAAATCTTCTCTCTCCCTCTGTCTGCCTTTTTTTTCTCTCTCTGTCCTTCTTTCCTTCCATTCAACACTGTCAATGATGTCAACATAGGTGAACTCTAACCTATGACACTGCACACACTGGAGTGTTTGATCCGAATGTCATATATAGGTTTTTGAGAATAGCAGTAAGGAGTCACTGTGGCCTAGTGGTTAAGGTCTCTGACTCTTATTCCTTAGGTTAAGTGTTCAAATTCTGGTGTTTCACTGGCTGTGAGTCCTCAGTTAAAAATTAAGGCAATGGTTCTTACTTTGATAAATGTTTTTCTTTTCACCTTGTTTGAATATCTCTCTAAATGAGTTCATCTAACCCCAAAGAATACAAATCTTCTCTCTCCCTCTGTCTGGCTTTCTTTTTCTCTCTCTGTCCCTCTTTCCTTCCATTCAACACTGTCAATAATGTCAACATAGGTGAACTCTAACCTGTGGCACTGCATACACTGGAGTGTTTGATCCGAATGTCATATATAAGTTTTCGTGGCTATCACTGATGAGTCAATGTGGCCTAGTGGTTAACGTCTCTGACTCTTACTCCAAAGGTTATGTGTTTAAATGCTGGTGTTTCACTGGTTGCCAGTCCTCAGTTGTAAATTAAAGCACTGGTAATTCCTTTGATAAATGTTTTTCTTTTAACATTGTTTGAATATATATCTAAATGAGTTCATCCTACCCCAAAGAATACACATCTTCTCTCTCACTCTGTTTGGCTTTCATTTTCTCTCTCTGTCCCTCTTTACTTCCATTCAACACTGTCAATGATGTCAACATTGGTGAACTCTAACCTATGGCACTACATACACTGGAGTGGTTGATCAGCATGTCATAAATCAGTTTATGAGCAGAACATTCATGAGTCGCTGTGGCCTAGTGGTTAAATTCTTGGACTCTTGCTCCAAAGGTTTTGTCTTCAAATCCTGGTGTTTCAATGTGTATGGATTTTAAGGTAAAATTTTAAGCAATGGTACTTTCTCTGATACATGTTGGAAAATATTTTTCATTTCTCCTAGTTTGACTATCTCTCTTTACAAGTATGTCTTACCCTAAAGAATACAAATCTTCTCTCTCCCTCCGTCTGGCTTTTTCCTCTCTCTCTGTCCCTCTTTCCTTCCATTTAACAGTCAATGAAGTCCACATAGGTGAACTCTAAACTACGGAACTGCAAACACTGGAGTGTTTGATTCGAATGTCATATATAAGTTTTTGAGAAGAGCAGTAAGGAGACACTGTGGCCTAGTGGTTAAGATCTCTGATGCTTACTCCAAAGGGTATGTGTTCAAATCCTGGTGTTTCTCTGGTTGTGAGACCACAGTCAAAAATTAAAGCTAATGTAATTTCTTTGATAAATGTTTTTCTTTTCGCCTTGTTTGAATATCTCTCTAAATGAGTTCATCTTGCCCCTAAGAATACAAATCTTCTCTCTCCCTCTGTCAGGCTTTCCTTCCATTCAACACTGTCAATGATGTCAACATAGGTGAACTCTAACCTACAGCACTGTATACACTGGAGTGTTTAATGCGAATGTCATATATAAGTTTTTAAGATTAGCTAGAAGGGGTCACTGTGGCCTAGTGGTTAAGGTCACTGACTCTTATTCCAAGGATTAAGTGTTCAAATCCTGGTATTTCATTGGTTGTAATTCATCAGTTAGAAATTAAAGCAATTGTTCTTCCTTTCAGAAATGTTTTTCTTTTCGCTTTGTTTGAATATCTCTCTAAATCAGTTCATCTAACCCCAAGGAATACAAATCTTCTCTCTCCCTCTGTCTGGCTTTCTTTTTCTCTCTCTGTCCCTCTTTCCTTCCATTCAACACTGTCAATAATGTCAACATAGGTGAACTCTAACCTGTGGCACTGCACACACTGGAGTGTTTGATCCGAATATCATATATGTTTTGGAGAGCATCAATAAGGAGTCACTGTGGCCAAGTGGTTAAGGTCTCTGACTCTTATTCCAAACATTAAGTGTTCAATTGCTGGTGTTTCACTGTTTTTGAGTCCTCAGCTAAAAATTAAGGCAATGGTTCTTTCTTTGATAAATGTTCTTCTTTTCGCCTTGTTTGAATATCTCTCTAAATCAGTTCATCTAACCCCCTGGAATACAAATCTTCTCTCTCCCTCTGTCTGGCTTCCATTTTCTCTCTCTGTCCCTCTTTCCTTCCATTCAAAACTGTCAATAATGTCAACATAGGTGAACTCTAACCTGTGGCACTGCATACACTGGAGTGTTTGATCCGAATGTCATATATAAGTTTTCGTGGAGCTCTCTGATGTGTCACTGTGGCCTAGTGGTTAAGGTCTCTGACTCTTACTCCAAAGGTTATGTGTTTAAATGCTGGTGTTTCACTGGTTGCCAGTCTTCAAACATAAATTAAAGCACTGTTAATTCCTTTGATAAATGTTTTTCTTTTAACCTTGTTTAAATATATATCTAAATGAGTTCATCCTACCCCAAAGAATACAAATCTTCTCTCTCACTCTGTTTGGCTTTCATTTTCTCTCTCTGTCCCTCTTTACTTCCATTCAACACTGTCAATGATATCAGCATGGGTGAAGTCTAACCTAGGGCACAGCATATACTGGAGTGTTTCATCCGAATGTCATATATGTTTTCATGGAAGGTATTCATTAGTTACTATGGCCTAGTGGTTACGGTCTCTGATGCTTACTCTAAAGGGTATGTGTTCAAATCCTGTTGTTTTCTGGTTGTGAGACCAGAGTAAAAAATTAAAGCAATGGTAATTTCTTCGATAAATGTTTTTCTTTTCGCCTTGTTTAAATATCTCTCTAAATGAGTTCATCTTGCCCCTAAGAATACAAATCTTCTCTCTCCCTCTGTCAGGCTTTCTTCTTCTCTCTCTGTCCCTCTTTCCTTCCATTTAACAGTCAATGATGTCAACATAGGTGAACTCTAACCTACAGCACTGCATACACTTGGGTGTTTGATCCGAATGTCATATATAAGTTTTAGAGCACCCACATCATGAGTCACTGTGGCCTAGTGGTTAAGGTCTTGGACTCTTACTCCAAAGGTTATGTGTTCATATCCTGGTCTTTCAATGTCCATAGATTTTAAGGTAAAATTATAGGCAATGGTACTTTCTCTGGTAAATGTTTTTCTTTTCACCTTGTTTGAATATCTCTCTAAATGAGTTAATCTAACCCAAAGAATACAAATCTTCTCTCTCCCTCTGTCTGGCTTTCTTTTTCTCTCTCTGTCCCTCTTTCCTTCCATTCAACACTGTCAATAATGTCAACATAGGTGAACTCTAACCTGTTGGCACTGCATACACTGGAGTGTTTGATCCGAATGTCATATATACGTTTTCGTGGATATCACTGAAGAGTCAATGTGGCCTAGTGGTTAAGGTCTCTATCTCCAAAGGTTATGTGCTTAAATGCTGGTATTTCACTGGTTGCCAATCCTCAGTTGTAAATTAAAGCACTGGTAATTCCTTTGATAAATGTTTTTCTTTTAACATTGTTTGAATATATATCTAAATGAGTTCATCCTACCCCAAAGAATACACATCTTCTCTCTCACTCTGTTTGGCTTTCATTTTCTCTCTCTGTCCCTCTTTACTTCCATTGAACACTGTCAATGATGTCAACATTGGTGAACTCTAACCTATGGCACTACATACACTGGAGTGGTTGATCAGCATGTCATAAATCAGTTTATGAGCAGAACATTCATGAGTCACTGTGGCCTAGTGGTTAAGTTCTCGGACTCTTGCTCCAAAGGTTTTGTCTTCAAATCCTGGTGTTTCAATGTGTATGGATTTTAAGGTAAAATTATAGGCAATGGTACTTTCTCTGGTGAATGTTGGAAAATATTTTTATTTCTCCTAGTTTGACTATCTCTCTCTACAAGTATGTCTTACCCTAAAGAATACAAATCTTCTCTCTCCCTCTGTCAGGCTTTTTTTCTCTCTCTGTCCCTCTTTCCTTCCATTTAATAGTCAATGATGTCAACATAGGTGAACTCTAACCTACGGCACTGCATACACTGGAGTGTTTGATCTGAATGTCACATATAAGTTTTTGAGCACAACCACGGTGAGTCACTGTGACCTAGTGATTAAGGTCTTGGACTCTTACTCCAAAGGTTATGTGTTCAAATCGTGGTGTTTCACTGGCTGTGAGTCCTCAGTAAAAAATTAAAGCAATGGTAGCTTCTTTGATAAATGTTTTTCTTTACGCCTTGTTTGAATATTTCTCTAAATGAGTTCATCTTAGCCCTTAGAATACAAATCTTCTCTCTCCCTCTGTAAGGCTTTCTTCTTCTCTCTCTGTCTCTCTTTCCTTCCATTCAACACTGTCAATGATGTCAACATAGGTGGACTCTAACCTACGGCCCTCAAACACTGGAGTGTTTGATCCGAATGTCATATATAAGTTTTTGAAAACAGCAGCAAGGAGTCACTGTGGCCTAGTGGCTAAGGTCTCTGACTCTTATTTGAAAGGTTATGTGTTTGAATCCTGGTGTTTCACTTGTTGTGAGTCCTCAGTTAAAAATTAAAGCAATGCTTCTTTCTATGATAAATGTTTTTCTTTTCACCTTGTTTGAATATCTCTCTAAATGAGTTCATCTATCCCCAAAGAATACAAATCTTCTCTCTCCCTCTGTCTGGCTTTCTTTTTCTGTCCCTCTTTCCTTTTATTCAACACTGTCAATAATGTCAACATGGGTGAAGTCTAACCTCTGGCACTGCATACACTGGAGTGTTTGATCCGAATGTCATATATATGTTTTCGTGGAGGTCATCCATGAGTCACTGTTGCCTAGTGGTTAAGGTCTCTGACTCTTACTTCAAAGGGTATGTGTTTGAATCCTGGTGTTTCACTGGTTGAGAGTCCTCACTCAAAAATTAAAGCCCTGCTAATTCCTTAGATAAATGTTTTACTTTAACCTTGTTTGAATATATATCTAAATGAGTTCATCCTACCCCCAAAGAATACAAATCCTCTCTCTCCCTCTGTCTGGCTTTCTTTTTCTCTCTTTGTCCCTCTTTCATTCCATTCAACACTGTCAATGATATCAACATAGGTGAACTCTAAACTAGGGCACAGCATATACTGGAGTGTCTGATCCGGATGTCATATATACGTTTTCTTGATGGTCACTCATTAGTTACTGTGGCCTGGTGGTTAAGGTCTCTGACGCTTACTCCAAAGGTTAGTGTTCAAATCCTGGTGTTTCTCAGGTTGTAAAACCACAGTCAAAAATTAAAGCAATGGTACTTTCTTTGATAAATGTTTTTCTTTTCGCCTTGTTTGAATATATATCTAAATGAGTTCATCCTACCCCCAAAGAATACAAATTCTCTCTCTCCCTCTGTCAGGCTTTCTTCTTCTCTCTCTGGCTCTCTTTCCTTCCATTCAACACTGTCAATGATGTCAACATAGGTGAACTCTAACCTACGGCACTGTATACACTGGAGTGTTTAATTCGGATGTCATATATAAGTTTTTGAAAACAGCTATAAGGAGTCATTGTGGCCTAGTGGTTAAGGTCTCTGACTCTTGTTCCAAAGGTAAAGTGTTCAAATCCTGGTGTTTCACTGGTTGTTATTCCTCAATTAGAAATTAAGGCAATGGTTCTTCCTTTGATAAATGTTTTGCTTTTTGCCTTGTTTGAATATCTCTCTAAATGAGTTCATCTAACCACAAAGAATACAAATCTTCTCTCTCCCTCTGTCTGGCTTTCTTTTTCTCTCTCTGTCCCTCTTTCCTTCCATTCAACACTGTCAATAATGTCAACATGGGTGAAGTCTAAAATATGGCACTGCATACACTGGAGTGTTTGATCCGAATGTCATATATAAGTTTTCATGAAGATCACACATGAGACACTGTGGCCTTGTGGTTAAGTTCTCTGACTCTTACTTCAAAGGGTATGTGTTCAAATCCTGGTGTTTCATTGGTTCAGAGTCCTCACTCAAAAATTAAAGCCCTGCTAATTCCTTAGATAAAAGTTTTTCTTTTAACCTTGTTTGAATATATATCTAAATGAGTTCATCCTACCCCCAAAGAATACAAATCCTCTCTCTCCCGCTGTCTGGCTTTCTTTTTCCCTCTTTGTTCCTCTTTCCTTCCATTCAACACTGTCAATGATATCAACATGGGTGAACTCTAACCTAGGGCACAGCATATACTGGAGTGTTTGATCCGAATGTCATATATAAGTTTTCTTTGAGGTCACCCATGAGTTACTGTGGCGTAGTGGTTAAGGTCTCTGACGCTTACTCCAAAGGTTATGTGTTCAAATCCTGGTGTTTCTCAGGTTGTGAGACCACAGTCAAAAATGTAAGCAACTGTAATTTCTTTGATAAATGTTTTTCTTTTCGCCTTGTTTGAATATCTCTCTAAATGAGTTCATCTTACCCCTAAGATTACAAATCTTCTCTCTCCCTCTGTCTGGCTTTCTTTTTCTCTCTCTGACCCTCTTTCCTTCCATTCAACACTGTCAATAATGTCAACATAGGTGAACTGTAACCTACGGCACTGCACACACTGGAGTGTTTGATCCGAATGTCATATATAAGTTCTGGAGAGCAGCAGTTAAGAGTCACTGTGGCCTAGTGGTTAAGATCTCTCACTCTTTTTCCAAAGCTTAGGTGTACAGTTCCTGGTGTTTTACTTTTTGTGAGTCCTCAGTTAAAAATTAAGGCAATTGTTCTTTCTTTGATAAATGTTTTTCTTTTCGCCTTGTTTGAATATCTCTCTAAATGAGTTCATCTTACCCCTAAGATTACAAATCTTCTCTCTCCCTCTGTCTGGCTTCTATTTTCTCTCACAGTCCCTCTTTCCTTCCATTCAACACTGTCAATAATGTCAACATAGGTGAACTCTAACCTGTGGCACTGAATACACTGGAGTGTTTGATCCGAATGTCATATATAAGTTTTTGTGGATGCTACACATGAATCACTGTGGCCTAGTGGTTAAGGTCTCTGACTCTCACTTCAAAGGTTATGTGTTCAAACCATGGTGTTTCACTGGTAGAGCGTCCTCACTCAAAAATTAAAGCCCTGCTAATTCCTTAGATAAATGTTTTTCTTTTAACCTTGTTTGAAGATATATCTAAATGAGTTCATCCTACCCCCAAAGAATACAAATCCTCTCTCTCCCTCTGTCTGGCTTTCTTTTACTCTCTTTATCTCTCTTTCCTTCCATTCAACACTGTCAATGTCAATATAGGTGAACTCTAACATACGGCACTGTATACACCGGAGTGTTTAATTCGAATCTCATATATAAGTTTTTGAGAACAACTGTAAGGAGTCATTGTGGCCTAGTGGTTAAGGTCTCTGACTCTTATTCCAAAGGATAAGTGTTCAAATCTTGGTGTTTCACTGGTTGTGATTACTCAATAAAAATTAAGGCAATTTTTCTTCCTTTGATAAAGGTTTTTCTTTTTGCTTTGTTTGAATATCTCTCTAAATCAGTTCATATAACCGCAAAGAATACAAATCTTCTCTCTCCGTCTGGCTTTCTTTTTCTCTCTCTGACCCTCTTTCCTTCCATTCAACACTGTCAATAATGTCAACATAGGTGAACTGTAACCTACGGCACTGCACATACTGGAGTGTTTGATCCAAATGTCATATATAAGTTCTGGAGAGCAACAGTAAAGAATCACTGTGGCCTAGTGGTTAATCTCTCTCACTCTTATTCCAAAGGTTAAGTGTTCAGTTCCTGTTGTTTAACTGTTTGTGAGTACTCAGTTAAAAATTAAGGCAATCCTTCTTTCTTTGAAAAATGTTTTTCTGTTCGCCTTGTTTGAATATCTCTCTAAATCAGTTCATCTAACCCCAAGGAATACAAATCTTCTCTCTCCCTCTGTCTGGCTTTCTTTTTCTCTCTCTGTCCCTCTTTCCTTCCATTCAACACTGTCAATAATGTCAACATAGGTGAACTCTAACCTGTGGCACTGCACACACTGGAATGTTTGATCCGAATGTCATATATACGTTTTTGAGAGCAGCAGTAAGGAGACACTGTGGCCTAGTGGTTAAGATCTCTGATGTTTACTCCAAAGGGTATGTGTTCAAATTCTGGTGTTTCTCTTGTTGTGAGACCACAGTCAAAAATTAAAGCTATGGTAATTTCTTCGATAAATGTTTTTCTTTTCGCCTTGTTTGAATCTCTCTAAATGAGTTCATCATGCCCCTAAGAATACACATTTTCTCTCTCCCTCTGTCAGGCTTTCTTCTTCTCTCTCTGTCTCTCTTTCCTTCCATTCAACACTGTCAATGATGTCAACATAGGTGAACTCTAACCTATGGCACTGTATACACTGGAGTGTTTAATCTGAATGTCATATATAAGTTTTGAGAACAGCTGGAAGGAGTCACTGTGGCCTATTAGTTAAGTTCTCTGACTCTTATTCCAAAGATTAAGTGTTCAAATCCTGTTGTTTCATTTGTTGTAATTCCTCAGTTAGAAAATAAAGCATAGGTACTTCCTTTGATAAATGTTTTTCTTTTCGATTTGTTTGAATATCTCTCTAAATCAGTCCATCTAACCCCAAGGAATACAAATCTTCTCTCTCCCTCTGTCTGGCTTTCTTTTTCTCTCTCTGTCCCTCTTTCCTTCCATTCAACACTGTCAATAATGTCAATATAGGTGAACTCTAACCTGTGGCACTGCACACACTGGAGTGTTTGATCCGAATGTCATATGTAAGTTTTGGAGAGCAGCAATAAGGAGTCACTGTGGCCAAGTGGTTAAGGTCTCTGACTTTTATTCAAAACGATAAGTGTTCAATTCCTGGTGTTTTACTGGTTGTGAGTCCTCAGCTAAAAATTAAGGCAATGGTTCTTTCTTTGATAAATGTTCTTCTTTTCGCCTTGTTTGATTATCTCTCTAAATCAGTTCATCTAGCCCCCTGGAATACAAATCTTCTCTCTCCCTCTGTCTGGCTTCCATTTTCTCTCTCTGTCCCTCTTTCCTTCCATTCAACACTGTCAATAATGTCAACATAGGTGAACTCTAACCTTTGCCACTGCATACACTGGAGTGTTTGATCCGAATGTCATATATAAGTTTTGGTGGAGATCTCTGATGAGTAACTGTGGCCTAGTGGTTAAGTTCTCAGACTCTTGCTCTAAAGGTTTTGTGTTCAAATCCTGGTCTTTCAATGTGCATGCATTTTAAGGTAAAATTATAGGCAATGGTACTTTCTCTGGTAAATGTTGGAAAATATTTTTCATTTCTCCTGGTTTGACTATCTCTCTTTACAAGTATGTCTTACCCTAAAGAATACAATCTTCTCTCTCCCTCTGTCTGGCTTTTTTTTCTCTCTCTGTCCCTCTTTCCTTCCATTTAACTGTCAATGATGTCAACATAGGTGAACTCTAACCTACGGCACTGCATACACTGGAGTGTTTGATCCGAATGCCATATATACGTTTTTGAGCACGGCTATCATGAGTCCCTGTGGCCTAGTGGTTAAGGTCTTGGACTCTTACTCCAAAGGTTATGTGTTCAAATCGTGGTGTTTCAATGGTTGTGAGTCATCAGTCAAACATTAAAGCGATAGAAACTTTTTTGATAAATGTTTTTCTTTTCACCTTGTTTGAATATTTCTCTAAATGAGTTCATCTTAGCCCTTAGAATACACATATTCTCTCTCCCTCTGTAAGGCTTTCTTCTTCTCTCTCTGTCTCTCTTTCCTTCCATTCAACACTGTCAATGATGTCAACATAGGTGAACTCTAACCTACGGCACTGCAAACACTGGAGTGTTTGATCCGAATGTCATATATAGGTTTTTGAGAACAGCAGTAAGGAGACACTGTGGCCAAGTGCTTAAGATCTCTGATGCTTTCTCCAAAGGGTATGTGTTCAAATCCTGGTGTTTATCTGGTTGTGAGACCACAGTCAAAAATTAAAGCTATGGTCATTTCTTTGATAAATGTTTTTCTTTTCGCCTTGTTTGAATATCTCCCTAAATGAGTTCATCTTACCCCCAAGAATACAAATCTTTTCTATCCCTCTGTCTGGCTTTCTTTTTCACTCTTTGTCCCTCTTTCCTTCCATTCAACACTGTCAATGATGTCAACATAGGTGAACTCTAACCTACGGCACTGTATACACTGGAGTGTTTGATACGAATGTCATATATAAGTTTTCGTGGAGGTGACTCATGAGTCACTGTGGCCTAGAGGTATTGTCTCTGACGCTTGCTCCAAAGGTGATGTGTTCAAATCGTGGTGTTTCACTGGTTGTGAGTCCTCAGTCAAAAATTAAAGCAATGGTAACTTCTTTGATAAATGTTTTTCTTTTCGCCTCATTTGAATATCTCTCTAAATGAGTTCATCTTACCCCTTAGAATACAAATCTTCTCTCTCCCTCTGTAAGGCTTTCTTCTTCTCTCTCTGTCTCTCTTTCCTTCCATTCAACACTGTCAATGATGTCAACATAAGTGAACTCTAACCTACGGCACTGCAAACACTGGAGTGTTTGATTCGAATGTCATATATGAGTTTTGAAAACAGCAGTAAGGAGTCACTGTGGCCTAGTGGTTAAGATCTCAGATTCTTTCTCCAAAGGTTAAGTGTTCAAATACTGGTTGTGAGTCCTCAGTTAAAAATTAAGGCAATGGTTCTTTATTTGATAAATGTTTTTCTTTTCACCTTGTTTGAATATCTATCTAAATCAGTTCATCTAACCCCCTGGAATACAAATCTTCTCTCTCATTCTGTCTGGCTTCCATTTTCTCTCTCTGTCCCTCTTTCCTTCCATTCAACACTGTCAATGATGTCAACATAGGTGAACTCTGAGTGTTTGATCCGAATGTCATATATAAGTTTTCTTGGAGGCCTCTCAGGAGTTTCTGTGGCCTAGTGGTTAAGGTCTCTGATGCTTACTCCAAAGGTTATGTGTTCAAATCATGGTGTTTCTCTGGTTGTGAGACCACAGTCAAAAATTATAGCAATGCTAATTTCTTTGATAAATGTTTTTCTTTTCGCCTTGTTTGAATATCTCTCTAAATGAGTTCATCTTATCCCTAAGAATACAAAACTTCTCTCTCCCTCTGTCAGGCTTTCTTCTTCTCTCTCTGTCTCTCCTTCCTTCCATTCAACACTGTCAATGATGTCAACATAGGTGAACTCTAACCTACGGCACTGTATACACTGGAGTGTTTAATTCGAATGTCATATATAAGTTTTGGAGACTAGCAACAACGAGTCACTGTCGCCTAGTGGTTAAGGTCTCGGACTCTTATTCCAAAGGTTAAGTGTACAATTCCTGGTGTTTCACTTGTTGTGAGTCCTCAGCTAAAAATTAAGGCAATTGTTCTTTCTTTGATAAATGTTTTTCTTTTCGCCTTGTTTGAATATCTCTCTAAATCAGTTCATCTAACCCCAAGGAATACAAATCTTCTCTCTCCCTCTGTCTGGCTTTCTTTTTCTCTCTCTGTCCCTCTTTCTTTCCATTCAACACTGTCAATAATGTCAACATAGGTGAACTCTAACCTGTGGCACTGCACACACTGGAGTGTTTGATCCAAATGTCATATATAAGTTTTGGAGAGCAACAATAAGGAGTTGCTGTGGCCAAGTGATTAAGGTCTCTGACTCTTATTCCAAATGTTAAGTGTTCAATTACTGGTGTTTCACTGGTTATGAATCCTCAGCTAAAAATTAAGGCAATGGTTCTTTCTTTGATAAAAGTTCTTCTTTTCGACTTGTTTGAATATCTCTCTAAATCAGTTCATCTAACCCCCTGGAATACAAATCTTCTCTCTCCCTCGGTCTGGCTTCCATTTTCTCTCTCTGTCCCTCTTTCCTTCCATTCAACACTGTCAATAATGTCAACATAGGTGAACTCTAATCTGTGGCACTGAATACACTGGAGTGTTTGATCCGAATGTCATATAAAAGTTTTCATGGAGATTTTTGATGAGTCACTGTGGACTAGTGGTTAAGGTCTCTGACTCTTATGCCAAAGGTTATGTGTTTAAATGCTGGTGTTTCACTAGTTGCCAGTCCTCAGATATAAATTAAAGCACTGGCAATTCCTTTTGATAAATGTTTTTCTTTTAACCTTGTTTAAATATATATCTAAATGAGTTCATCCTACCCCAAAGAATACAAATCTTCTCTCTCACTCTGTTTGGCTTTCATTTTCTCTCTCTGTCCCACTTTACTTCCATTCAACACGGTCAATGATGTCAACATTGGTGAACTCTAACCTATGGCACTACATACAATGGATTGGTTGATCGGTATGTCATATATAAGTTTTTGAGCATAGCATTCATGAGTCACTGTGGCCTAGTGGTTGAGTTCTAGGACTCTTGCGCTAAAGGTTTTGTGTGCAAATCCTGGTCTTTCAATGTGCATGGATTTTAAGGTAAAATTATAGGCAATGGTACTTTCTCTGATAAATGTTGGAAAATATTTTTCATTTCTCCTAGTTTGACTATCTCTCTTTACAAGTATGTCTTACCCTAAAGAATACAAATCTTCTCTCTCCCTCTGTCAGGCTTTTTTTTCTCTCTCTGTCCCTCTTTCCTTCCATTTAACAGTCAATGATGTCAACATAGTTGAACTCTAACCTACGGCACTGCATACAGTGGAGTGTTTGATCCGAATGTCATATATAAGTTTTTGAGCAGAACCATCATGAGTCACTGTGGCCTAGTGGTTAAGGTCTTGGACTCTTACTCCAAATGTTATGTGTTTGAATCCTGGTGTTTCACTGGTTGTGAGTCCTCAGTTAAAAATTAAGTTGTTCTTTCTTTGATAAATGTTTTTCTTTTCACCTTGTTTGAATATCTCTCTAAATGAGTTCATCTTACACCATAGAATACAAATATTCTCTCTCCCTCTGTAAGGCTTTCTTCTTCTCTCTCTGTCTCTCTTTCCTTCCATTCAACACTGTCAATAATGTCAACATAGGTGAACTCTAACCTGTGGCACTGCACACGCTGGAGTGTTTGATCCGAATGTCATATATAAGTTTTGGAGAGCAGCAATTAGGAGTAACTCTGGCCTAGTGGTTAAGGTCTCTGACTCTTATTCCAAAGGTTAACTGTTCAATTCCTGGTGTTTCACTGGTTGTTAGTCCTCAGCTAAAAATTAAGGCATTAATTCTTTCTTTGATAAATGTTTTTCTTTTCGCCTTGTTTGAATATCTCTCTAAATCAGTTCATCTAACCCCAAGGAATACAAATCTTCTCTCTCCCTCTGTCTGGCTTTCTTTTTCTCTCTCTGTCCCTCTTTCCTTCCATTCAACACGGTCAATAATGTCAACATAGGTGAACAATAACCTGTGGCACTGCACACACTGGAGTGTTTGATCCGAATGTCATATATAAGTTTTGGAGAACAGCAATAAGGAGTCACTGTGGCAAAGTGGTTAAGGTCTCTGACTTTTATTCCAAAGGATAAGTTTTTCAATTCCTGGTGTTTTGCTGGTTGTTAGTCCTCAGCTAAAAATTAAGGCAATGGTTCTTTCTTTGATAAATGTTCTTATTTTCGCCTTGTTTGAATATCTCTCTAAATCAGTTCATCTAACCCCCTGGAATACAAAACTTCTCTCTCCCTCGGTCAGGCTTTCTTCTTCTCTCTCTGTCTCTCTTTCCTTCCATTCAACACTGTCAATGATGTCAAGATTGGTGAACTCTAACCTATGGCACTACATACACTGGTGTGGCTGATCGGGATGTCATATATAAGTTTTTGAGCCTAGCATTCATGAGTCACTGTGGCCTAGCGGTTAAGTTCTCAGACTCTTGCTCTAAAGGTTTTGTGTTCAAATCCTGGTCTTTCAATGTGCATGGATTTTAACCCCTTCGCTGCTAGGCTTTTTCCCCTCCTGTGCTAAGCCTTTTTTTGGCTATTTGGGGTAGTTCGCGCTTAGGCCCCTGTAACTTTTTGACCACATAACGTATCCACGCCAAATTTGCGTCCTTTTTTTCCAACATCATGGGGATTCTAAAGGTACCCAGGGTTTGTGGATTCCCCTGGAGGGGACCCATAAATTAGCCAAAATACAGCTAAATTTTGTTTTTTTGGGGAAAAATGCGAAAAAGGGCTACAGATGAAAGCGTCTGGTTTTTCCCTGCAAATGGCATCAAAAAGGGGTTGTGGTGCTGAAATCACCATCTTCCCAGCTTTCAGGGATAAGCAGACTTTTGTCAGAAAACCAAATTTTTGTACACAGTTTTGGCATTTTTCTGGGACATAGTCTATTTTTGCTATTTTTTGTGCTTTCAACCTCCTTCCAGTTAATGGTAGAAATGGGTATGAAAGCAATAATGGATCCTAGAAAGCTATACATTTCTGAAAAGTAGACAAAAGTCTGAATTCAGCAAGGGGTCATTTGTGTAGATCCTTCAAGTTTTCTTTATAGAAAGAAACAGTTAAATATAGGAAAAAATTTAAATTAGTTGAAAAAATCAGCCATTTTTGTCAACATTTTCACCTGTAACTTCTTCTAATTATGACAGCTATTTGAAAGCAATATACCGTTACATCCGCTGGACCTTTCTGGTTGTGGCGATATATAGGACTTGTAGGTTCACCAAGAACCCGACGAACCCAGAGCCAATAACTGAGCAGCGTCTTGCAATGGTTTTTTATTATGTACCGGGTATATAGCAATTATTCTTGGAAAATATATACATGGAAAAATCGGTATGAAAGACACCTATATATTTCTGAAATGGGAACAAAATATAGAGTTTAGAAATAGTAGATATTTGCACATTTCCAAAATTGGGAGTACCCATACTAGCATGAGAATTATAGGACATTTTTCAAAATGACTTCTTTTTACACATTGTCTTTCATTTGGAAGGCAGAAATGCATCAAAAGTCAATAGATAATAACAGTTGCTCTACAATTTTGTGTTACCCTAAGTCTCCCGATAAAAATGGTACCTCACTTGTGTGGGTAGGCCTAGTGCCTGCAACAGGAAACGGCCCAAAACGGAACGTGGACACACCACATTTTCACAGTGAAAAATGACCCTTTTTTTGCAAAGTGCCTAGCTGTAGTTTTTTAACCCTAGCTCTGCCGGCACCTAGGGAAACCTAGCAAACCTATACATTTTTGAAAACTAGACACCCAGGGGAATCCAGGATGGGGTGACTTGACTGGCTCTCACCAGGTTCTGTTACCCAGAATCCCTTGCAAACCTAAAACATTGTCAAAAAAAACACATTTTCCTCACTTTTCTGTGGTGAAAACTTCTGGATTCTGTGTGGATCCACAAACTTCCACCCACCCCGCGTTCCCCAAAGTCTTCCGAGAAAAATGGTACCTCACTTGTGTGGGTAGGCCTAGTGCCCGCAACAGGAAACAGCGAAAAAACGCAACGTGGACACACCACATTTTCACAGTGAAAAATGACCCTTTTTTTGCAAAGTGCCTAGCTGTAGTTTTTGAACCCTAGCTCTGCCGGCACCTAGGGAAACCTAGCAAACCTATACATTTTTTAAATCTAGACACCCAGGGGAATCCAGGATGGGGTGACTTGACTGGCTCTCACTAGGTTCTGTTACCCAGAATCCCTTGCAAACCTAAACAATTGTCAAAAAAACCAGATTTTCCTCACTTTTCTGTGGTGGAAAGTTGTGGAATCTGCGTGGATCCACAAAATTCCACCCACCCCGCATTCCCCAAAGTCTTCCGAGAAAAATGGTACCTCACTTGTGTGGGTAGGCCTAGTGCCCGCGACAGGAAACAGCGCAAAACACAACGTGGACACACCACATTTTCACAGTGAAAAATGACCCTTTTTTTGCAAAGTGCTTAGCTGTAGTTTTTGAACCCTAGCTCTGCCGGCACCTAGGGAAACCTAGCAAACCTATAGATTTTTGAAAACTAGACACCCAGGGGAATCCAGGATGGGGTGACTTGACTGGCTCTCACCAGGTTATGTTACCCAGAATCCCTTGCAAACCTAAAAAAGTGTAAAAAAAACACATTTTCCTCGCTTTTCTGTGGTGGAAAGTTCTGGAATCTGCATGGATCCACAAAATTCCACCCACCCCACGTTCCCCAAAGTCTTCTGAGAAAAATGGCACCTCACTTGTGTGGGTAGGCCTAGTGCCCGCGACAGGAAACGACGCAAAACGCAACGTGGACACACCCCAATTTCACTGTGAAAAATGACCCTTTTTTGGCAAAGTGCCAAGCTGTAGTTTTTGAACCCTAGCTCTGCCGGCACTTAGGGAAACCTACCAAACCCACACATTTCTGAAACGTAGACACATGGGAGATTCCAGGGAGGTATGGCTTGCGTGGATCCCCCAATGTTTTCTTACCCAGAATCCCCCAGAAACCTGAAAGTTTACTGAAAAAATCACTTTTTTCACACATTATTGTGTGGGAAAGTTGTGGCATCACCGGGCTGACACAAATTTCCTACCACCCAGCATTGCCCCAGGTCTCCCGATAAAAATGGTGCCTCACTCGGGTGGGAGGCCCAAGTACCCGCGACAGGCAAGGGCCCAAAACGTATTGAGGCGACATCAAAAATGCCTATCAGAAGACGACCTGGTTTTGCAAGGGGGGTCCCAAGACTTTTTGGCCCGGGGCTCGGCAGCCACCTAGGAAAACCTAGCAAACCCACACATTTCTGAAAAGTAGACACCGGGGGGATTCCAGGGAGGTATGGCTTGAGTGGATCCACCAACATTTTCTTACCCAGAATCAACTGCAAACCTGGAATTTTGCTGAAAAAATCACTTTTTTCACACATTTTTGTGTGGGAAAGTTGTGGCATCACCGGGCTGACACAAATTTCCTACCACCCAGCATTCCCCCAGGTCTCCCGATAAAAATGGTGCCTCACTCGGGTGGGAGGCCCAAGTACGCGCGACAGGCAGGGGCCCAAAACGTATTGAGGCGACATCAAAATAGCCTATCAGAAGACGACCTGGTTTTGCAAGGGGGTCCCATGACTTTTGGCCCGGGGCTCGGCGGCCACCTAGGGAAACCTAGCAAACCCACACATTTCTGAAAAGTAGACACCCGGGGATTCCAGGGAGGTATGGCTTGCGTGGATCCACCAACGTTTTCTTACCCAGAATCCCCTGCAAACCTGAAATTTTGCTGAAAAAATCACTTTTTTCACACATTTTTGTGTGGGAAAGTTGTGGCATCACCGGGCTGACACAAATTTCCTACCACCCAGCGTTCCCCCAGGTCTCCCGATAAAAATGGTGCCTCACTCGGGTGGGAGGCCCAAGTACGCGCGACAGGCAAGGGCCCAAAACGTATTGAGTCAACATCAAAATTGCCTATCAGAAAACGACCTGGTTTTGCAAGGGGGGTCCCATGACTCTTTGGCCCGGGGCTTGGCGGCCACCTAGGGAAACCTACCAAACCCACACATTTCTGAAAAGAAGACACCCGGGGGATTCCAGGGAGGTATGGCTTGCGTGGATCCCCCAACATTTTCTTACCCAGAATCCCCCAGAAACCTTAAATTTTGCTGAAAAAGTCACTTTTTTCAAACATTTTTGTGTAGGAAAGTTGTGGCATCACCGGGCTGACACAAATTTCCTACCACCCAGCATTGCCCCAGGTCTCCCGATACAAATGGTGCCTCACTCGGGTGGGAGGCCCAAGTACCCGCAACAGGCATGGGCCCAAAACGTATTGAGGCAACATCAAAATTGCCTATCAGAAGACGACCTGGTTTTGCAAGGGGGTCCCATGACTTTTGGCCCGGGGCTCGGCGGCCACCTAGAGAAACCTACCAAACCCACACATTTCTGAAAACTAGACACCCGGGGATTCCAGGGAGGTATGGCTTGCGTGGATCCACCAACATTTTCTTACCCAGAATCCCCTGCAAACCTGAAATTTTGCTGAAAAAATCACTATTTTCACACATTTTTGTGTGGGAAAGTTGTGGCATCACCGGGATGACACAAATTTCCTACCACCCAGCGTTCCCCCAGGTCTCCCGATAAAAATGGTGCCTCACTCAGGTGGGAGGCCCAAGTACCCGCGACAGGCACGGGCCCAAAACATTTTGTGATAGGCAATTTCAATGTTGCCTCAATATATAAGTTTTGGATAGCAACAGTAAGGAGTCACTGTGGCCTAGTGGTTAAGGTCCCTGACTCTTATGCCAAAGGTTAAGTGTTCAATTCCTTGTGTTTCACTTGTTGTGAGTCCTCAGCTAAAAATTAAGGCAATGGTTCTTTCTTTGATAAATGTTTTTCTTTTCACCTTGTTTGAATATCTCTCTAAATCAGTTCATCTAACCCCAAGGAATACAAATCTTCTCTCTCCCTCTGTCTGGCTTTCTTTTTCTCTCTCTGTCCCTCTTTCCTTCCATTCAACACTGTCAATAATGTCAACATAGGTGAACTCTAACCTGTGGCACTGCACACACTGGAGTGTTTGATCCGAATGTCATATATAAGTTTTGGAGAGCAGCAATAAGGAGTCACTGTGGCCAAGTGGTTAAGGTCTCTGACTCTTATCCAA
Source organism: Calotriton arnoldi (assembly GCA_963921515.1). Taxonomy (NCBI): domain Eukaryota; kingdom Metazoa; phylum Chordata; class Amphibia; order Caudata; family Salamandridae; genus Calotriton; species Calotriton arnoldi. Next base: position 212,036 of record CAWUFW010003818.1, read on the forward strand.
ATATTAAGTGTTCAATTACTGATCTTTCACTGGTTGTGAATCCTCAGCTAAAAATTAAGGCAATGGTTCTTTCTTTGATAAATGTTCTTCTTTTTGCCTTGTATGAATATCTCTCTAAATCAGTTCATCTAACCCCCTGGAATACAAATCTTCTCTCTCCCTCTGTCTGGCTTCCATTTTCTCTCTCTGTCCCTCTTTCCTTCCATTCAACACTGTCAATAATGTCAACATAGGTGAACTCTAACCTGTGGCACTGCATACACTGTAGTGTTTGATCCGAATGTCATATATAAGTTTTCGTAGGGATCTCTGATGAGTCACTGTGGTCTAGTGGTTAAGGTCTCTTACTCCAAAGGTTATGTGTTTAAATGCAGGTGTTTCACTGGTTGACAGTCCTCAGACATAAATTAAAGCACTGGTAATTCCTTTGATAAATGTTTTTCTTTTAACCTTGTTTAAATATATATCTAAATGAGTTCATCCTACCCCAAAGAATACAAATCTTTTCTCTCACTTTGTTTGCCTTTCATTTTCTCTCTCTGTCCCTCTTTACTTCCATTCAACACTGTCAATGATGTCAACATTGGTGAACTCTAGCCTATGGCACTACATACACTGGAGTGGTTGATCGAAATGTCATATATAAGTTTTTGATCATAAGATTCATGAGTCACTGTGGCCTAGTGGTTAAGTTCTCGGACTTTTGCTCTAAAGGCTTTGTGTTCAAATCCTGGTCTTTCAATGTGCATGGATTTTAAGGTAAAATTATAGGCAATGGTACTTTCTCTGATAAATGTTGGAAAATATTTTTCATTTCTCCTAGTTTGACTATCTCTCTTTACAAGTATGTCTTACCTTAAAGAATACAAATCTTCTCTCTCCCTCTGTCTGGCTTTTTTCTCTCTCTGTCCCTCTTTCCTTCCATTTAACAGTCAATGATGTCAACATAGGTGAACTCTAACCTACGGCACTGCATACACTGGAGTGTTTGATCCGAATGTCATATATACATTTTTGAACACAATCATCATGAGTCACTGTGGGCTAGTGGATAAGGTCTTGGACTCTGACTCCAAAGGTTATGTGTTCAAATCGTGGTGTTTCACAGGTTGTGAATCATCAGTCAAAAATTAAAGCAATGGTAACTTCTTTGATAAACGTTTTTCTTTTCGCCTTGTTTGAATATCTCTCTAAATGAGTTCATCTTACCCCTAAGAATACAAATCTTCTCTCTCCCTCTGTCAGGCTTTCTTCTTCTCTCTCTGTCTCTCTTTCCTTCCATTCAACACTGCCAATGATGTCAACATAGGTGAACTCTAACCTACGGCACTGTATACACTGGAGTGTTTAATTCGAATGTCATATATAAGTTTATGAAACCACTTTAAGGAGTCATTGTGGCCTAGTGGTTAAGGTCTCTGACTCTTATTCCAAATGGTAAGTGTTCAAATCCTGGTGTTTCACTGTTTGTTATTCCTCAGTTAGAAATTAAGGCAATGGTTCTTACTTTGATAAAGGTTTTTCTTTTCGCTTTGTTTGAATATCTCTCTAAATCAGTTCATATAACCGAAAAGAATACAAATCTTCTCTCTCCCTCTGTCTGGCTTTCTTTTTCTCTCTCTGACCCTCTTTCCTTCCATTCTAGACTGTCAATATTGTCAACATAGGTGAACTGTAACCTTTCGGCACTGCACACACTGGAGTGTTTAATCCGAATGTCATATATAAGTTCTGGAGAGTAGCAGTAAGGAGTCACTGTGGCCTAGTGGTTAAGATCTCTCACTCTTATTCCAAAGGTTAAGTGTTCAATTCCTGGTTGTTTACTGTTTGTGAGTCCTCAGTTAAAAATGAAGGCAATTGTTCTTTCTTTGATTAATGTTTTTCTGTTCGCCTTGTTTGAATAACTCTCTAAATCAGTTCATCTAACCCCAAGGAATACAAATCTTCTCTCTCCCTCTGTCTGACTTTCTTTTTCTCTCTCTGTCCCTCTTTCCTTCCATTCAACACTGTCAATAATGTCAACATAGGTGAACTCTAACCTGTGGCACTGCACACACTGGAGTGTTTGCTCCGAATGTCATATATAAGTTTTGGAAAACAGCAATACGGAGTAACTGTGGCCTAGTGGTTAAGGTCTCTGACTCTTATTCCAAAGGTTAAGTGTTCAATTCCTGGTGTTTCACTTGTTGTGAGTCCTCAGCCAAAAATAAGCACTTTGTTCTTTCTTTGATAAATGGTATTCTTTTCACCTTGTTTGAATATCTCTCTAAATCAGTTCATCTAACCCCAAGGAATACAAATCTTCTCTCTCCCTCTGTCTGGCTTTCTTTTTCTCTCTCTGTCCCTCTTTCCTTCCATTCAACACTGTCAATAATGTCAACATAGGTGAACTCTAACTGCATACACTGGAGTGTTTGATCCAAATGTCTTATATAAGTTTTCGTGAACATCACTGATGATTCACTGTGGCCTAGTGGTTAAGGTCTCTGACTCTTACTCCAGAGGTTATGTGTTTAAACGCTGGTGTTTCACTGTTTGCCAATCCTCAGACATAAATTAAAGCACTGGTAATTCCTTTGATATATGTTTTTCTTTTAACCTTGTTTAAATATATATCTAAATGAGTTCATCCTACCCCAAAGAATACAAATCTTCTCTCTCACTCTGTTTGCCTTTCATTTTCTCTCTCTGTCCCTCTTTACTTCCATTCAGCAATGTCAATGATGTCAACATTGGTGAACTCTAACCTATGGCACTACATACACTGGAGTGGTTGATCGGAATGTCATATATAAGTTTTTGAGCATAGCATTCATGTGTCACTGTGGCCTAGTGGTTAAGTTCTCAGACTCTTGCTACAAAGGTTTTGTGTTCAAATCCTGCTATAAAGGTTTTGTGTTCAAATCCTGGTCTTTCAGTGTGCATGGATTTTAAGGTAAAATTATAGGCAATGGTACTTTCTCTGATAAATGTTGGAAAATATTTTTCATTTCTCCTAGTTTGACTATCTCTCTTTACAAGTATGTCTTACCCTAAAGAATACAAATCTTCTCTCTCCCTCTGTCTGGCTTTTTTTTATCTCTCTGTCCCTCTTTCCTTCCATTTAACAGTCAATGATGTCAACATAGGTGAACTCTAACCTACGGCACTGCATACACTGGAGTATTTGATCCGAATGTCATATATAAGTTTTTGAGCACAATCATCATGAGTCACTGTGGCCTAGTGGTTAAGGTCTTTCACTCTTACTCCAAAGGTTATGTGTTCAAATCGTGGTGTTTGACTGGTTGTGAGTCATTAGTCAGAAATTAAAGCAATGGTAACTTCTTTGATAAATGTTTTTCTTTTCGACTTGTTTGAATATTTCTCTAAATGAGTTCATCTTAGCCCTTAGAATACAAATATTCTCTCTCCCTCTGTAAGGCATTATTCTTCTCTCTCTGTCTCTCTTTCCTTCCATTCAACACTGCCAATGATGTCAACATAGGTGAACTCTAACCTACGGCACTGTATACACTGGAGTGTTTAATTCGAATGTCATATATAAGTTTTTGAAAACAGCTGCAAGGAGTCATTGTGGCCTAGTGGTTAAGGTCTCTAACTCTTGTTCCAAATGGTAAGTGTTCAAATCCTGGTGTTTCACTGGTTGTGAGTCCTCAGCTAAAAATTAAGGCAATTGTTCTTTCTTTGATAAATGTTTTTCTTTTCGCCTTGTTTGAATATCTCTCTAAATCAGTTCATCTAACCCCAAGGAATACAAATCTTCTCTCTCCCTCTTTCAGGCTTTCTTCTTCTCTCTCTGTCCCTCTTTCCTTCCATTCAACACTGTCAATAATGTCAACATAGGTGAACTCTAACCTGTGGCACTGCACAGACTGGAGTGTTTGATCCAAATGTCATATATAAGTTTTTGAGAACAGCAGAAAGGATTCACTGTGGCCTAGTGGTTAAGGTCTTTGACTCTTATTCCAAAGGTTTTGTGTTTGAATCCTGGTGTTTCACTTGTTGTAAGTCGTCAGTTAAAAATTAAGGCAATGGTTCTTTCTTTGATAAATGTTTTTCTTTTCACCTTGTTTGAATATCTCTCTAAATGAGTTCATCTTACCCCTAAGAATACAAATCTTCTCTCTCCCTCTGTCAGGCTTTCTTCTTCTCTCTCTGTTTCACTTTCCTTCCATTCAACGCTGTCAATGATGTCAACATAGGTGAACTCTAACCTACGGCACTGTATACACTGGAGTGTTTAATTCGAATGTCATATATAAGTTTTTGAGAACAGCTATAAGGAGTCATTGTGGCCTAGTGGTTAAGGTCTCTGACTCTTATTCCAAATGTTAAGTGTTCAAATCCTGGTGTTTCACTGGTTGTGAGTCCTCAGTTAGAAATTAAGGCAATGGTTCTTCCTTTGATAAAGGTTTTTCTTTTCGCTTTGTTTGAAAATCTCTCTAAATCAGTCCATATAACCGCAAATAATACAAATCTACTCTCTCCCTCTGTCTGGCTTTCTTTTTCTCTCTCTGACCCTCTTTCCTTCCATTCAACACTGTCAATAATGTCAACATAGGTGAACTGTAACCTACGGCACTGCACACACTGGAGTGTTTGATCCGAATGTCATATATAAGTTCTGGAGAGCATGTGTAAGGAGTCAATGTGGCCTAGTGGTTAAGATCTCTCACACTTATTCCAAAGCATAAGTGTTCAATTCCTGGTGTTTTACTGTTTGTGAGTCCTTAGTTAAAAATGAAGGTAATTGTTCTTTCTTTGATAAATGTTTTTCTGTTCACCTTGTTTGAATATCTCTCTAAATCAGTTCATCTAACCCCAAGGAATACAAATCTTCTCTCTCCCTCTGTCTGGCTTTCTTTTTCTCTCTCTGTCCCTCTTTCCTTCCATTCAACACTGTCAATAATGTCAACATAGGTGAACTCTAACCTGTGGCACTGTACACACTGGAGTGTTTGATCCGAATGTCATATATAAGTTTTGGAAAACAGCAATAAGGAGTAACTGTGGCCTAGTGGTTAAGGTCTCTGACTCTTATTCCAAAGGTTAAGAGTTCAATTTCTGGTGTTTCACTTGTTGCCAGTCCTCAGCTAAAGATTAAGGCAATGGCTTTTTCTTTGATTAGTGTTTTTCTTTTCGCCTTGTTTGAATATCTCTCTAAATCAGTTCATCTAACCCCAAGGAATACAAATCTTCTCTCTCCCTCTGTCTAGCTTTCTTTTTCTGTCTCTGTCCCTCTTTCCTTCCATTCAACACTGTCAATAATGTCAACATAGGTGAACTCTAACCTGTGGCACTGCACACACTGGAGTGTTTGATCCCAATGTCATATATACGTTTTGGAGTGCAGCAATAAGGAGTCACTGTGGCCAGGTGGTTAAGGTCTCTGAATCTTATTCCAAAGGTAAAGTGTTCAATTCCTGGTGTTTCACTGGTTGTTAGTATTCAGCTAAAAATTAAGGCAATGGTTCTTTCTTTGATAAATGTTCTACTTTTCGCCTTGTTTGAATATTTCTCTAAATGAGTTCATCTTAGCCCTTAGAATACAAATATTCTCTCTCCCTATGTAAGGATTTCTTCTTCTCTCTCTGTCTCTTTTTATTCCATTCAACACTGTCAATGATGTTAACATAGGTGAACTCTAACCTACGGCACTTCAAACACTGGAGTGTTTGATCCGAATCTCATATATAAGTTTTTGAAAAGAGCAGTAAGGAGTCACTGTGGCCTAGTGGTTAAGGTCTCTGACTCTTATTACAAAGGTTATGTGTTTGAATACTGGTGTTTCACTGGTTGTGAGTCCTCAGTTAAAAATTAAGGCAATCATTCTTTCTTTGATAAATGTTTTTCTTTTCACCTTGTTTGAATATCTCTCTAAATGAGTTCATCTAACCCAAAAGAATACAAATCTTCTCTCTCCCTCTGTCTGGCTTTCTTTTTCTCTCTCTGTCCTTCTTTCCTTTCATTCAACACTGTCAATAATGTCAACATGGGTGAAGTAAACCTCTGGCACTGCATACACTGGAGTGTTTGATCCGAATGTCATATATAAGTTTTCTTGGAGATCACTCATGTGTCACTGTGGCCTAGTGGTTAAGGTCCCTGACTCTTACTTCAAAGGTTATGTGTTCAAATCCTGGTGTTTCAATGGTTGGGAGCCCTCACTCAAAAATTAAAGCCCTGCTAATTCCTTAGATAAATGTTTTTCTTTTAACCTTGTTTGAATATATATCTAAATGAGTTCATCCTACCCCCAAAGAATACAAATTCTCTCTCTCCCTCTGTCTGGCTTTCTTTTTCTCTCTTTGTCCCTCTTTCCTTCCATTCAACACTGTCAATGATATCAACATAGGTGAACTCTCACCTAGGGCACAGCATATACTGGAGTGTTTGATCCGAATGTCATATATAAGTTTTCTTGGAGGTCCCTCATGAGTTATTGTAGCCTAGTGGTTAAGGTCTATGACGCTTACTCCAAAGGTTATGTGTTCAAATCCTGGTGTTTCACAGGTTGTGAGACCACAGTCAAAACTTAAAACAATGGTAATTTCTTTGATAAATGTTCTTGTTTTCGCCTTGTTTGAATATCTCTCTAAATGAGTTCATCTTACCCCTAAGAATACAAATCTTCTCTCTCCTCTGTCAGTCTTTCTTCTTCTCTCTCTGTTTCACTTTCCTTCCATTCAACACTGTCAATGATGTCAACATAGGTGAACTCTCAACCTACGGCACTGCACACACTGGAGTGTTTGATCCGAATGTCATATATAAGTTCTGGAGAGCATGAGTAAGGAGTCAATGTGGCCAAGTGGTTAAGATCTCTCACTCTTATTCCAAAGGTTAAGTGTTCAATTCCTGGTGTTTTACTGGTTGTTAGTCCTCAGCTAAAAATTAAGGAACTGGTTCTTTCTTTGATAAATGTTCTTCTTTTCGCCTTGTTTGAATATCTCTCTAAATCAGTTCATCTAACCCTCTGGAATACAAATCTTCTCTCTCCCTCTGTCTGGCTTCTACTTTCTCTCTCTGTCCCTCTTTCCTTCCATTCAACACTGTCAATAATGTCAACATAGGTGAACTCTAACCTGTGGCACTGCATACACTGGAGTGTTTGATCCGAATGTCATATATAAGTTTTCGTGGGGATCACTGATGATTCTCTGTGGCCTAGTGGTTAAGGTTTCTGATTCTTATTCCAAAGGTTATGTGTTTAAATGCTGGTGTTTCACTGGTTGTTAGTCCTCAGACATAAATTAAAGCACTGGTAATCCCTTTGATTAATGTTTTTCTTTTAACCTTGTTTAAATATATATCTAAATGAGTTCATCCTACCCCAAAGAATACAAATCTTCTCTCTCACTCTGTTTGGCTTTCATTTTCTCTCTCTGTCCCTCTTTACTTCCATTCAACACTGTCAATGATGTCAACATTGGTGAACTCTAACCTATGGCATTACATACACTGGAGTGGTTGATCGGAATGTCATATATACGTTTTTGAGTATAGAGTTCATGAGGCAATGTGGCCTAGTGGTTAAGTTCTCGGACTCTTGCTCTAAAGTTTTTGTGTTCAAATCCTGGTCTTTCAATGTGCATGGATTTTAAGGTAAAATTATAGGCAATGGAACTTTCTCTGATAAATGTTGGAAAATATTTTTCATTTCTCCTAGCTTGACTATCTCTCATTACAAGTATGTCTTACCCTAAAGAATACAAATCTTCTCTCTCCCTCTGTCTGGCTTTATTTTCTCTCTCTGTCCCTCTTTCCTTCCATTAAACACTGTCAATGATGTCAACATAGGTGAACTCTAACCTACGGCACTGCATACACTGGAGTGTTTGATCCGAATGTCATATATAAGTTTTTGAGAAGAACAGTAAGGAGACACTGTGGCCTAGTGGTTAAGATGTCTGATGTTTACTCCAAAGGGTATGTGTTCAAATCCTGGTGTTTCTCTGGTTGTGAGACCACTGTCAAATATTAAGGCAATCTTTCTTTCATCAATGTTTTTCTTTTCGCCTTGTTTGAATATCTCTCTAAATCAGTTCATCTAACCCCAAGGAATACAAATATTCTCTCTCCCTCTGTCTGGCTTTCTTTTTCTCTCTCCCTCTTTCCTTCCATTCAACACTGTCAATAATGTCAACATAGGTAAACTCTAACCTGTGGCACTGCACACACTGGAGTGTTTGATCCGAATGTCATATATACGTTTTGGAGAGCAGCAATAAGGAGTCACTGTGGCCAAGTGGGTAAGATCTCTGACTCTTATTCCAAACGTTAAATGTTCGATTCCTGGTGTTTCACTAGTTGTGAGTCCTCAGCTAAAAATAAAGGCAATGGTTCTATATTTGATAAATGTTTTTCTTTTCGCCTTGTTTGAATATCTCTCTAAATCAGTTCATCTAACCCCAAGGAATACAAATCTTCTCTCTCCCTCTGTCTGGCTTCCATTTTCTCTCTCTGTCCCTCTTTCCTTCCATTCAACACTGTCAGTAATGTCAACATAGGTGAACTCTAACCTGTGGCACTGCATACACTGGAGTGTTTGATCCAAATGTCATATATATGTTTTCATAGAGTTCATACATGAGTTGCTGTGGCCTAGTGGTTAAGGTCTCTGACTCTTACATCAAAGGTTATGTGTTCAAATCGTGGTGTTTCACTGAAAAAGAGTCCTCACTCAAAAATTAACGCCCTGGTAATTCCTTAGATAAATGTTTTTCTTTTAACCTTGTTTGAATATATATCTAAATGAGTTCATCCTACCCCCAAAGAATACAAATCCTCTCTCTCCCTCTGTCTGGCTTTCTTTTTCTCTCTTTGTCACTCTTTCCTTGCATTCAACACTATCAATGATATCAACATAGGTGAACTCTAACCTAGGGCACAGCATATACTGGAGTGTTTGATCCGAATGTCATATATAAGTTTTCTTGGGGTCACTCATGAGTTACTGTGGCCTAGTGGTTAAGGTCTCTGAAGCTTACCTCAAACGTTATGTGTTCAAATCCTGGTGTTTCTCTGGTTGAGAGACCACAGTCTAAAAGCAATGGTAATTTCTTTGATAAATGTTTTTCTCTTCGCCTTGTTTGAACATCTCTATAAATGAGTTCATCCTACCCCTAAGAATACAAATCTTCTCTCTCCCTCTTTCAGGCTTTCTTCTTCTCTCTGTCTCTCTTTCCTTCCATTAAACACTGTCAATGATGTCAACATAGGTGAACTCTAACCTACGGCACTGCATACACTGGAGTGTTTGATCCGAATGTCATATATAAGTTTTTGAGAAGAGTAGTAAGGAGACACTGTGGCCTAGTGGTTAAGATGTCTGATGGTTACTCCAAAGGGTATGTGTTCAAATCCTGGTGTTTCTCTGGTTGTGAGACCACTGTCAAATATTAAGGCAATAGTACTTTCTTTCATCAATGTTTTTCTTTTCGCCTTGTTTGAATATCTCTCTAAATCAGTTCATCTAACCCCAAGGAATACAAATAGTCTCTCTCCCTCTGTCTGGCTTTCTTTTTCTCTCTCCCTCTTTCCTTCCATTCAACACTGTCAATAATGTCAACATAGGTAAACTCTAACCTGTGGCACTGCACACACTGGAGTGTTTGATTCGAATGTCATATATACGTTTTGGAGAGCAGCAATAAGGAGTCACTGTGGCCAAGTGGGTAAGGTCTCTGACTCTTATTCCAAACGATAAGTGTTTGATTCCTGGTGTTTCACTGGTTGTGAGTCCTCAGCTAAAAATAAAGGCAATGGTTCTTTATTTGATAAATATTTTTCTTTTCGCCTTGTTTGAATATCTCTCTAAATCAGTTCATCTAACCCCAAGGAATACAAATCTTCTCTCTCTCTCTGTCTGGCTTCCATTTTCTCTCTCTGTCTCTCTTTCCTTCCATTCAACACTGTCAGTAATGTCAACATAGGTGAACTCTAACCTGTGGCACTGCATACACTGGAGTGTTTGATCCAAATGTCATATATATGTTTTCATAGATTTCATACATGAGTTGCTGTGGCCTAGTGGTTAAGGTGTCTGACTCTTACATCAAAGGTTATGTGTTCAAATCGTGGTGTTTCACTGAAAAAGAGTCCTCACTCAAAAATTAACTCCCTGATAATTCCTTAGATAAATGTTTTTCTTTTAACCTTGTTTGAATATATATCTAAATGAGTTCATCCTACCCCCAAAGAATACAAATCCTCTCTCTCCCTCTGTCTGGCTTTCTTTTTCTCTCTTTGTCACTCTTTCCTTCCATTCAACACTATCAATGATATCAACATAGGTGAACTCTAACCTAGGGCACAGCATATACTGGAGTGTTTGATCCGAATGTCATATATAAGTTTTCTTGGGGTCACTCATGAGTTACTGTGGCCTAGTGGTTAAGGTCTCTGAAGCTTACCCTAAAGGTTATGTGTTGAAATCCTGGTGTTTCTCTGGTTGAGAGACCACAGTCTAAAAGCAATGGTAATTTCTTTGATAAATGTTTTTCTCTTCACCTTGTTTGAACATCTCTATAAATGAGTTCATCTTACCCCTAAGAATACAAATCTTCTCTCTCCCTCTTTCAGGCTTTCTTCTTCTCTCTCTGTCTCTCTTTCCTTCCATTCAACACTGTCAATGATGTCAACATAGGTGAACTCTAACCTACGGTACCGATACACTGGAGTGTTTAATTCGAATGTCATATATAAGTGTTTGAGAACAGCTACAAGGAGTCATTGTGGCCTAGTGGTTAAGGTCTCTTACTCTTATTCCAAAGGTAAAGTGTTCAATTCTTTGTGTTTCACTGGTTGTGAGTCCTCAGCTAAAAATTAAGGCAATGGTTCTTCCTTTGATAAAGGTTTTTCTTTTCGCTTTGTTTGAAAATCTCTCTAAATCAGTCCATATAACCGCAAATAATACAAATCTTCTCTCTCCCTCTGTCTGGCTTTCTTTTTCTCTCTCTGACCCTCTTTCCTTCCATTCAACACTGTCAATAATGTCAACATAGGTGAACTGTAACCTACGGCACTGCACACACTGGAGTGTTTGATCCGAATGACATATATAAGTTCTGGAGAGCATGAGTAAGGAGTCAATGGGGCCTAGTGGTTAAGATCGCTCACTCTTATTCCAAAGGTTAAGGGTTCAATTCCTGGTGTTTTACTGTTTGTGAGTCCTCAGTTAAAAATGAAGGCAATTGTTCTTTCTTTGATAAATGTTTTTCTGTTCGCCTTGTTTGAATATCTCTCTAAATCAGTTCATCTAACCCCAAGGAATACAAATCTTCTCTCTCCCTCTGTCTGGCTTTCTTTTTCTCTCTCTGTCCCTCTTTCCTTCCATTCAACACTGTCAATAATGTCAACATAGGTGAACTCTAACCTGTGGCACTGCACACACTGGAGTGTTTGATCCGAATGTCATATATAAGTTTTGTAGAGCAGCACTAAGGAGTCACTGTGGCCAAGTTGTTAAAGTCGCTCACTCTTATTCCAAGAATTCAGTGTTCAAATCATTGGTTGTAATTCCTCAGTTAGAAATTAAAGTTAAGTTTCTTCCTTTGATAAATGTTTTTCTTTTCGCTTTGTTTGAATATCTCTCTAAATTAGTTCATATATCCCCAAAGAAGACAAATCTTCTCTCTCCCTCTGTCTGGCTTTCTTTTTCTCTCTCCCTCTTTCCTTCCATTGAACACTGTCAATAATGTCAACATAGGTAAACTCTAACCTGTGGCACTGCACACACTGGAGTGTTTGATCCGAATGTCATATATACGTTTTGGAGGGCAGCAATAAGGAGTCACTGTGGCCAAGTGGGTAAGGTCTCTGATTCTTATTCCAAATGTTAAGTGCTCGATTCCTTGTGTTTCACTGGTTGTGAGTCCTCAGCTAAAAAATAAAGGTAATGGTTCTTTCTTTGATAAATGTTTTTCTTTTCGCCTTGTTTGAATATCTCTCTAAATCAGTTCATCTATCCCCAAGGAATACAAATATTCTCTCTCCCTCTGTCTGGCTTTCTTTTTCTCTCTCCCTCTTTCCTTCCATTCAACACTGTCAATAATGTCAACATAGGTGAACTCTAACCTGTGGCACTGCATACACTGGAGTGTTTGATCCTAATGTCATATATAAGTTTTCGTGGATATCACTGATGATTCACTGTGGCCTAGTGGTTAAGGTTTCTGATTCTTACTCCAAATGTTATGTGTTTAAATGCTGGTGTTTCACTGGTTGCCAGTCCTCAGACATAAATTAAAGCACTGGTAATTCCTTTGATAAATGTTTTTCTTTTAACCTTGTTTAAATATATTTCTAAATGAGTTCATCCTACCTCAAAGAATACAAATCTTCTCTCTCACTCTGTTTGGCTTTCATTTTCTCTCTCTGTCCCTCTTTACTTCCATTCAACACTGTCAATGATGTCAACATTGGTGAACTCTAACCTATGGCATTACATACACTGGAGTGGTTGATCGGCATGTCATGTATACGTTTTTGAGTATAGCATTCATGAGGCAACGTGGCCTAGTGGTTAAGTTCTCGGACTCTTGCTCTAAAGTTTTTGTGTTCAAATCCTGGTCTTTCAATGTGCATGGATTTTAAGGTAAAATTATAGGCAATGGAACTTTCTCTGATAAATGTTGGAAAATATTTTTCATTTCTCCTAGCTTGACTATCTCTCCTTACAAGTATGTCTTACCCTAAAGAATACAAATCTTCTCTCTCCCTCTGTCTGGCTTTTGTTTTCTCTCTCTGTCCCTCTTTCCTTCCATTCAACACTGTCAATGATGTCAACATAGGTGAACTCTAACCTACAGCACTGCATACACTGGAGTGTTTGATCCGAATGTCATATATAAGTTTTTGAGAAGAGCAGTAAGGAGACGCTGTGGCCTAGTGGTTAAGATCTCTGATGGTTACTCCAAAGGTTATGTGTTCAAATCCTGGTGTTTCACAGGTTGTGAGACCACAGTCAAAAATTAAAGCAATGGTAATTTCTTTGATAAATGTTTTTGTTTTCGCCTTGTTTGAATATCTCTCTAAATGAGTTCATCTTACCCCTAAGAATACAAATCTTCTCTCTCCCTCTGTCAGGCTTTCTTCTTCTCTCTCTGTTTCACTTTCCTTCCATTCAACACTGTCAATGATGTCAACATAGGTGAACTCTAACCTACGGCACTGTATACACTGGAGTATTTAATTCGAATGTCATATATAAGTTTTTGAAAACAGCTATAAGTAGTCATTGTGGCCTAGTGGTTAAGGTCTCTGACTCTTATTCCAAATGTTAAGTGTTCAAATCCTGCTGTTTCATTTGTTGAGAGTCCTCAGTTAGAAATTAAGGCAATGGTTCTTCCTTTGATAAAGGTTTTTCTTTTCGCTTTGTTTGAAAATCTCTCTAAATCAGTCCATATAACCGCAAATAATACAAATCTTCTCTCTCCCTCTGTCTGGCTTTCTTTTTCTCTCTCTGACCCTCTTTCCTTCCATTCAACACTGTCAATAATGTCAACATAGGTGAACTGTAACCTACGGCACTGCACACACTGGAGTGTTTGATCCGAATGACATATATAAGTTCTGGAGAGCATGAGTAAGGAGTCAATGGGGCCTAGTGGTTAAGATCGCTCACTCTTATTCCAAAGGTTAAGGGTTCAATTCCTGGTGTTTTACTGTTTGTGAGTCCTCAGTTAAAAATGAAGGCAATTGTTCTTTCTTTGATAAATGTTTTTCTGTTCGCCTTGTTTGAATATCTCTCTAAATCAGTTCATCTAACCCCAAGGAATACAAATCTTCTCTCTCCCTCTGTCTGGCTTTCTTTTTCTCTCTCTGTCCCTCTTTCCTTCCATTCAACACTGTCAATAATGTCAACATAGGTGAACTCTAACCTGTGGCACTGCACACACTGGAGTGTTTGATCCGAATGTCATATATAAGTTTTGGAGAGCAGCACTAAGGAGTCACTGTGGCCAAGTTGTTAAGGTCGCTCACTCTTATTCCAAGAATTCAGTGTTCAAATCATTGGTTGTAATTCCTCAGTTAGAAATTAAAGCTAAGTTTCTTCCTTTGATAAATGTTTTTCTTTTCGCTTTGTTTGAATATCTCTCTAAATCAGTTCATATATCCCCAAAGAAGACAAATCTTCTCTCTCCCTCTGTCTGGCTTTCTTTTTCTCTCTCCCTCTTTCCTTCCATTGAACACTGTCAATAATGTCAACATAGGTAAACTCTAACCTGTGGCACTGCACACACTGGAGTGTTTGATCCGAATGTCATATATACGTTTTGGAGGGCAGCAATAAGGAGTCACTGTGGCCAAGTGGGTAAGGTCTCTGATTCTTATTCCAAATGTTAAGTGCTCGATTCCTTGTGTTTCACTGGTTGTGAGTCCTCAGCTAAAAAATAAAGGTAATGGTTCTTTCTTTGATAAATGTTTTTCTTTTCGCCTTGTTTTAATATCTCTCTAAATCAGTTCATCTAACCTCAAGGAATACAAATCTTCTCTCTCCCTCTGTCTGGCTTCCATTTTCTCTCTCTGTCCCTCTTTCCTTCCATTCAACACTGTCAATAATGTCAACATAGGTGAACTCTAACCTGTGGCACTGCATACACTGGAGTGTTTGATCCGAATGTCATATATAAGTTTTCATAGAGGTCATACATGAGTCTCTGTGGCCTAGTGGTTAAGGTCTCTGACTCTTACATCAATGGTTATGTGTTCAAATCCTGGTGTTTCACTGATTGAGAGTCCTCACTCAAAAATTAACTCCCTGTTAATTCCTTAGATAAATGTTTTTCTTTTAACCTTGTTTGAATATATATCTAAATGAGTTCGTCCTACCCCCAAAGAATACAAATCCTCTCTCTCCCTCTGTCTGGCTTTCTTTTTCTCTCTTTGTCCCTCTTTCCTTCCATTCAACACTATCAATGATATCAACATAGGTGAACTCTAACCTAGGGCACAGCATATACTGGAGTGTTTGATCCGAATGTCATATATAAGTTTTCTTGGAGGTCACTCGTGAGTTACTGTGGCCTAGTGGTTAAGGTCTCTGAAGCTTACTCCAAAAGTTATGTGTTCAAATCCTGGTGTTTCTCAGGTTGAGAGACCACAGTCTAAAAGCAACGGTAATTTCTTTGATATATGTTTTTCTCTTCGCCTTGTTTGAATATCTCTATAAATGAGTTCATCTTACCCCTAAGAATACAAATCTTCTCTCTCCCTCTTTCAGGCTTTCTTCTTCTCTCTCTGTCCCTCTTTCCTTCCATTCAACACTGTCAATAATGTCAACATAGGTGAACTCTAACCTGTGGCACTGCACACACTGGAGTGTTTGATCCGAATGTCATATATAAGTTTTGGAGTGTAGCTATAAGGAGTCACTGTGGCCAAGTGATTAAGGTCTCTGACTCTTATTCCAAACGTTAAGTGTTCAATTCCTGGGGATTCCCTGGTTCTGAGTCCTCAGCTAAAAATTAAGGCAATGGTTATTTCTTTGATAAATGTTCTTCTTTTCGCCTTGTTTGAATATCTCTCTAAATCAGTTCATCTAACCCCCTGGAATACAAATCTTCTCTCTCCCTCTGTCTGGCTTCTATTTTCTCTCTCTGTCCCTCTTTCCTTCCATTCAACACTGTCAATAATGTCAACATAGGTGAACTCTAACCTGTGGCACTGCATACACTGGAGTGTTTGATCCTAATGTCATATATAAGTTTTCGTGGAGATTACTGATGATTCACTGTGGCCTAGTGGTTAAGGTTTCTCATTCTTACTCCAAAGGTTATGTGTTTAAATGCTGGTGTTTCACTGGTTGCCAGTCCTCAGACATAAATTAAAGCACTGGTAATTCCTTTGATAAATGTTTTTCTTTTAACCTTGTTTAAATATATTTCTAAATGAGTTCATCCTACCCGAAAGAATACAAATCTTCTCTCTCACTCTGTTTGACTTTCATTTTCTCTCTCTGTCCCGCTTTCCTTCCATTCAACACTGTCAATGATGTCAACATTGGTGAACTCTAACCTATGGCATTACATACACTGGAGTGGTTGATCGGCATGTCATATATAAGTTTTTGAGTATAGCATTCATGAGGCTATGTTGCCTAGTGGTTAAGTTCTTGGACTCTTGCTCTAAAGTTTTTGTGTTCAAATCCTGGTCTTTCAATGTGCATGGATTTTAAGGTAAAATTATAGGCAATGGAACTTTCTCTGATAAATGTTGGAAAATATTTTTCATTTCTCCTAGCTTGACTATCTCTCCTTACAAGTATGTCTTAAACTAAAGAATACAAATCTTCTCTCTCCCTCTGTCTGGCTTTTTTTCTCTCTCTGTCCCTCTTTCCTTCCATTCAACACTGTCAATGATGTCAACATAGGTGAACTCTAACCTATGGCACTGCATACACTGGAGTGTTTGATCCAAATGTCATATATGTTTTTGAGAACAGCTAGGAGGAGTCACTGTGGCCTAGTGGTTAAGGTCTCAGACTCTTATTCCAAGGATTAAGGGTTCAAATCCTGGTTTTTCATTGGTTGTAATTCCTCAGTTAGAAATTAAAGCGAAGGTTCTTCCTTTGATAAATGTTTTTCTTTTCGCTTTGTTTGAATATCTCTCTAAATCAGTTCATATAACCCCAAAGAAGACAAATCTTCTCTCTCCCTCTGTCTGACTTTCTTTTTCTCTCTCTGACCCTCTTTCCTTCCATGTAACACTGTCAATAATGTCAACATAGGTGAACTCTAACCTATGGCACTGCAAACACTGGAGTGTTTGATCCGAATGTCATATATGTTTTAGAGAACAGCAATAAGGAGTCATTGTGGCCTAGTGGTTAAGGTCTCTGACTCTTATTCCAAAGGTTAATAAGTGTTCAATTCCTGTTCTTTCACTGGTTGTGAGTGCTCAGTCAAAAATTCAAGCAATGGTAACCTCTTTGATAAATGTTTTTCTTTTCGCCTTGTTTGAATATTTCTCTAAATGAGTTCATCTTACCCCTTAGAATACAAATATTTTCTCTCCCTCTGTAAGGATTTCTTCTTCTCTCTCTGTCTCTCTTTCCTTCCATTCAACACTGTCAATGATGTCAACATAGGTGAACTCTAACCTACGGCACTGCAAACACTGGAGTGTTTGATCCGAATGTCATATATAAGTTTTTGAGAACAGCAGAAAGGATTCACTGTGGCCTAGTGGTTAAGGTCTCTGACTCTTATTCCAAAGGTTTTGTGTTTGAATCCTGGTGTTTCACTTGTTGTAAGTCGTCAGTTAAAAATTAAGGCAATGGTTCTTTCTTTGATAAATGTTTTTCTTTTCACCTTGTTTGAATATCTCTCTAAATGAGTTCATCTAACCCCAAAGAATACAAATCTTCTCTCTCCCTCTGTCTGGCTTTCTTTCCTTCCATTCAACACTGTCAATGATATCAACATAGGTGAACTCTAACCTAGGTCACAGCATATACTGGAGTGTTTGATCCGAATGTCATATTAAAAGTTTTCTTGGAGGTCCCTCATGAGTTACTGTGGCCTAGTGGTTAAGGTCTCTGACGCTTACTCCAAAGGTTATGTGTTCAAATCCTGGTGTTTCACAGGTTGTGAGACCACAGTCAAAAATTAAAACAATGGTAAATTCTTTGATAAATGTTTTTGTTTTCGCCTTGTTTGAATATCTCTCTAAATGAGTTCATCTTACCCCTAAGAATACAAATCTTCTCTCTCCCTCTGTCAGGCTTTCTTCTTCTCTCTCTGTTTCACTTTCCTTCCATTCAACACTGTCAATGATGTCAACATAGGTGAACTCTAACCTACGGCACTGTATACACTGGAGTGTTTAATTCAAATGTCATATATAAGTTTTTCAAAACAGCTATAAGGAGTCATTGTGGCCTAGTGGTTAAGGTCTCTGACTCTTATTCCAAATGTTAAGTGTTCAAATCCTGCTGTTTCACTGGTTGTGAGTCCTCAGTTAGAAATTATGGCAATGGTTCTTCCTTTGATAAAGGTTTTTCTTTTCGCTTTGTTTGAAAATCTCTCTAAATCAGTCCATATAACCGCAAATAATACAAATCTTCTCTCTCCCTCTGTCTGGCTTTCTTTTTCTCTCTCTGACCCTCTTTCCTTCCATTCAACACTGTCAATAATGTCAACATAGGTGAACTGTAACCTACGGCACTGCACACACTGGAGTGTTTGATCCGAATGTCATATATAAGTTCTGGAGAGCATGAGTCAGGAGTCAATGTGGCCTAGTGGTTATGATCTCTCACTCTTATTCCAAAGGTTAAGTGTTCAATTCCTTGTGTTTTACTGGTTGTGAGTCCTCAGTTAAAAATGAAGTCAATTGTTCTTTCTTTGATAAATGTTTTTCTGTTCGCCTTGTTTGAATATCTCTCTAAATCAGTTCATCTAACCCCAAGGAATACAAATCTTCTCTCTCCCTCTGTCTGGCTTTCTTTTTCTCTTTCTGTCCCTCTTTCCTTCCATTCAACACTGTCAATAATGTCAACATAGGTGAACTCTAAACTGTGGCACTGCACACACTGGAGTGTTTGATCCGAATGTCATATATAAGTTTTGGAGTGCAGCAATAAGGAGTCACTGTGGCCAAGTTGTTAAGGACTCTCGCTCTTATTCCAAAGGATAAGTGTTCAATTCCTGGTGTTTCACTGGTTGTTAGTCCTCAGCTAAAAATTAAGGAACTGGTTCTTTCTTTGATAAATGTTCTTCTTTTCGCCTTGTTTGAATATCTCTCTAAATCAGTTCATCTAACCCCAAGGAATACAAATCTTCTCTCTCCCTCTGTCTGGCTTCTATTTTCTCTCTCTGTCCCTCTTTCCTTCCATTCAACACTGTCAATAATGTCAACATAGGTGAACTCTAACCTGTGGCACTGCATACACTGGAGTGTTTGATCCTAATGTCATATATAAGTTTTCGTGGAGATCACTGATGATTCACTGTGGCCTAGTGGTTAAGGTTTCTGATTCTTACTCCAACGGTTATGTGTTTAAATGCTGGTGTTTCACTGGTTGTCTGTACTCAGACATAAATTAAAGCACTGGTAGTTCCTTTGATAAATGTTTTTCTTTTAACCTTGTTTAAATATATATCTAAATGAGTTCATCCTACCCCAAAGAATACAAATCTTCTCTTTCACTCTGTTTGGCTTTCATTTTCTCTCTCTGTCCCTCTTTACTTCCATTCAACACTGTCAATGATGTCAACATTGGTGAACTCTAACCTATGGCATTACATACACTGGAGTGGTTGATCGGCATGTCATATATACGTTTTTGAGTATGGAATTCATGAGGCAATGTGGCCTAGTGGTTAAGTTCTTGTACTCTTGCTCTAAAGTTTTTGTGTTCAAATCCTGGTCTTTCAATGTGCATGGATTTTAAGGTAAAATTATAGGCAATGGAACTTTCTCTGATAAATGTTGGAAAATATTTTTCATTTCTCCTAGCTTGACTATCTCTCCTTACAAGTATGTCTTACCCTAAAGAATACAAATCTTCTCTCTCCCTCTGTCTGGCTTTTTTTCTCTCTCTGTCCCTCTTTCCTTCCATTAAACACTGTCAATGATGTCAACATAGGTGAACTCTAACCTACGGCACTGCATACACTGGAGTGTTTGATCCGAATGTCATATATAAGTTTTTGAGAACAGTAGTAAGGAGACACTGTGGCCTAGTGGTTAAGATGTCTGATGCTTACTCCAAAGGGTACGTGTTCAAATACTGGTGTTTCTCTGGTTGTGAGACCACCGTCAAATAATAAGACAATAGTTCTTTCTTTGATAAATGTTTTTCTTTTCGCCTTGTTTGAATATCTCTCTAAATCAGTTCATCTAACCCCAAGGAATACAAATATTCTCTCTCCCTCTGTCTGGCTTTCTTTTTCTCTCTCCCTCTTTCCTTCCATTCAACACTGTCAATAATGTCAACATAGGTAAACTCTAACCTGTGGCACTGCACACACTGGAGTGTTTGATCCGAATGTCATATATACGTTTTGGAGAGCAGCAATAAGGAGTCACTGTGGCCAAGTGGGTAAGGTCTCTGACTCTTATTCCAAACGTTAAGTGTTCGATTCCTGGTGTTTCACTGGTTGTGAGTCTTCAGCTAAAAATAAAGGCAATGGTTCTTTATTTGATAAATGTTTTTCGTTTCGCCTTGTTTGAATATCTCTCTAAATCAGTTCATCTAACCCCAAGGAATACAAATCTTCTCTTTCCCTCTGTCTGGCTTCCATTTTCTCTCTCTGTCCCTCTTTCCTTCCATTCAACACTGTCAGTAATGTCAACATAGGTGAACTCTAACCTGTGGCACTGCATACACTGGAGTGTTTGATCCGAATGTCATATATAAGTTTTCATAGAGGTCATACATGAGTTGCTGTGGCCTAGTGGTTAAGGTCTCTGACTCTTACATCAAAGGTTATGTGTTCAAATCCTGGTGTTTCACTGAAAAAGAGTTCTCACTCAAAAATGAACACCCTGCTAATTCATTAGATAAATGTTTTTCTTTTAACCTTGTTTGAATATATATCTAAATGAGTTCATCCTACCCCCAAAGAATACAAATCCTCTCTCTCCCTCTGTCTGGCTTTCTTTTTCTCTCTTTGTCATTCTTTCCTTCCATTCAACACTATCAATGATATCAACATAGGTGAACTCTAACCTAGGGCACAGCATATACTGGAGTGTTTGATCCGAATGTCATATATAAGTTTTCTTGGCTTTACTCATGAGTTACTGTTGCCTAGTGGTTAAGGTCTCTGAAGCTTACCCCATAGGATATGTGTTCAAATCCTGGTGTTTCTCAGGTTGAGAGACCACAGTCTAAAAGCAATGGTAATTTCTTTGATAAATGTTTTTCTCTTCGCCTTGTTTGAATATCTCTATAAATGAGTTCATCTTACCCCTAAGAATACAAATCTTCTCTCTCCCTCTTTCAGGCTTTCTTCTTCTCTCTCTGTCTCTCTTTCCTTCCATTCAACACTGTCAATGATGTCAACATAGGTGAACTCTAACCTACGGTACTGTATACACTGGAGTGTTTAATTCGAATGTCATATATAAGTTTTTGAGAACAGCTACAAGGAGTCATTGTGGCCTAGTGGTTAAGGTCTCTTACTCTTATTCCAAAGGGAAAGGGTTCAATTCCTTTTGTTTCACTGGTTGTGAGTCCTCAGCTAAAAATTAAGGCAATGGTTCTTTCTTTGATAAATGTTTCTCTTTTCGCCTTGTTTGAATATCTCTCTAAATCAGTTCATCTAACCCCAAGGAATACAAATCTTCTCTCTCCCTCTGTCTGGCTTTCTTTTTCTCTCTCTGACCCTCTTTCCTTCCATGTAACACTGTCAATAATGTCAACATAGGTGAACTCTAATCTACGGCACTGCAAACACTGGAGTGTTTGATACGAATGTCATATATAAGTTTTAGAGAATAGCAATAAGGAGTCACTGTGGCCTAGTGGTTAAGGTCTCTGACTCTTATTCCAAAGGTTAATAAGTGTTCAAATCCTGTTCTTTCACTGGTTGTGAGTTCTCAGTCAAAAATTAAAGCAATGGTAACCTCTTTGATAAATGTTTTTCTTTTCGCCTTGTTTGAATATTTCTCTAAATGAGTTCATCTTACCCCTTAGAATACAAATCTTCTCTCTCCCTCTGTCTGACTTTCTTTTTCTCTCTCTGACCCTCTTTCCTTCCATGTAACACTGTCAATAATGTCAACATAGGTGAACTCTAATCTACGGCACTGCAAACACTGGAGTGTTTGATCCGAATGTCATATATAAGTTTTTGAGAACAGCAGAAAGGATTCACTGTTGCCTAGTGGTTAAGGTCTCTGACTCTTATTCCAAAGGTTTTGTGTTTGAATCCTGGTGTTTCACTTGTTGTAAGTCGTCAGTTAAATATTAAGGCAATGGTTCTTTCTTTGATAAATGTTTTTATTTTCACCTTGTTTGAATATCTCTCTAAATGAGTTCATCTAACCCCAAAGAATACAAATCTTCTCTCTCCCTCTTTCAGGCTTTCTTCTTCTCTCTCTGTCCCTCTTTCCTTCCATTCAACACTGTCAATAATGTCAACATAGGTGAACTCTAACCTGTGGCACTGCACAGACTGGAGTGTTTGATCCGAATGTCATATATAAGTTTTTGAGAACAGCAGAAAGGATTCACTGTGGCCTAGTGGTTAAGGTCTCTGACTCTTATTCCAAAGGTTTTGTGTTCTCAGTCAAAAATTAAAGCAATGGTAACCTCTTTGATAAATGTTTTTCTTTTCGCCTTGTTTGAATATTTCTCTAAATGAGTTCATCTTACCCCTTAGAATACAAATATTTTCTCTCCCTCTGTAAGGCTTTCTTCTTCTCTCTCTGTCTCTCTTTCCTTCCATTCAACACTGTCAATGATGTCAACATAGGTGAACTCTAACGTACGGCACTGCAAACACTGGAGTGTTTGATCCGAATGTCATATATAAGTTTTTGAGAACAGCAGAAAGGATTCACTGTGCCCTAGTGGTTAAGGTCTTTGACTCTTATTCCAAAGGTTTTGTGTTTGAATCCTGGTGTTTCACTTGTTGTAAGTCGTCAGTTAAAAATTAAGGCAATGGTTCTTTCTTTGATAAATGTTTTTCTTTTCACCTTGTTTGAATATCTCTCTAAATGAGTTCATCTTACCCCTAAGAATACAAATCTTCTCTCTCCCTCTGTCAGGCTTTCTTCTTCTCTCTCTGTTTCACTTTCCTTCCATTCAACACTGTCAATGATGTCAACATAGG
This sequence comes from Calotriton arnoldi, assembly GCA_963921515.1. Classification (NCBI taxonomy): domain Eukaryota; kingdom Metazoa; phylum Chordata; class Amphibia; order Caudata; family Salamandridae; genus Calotriton; species Calotriton arnoldi. Next base: position 234,829 of record CAWUFW010003818.1, read on the forward strand.
TGAACTCTAACCTACGGCACTGTATACACTGGAGTGTTTAATTCGAATGTCATATATAAGTTTTTGAGAACAGCTATAAGGAGTCATTGTGGCCTAGTGGTTAAGGTCTCTGACTCTTATTCCAAATGATAAGTGTTCAAATCCTGGTGTTTCACTGGTTGTGAGTCCTCAGTTAGAAATTAAGGCAATGGTTCTTCCTTTGATAAAGGTTTTTCTTTTCGCTTTGTTTGAAAATCTCTCTAAATCAGTCCATATAACTGCAAATAATACAAATCTACTCTCTCCCTCTGTCTGGCTTTCTTTTTCTCTCTCTGACCCTCTTTCCTTCCATTCAACACTGTCAATAATGTCAACATAGGTGAACTGTAACCTACGGCACTGCACACACTGGAGTGTTTGATCCGAATGTCATATATAAGTTCTGGAAAGCATGTGTAAGGAGTCAATGTGGCCTAGTGGTTAAGATCTTTCACACTTATTCCAAAGAATAAGTGTTCAATTCCTGGTGTTTTACTGTTTGTGAGTCCTTAGTTAAAAATGAAGGTAATTGTTCTTTCTTTGATAAATGTTTTTCTGTTCGCCTTGTTTGAATATCTCTCTAAATCAGTTCATCTAACCCCAAGGAATACAAATCTTCTCTCTCCCTCTGTCTGGCTTTCTTTTTCTCTCTCTGTCCCTCTTTCCTTCCATTCAACACTGTCAATAATGTCAACATAGGTGAACTCTAACCTGTGGCACTGTACACACTGGAGTGTTTGATCCGAATGTCATATATAAGTTTTGGAAAACAGCAATAAGGAGTAACTGTGGCCTAGTGGTTAAGGTCTCTGACTCTTATTCCAAAGGTTAAGAGTTCAATTTCTGGTGTTTCACTTGTTGCGAGTCCTAAGATTAAGGCAATGGTTTTTTCTTTGATTAGTGTTTTTCTTTTCGCCTTGTTTGAATATCTCTCTAAATCAGTTCATCTAACCCCAAGGAATACAAATCTTCTCTCTCCCTCTGTCTAGCTTTCTTTTTCTGTCTCTGTCCCTCTTTCCTTCCATTCAACACTGTCAATAATGTCAACATAGGTGAACTCTAACCTGTGGCACTGCACACACTGGAGTGTTTGATCCCAATGTCATATATACGTTTTGGAGTGCAGCAATAAGGAGTCACTGTGGCCAGATGGTTAAGGTCTCTGAATCTTATTCCAAAGGTAAAGTGTTCAATTCCTGGTGTTTCACTGGTTGTTAGTATTCAGCTAAAAATTAAGGCAATGGTTCTTTCTTTGATAAATGTTCTACTTTTCGCCTTGTTTGAATATTTCTCTAAATGAGTTCATCTTAGCCCTTAGAATACAAATATTCTCTCTCCCTATGTAAGGATTTCTTCTTCTCTCTCTGTCTCTTTTTTATTCCATTCAACACTGTCAATGATGTTAACATAGGTGAACTCTAACCTACGGCACTTCAAACACTGGAGTGTTTGATCCGAATCTCATATATAAGTTTTTGAAAAGAGCAGTAAGGAGTCACTGTGGCCTAGTGGTTAAGGTCTCTGACTCTTATTACAAAGGTTATGTGTTTGAATACTGGTGTTTCACTGGTTGTGAGTCCTCAGTTAAAAATTAAGGCAATGGTGCTTTCTTTGATAAATGTTTTTCTTTTCACCTTGTTTGAATATCTCTCTAAATGACTCTTATTCCAAATGTTAAGTGTTCAAATCCTGCTGTTTCACTTGTTGTGAGTCCTCAGTTAAAAAATTTAAGGCAATGGTTCTTCCTTTGATAAAGGTTTTTCTTTCGCCTTGTTTGAATATCTCTCTAAATCAGTTCATCTAACCCCAAGGAATACAAATCTTCTCTCTCCCTCTGTCTGGCTTTCTTTTTCTCTCTCTGTCCCTCTTTCCGTCCATTCAACACTGTCAATAATGTCAACATAGGTGAACTCTAACCTGTGGCACTATACACACTGGAGTGTTTGAACCGAATGTCATATATAAGTTTTGGAGAGCAGCAATAAGGAGTAACTGTGGCCTAGTGGTTAAGGTCTCTGACTCTTATTCCAAAGGTTAAGTGTTCAATTTCTGGTGTTTCACTTGTTGTGAGTCCTCAGCTAAAGATTAAGGCAATGGTTCCTTCTTTGATTAGTGTTTTTCTTTTCGCCTTGTTTGAATATTTCTCTAAATCAGTTCATCTAACCCCAAGGAATACAAATCTTCTCTCTCCCTCTGTCTGGCTTTCTTTTTCTCTCTCTGTCCCTCTTTCCTTCCATTCAACACTGTCAATAATGTCAACATAGGTGAACTCTAACCTGTGGCACTGCACACACTGGAGTGTTTGATCCGAATGTCATATATAAGTTTTGGAGAGCAGCAATAAGGAGTCACTGTGGCCAAGTTGTTAAGGTCTCTCACTCTTATTCCAAAGGATAAGTGTTCAATTTCTGGTGTTTCACTGGTTGTTAGTCCTCAGCTAAAGATTAAGGAACTGGTTCTTTCTTTGATAAATGTTCTTCTTTTCGCCTTGTTTGAATATCTTTCTAAATCAGTTCATCTAACCCCCTGGAATACAAATCTTCTCTCTCCCTCTGTCTGGCTTCTATTTTCTCTCTCTGTCCCTCTTTCCTTCCATTCAACACTGTCAATAATGTCAACATAGGTGAACTCTAACCTGTGGCACTGCATACAATGGAGTGTTTGATCCTAATTCATATATAAGTTATCGTGAAGATCACTGATGATTCACTGTGGGCTAGTGGTTAAGGTTTCTGATTCTTACTCTAAAGGTTATGTGTTTAAATGCTGGTGTTTCACTGGTTGCCAGTCCTCCGACATAAATTAAAGCACTGGTAATTCCTTTGATAAATGTTTTTCTTTTAACCTTGTTTAAATATATATCTAAATGAGTTCATCCTACCCCAAAGAATACAAATCTTCTCTCTCACTCTGTTTGGCTTTCATTTTCTCTCTCTGTCCCTCTTTACTTCCATTCAACACTGTCAATGATGTCAACATTGGTGAACTCTAACCTATGGCATTACATACACTGGAGTGGTTGATCGGCATGTCATATATACGTTTTTGAGGACAGCATTCATGAGGCAATGTGGCCTAGTGGTTAAGTTCTCGGACTCTTGCTCTAAAGTTTTTGTGTTCAAATCCTGGTCTTTCAATGTGCATGGATTTAAAGGTAAAATTATAGGCAATGGAACTTTCTCTGATAAATGTTGGAAAATATTTTTCATTTCTCCTAGCTTGACTATCTCTCCTTACAAGTATGTCTTACCCTAAAGAATACAAATCTTCTCTCTCCCTCTGTCTGGCTTTTTTTCTCTCTCTGTCCCTCTTTCCTTCCATTCAACACTGTCAATGATGTCAACATAGGTGAACTCTAACCTATGGCACTTCATACACTGGAGTGTTTGATCCGAATGTCATATATAAGTTTTTGAGAACAGCAGTAAGGAGACTCTGTGGCCTAGTGGTTAAGATCTCTAATGCTTACTCCGAAGGGTATGTGTTCAAATCCTGGTGTTTCTCTATTTGTGAGACCACAGTCAAAAATTAAAGCTATGTTAATTTCTTTGATAAATGTTTTTCTTTTCGCCTTATTTGAATATCTCTCTAAATGAGTTCATCTTGCCCCTAAGAATACAAATCTTCTCTCTCCCTCTGTCAGGATTTCTTCTTCTCTCTCTATCTCTCTTTCCTTCCATTCATCACTGTCAATGATGTCAACATAGGTGAACTCTAACCTACGGCACTGTATACACTGGAGTGTTTGATCCAAATGTCATATATAAGTTTTTGAGAACAGCTAGGAGGGGTCACTGTGGCCTAGTGGTTAAGGTCTCAGACTCTTATTCCAAGGGTTAAGTGTTCAAATCCTGGTTTTTCATTGGTTGTAATTCCCCAGTTAGAAATTAAAGCAAAGGTTCTTCCTTTGATAAATGTTTTTCTTTTCGCTTTGTTTGAATATCTGTCTAAATCAGTTCATATAACCCCAAAGAAGACAAATCTTCTCTCTCCCTCTGTCTGACTTTCTTTTTCTCTCTCTGACCCTCTTTCCTTCCATGTAACACTGTCAATAATGTCAACATAGGTGAACTCTAATCTACGGCACTGCAAACACTGGAGTGTTTGATCCGAATGTCATATATGTTTTAGAGAACAGCAATAAGGAGTCACTGTGGCCTAGTGGTTAAGGTCTCTGACTCTTATTCAAAAGGTTAATAAGTGTTCAATTCCTGTTCTTTAACTGGTTGTGAGTTCTTAGTCAAAAATTAAAGCAATGGTAACCTCTTTGATAAATGTTTTTCTTTTCGCCTTGTTTGAATATTTCTCTAAATGAGTTCATCTTACCCCTTAGAATACACATATTTTCTCTCCCTCTGTAAGGCTTTCTTCTTCTCTCTCTGTCTCTCTTTCCTTCCATTCAACACTGTCAATGATGTCAACATAGGTGAACTCTAACCTACGGCACTGCAAACACTGGAGTGTTTGATCCGAATGTCATATATAAGTTTTTGAGAGCAGCAGAAAGGATTCACTGTGTCCTAGTGGTTAAGGTCTCTGACTCTTATTCCAAAGGTTTTGTGTTTGAATCCTGGTGTTTCACTTGTTGTAAGTCGTCAGTTAAAAATTAAGGCAATGGTTCTTTCTTTGATAAATGTTTTTCTTTTCACCTTGTTTGAATATCTCTCTAAATGAGTTCATCTAACCCCAAAGAATACAAATCTTCTCTCTCCCTCTGTCTGGCTTTCTTTCCTTCCATTCAACACTGTCAATGATATCAACATAGGTGAACTCTAACCTCGGGCACAGAATAAACTGGAGTGTTTGATCTGAATGTCATATATAAGTTTTCTTGGAGGTCCCTCATGAGTTACTGTGGCCTAGTGGTTAAGGTCTCTGACGCTTACTCCAAAGGTTATGTGTTCAAATCCTGGTGTTTCACAGGTTGTCAGACCACAGTCAAAAATTAAAGCAATGGTAATTTCTTTGACAAATGTTTTTGTTTTCGCCTTGTTTGAATATCTCTCTAAATGAGTTCATCTTACCCCTAAGAATACAAATCTTCTCTCTCCCTCTGTCAGGCTTTCTTCTTCTCTCTCTGTTTCACTTTCCTTCCATTCAACACTGTCAATGATGTCAACATAGGTGAACTCTAACCCACGGCACTGTATACACTGGAGTGTTTAATTCGAATGTCATATATAAGTTTTTGAAAACAGCTATAAGGAGTCATTGTGGCCTAGTGGTTAAGGTCTCTGACTCTTATTCCAAATGATAAGTGTTCAAATCCTGCTGTTTCACTGGTTGTGAGTCCTCAGTTTGAAATTAAGGCAAATGTTCTTCCTTTGATAAATGTTTTTCTGTTCGCCTTGTTTGAATATCTCTCTAAATCAGTTCATCTAACCCCAAGGAATACAAATCTTCTCTCTCCCTCTGTCTGGCTTTCTTTTTCTCTCTCTGACCCTCTTTCCTTCCATTCAACACTGTCAATAATGTCAACATAGGTGAACTCTAACCTGTGGCACTGCACACACTGGAGTGTTTGATCCGAATGTCATATATAAGTTTTGGAGAATAGCACTAAGGAGTCACTGTGGCCAAGTTGTTAAGGTCGCTCACTCTTATTCCAAGAATTCAGTGTTCAAATCCTTGTTTTTCATTGGTTGTAATTCCTCAGTTAGAAATTAAAGCAAAGTTTCTTCCTTTGATAAATGTTTTTCTTTTCGCTTTGTTTGAATATCTCTCTAAATCAGTTCATATATCCCCAAAGAAGACAAATCTTCTCTCTCCCTCTGTCTGGCTTTCTTTTTCTCTCTCTGACCCTCTTTCCTTCCATGTAACACTGTCAATAATGTCAACATAGGTGAACTCTAATCTACGGCACTGCAAACACTGGAGTGTTTGATCCGAATGTCATATATAAGTTTTAGAAAATAGCAATAAGGAGTCACTGTGGCCTAGTGGTTAAGGTCTCTGACTCTTATTCCAAAGGTTAATAAGTGTTCAATTCCTGTTCTTTCACTGGTTGTGAGTTCTCAGTCAAAAATTAAAGCGAGGGTAACCTCTTTGATAAATGTTTTTCTTTTCGCCTTGTTTGAATATTTCTCTAAATGAGTTCATCTTACCCCTTAGAATACAAATATTTTCTCTCCCTCTGTAAGGCTTTCTTCTTCTCTCTCTGTCTCTCTTTCCTTCCATTCAACACTGTCAATTATGTCTAACCTACGGCACTGCAAACACTGGAGTGTTTGATCCGAATGTCATATATAAGTTTTTGAGAACAGCAGAAAGGATTCACTGTGGGCTAGTGGTTGAGGTCTCTGACTCTTATTCCAAAGGTTTTGTGTTTGAATCCTGATGTTTCACTTGTTGTAAGTCGTCAGTTAAAAATTAAGGCAATGGTTCTTTCTTTGATAAATGTTTTTCTTTTCACCTTGTTTGAATATCTCTCTAAATGAGTTCATCTAACCCCAAAGAATACAAATCTTCTCTCTCCCTCTGTCTGGCTTTCTTTTTCTCTCTTTGTCCCGCTTTCCTTCCATTCAACACTGTCAATGATATCAACATAGGTGAACTCTAACCTAGGGCACAGCATATACTGGAGTGTTTGATCCGAATGTCATATATAAGTTTTCTTAGATGTCGCTCATGAGTTACTGTGGCCTAGTGGTTAAGTTCTCTGACGCTTACTCCAAAGGTTATGTGTTCAAATCCTGGTGTTTCACAGGTTGTCAGACCACAGTCAAAAATTAAAGCAATGGTAATTTCTTTGATAAATGTTTTTGTTTTCGCCTTGTTTGAATATCTCTCTAAATGAGTTCATCTTACCCCTAAGAATACAAATCTTCTCTCTCCCTCTGTCAGGCTTTCTTCTTCTCTCTCTGTTTCACTTTCCTTCCATTCAACACTGTCAATGATGTCAACATAGGTGAACTCTAACCTACGGCACTGTATACACTGGAGTGTTTAATTCTAATGTCATATATAAGTTTTTGAAAACAGCCATAAGTAGTCATTGTGGCCAAGTGGTTAAGGTCTCTGACTCTTATTCCAAATGTTAAGTGTTCAAATCCTGCTGTTTCATTTGTTGTGAGTCCTCAGTTAGAAATTAAGGCAATGGTTCTTCCTTTGATTAAGGTTTTTCTTTTCGCTTTGTTTGAAAATCTCTCTAAATCAGTCCATATAACCGCAAATAATACAAATCTTCTCTCTCCCTCTGTCTGGCTTTCTTTTTCTCTCTCTGACCCTCTTTCCTTCCATTCAACACTGTCAATAATGTCAACATAGGTGAACTGTAACCTACGGCACTGCACACACTGGAGTGTTTGATCCGAATGTCATATATAAGTTCTGGAGAGCATGAGTAAGGAGTCAATGTGGCCTAGTGGTTAAGATCTCTCACTCTTATTCCAAAGGTTAAGGGTTCAATTCCTGGTGTTTTACTGTTTGTGAGTCCTCAGTTAAAAATGAAGGCAATTGTTCTTTCTTTGATAAATGTTTTTCTGTTCGCCTTGTTTGAATATCTCTCTAAATCAGTTCATCTAACCCCAAGGAATACAAATCTTCTCTCTCCCTCTGTCTGGCTTTCTTTTTCTCTCTCTGTCCCTCTTTCCTTCCATTCAACACTGTCAATAATGTCAACATAGGTGAACTCTAACCTGTGGCACTGCACACACTGGAGTGTTTGATCCGAATGTCATATATAAGTTTTGGAGAGCAGCAATAAGGAGTCACTGTGGCCAAGTTGTTAAGGTCTCTCACTCTTATTCCAAAGGATAAGTGTTCAATTTCTGGTGTTTCACTGGTTGTTAGTCCTCAGCTAAAAATTAAGGAACTGGTTCTTTCTTTGATAAATGTTCTTCTTTTCGCCTTGTTTGAATATCTCTCTAAATCAGTTCATCTAACCCCCTGGAATACAAATCTTCTCTCTCCCTCTGTCTGCCTTCTATTTTCTCTCTCTGTCCCTCTTTCCTTCCATTCAACACTGTCAATAATGTCAACATAGGTGAACTTTAACCTGTGGCACTGCATACACTGGAGTGTTTGATCCTAATGTCATATATAAGTTTTCGTGGAGATCATTGATGATTCACTGTGGCCTAGTGGTTAAGGTTTCTGATTCTTACTCCAAAGGTTATGTGTTTAAATGCTGGTGTTTCACTGGTGTCAGTCCTCAGACATAAATTAAAGCACTGGTAATTCCTTTGATAAATGTTTTTCTTTTAACCTTGTTTAAATATATATCTAAATGAGTTCATCCTACCCCAAAGAATACAAATCTTCTCTCTCACTCTGTTTGGCTTTCATTTTCTCTCTCTGTCCCTCTTTACTTCCATTCAACACTGTCAATGATGTCAACATTGGTGAACTCTAACCTATGGCATTACATACACTGGAGTGGTTGATCGGCATGTCATATATACGTTTTTGAGTATAGAGTTCATGAGGCAATGTGGCCTAGTGGCTAAGTTCTCGGACTCTTGTTCAAAGGTTTTTGTGTTCAAATCCTGGTCTTTCAATGTGCATGGATTTTAAGGTAAAATTATAGGCAATGGAACTTTCTCTGATAAATGTTGGAAAATATTTTTCATTTCTCCTAGCTTGACTATCTCTCCTTACAAGTATGTCTTACCCTAAAGAATACAAATCTTCTCTCTCCCTCTGTCTGGCTTTTTTTCTCTCTCTGTCCCTCTTTCCTTCCATTAAACACTGTCAATGATGTCAACATAGGTGAACTCTAACCTACGGCACTGCATACACTGGAGTGTTTGATCCGAATGTCATATATAAGTTTTTGAAAACAGCAGTAAGGAGACACTGTGGCCTGGTGGTTAAGATGTCTGATACTTACTCCAAAGGGTATGTGTTCAAATCTTGGTGTTTCTCATGTTGTGAGACCACTGTCAAATATTAAGGCAATAGTTCTTTCTTTGATAAATGTTTTTCTTTTCGCCTTGTTTGAATATCTCTCTAAATCAGTTCATCTAACCCCAAGGAATACAAATATTCTCTCTCCCTCTGTCTGGCTTTCTTTTTCTCTCTCCCTCTTTCCTTCCATTCAACACTGTCAATAATGTCAACATAGGTAAACTCTAACCTGTGGCACTGCACACACTGGAGTGTTTGATCCGAATTTCATATATACGTTTTGGATAGCAGGAATAAGGAGTCACTGTGGCCAAGTGGGTAAGGTCTCTGATTCTTATTCCAAATGTTAAGTGCTCGATTCCTTGTGTTTCACTAGTTGTGAGTCCTCAGCTAAAAAATAAAGTTAATGGTTCTTTCTTTGATAAATGTTTTTCTTTTCGCCTTGTTTTAATATCTCTCTAAATCAGTTCATCTAACCCCAAGGAATACAAATCTTCTCTCTCACTCTGTCTGGCTTCCATTTTCTCTCTCTGTCCCTCTTTCCTTCCATTCAACACTGTCAATAATGTCAACATAGGTGAACTCTAACCTGTGGCACTGCATACACTGGAGTGTTTGATCCGAATGTCATATATAAGTTTTCATAGAGGTCATACATGAGTCTCTGTGGCCTAGTGGTTAAGGTCTCTGACTCTTACATCAATGGTTATGTGTTCAAATCCTGGTGTTTCACTGATTGAGAGTCCTCACTCAAAAATTAACTCCCTGTTAATTCCTTAGATAAATGTTTTTCTTTTAACCTTGTTTGAATATATATCTAAATGAGTTCATCCTACCCCCAAAGAATACAAATCCTCTCTCTCCCTCTGTCTGGCTTTCTTTTTCTCTCTTTGTCCCTCTTTCCTTCCATTCAACACTATCAATGATATCAACATAGGTGAACTCTAACCTAGGGCACAGCATATACTGGAGTGTTTGATCCGAATGTCATATATAAGTTTTCTTGGAGGTCACTCATGAGTTACTGTGGCCTAGTGGTTAAGGTCTCTGAAGCTTACTCCAAAAGTTATGTGTTCAAATCCTGGTGTTTCTCAGGTTGAGAGACCACAGTCTAAAAGCAACGGTAATTTCTTTGATAAATGTTTTTCTCTTCGCCTTGTTTGAATATCTCTATAAATGAGTTCATCTTACCCCTAAGAATACAAATCTTCTCTCTCCCTCTTTCAGGCTTTCTTCTTCTCTCTCTGTCTCTCTTTCCTTCCATTCAACACTGTCAATGATGTCAACATAGGTGAACTCTAACCTACGGTACTGTATACACTGGAGTGTTTAATTCGAATGTCATATATAAGTTTTTGAGAACAGCTACAAGGAGTCATTGTGGCCTAGTGGTTAAGGTCTCTTACTCTTAGTCCAAAGGTAAAGTGTTCAATTCCTTGTGTTTCACTGGTTGTGAGTCCTCAGCTAAAAATTAAGGCAATGGTTCTTTCTTTGATACATTTTTTTCTCTTTGCTTTGTTTGAATATCTCTCTAAATCAGTTCATATAACCCCAAAGAATACAAATCTTCTCTCTCCCTCTGTCTGGCTTTCTTTTTCTCTCTCTTACCCTCTTTCCTTCCAGGTAACACTGTCAATAATGTCAACATAAATGAACTCTAATCTACGGAACTGCAAGCACTGGAGTGTTTGATCCGAATGTCATATATAAGTTTTGGAGATCAGCAATAAGGAGTCACTGTGGCTTAGTGGTTAAAGTCTCTGACTTTTATTCCAAAGATTAAGTGTTCAATTTGAGGTGTTTTACTTGTTGTGAGATCTCAGCTAAAAATTAAGGCAATGGTTCTTTCTTTGATAAATGTTTTTCTTTTCGCCTTGTTTGAATATCTCTCTAAATCAGTTAATCTAACCCCAAGGAATACAAATCTTCTCACTCTCTCTGTCTGGCTTTCTTTTTCTCTCTCTGTCCCTCTTTCCTTCCATTCAACACTGTCAATAATGTCAACATAGGTGAACTCTAACCTGTGGCACTGCACACACTGGAGTGTTTGATCCGAATGTCATATATAAGTTTTGGAGTGTAGCAATAAGGAGTCACTGTGGCCAAGTGATTAAGGTCTCTGACTCTTATTCCAAACGTTAAGTGTTCAATTCCTGGGGATTCCCTGGTTCTGAGTCCTCAGCTAAAAATTAAGGCAATGGTTATTTCTTTGATAAATGTTCTTCTTTTCGCCTTGTTTGAATATCTCTCTAAATCAGTTCATCTAACCCCCTGGAATACAAATCTTCTCTCTCCCTCTGTCTGGCTTCTATTTTCTCTCTCTGTCCCTCTTTCCTTCCATTCAACACTGTCAATAATGTCAACATAGGTGAACTCTAACCTGTGGCACTGCATACACTGGAGTGTTTGATCCTAATGTCATATATAAGTTTTCGTGGAGATCACTGATGATTCACTGTGGCCTAGTGGTTAAGGTTTCTCATTCTTACTCCAAAGGTTATGTGTTTAAATGCTGGTGTTTCACTGGTTGCCAGTCCTCAGACATAAATTAAAGCACTGGTAATTCCTTTGATAAATGTTTTTCTTTTAACCTTGTTTAAATATATTTCTAAATGAGTTCATCCTACCCGAAAGAATACAAATCTTCTCTCTTACTCTGTTTGACTTTCATTTTCTCTCTCTGTCCCGCTTTCCTTCCATTCAACACTGTCAATGATGTCAACATTGGTGAACTCTAACCTATGGCATTACATACACTGGAGTGGTTGATCGGCATGTCATATATAAGTTTTTGAGTATAGCATTCATGAGGCAATGTTGCCTAGTGGTTAAGTTCTTGGACTCTTCCTCTAAAGTTTTTGTGTTCAAATCCTGGTCTTTCAATGTGCATGGATTTTAAGGTAAAATTATAGGCAATGGAACTTTCTCTGATAAATGTTGGAAAATATTTTTCATTTCTCCTAGCTTGACTATCTCTCCTTACAAGTATGTCTTAAACTAAAGAATACAAATCTTCTCTCTCCCTCTGTCTGGCTTTTTTTTCTCTCTCTGTCCCTCTTTCCTTCCATTCAACACTGTCAATGATGTCAACATAGGTGAACTCTAACCTATGGCACTGCATACACTGGAGTGTTTGATCCAAATGTCATATATGTTTTTGAGAACAGCTAGGAGGAGTCACTGTGGCCTAGTGGTTAAGGTCTCAGACTCTTATTCCAAGGATTAAGGGTTCAAATCCTGGTTTTTCATTGGTTGTAATTCCTCAGTTAGAAATTAAAGTGAAGGTTCTTCCTTTGATAAATGTTTTTCTTTTCGCTTTGTTTGAATATCTCTCTAAATCAGTTCATATAACCCCAAAGAAGACAAATCTTCTCTCTCCCTCTGTCTGACTTTCTTTTTCTCTCTCTGACCCTCTTTCCTTCCATGTAACACTGTCAATAATGTCAACATAGGTGAACTCTAACCTATGGCACTGCAAACACTGGAGTGTTTGATCCGAATGTCATATATGTTTTAGAGAACAGCAATAAGGAGTCATTGTGGCCTAGTGGTTAAGGTCTCTGACTCTTATTCCAAAGGTTAATAAGTGTTCAATTCCTGTTCTTTCACTGGTTGTGAGTGCTCAGTCAAAAATTAAAGCAATGGTAACCTCTTTGATAAATGTTTTTCTTTTCGCCTTGTTTGAATATTTCTCTAAATGAGTTCATCTTACCCCTTAGAATACAAATATTTTCTCTCCCTCTGTAAGGATTTCTTCTTCTCTCTCTGTCTCTCTTTCCTTCCATTCAACACTGTCAATGATGTCAACATAGGTGAACTCTAACCTACGGCACTGCAAACACTGGAGTGTTTGATCCGAATGTCATATATACGTTTTTGAGAACAGCAGAAAGGATTCACTGTGGCCTAGTGGTTAAGGTCTCTGACTCTTATTCCAAAGGTTTTGTGTTTGAATCCTGGTGTTTCACTTGTAAGTCGTCAGTTAAAAATTAAGGCAATGGTTCTTTCTTTGATAAATGTTTTTCTTTTCACCTTGTTTGAATATCTCTCTAAATGAGTTAATCTAACCCCAAAGAATACAAATCTTCTCTCTCCCTCTGTCTGGCTTTCTTTCCTTCCATTCAACACTGTCAATGATATCAACATAGGTGAACTCTAACCTAGGGCACAGCATATACTGGAGTGTTTGATCCGAATGTCATATTAAAAGTTTTCTTGGAGGTCCCTCATGAGTTACTGTGGCCTAGTGGTTAAGGTCTCTGACGCTTACTCCAAAGGTTATGTGTTCAAATCCTGGTGTTTCACAGGTTGTGAGACCACAGTCAAAAATTGAAGCAATGGTAAATTTTGTGATAAATGTTTTTGTTTTCGCCTTGTTTGAATATCTCTCTAAATGAGTTCATCTTACCCCTAAGAATACAAATCTTCTCTCTCCCTCTGTCAGGCTTTCTTCTTCTCTCTCTGTTTCACTTTCCTTCCATTCAACACTGTCAATGATGTCAACATAGGTGAACTCTAACCTACGGCACTGTATACACTGGAGTGTTTAATTCGAATGTCATATATAAGTTTTTCAAAACAGCCATAAGGAGTCATTGTGGCCTAGTGGTTAAGGTCTCTGACTCTTATTCCAAGTGTTCAAATCCTGCTGTTTCACTGATTGTGAGTCCTCAGTTAGAAATTACGGCAATGGTTCTTCCTTTGATAAAGGTTTTTCTTTTCGCTTTGTTTGAAAATCTCTCTAAATCAGTCCATATAACCGCAAATAATACAAATCTTCTCTCTCCGTCTGGCTTTCTTTTTCTCTCTCTGACCCTCTTTCCTTCCATTCAACACTGTCAATAATGTCAACATAGGTGAACTGTAACCTACGGCACTGCACACACTGGAGAGTTTGATCCGAATGTCATAGATAAGTTCTGGAGAGCATGAGTCAGGAGTCAATGTGGCCTAGTGGTTATGATCTCTCACTCTTATTCCAAAGGTTAAGGTTGTTCAATTCCTTGTGTTTTACTGGTTGTGAGTCCTCAGTTAAAAATGAAGGCAATTGTTCTTTCTTTGATAAATGTTTTTCTGTTCGCCTTGTTTGAATATCTCTCTAAATCAGTTCATCTAACCCCAAGGAATACAAATCTTCTCTCTCCCTCTGTCTGGCTTTCTTTTTCTCTTTCTGTCCCTCTTTCCTTCCATTCAACACTGTCAATAATGTCAACATAGGTGAACTCTAACCTGTGGCACTGCACACACTGGAGTGTTTGATCCGAATGTCATATATAAGTTTTGGAGTGCAGCAATAAGGAGTCACTGTCTACATGAGCCCCCTCGCAGCCATCGCACGCCGACACAACCTCAACATCATCTCCTACGCCGACGACACCCAGCTGATCCTCTCCCTCACCAACGACCCCACCACCGCCAGAGCCAACCTACACGACGGGATGAGAGACGTCGCCGACTGGATGAGGAACAGCCGCCTTAAACTGAACTCAGATAAGACGGAAGTCCTCATCCTGGGCTCATCACCCTCCGCCTGGGACGACTCCTGGTGGCCCCCGGCCCTGGGCACCGCGCCCAAGCCAACGGACCACGCACGCAACCTGGGCTTCATCCTGGACTCCTCCCTGTCGATGACCAGACAAGTCAACGCCGTCTCATCTTCATGCTTCAACACTCCTGCGCATGCTCCGCAAGATCTTCAGATGGATCCCCACTGAAACCAGGAAGACCGTCACCCAGGCACTCGTCACCAGCCGACTGGACTATGGGAACACCCTCTACGCCGGAACCACAGCCAAACTTGAAAAGAGACTCCAGCGCATCCAGAACGCCTCCGCACGACTCATCCTGGACATCCCCCGACACAGCCACATCACCGTGCACCTGAAAGACCTGCACTGGCTCCCCGTCAGCAAGAGAATCACGTTCAGACTCCTCACCCACGCACACAAGGCCCTCCACGACCTGGGCCCAAAGTACCTCAACGACCGCATGACCTTCTACACGCCCACACGCCAGCTACGATCAACCAGCCACGCCTCGCCACCGTACCACGCATCCGCAGAACCACCGCCGGAGGAAGATCCTTCTCCTACCTGGCAGCCAAGACCTGGAACTCCCTCCCCACTCACCTTCGGCGAACCCAGGACCATCTCTCCTTCAGGAAGCAGCTCAAGACCTGGCTGTTCGAGCAGTAACTTACCCCCTCCCCCAGCGCCTTGAGACCCTCCCGGGTGAGTAGCGCGCTCTATAAATGCCGTGATTGATTGATTGACTGTGGCCAAGTTGTTAAGGTCTCTCGCTCTTATTCCAAAGGATAAGTGTTCAATTCCTGATGTTTCACTGGTTGTTAGTCCTCAGCTAAAAATTAAGGAACTGGTTCTTTCTTTGATAAATGTTCTTCTTTTCGCCTTGTTTGAATATCTCTCTAAATCAGTTCATCTAACCCCAAGGAATACAAATCTTCTCTCTCCCCTCTGTCTGGCTTCTATTTTCTCTCTCTGTCCCTCTTTCCTTCCATTCAACACTGTCAATAATGTCAACATAGGTGAACTCTAACCTGTGGCACTGCATACACTGGAGTGTTTGATCCTAATGTCATATATAAGTTTTCGTGGAGATCACTGATGATTCACTGTGGCCTAGTGGTTAAGGTTTCTGATTCTTACTCCAACGGTTATGTGTTTAAATGCTGATGTTTCACTGGTTGTCTGTACTCAGACATAAATTAAAGCACTGGTAATTCCTTTGATAAATGTTTTTCTTTTAACCTTGTTTAAATATGTATCTAAATGAGTTCATCCTACCCCAAAGAATACAAATCTTCTCTCTCACTCTGTTTGGCTTTCATTTTCTCTCTCTGTCCCTCTTTACTTCCATTCAACACTGTCAATGATGTCAACATTGGTGAACTCTAACCTATGGCATTACATACACTGGAGTGGTTGATCGGCATGTCATATATACGTTTTTGAGTATGGAATTCATGAGGCAATGTGGCCTAGTGGTTAAGTTCTCGTACTCTTGCTCTAAAGTTTTTGTGTTCAAATCCTGGTCTTTCAATGTGCATGGATTTTAAGGTAAAATTATAGGCAATGGAACTTTCTCTGATAAATGTTGGAAAATATTTTTCATTTCTCCTAGCTTGACTATCTCTCCTTACAAGTATGTCTTACCCTAAAGAATACAAATCTTCTCTCTCCCTCTGTCTGGCTTTTTTTTCTCTCTCTGTCCCTCTTTCCTTCCATTAAACACTTTCAATGATGTCAACATAGGTGAACTCTAACCTACGGCACTGCATACACTGGAGTGTTTGATCCGAATGTCATATATAAGTTTTTGAGAACTGTAGTAAGGAGACACTGTGGCCTAGTGGTTAAGATGTCTGATGCTTACTCCAAAGTGTATGTGTTCAAATCCTGGTGTTTCTCTGGTTGTGAGACCACCGTCAAATATTAAGGCAATAGTTCTTTCTTTGATAAATGTTTTTCTTTTCGCCTTGTTTGAATATCTCTCTAAATCAGTTCATCTAACCCCAAGGAATACAAATATTCTCTCTCCCTCTGTCTGGCTTTCTTTTTCTCTCTCCCTCTTTCCTTCCATTCAACACTGTCAATAATGTCAACATAGGTAAACTCTAACCTGTGGCACTGCACACACTGGAGTGTTTGATCCGAATGTCATATATACGTTTTGGAGAGCAGCAATAAGGAGTCACTGTGGCCAAGTGGGTAAGGTCTCTGACTCTTATTCCAAACGTTAAGTGTTCAATTCCTGGTGATTCACTGGTTGTGAGTCTTCAGCTAAAAATAAAGGCAATGGTTCTTTATTTGATAAATGTTTTTCGTTTCGCCTTGTTTGAATATCTCTCTAAATCAGTTCATCTAACCCCAAGGAATACAAATCTTCTCTCTCCCTCTGTCTGGCTTCCATTTTCTCTCTCTGTCCCTCTTTCCTTCCATTCAACACTGTCAGTAATGTCAACATAGGTGAACTCTAACCTGTGGCACTGCATACACTGGAGTGTTTGATCCGAATGTCATATATAAGTTTTCATAGAGGTCATACATGAGTTGCTGTGGCCTAGTGGTTAAGGTCTCTGACTCTTACATCAAAGGTTATGTGTTCAAATCCTGGTGTTTCACTGAAAAAGAGTCCTCACTCAAAAATTAACGCCCTGCTAATTCATTAGATAAATGTTCTTCTTTTAACCTTGTTTGAATATATATCTAAATGAGTTCATCCTACCCCCAAAGAATACAAATCCTCTCTCTCCCTCTGTCTGGCTTTCTTTTTCTCTCTTTGTCATTCTTTCCTTCCATTCAACACTATCAATGATATCAACATAGGTGAACTCCAACCTAGGGCACAGCATATACTGGAGTGTTTGATCCGAATGTCATATATAAGTTTTCTTGGCTTTACTCATGAGTTACTGTGGCCTAGTGGTTAAGGTCTCTGAAGCTTACCCCAAAGGTTATGTGTTCAAATCCTGGTGTTTCTCAGGTTGAGAGACCACAGTCTAAAAGCAATGGTAATTTCTTTGATAAATGTTTTTCTCTTCGCCTTGTTTGAATATCTCTATAAATGAGTTCATCTTACCCCTGGAATACAAATCTTCTCTCTCCCTCTGTCTGGCTTCCATTTTCTCTCTCTGTCCCTCTTTCCTTCCATTCAACACTGTCAATAATGTCAACATAGGTGAACTCTAACCTGTGGCACTGCATACACTGTAGTGTTTGATCCGAATGTCATATATAAGTTTTTGAGAACAGCTACAAGGAGTCATTGTGGCCTAGTGGTTAAGGTCTCTTACTCTTATTCCAAAGGGAAAGGGTTCAATTCCTTGTGTTTCACTGGTTGTGAGTCCTCAGCTAAAAATTAAGGCAATGGTTCTTTCCTTTGATAAATGTTTTTCTTTTCGCCTTGTTTGAATATCTCTCTAAATCAGTTCATCTAACCCCAAGGAATACAAATCTTCTCTCTCCCTCTGTCTGGCTTTCTTTTTCTCTCTCTGACCTTCTTTCCTTCCATGTAACACTGTCAATAATGTCAACATAGGTGAACTCTAATCTACGGCACTGCAAACACTGGAGTGTTTGATCCGAATGTCATATATAAGTTTTAGAGAATAGCAATAAGGAGTCACTGTGGCCTAGTGGTTAAGGTCTCTGACTCTTATTCCAAAGGTTAATAAGTGTTCAAATCCTGTTCTTTCACTGGTTGTGAGTTCTCAGTCAAAAATTAAAGCAATGGTAACCTCTTTGATAAATGTTTTTCTTTTCGCCTTGTTTGAATATTTCTCTAAATGAGTTCATCTTACCCCTTAGAATACAAATCTTCTCTCTCCCTCTGTCTGACTATCTTTTTCTCTCTCTGACCCTCTTTCCTTCCATGTAACACTGTCAATAATGTCAACATAGGTGAACTCTAATCTCCGGCACTGCAAACACTGGAGTGTTTGATCCGAATGTCATATATAAGTTTTTGAGAACAGCAGAAAGGATTCACTGTTGCCTAGTGGTTAAGGTCTCTGACTCTTATTCCAAAGGTTTTGTGTTTGAATCCTGGTGTTTCACTTGTTGTAAGTCGTCAGTTAAATATTAAGGCAATGGTTCTTTCTTTGATAAATGTTTTTCTTTTCACCTTGTTTGAATATCTCTCTAAATGAGTTCATCTAACCCCAAAGAATACAAATCTTCTCTCTCCCTCTGTCTGGCTTTCTTTTTCTCTCTTTGTCCCGCTTTCCTTCCATTCAACACTGTCAATGATATCAACATAGGTGAACTCTAACCTAGGGCACAGCATATACTGGAGTGTTTGATCCGAATGTCATATATAAGTTCTGGAGAGGATGAGCAAGGAGTCAATGTGGCCTAGTGGTTAAGATCTCTCACTCTTATTCCAAAGGTTAAGTGTTCAATTCCTGGTGTTTTAATGTTTGTGAGTCCTCAGTTAAAAATGAAGGCAATTGTTCTTTCTTTGATAAATGTTTTTCTGTTCGCCTTGTTTGAATATCTCTCTAAATCAGTTCATCTAACCCCAAGGAATACAAATCTTCTCTCTCCTCTGTCTGGCTTTCTTTTTCTCTCTCTGTCCCTCTTTCCTTCCATTCAACACTGTCAATAATGTCAACATAGGTGAACTCTAACCTGTGGCACTGCACACACTGGAGTGTTTGATCCGAATGTCATATATAAGTTTTGGAGAGCAGCAATAAGGAGTCACTGTGGCCAAGTTGTTAAGGTCTCTCTCTCTTATTCCAAAGGATAAGTGTTCAATTCCTGGTGTTTCACTGGTTGTTAGTCCTCAGCTAAAAATTAAGGAACTAGTTCTTTCTTTGATAAATGTTCTTCTTTTCGCCTTGTTTGAATATCTCTCTAAATCAGTTCATCTAACCCCCTGGAATACAATTCTTCTCTCTCCCTCTGTTTGGCTTTCATTTTCTCTCTCTGTCCCTCTTTACTTCCATTCAACACTGTCAATGATGTCAACATTGGTGAACTCTAACCTATGGCATTACATACACTGGAGTTGTTGATCGGCATGTCATATATACGTTTTTGAGTATAGAGTTCATGAGGCAATGTGGCCTAGTGGTTTAGTTCTCGGACTCTTGCTCTAAAGTTTTTGTGTTCAAATCCTGGTCTTTCAATGTGCATGGATTTTAAGGTAAAATTATAGGCAATGGAACTTTCTCTGATAAATGTTGGAAAATATTTTTCATTTCTCCTAGCTTGACTATCTCTCCTTACAAGTATGTCTTACCCTAAAGAATACAAATCTTCTCTCTCCCTCTGTCTGGCTTTTTTTTCTCTCTCTGTCCCTCTTTCCTTCCATTAAACACTGTCAATGATGTCAACATAGGTGAACTCTAACCTACGGCACTGCATACACTGGAGTGTTTGATCCGAATGTCATATATAAGTTTTTGATAACAGCCGTAAGGAGACACTGTGGCCTAGTGATTAAGATGTCTGATGCTTACTCCAAAGGGTATGTGTTCAAATCCTGGTGTTTCTCATGTTGTGAGACCACCGTCAAATATTAAGGCAATAGTTCTTTCTTTCATAAATGGTTTTCTTTTCGCCTTGTTTGAATATCTCTCTAAATCAGTTCATCTAACCCCAAGGAATACAAATATTCTCTCTCCCTCTGTCTGGCTTTCTTTTTCTCTCTCCCTCTTTCCTTCCATTCAACACTGTCAATAATGTCAACATAGGTAAACTCTAACCTGTGGCACTGCACACACTGGAGTGTTTGATCCGAATGTCATATATAAGTTTTGGAGAGCAGCAATAAGGAGTCACTGTGGCCAAGTGGGTAAGGTCTCTGATTCTTATTCCAAACGTTAAGTGCTTGATTCCTGGTGTTTCACTGGTTGTGAGTACTCAGCTAAAAATAAAGGCAATGGTTCATTCTTTGATAAATGTTTTTCTTTTCGCCTTGTTTGAATATCTCTATAAATCAGTTCATCTAACCCCAAGGAATACAAATCTTCTCTCTCCCTCTGTCTGGCTTCCATTTTCTCTCTCTGTCCCTCTTTCCTTCCATTCAACACTGTCAATAATGTCAACATAGGTGAACTCTAACCTGTGGCACTGCATACACTGGAGTGTTTGATCCGAATGTCATATATAAGTTTTCATAGAGGTCATACATGAGTCTCTGTGGCCTAGTGGTTAAGCTCTCTGACTCTTACATCAAAGGTTATGTGTTCAAATCCTGGTGTTTCACTGATAGAGAGTCCTCATTCAAAAATTAACTCACTGTAAATTCCTTAGATAAATGTTTTTCTTTTAACCTTGTTTGAATATATATCTAAATGAGTTCATCCTACCCCCAAAGAATACAAATCCTCTCTCTCCCTCTGTCTGGCTTTCTTTTTCTCTCTTTGTCCCTCTTTCCTTCCATTCAACACTATCAATGATATCAACATAGGTGAACTCTAACCTAGGGCACAGCATATACTGGAGTGTTTGATCCGAATGTCATATATAAGTTTTCTTGGAGGTCACTCATGAGTTACTGTGGCCTAGTGGTTAAGGTCTCTTGAGCTTACTCCAAAGGTTATGTGTTCAAATCCTGGTGTTTCTCAGGTTGAGAGACCACAGTCTAAAAGCAATGGTAATTTCTTTGATAAATGTTTTTCTCTTCGCCTTGTTTGAATATCTCTATAAATGAGTTCATCTTACCCCTAAGAATACAAATCTCTCTCTCCCTCTTTCAGGCTTTCTTCTTCTCTCTCTGTCTCTCTTTCCTTCCATTCAACACTGTCAATGATGTCAACATAGGTGAACTCTAACCTACGGTACTATATACACTGGAGTGTTTAATTCGAATGTCATATATAAGTTTTTGAGAACACCTACAAGGAGTCATTGTGGCCTAGTGGTTAAGGTCTCTTACTCTTAGGCCAAAGGTAAAGTGTTCAATTCCTTGTGTTTCACTGGTTGTGAGTCCTCAGCTAAAAAATAAGGCAATGGTTCTTTCTTTGATAAATGTTTTTCTTTTCGCCTTGTTTGAATATCTCTCTAAATCAGTTCATCTACCCCAAGGAATACAAATATTCTCTCTCCCTCTGTCTGGCTTTCTTTTTTTCTCTCCCTCTTTCCTTCCATTCAACACTGTCAATAATGTCAACATAGGTAAACTCTAACCTGTGGCACTGCACACACTGGAGTGTTTGATCCGAATGTCATATATACGTTTTGGAGAGCAGCAATAAGGAGTCACTGTGGCCAAGTGGGTAAGGTCTCTGACTCTTATTCCAAACGTTAAGTGTTCAATTCCTGGTGTTTCACTGGTTGTGAGTCCTCAGCTAAAAATAAAGGCAATGGTTCTTTATTTGATAAATGTTTTTCTTTTCGCCTTGTTTGAATATCTCTCTAAATCAGTTCATCTAACCCCAAGGAATACAAATCTTCTCTCTCCCTCTGTCTGGCTTCCATTTTCTCTCTCTGTCCCTCTTTCCTTCCATTCAACACTGTCAGTAATGTCAACATAGGTGAACTCTAACCTGTGGCACTGCATACACTGGAGTGTTTGATCCGAATGTCATATATAAGTTTTCATAGAGGTCATACATGAGTTGTTGTGGCCGAGTGGTTAAGGTCTCTGACTCTTACATCAAAGGTTATGTGTTCAAATCCTGGTGTTTCACTGAAAAAGAGTCCTCACTCAAAAATTAACGCCCTGATAATTCCTTAGATTAATGTTTTTCTTTTAACCTTGTTTGAATATATATCTAAATGAGTTCATCCTACCCCCAAAGAATACAAATCCTCTCTCTCCCTCTGTCTGGCTTTCTTTTTCTCTCTTTGTCACTCTTTCCTTTCATTCAACACTATCAATGATATCAACATAGGTGAACTCTAACCTAGGGCACAGCATATACTGGAGTGTTTGATCCGAATGTCATATATACGTTTTCTTGGCTTTACTCATGAGTTACTGTGGCCTAGTGGTAAAGGTCTCTGAAACTTACTCTAAAGGTTATGTGTTCAAATCCTGGAGTTTCTCAGTTTGAGAGACCACAGTCTAAAAGCAATGGTAATTTCTTTGATAAATGTTTTTCTCTTCGCCTTGTTTGAATATCTCTATAAATGAGTTCATCTTACCCCTAAGAATACAAATCTTCTCTCTCCCTCTTTCAGGCTTTCTTCTTCTCTCTCTGTCTCTCTTTCCTTCCATTCAACACTGTCAATGATGTCAACATAGGTGAACTCTAACCTATGGTACTGTATACACTGGAGTGTTTAATTCGAATGTCATATATAAGTTTTTGAGAGCAGCTACAAGGAGTCAATGTGGCCTAGTGGTTAAGGTCTCTTACTCTTATTCCAAAGGGAAAGTGTTCAATTCCTGGTGTTTCACTGGTTGTGAGTCTTCAGCTAAAAATGAAGGCAATAGTTCTTTCTTTGATAAATGTTTTTCTTTTGCCTTGTTTGAATATCTCTCTAAATCAGTTCATCTAACCCCAAGGAATACAAATCTTCTCTCTCCCTCTGTCTGGCTTTCTTTTTCTCTCTCCCTCTTTCCTTCCATTCAACACTGTCAATAATGTCAACATAGGTAAAATCTAACCTGTGGCACTGCAAACACTGGAGTGTTTGATCCGAATGTCATATATACGTTTTGGAGAACAGCAATAAGGAGTCACTGTGGCCAAGTGGGTAAGGTCTCAGACTCTTATTCCAAACGTTAAGTGTTTGATTCCTGGTGTTTCACTGGTTGTGAGTCCTCAGCTAAAATTAGCAATGGTTCTTTCTTTGATAAATGTTCTTCTTTTCGCCTTGTTTGAATATCTCTCTAAATCAGTTCATCTAACCCCTAGGAATACAAATCTTCTCTCTCCCTCTGTCTGGCTTTCATTTTCTCTCTCTGTCCCTCTTTCCTTCCATTCAACACTGTCAATAATGTCAACATAGGTGAACTCTAACCTGTGGCACTGCATACACTGGAGTGTTTGATCCGAATGTCATATATAAGTTTTCATGGAGATTTCTGATGAGTCACTGTGGCCTAGTGGTTAAAGTCTCTGACTCTTAGTCCAAAGGTTATGTGTTTAAATGCTGGATTTTCACTGGTTGCAAAACCTCAGACATAAATTAAAGCACTGGTAATTCCTTTGATAAATGTTTTTCTATTAACCTTGTTTGAATATATATCTAAACGAGTTCATCCTACCCCAAAGAATACAAATCTTCTCTCTCACTCTGTTTGGCTTTCATTTTCTCTCTCTGTCCCTCTTTACTTCCATTCAACACTGTCAATGATGTCAACATTGGTGAACTCTAACCTATGGCACTGCATACACTGGAGTGTTTGATCGATATGTCATATATAAGTTTTTGAGCATAGCATTCATGAGTCACTGTGGCCTAGTGGTTGAGTTCTCGACCTCTTGCTCTAAAGGTTTTGTGTTCAAATCCTGGTCTTTCAATGTGCATGGATTTTAAGGTAAAATTATAGGCAATGGTACTACCTCTGATAAATGTTGAAAATATTTTTCATTTCTCCTAGTTTGACTATCTCTCTATACAAGTATGTCTTACCCTAAAGAATACAAATCTTCTCTCTCCCTCTGTCAGGCTTTTTTTTCTCTCTCTGTCCCTCTTTCCTTCCATTTAACAGTCAATGATGTCAACATAGGTGAACAGCTATAAGTAGTCATTGTGGTCTAGTGGTTAAGGTCTCAGACTCTTATTCCAAAATTTAAGCGTTCAAATCCTGGTGTTTCACGGGTTGTGATTCCTCAATTAGAAATTAAGGCAATGGTTCTTCCTTTGATAAAGTTTTTTCTTTTCGCTTTGTTTGAATATCTCTCTAAATCAGTTCATATAACCCCAAAGAATACAAATCTTCTCTCTCCCTCTGTCTGGCTTTCTTTTTCTCTCTCTTACCCTCTTTCCTTCCAGGTAACACTGTCAATAATGTCAACATAAATGAACTCTAATCTACGGAATTGCAAGCACTGGAGTGTTTGATCCGAATGTCATATATACGTTTTGGAGACCAGCAATAAGGAGTCACTGTGGCCTAGTGGTTTAAGTCTCTGACTTTTATTCCAAAGATTAAGTGTTCAATTTGAGGTGTTTTACTTGTTGTGAGTCCTCAGCTAAAAATTAAGGCAATGATTCTTTCTTTGATAAATGTTTTTCTTTTCGCCTTGTTTGAATATCTCTCTAAATCAGTTCATCTAACCCCAAGGAATACAAATCTTCTCACTCTCTCTGTCTGGCTTTCTTTTTCTCTCTCTGTCCCTCTTTCCTTCCATTCAACACTGTCAATAATGTCAACATAGGTGAACTCTAACCTGTGGCACTGCACACACTGGAGTGTTTAATCCGAATGTCATATATAAGTTTTGGAGTGCAGCAATAAGGAGTCACTGTGGCTAAGTGATTAAGGTCTCTGACTCTTATTCCAAACGTTAAGTGTTCAATTCCTGGTGATTCCCTGGTTGTGAGTCCTCAGCTAAAAATTAAGGCAATGGTTCTTTCTTTGATAAATGTTCTTCTTTTCGCCTTGTTTGAATATCTCTCTAAATCAGTTCATCTAACCCCTGGAATACAAATCTTCTCTCTCCTCTGTCTGGCTTCTATTTTCTCTCTCTGTCCCTCTTTCCTTCCATTCAACACTGTCAATAATGTCAACATAGGTGAACTCTAACCTGTGGCACTGCATACACTGGAGTGTTTGATCCGAATGTCATATATAAGTTTTCGTGGAGATCACTGATGAGTCACTGTGGCCTAGTGGTTAAGGTCTCTGATTCTTACTCCAAAGGTTATGTGTTTAAATGCTGGTGTTTCACTGGTTGCCAGTCCTCAGACATATATTAAAGCACTGGTAATTCCTTTGATAAATGTTTTTCTTTTAACCTTGTTTAAATATATATCTAAATGAGTTCATCCTACCCCAAAGAATACAAATCTTCACCAAGAGTTCACATATGTTGATATCATTGACAGTGTTGAATGGAAGGAAAGAGGGACAAAGAGAGAAAAAGAAAGCCAGACAGAGGGAGGGAGAGAGAGGATTTGTATTCTTTGGGGGTAGGATGAACTCATTTAGATATATATTCAAACAAGGTTAAAAGAAAAACATTTATCTAAGGATATAGCAGGGCTTTAATTTTTGAGTGAGGACTCTCAACCAGTGAAACACCAGGATTTGAACACATAACTTTTGAAGTAAGAGTCTGACACCATAACCACTAGGCCACAGTGAATCATGTGGGACCTCCCAAAAACGTATATATGACATTCGGATCAAACACTCCAGTGTATGCAGTGCCACAGGTTAGAGTTCACCTATGTTGACATTATTGACAGTGTTGAATGGAAGGAAAGAGGGACAGAGAGAGAAAAAAAGCCAGACAGAGGGAGAGAGAAGATTTGTATTCTTTAGGGTAAGACATACTTCTAAAGAGAGACAGTCAAACTAGGAGAAATGAAAAATATTTTCCAACATTTACCAGAGAAAGTACCATTGCCTATAATTTTACCTTAAAATCCATGCAAATTGAAAGACCAGGATTAGAACACAAAACCTTTGGAGTAAGATTCCGAGAACTTAACCACTAGCACAGTGACTCATGAATGCTGTGCTCAAAACTTATATATGACATTCTGATCAACCACTCCAGTGTATGTAGTGCCATAGGTTAGAGTTCACCAATGTTGAGCTCATTGACAGTGTTGAATGGAAGTAAAGAGGGACAGAGAGAGAAAATGAAAGCCAGAACAGAGGGAGAGAGAAGATTTGTATTCTTTGGGGTAGGATGAACTCATTTAGATATATATTCAAACAAGGTTAAAAGAAAAACATTTATCAAAGGAATTACCAGTGCTTTAATTTATGACTGACAACCAGTGAAACACCAGCATTTAAACACATAACCTTTGGAGTAAGAGACCTTAACCACTAGGCCACAGTAACTCATTAGTGATCTCTACGAAAACTTATATATGACATTCGGATCAAACACTCCAGTGTATGCAGTGCCACAGGTTAGAGTTCACCTATGTTGACATTATTCACAGTGTTGAATGGAAGGAAAGAGGGACAGAGAGAGAAAAAGAAAGCCAGACAGAGGGAGAGAGAAGATTTGTATTCCTTGGGGTTAGATGAACTGATTTAGAGAGATATTCAAACAAGGCGGAAAGAAAAACATTTATCAAAGAAAGAAGCATTGCCTTAATTTTTAGCTAAGGACTCACAACCTGTGAAACACCAGGAATTGAACTCTTAACCTTTGGAATAAGAGTCAGAGACCTGAACCACTAGGCCACACGGCCTCCTTGTTGATGCGCTCCAAAACTTATATATGACATTCGGATCAAACACTCCAGCGTGTGCAGTGCCACAGGTTAGAGTTCACCTATGTTGACATCATTGACAGTGTGAATGGAAGGAAAGAGAGACAGAGAGAGAAGAAGAAAGCCTGAAAGAGGGAGAGAGAAGATTTATATTCTTAGGGGCAAGATGAACTCATTTAGAGAGATATTCAAACAAGGCGAAAGAAAAACTTTTATCAAAGAAATTACCATTGCTTTAATTTTTGACTGTGGTCTCACAACCAGAGAAACACCAGGATTTGAACACATAACCTTTGGAGTAAGCGTCAGAGACCTTAACCACTAGCCCACAGTAACTCATGAATAAACTCCACGAAAACTTATATATGACATTCGGATTAAACACTCCAGTATATGCTGTGGCCTAGGTTAGAGTTCACCTATGTTGATATCATTGACAGTGTTGAATGGAAGGAAAGAGGGACAAAGAGAGAAAAAGAAAGCCAGACAGAGGGAGAGAGAGGATTTGATTTCTTTGGGGGTAGGATGAACTCATTTAGATATATATTCAAACAAGGTTAAAAGAAAAACATTTATCTAAAGAATTTGCAGGGCTTTAATTTTTGAGTGAGGACTCTCAACCAGTGAAACACCAGGGTTTGAACACTTAACCTTTGAAGTAAGAGTCAGAGACCTTAACCACTAGGCCACAGTACTTCATGTTTGTCATCCACAAAAACTTATATCTGGCATTCGGATCACACACTCCAGTGTATGCAGTGCCATAGGTTAGACTTCACCCATGTTGACATTATTGACAGTGTTGAATGGAAGGAAAGAGGGTCAGAGAGAGAAAAAGAAAGCCAGACAAAGGGAGAAAGAAGATTTGTATTCTTTGGGGTTAGATGAACTCATTTAGAGAGATATTCAAACAAGGTGAAAAGAAAAACATTTATCAAAGAAAGAACCATTGCCTTAATTTTTAACCGAGGACTGGCAACCAGTGAAACACCAGCATTTAAAACACATATCCTTTGGAGAAAGAGTCAAAGACCTTAACCACAAGGCCACAGTGACCCACAACTGCTGTTCTCAAAACTTATATATGACATTCGGATTAAACACTCCAGTGTATACTGTGCCGTAGGTTAGAGTTCACCTATGTTGACATTGACAGTGTTGAATGGAAGGAAAGAGGGACAAAAAGAGAAAACGAAAGCCAGATAGAGGGAGCGAGAGGATTTGTATTCTTTGGGGGTAGGATGAACTCATTTAGATATATATTCAAACAAGGTTAAAAGAAAAACATTTATCTAAGGAATTAGCAGGGCTTTAACTTTTGAGTGAGTACTCTCAACAAGTGAAACACCAGGGTTTGAACACATAACCTTTGAAGTAAGAGTCAGAGACCTTAAGCACTAGGCCACTGTGACTCATGAGTGACTTTCACGAAAACTTATATATGACATTCGGATCAAACACTCCAGTGTTTGCAGTGCCACAGGTTAGAGTTCACCTATGTTGACAATATTGACAGTGTTGAATGGAAGTAAAGAGGGACAGAGAGAGAAGAAGAAAGCCTTACAGAGAGAGAGAGAAGATTTGTATTCTTAGGGGTAAGATGAACTCATTTAGAGAAATATTCAAACAAGGCAAAAAGAAAAACATTTATCAAAGAAGTGTCCATTGCTTTTATTTTTGACTGAGGACTCACAAACAGTGAAACACCACGATTTGAACACATAACCTTTAGAGGAAGAGTCCAAGACCTTAACCACTAGGCCACAGTGACTCATGAAACTTGCTCTCAAAAACTTATATATGACATTCAGATCAAACACTCCAGTGTATGCAGTGCCGTAGGTTAGAGTTCACCTATGTTGACGTCATTGCCTGTTAAATGGAAGGAAAGAGGGACAGAGAGAGAAAAAAAAGCCAGACAGAGGGAGAGAGAAGATTTGTATTCTTTATGGTAAGACATACTTGTAAAGAGAGATAGTCAAACTAAGAGAAATGAAAAATATTTTCCAACATTTATCAGAGAAAGTACCATTGCCTATAATTTTACCTTAAAATCCGTGCACATTGAAAGACCAGGATTTGAACACAAAACCTTTAGAGCATCAGTACAAGAACTTAACCACTAGGCAACAGTGACTCATGAATGCTGTGCTCAAAAACTTATATATGACATTCCGATCAACCACTCCAGTGTATGTAGTGCCATAGGTTAGAGTTCACCAATGTTGACATCATTGACAGTGTTGAATGGAAGTAAAGAGAGACAGAGAGAGAAAATGAAAGCCAAACAGAGTGAGAGAGAAGATTTGTATTCTTTGGGGTACGATGAACTCATTTAGATATATATTCAAACAATGTTAAAAGAAAAACATTTATCAAAGGAATTACCAGTGCTTTAATTTACAACTGAGGTTTGGCAACCAGTGAAACACCTGCATTTAAACACATAAGCTTTGGAGTAAGAGTCAGAGACCTTAACCACTAGGCCACAGTGACTCATGAATACGGTGCTCAAAAACTGATATATGACATTCTGATCAACCACTCCAGTGTATGTAGTGCCGTAGATTAGAGTTCACCTATGTTGACATTATTGACAGTGTTGCATGGAAGGAAAGAGGGTCAGAGAGAGAAAAAGAAAGCCAGACAGAGGGAGAGAGAAGATTTGTATTCTTTGGGGTACGATGAACTCATTTAGATATATATTCAAACAATGTTAAAAGAAAAACATTTATCAAAGGAATTACCAGTGCTTTAATTTACAACTGAGGTTTGGCAACCAGTGAAACACCAGCATTTAAATACATAACCTTTGGAGTAAGAGACCTTAACCACTAGGCCAAAGTGAATCATCAGTGATCTTCACGAAAACTTATCTATGACATTCGGATCAAACAATCCAGTGTATGCAGTGCCACAGGTTAGAGTTCACCTATGTTGACATTATTGACAGTGTTGAATGGAAGGAAAGAGGGACAGAGAGAGAAAAAGGAAGCCAGA
This sequence comes from Calotriton arnoldi, assembly GCA_963921515.1. NCBI lineage: Eukaryota > Metazoa > Chordata > Amphibia > Caudata > Salamandridae > Calotriton > Calotriton arnoldi. Next base: position 264,516 of record CAWUFW010003818.1, read on the forward strand.
CAGAGGGACAGAGAAGATTTGTATTCCTTGGGGTTAGATGAACTGATTTAGAGAGATATTGAAACAAGGCGAAAAGAAGAACATTTATCAAAGAAAGAACAATTGCCTTAATTTTTAGCAAAGGACTCACAACCAGTGAAACACCAGGAATTGAACACTTAACCTTTAGACTAAGAGACAGAGACCTTAACCACTTGGCCACAGTGACTACTTAATACCGCTCACCAAAAATTATATATGACATTCAGATCAAACACTCCAGTGTGTGCAGTGCCACAGGTTAGAGTTCCCCTATGTTGACATTATTGACAGTGTTGAATGGAAGGAAAGAGGGACAGAGGGAGAAAAAGAAAGCCAGACAGAGGGAGAGAGAAGATTTGTATTCCTTGGGGTTAGATTTACTGATTTAGAGAGATATTTAAACAAGGCGAAAAGAAAAACATTTATCAAAGAAAGAACCACTGCCTTAATTTTGAGTTGAGGAATCACAACCAGTGAAATCCCAGAAATTGAACACTTAATCTTTGAAATAAGAGTCAGTGACCTTAACCACTATGCCACAGTGACTCCTTATTGCTACTCTCCAAATCTTATATATGACATTCGGATCAAACACTCCAGTGTTTGCAGTGCCGTAGATTAGAGTTCACCTATGTTGACATTATTGACAGTGTTGCATGGAAGGAAAGAGGGTCAGAGAGAGAAAAAGAAAGCCAGACAGAGGGAGAGAGAAGATTTGTATTCTTTGGGGTTAGATGAACTGATTTAGAGAGATATTCAAAAAAGCGAAAAGAAAAACATTTATCAAAGGAAGAACCATTGCCTTAATTTCAAACTGAGGAATCACAACTAATGAAACACCAGGATTTGAACACTTAACCTTTGGACTAAGAGTCAGAGACCTTAACCACTAGGCCCGGTGACTCCTTCTAGCTGCTCTCAAAAACTTATATATGACATTCGGATTAAACACTCCAGTGTATACAGTGCCGAAGGTTAGAGTTCACCTATGTTGACATCATTGACAGTGTTGAATGGAAGGAAAGAGAGAGAGAGAAGAAGAAAGCCTGACAGAGGGAGAGAGAAGATTTGTATCCTTAGGGGCAAGATGAACTCATTTAGAGAGATATTCAAACAAGGCGAAAAGAAAAACATTTATCAAAAAAATTACCATAGCTTTAATTTTTGACTGTGGTCTCACAAACAGATACCCTTTGGAGTAAGCGTCAGAGACCTTAACCACTAGGCCATAGTAACTCATAAGTGAATTCCACGAAAACATATATATGACATTCGGATGAAACACTCCAGTATATGCTGTGTCCTAGGTTAGAGTTCACCCATGTTGATATCATTGACAGTGTTAAATGGAAGGAAAGAGGGACAGAGACAGAAAAAGAAAGCCGGAGGGAGAAAATTTGTATTCTTTAGGGTAAGACATACTTGTAAAGAGAGATAGTCAAACTAGGAGAAATTAAAAATATTTTCCAACATTTATGAAAGAAAGTACCATTGCTTATAATTTTACCTCAAAAACAACATCCATCAAAACACCTGGAATTGAACACATAACCTTTGGAGTAAGAGTCTTTGACCTTAACAGCTAGGCCACAATGACTCATGACTTCACTGCATGAAAACGTATATATAACATTTGAATGAAACAATACAGTGTATGCAGTGCCATAGGTTAGAGTTCACCATTGTTGACATCATTGACAGTCTTGAATAGAAAGAAAGAGGGACAGAGAGAGAAAAAGAAAGCCAGACAGAGGGAGAAAGAAGATTTGTATTCTTTGGGGGCAGGATGAACTCATTTAGATATATATTCAAACAAGGTTAAAAGAAAAACATTTATCTAAGGAATTATCAAGGTGGACTCTCAACCAGGGAAACACCAGGATTTAAACACATAACCTGAGGAGTCAGAGACCTTAACCACTAGGCCACAGTCACTCATCGATGATCTCCACAAACACTTATATATGACATTCGGATCAAACACTCCAGTGTCTGCAGTGCCGCAGGTTAGAATTCACCTATGTTGACATTATTGACAGTGTTGAATGGAAGGAAAGAGGCACAGAGACAGAAAAAGAAAGCCAGACAGAAGGAGAGAGAAGATTTGTATTCTTTGGGGTAGGATGAACTCATTTACATATATATATACAAAAAGTTTAAAAGAAAAACATTTATCCAAGGAATTAGTAGGGCTTTCATTTTAAAGTGAGGCTTCCGAACCAGTGAAACACCAGGATTTGAACACTTAACCTTTGGAACAGAGTTAGAGACCTTAACCACTAGACCACACTGACTCCTTATTGCTGTTCTCAAAAACTTATATATGACATTCGGATCAAACACTCCAGTGTATGCAGTGCCATAGGTTAGACTTCACCTATGTTGACATTATTGACAGTGGTGAATGGAAGTAAAGAGGGACAGAGAGAGAAAAAGAAAGCCAGACAGAGGGAGAGAGAAGATGTGTATTCTTTGGGGTTAGATGAACTCATTTAGAGAGATATTCAAACAAGGCGAAAAGAAAAACATTTATCAAAGAAAGAACAATTGCCTTAATATTTATCTGAGGAACCACAACCAGTGAAACACCAGTATTTAAACATTTAACCCTGGGACTAAGCATCAGAGACCTTAACCACTAGACCACAGTGACTCCTTATTGCTGCTTTCAAAAATGTATATATGACATTCGGATCAACCACTCCAGTGTATACAGTGCCGTAGGTTAGAGTTCACCTATGTTGACATCATTGACAGTGTTGAATGGAAGGAAAGAGAGACAGAGAGAGAAGAAGAAAGCCTGGCAGAGGGAGAGAGAAGATTTGTATTCTTAGGGGTAAGATGAACTCATTTAGAGAGATATTCAAACAAGGTGAAAAGAAAAACATTTATCAAAGAAATTACCATTGCTTTAATTTTTGACTGAGGACTCACAACCAGTAAAACACCAACATTTGAACACATAACCTTTGGAGTAAGTGTCAGAGACCTTAACCATTAGGACACAGTGTCTCATGAGTGACCTCCACGAAAACTTATATATGACATTCGGATCAAACACTCCACTATATGCAGTGCCCTAGGTTAGAGTTCACCTATGTTGATATCATTGACAGTGTTGAATGGAAGGAAAGAGGGACAAAGAGAGAAAAAGAAAGCCATACAGAGGGAGAGAGAAGATTTGTATTCTTTGGGGTAAGATGAACTCATTTAGAGAGATATTCAAACAAGGCGAAAAAAAAAAAACATTTATCAAAGAAAGTACCACTGCCTAAATATTTGACAGAGGACTCACCACCACAATTGGAACTCATAACCTTTGGAGTAAGAGTCCAAGACCTTAACCACTAGGCCACAGTGACTCATGATGGTTGTGCTCAAAAACTTATATATGACATTCGGATCAAACACTCCAGTGCATGCAGTACCGTGGGTTGGAGTTCACCTATGTTGACATCATTGACAGTGTTAAATGGAAGGAAAGAGGGACAGAGAGAGAAAAAAAAGCCAGACAGAGGGAGGGAAAAAATGTGTATTCTTTAGGGTAAGACATACTTGTAAAGAGAGATAGTCAAACTAGGAGAAATGAAAAATATTTTCCAACATTTATAAAAGAAAGTACCATTGCTTATAATTTTACCTCAAAACCACAACACCAGGATTTGAACATATAATCTTTGGAGTAAGAGTCTTCGACCTTAACCACTAGGCCCAATGACTCATGATAGCACTCCATGAAAACGTATATATAACATTTGAATGAAACAATCCAATGTATGCATTGCCATAGGTTAGAGTTCACCAATGTTGACATCATTGACATTCTTGAATAGAAGGAAAGAGGGACAGAGAGAGAAAAAGAAAGCCAGACAGAGGGAGAGAGAAGATTTGTATTCTTTGGGGATAGGATGAACTCATTTAGATATATATTCAAACAAGGTTAAAAGAAAAACATTTATCAAAGGAATTACCAGTACTTTAATTTATGACAGGCAACCAGTGAAACACCAGCATTTGAAATAAGAGTCAGAGACCTTAATCACTAGGCCACAGTCACTCGTTAATGATATCCACGAAAACTTATATATGACATTCGGATCAAACACTCCAGTGTATGAAGTGCCACATGTTAGAATTCACCTATGTTGACATTATTGACAGTGTTGAATGGAAGGAAATAGGGACAGAGACAGAAAAAGAAAGCCAGACAGATGGAGAGAGGAGATTTGTATTCTTTGGGGTTAGATGAACTCATTTAGAGAGATATTCAAACAAGGAGAACAGAAAAACATTTATCAAAGAAAGATCCATTGCCTTAATTTTTAACTGAGGACTAACACCCGTATTTGAACACTTAACCTTTGGAATAAGAGTAAGAGACATTAACCACTTGGCCACAGTGACTCCTTATTGCTGTTTTCAAAAACTTATATATGACATTTGGATGAAACACTCGCAGTGTATGCAGTGCCGTAGGTTAGAGTTCACCTATGTTGACATCATTGACAGTGTTGAATGGAATGAAAGAGAGACAGAGAGAGAAGATAAAAATCCCTGACTGAGGGAGAGAGAAGATTTGTATTCTTATGGGTAAGATGAACTCATTTAGTGAGATATTCAAACAAGGCGGAAAAAAAACATTAATCAAAGAAAGAATCATTGCCTTAATTTTTGACTGAGGACTCACAACCAGTGAAACACCAGGATTTGAACACATAACCTTTGGAGTAAGCATCAGAGACCTTAAGCACTAGGCCACAGTTCCTCATAAGTGACCTTCAGGAAAACATATATATGACATTCGGATCAAACACTCCAGTATATGCAGTGCCTTAGGTTAGAGTTCACCTATGTTGATATCATTGACAGTGTTGAATTGAAGGAAAGAGGGACAGAGAGAGAAAAACAAAGCCAGACAGAGGGAGAGAGAAGATTTGTATTCGTTTGGGTAAGATGAACTCATTTAGAGAGATATTCAAACAAGGCGAAAAAAAAACATTTAACAAAGAAAGAACCATTGCCTAAATTTTTGACAGAGGACTCTTCACCATTTGAACACATATCCTATGGAGAAGAGTCCAAGACCTTAACCACTAGGCCACAGTGACTCATAATGGCTGTGCTCAAAAACTTATATATGACATTCGTATCAAACACTCCAGTGTATGCAGTGCCGTAGGTTAGAGTTCACCTATGTTGACACCATTGACAGTGTTAAATGGAAGGAAAGAGGGACAGAGTGAAAAAAAAAGCCAGACAGAGGGAGAGAGAAGATTTGTATTCTTTAGGGTAAGACATACTTGTAAAGGGAGATAGTCAAACTAGGGGAAATAAAAATATTTTCCAACATTTATCAAAGAAAGTACCATTGCTTATAATTTTACCTTAAAATCCATTCACATTGAAACAGCTGGATTTGAACACAAAACCTTTGGAGTAAGAGTCCAAGAACTTAACAACTAGGCCACAGTGACTAATGAATGCTGTGTTCAAAAACTTATATATGACATTCTGATCAACCACTCCAGTGAATGTAGTAACCCTGGCCGTGAAATTCCACTCCGCTCGCGGAATTTGCGGAATTTATGCAATTTCGTGTTCCAAAGAGAACGCGGAATTGCCAACAATTTGGCGATCCGCGGCGTAGCGGAATTATTTTCTTGTTCGCGCTTTAAAAATGCGTTCTAGCGCGCGCGATAGCGACTTACCTGGATTCCTGCGTTCGCCGACGGGTTTTCCTATCCGTTCGCGTGCGCCATGAGATTTCGGTAGCCGGCTGCGCGATCCTGCGAGAGTTTGCGATCGCGAACACGTCATTCGCAGCACCATCGGACAACGCGAGAGTGTGCGATCGTGAACACTTCATTCACCGCGCCATCGTGCACCGAGAGAGAGATTGCGATCGCGAACACATCATTCGGGCGCGCCATTGGACATCCGGCGGAATGTTGGTAAAGCTCGCGATCCCGAGCACGCAAATTTTTCAATCTGGAGAAGAATAATATCTCGAGCAGCATAAAACCTTCTATAAAATGATGATTTGGATGAAAAAAAAACCTGAGATTGATATTTGGCTGTCCTTTTTTGTCAAATTTTTTTGGGGGGAGAGGGAGGAAGTGCCACAGAGTCTCCTACTTCCTGTTCCTGTCCAGCACGCTCCTCCCAGTGCTTTGTTCATCTCCTGTTCATTTTTCACTTGGATTTGAGCTGGAAGGATCACTCTTTGTGTCTGCTGCATCATTATCATTGGATTTGAGGACTTTTGGATTTGAGATTTTACAAGTAAATTGGTGTTGTTTGATTGGGGCATTGCAGTTGCTGCAACTACAATTTTGGTACTTTTCATCATTTTTAAAAATAAATAGTTGTGGGTAGCCAGTAGGCCCAGAGCTGGTCATGGGTGGGTGCATGATGAAACATGATGAAACAACTGTTCCTTTGCTGTGTGATGTATGTATTTATTTCAAATATCATTTAGGGCACATGGATGGCATTGGATTGAATTGCAAAATGTGTATTTTTGGGTGTATTTCAGTTTTTTTGGGTGTGTATTAAATACATGCCTTAGTTGTGTGTGGTGTGTTGCAGGCCTTGTTTAGCCCTGTGGATTTTCGTTTTTGCATTTTATTGCATTACAGGCAAAGCAGTGTGGTTTAGCATGCAGCCTTTGCCTGGCTATTATAGGCCTGTTTTCAGTACATTGTTTTCCAGGCCTCCTGCTTGTTGCTTGTGATTTGTGAGTGTCCATGTGGCTGGTGGCCATTTCTGGTGGGAGTTATAAGTGTGCTGCTTTTGCCATTTAGGCCTGCATGGTTTTCCTCTTGGCTTACTGCTTCCATCCATCCCCTTTGCCAGCTGCAGCTCCCTGAATGATGTGATGAGCAACTAATTTAATGCCAAACAGGGTCCACTTCCATTACATTTGTATTTTTGTTGTTGTTCCTCTTCTTTCCTATCCTTCCTGAGAGTGTACACAGTATACCATGAAAGCCCTTGTTGACAGTCTCACAAATGGCTACACTAACTTATATATTTTATTTGTTTGTTTGTACTACTAGTAATTGAACCACAACAACAAATGCAACATTTCACTGATGTTCTTCTCCTGGCTTCTTTGCTTTTAGGTGCACAAAAAGACATCACCCGTTGTACTGCCAGACAGAAGTCCTGCTGCGCACCACGTCACATCCACGTGTGACCACAGACATCTCTGCAACTTGTGCACCTGCGTCCTGCTGACATCTGAAGAAGATGGCCCCAAAGAAAGGTACCAGGTCCTCCAGTACCAAGAAAGTTGCCTGTGAGAAGAAGAAGGAACAGAAGAAGGAAGTGGTACTTGCCAAGACTGGTGTGCCGCCCGATGTGTTTTTTGGTAAAAAGAAACTTACGCCTGCAGCAGCGGTGTCCGGCGGGGACCAAGCTGGGAGCAGCACCTCCGCATCAGTGGGCCCCCCCACCAACCTAGGCCCAAGCCCATGAGTGTGGGAGAGGTAGCCAGTCTACTAACGAGCAGTGATGTTGAAATGTCATTATCGCAAAGTAGTACCCAATCCACGCACTCGCAGGCGGAAACTCATCAGATAAGTGGGCAACCACAGCCGCAACCACATCCACAAACACAGCCGCAACCACAGCCGCAGCCGCAACCCCAGCCGCAGCCGCAACCACAGCCCCAACCGCAGCCGCAACCGCAGCCGCAGCCGCAACCACAGCCGCAACCACAGCCGCAACCACAGCCGCAACCACAGCCCACAATAGTAGTTGTTCCACCTGAAGTAGGGGCCGTTCAGGAAATCGAGCTTTTTGCAGACGAAGAGGAGCAGGCCATTGTTTCAGAAGATCCATTGTCTTCCAGACCCCCAGCAAGGAAAAGGAGGGTTAGTCCATCAACTTCTTCTTCAAGCCCCACTTCTGATGATCTAGATGCCACTTGGAAGCCACCAGCTCAGTCTGAGAGTGATGCACGCCACAAGACAAGGCTAGTGAAAAGGAAGGTTCCAGAAAGCCTTAGAGTTATGGAGGTAGATGTAGACGAGGGGGTGATGATGATGAAGAGCCAGTCATCATGAACATCACTCCCGGGCTCATGGAGATGGAGACCAACATTATTAGACTATCCAAAATCGCTGCGAGGGATGTAGCACGGATACCACCAACACAGGTAACACCAACACGACCTCCAGCTTCCATATTTGCCTTTGCAAAGGCCCGGCAGGGACCTACATACAGCTCAACCACCACCTCAGTAGGTGGTGGTAATGTAAGTGCACAGAGTCAAATTCCAGGCACACCCTCCAGTTCATCTGGTATTGAAAGTGGCACCTCCAGCAGCGCCAGAAAGTTCTCCTCCCCAGTTTGGGACTTCTTTTCGGTTAGCAGTAAGGAGGAGAACATTGCTATATGCTCAATTTGTCAGCAGGCTGTTAGGCTGGGTAAGCTTGGTACAAACTATGGTACCGGAGGACAAACAAGTCATCTCAAAAAACACCACAGTATCAAGTGGGAGGCTCACCTACTTCACTTAGAAAAAAGTAAAACTGGACCCATTGCTGTTGTTGGGGATGAAGAAGTAGGGGAAGATATGATCGCGGTGGAAGGTCAACAAGAGGGAGACATTTCTAGCCCTATCCCCAGCAGTGTAGTGGTACCGCCCACATCCTCAGCAACATCTCAATGACACCGTAGTAAGAGTCAGCCTGAGACACCAAGGCAACCGGGCACTGCAATGAGCAAAAGTGCGGCGTCGTTGAGCCTAACTGGGTTCAAGAAGAAAGGTGCACCACAAAGGAAAATATTCCAGCCTACCATTGACAGCATGCTTAGGTCAGAGGGGCAGTACCAACGCAACCACCCAACGGCACGGTTGTACAATGCGAAGCTGGCTAAAATGATAGCGCTGGACCTTCTCCCTTTTTCATTTGTGGAAGGGGTGGGTTTCCTTGAATTTGTGTCAGCCATCTGCCCTAAATGGAAGGTTCCCAGCCGGTCCTATTTCGCCCGAGTTGCTGTTCCAGCACTACATCACGATGTGCTGGAATAGGTTGGACAAGCTTTGCAGCAGAGTGCTGTTCACAAAATCCACCTGACAACAGACATGTGGACCAGTTGCCAAGCCACTGATTATATGTGCATCACTGCACACTGGGTCTCTTTTGTGGGGGTTAGAGAAAAGCTATCTGAAGTAGGTGCTGTTGACACAACTGAGATTTTTAATGCTTCTCGGAAACATGCAACTGTAGCCATGTTCGCCTTGGAGAAATCTCATACTGCTGCAAACATTTTGGAAGAGGTTAACAGCAATGTCTTTGAATGGCTGCGCACAAGAGGGCTTAACATTGGTTTTGTTGCCACGGATAATGGCAGTAATGTACTTAAGGCCATGGAGGTTGGTGCCTATTTCAGGGTCCCGTGTTTGGCGCACTGCATTAACATTATAGTTCAAGACTTTCTGAAAAAAGAACCCATAGTCAGCAACTTACTGACCACCTGCTGCAGAATATGCACTCATTTCAGCCATTCTTTTAAAGCCCGGAAACAGCTGAGGATCATTCAACGTGACTATAGAATGCCAGTCAAAGCACTCATCCAGGAGGTGGCAACACGTTGGAACTCAACGTATTACATGCTTGACCGTCTGTTTGATCAGTACAGACCAATCAATGAATATGTCATGCGAAGGGCGGATGCTACTGTGAAAGGCATGACCCTTCAGATGGACCAATGGTGCCTAGTTAAATCTCTTACAGAGATGCTTCTTCCTTTCGAGGTCTTCACACGTGAAGTCAGCAAGGAGGACTGTACTATGGGCCAAGCTATCCCATTGTTGCACATGCTAGAGCAACAGCTGAAGGAGGTGTCTGAAGCGTACATAGGTGTGGAGGAAAAAAAAGAAGCATATGAGTTGGTGGAGAGCTTATCATGTCACTTAACTGAAAATGCAAGGGTGCAAACTAAGATTTTGACACAAGAACATTACATTTGTGCCACAATTCTGGATCCACGGTACAAATCAGCACTGAACAGAAAGACATTACTCCCTTTTTCAGAAGTGAATGTTGCCCGGTACAAAACTTGGATAGCTGAGGCAGCCAGTAAATTGGAAACTGAACGGCTGGTAATTAAAGGCCTCAAACCCACAACAAGTACTGCAGTAGGGCATCCGGTGTCAAGTTCAACTTCAGAGCCTGAGGGCAGTGCATTTGGTTCACAGCTGTCACCAGCACCAACACTATCGACAACAGCAAGAACCGGATCATCAGCCCCAGTAAAAACGGCACAGGATTGGTATTTACAGCAAGGACTTGCTAGGTCCAGTGCTGATGCAAAGACAAAAGAGGCCGAACAAAGTGTAGCACCCCTGAACATTGACCGGATGGTCCAGGCCTACCTGGATGACCCAACAGAGGTCTACATTGATCAAAACCCATTGCAGTATTGGTATGGCAAAAGGGGCCAATGGCCAGTGCTCAGCAGGCTGGCGATAAACTATCTGGCGTGCCCTGTCGCAAGTGTCTCTGATGAACGTGTTTTCAGTGCTGCTGGTTCCATTGTAACAGTGAAAAGGACCAGTCTCTCACCAAAAAACGTGGAGAGGTTAACCATGATCAAAATGAATCAGCAATTTATACCACCGAATTACACAATACATGAATCAATGCAGGAAGATGAGGACAGCAGCTCAGGTGACGGAAGTAGCGTGTTAGATGCTGATTACCTACTTCTGGTTGAACCCCCAGAGTTTGAGGACGAGCTATACTTCCCTGACAACTAGGCTTCCACTTCTTACTGTCGTCCTCCCTTACTTACTTTTATTTGTGTGTCTGTCTTTCTGGTTGGAAACTTCAAATCACAACAAATCCATCACCACCGTCTTCGCTCTTTTATTGCCATATATGAGTTTCAGCTGTCTGCATTTCAGTCCACTCCTCCGAGTCCTGCTCCTCCATCCTCCTGAATCGACCTAAATCTATTGCCCTCAAGCCAGATGATGATTGGATGTAGCATAATCGAAGAAATAAGAAAATCTTGCCTCGTTGAGTCTCTCCAAAAGAAGTGGAACATGATGATGACTACTATAGCTATCCTCCTTTCCGAGCCGAGAGAGACTGCCCATTAACTGAAGATGAGAAGGAACAGGTAATGAATGATGACATGCATTGGACGCTGACTGAGTGATTTGTGTTGTTGTTGTTTGTAGTGCATGAAGTTAATTCATTGTGTACTATTATCTAATCTACACACTAAAAGTAACTCAATGCAATGTTTGTTTCCATTCTTGTTTTTTAATAACAAATTTCTACTTCTACTGCAGGCCGATCCATTGCATTTTGAATATGGAAAGGGGACTCAATCTGTACACTGCACACTGAGTTGGACAACACACCATGATGATGACCACAGTGACATAATATCTTCGCAGTCACTCAGTACGATCCGAGATGATTGATGGAATAACTCAGGGCGTTTCATGAGTGGCATAAAAGGTAAACAAGTCAACAACAACCACTGCAGACCTACATGTCTGTGTAGTGGTGGAGTCGAGTATGGTGATATGACTGACAGCGGGGCATTGATTTAGTCACTTAATTTGTAAAATGCTATGTTGCTGTATATCTGCTTTGTCTGCCTCTGTCAAAAAATGTACGCTAAATGGAGGATGGGTCACGGGTGCCGTGGGCCTGCTCTGTCCTGTTGTTGTTGGAGGTTAATGCTGGAAACAGACTAGAGTAGACATGATGTATCCATGCCGCCTCTGAAAGTGTTCTTGTTGCACTCCACCGTAATTTATGCATTTTTTTCTACTTGATTTTTCGATATCCCTTTTGTTTTTCCATCTACAATTACAGGCCGGCCCTTACCCTGTGCTATACTGGGAAAAACAACTCTCACTTACCTTACCAATGAATCTACATCTGCCAGGCAGGCAGTGGTGTCACCCAAGATTGATGGCCGGAGCGTCCATGGAAGGGAGGACCAAGAGGAATGCCGAGATGCAACTCCCCATTTTGACCAGGATAACATACAGTAACAGTATCAACTTTCATCATCTTTTAAATAATTTGATTCATTTTTTGTCTTCAATCATTACTACTCTGTGTTGTTGTTATTATTATGTTTGCTCTCTGCTTATAATTCAAGTCATCCCTACAGCTATTTTTGAATTTTCTTTGCTATCTTTAAGCCCGGGCCGGTACAACAGAACAGAAACTGTATGTAATTCGGGTCTCTCGGAGGGCAGACAGGCAAGGCAAATTGCATAATATACTGCTGCCCTTTACTGTCTAATTGTCTAGTAGTAGTTAGTAAGTACTACTTATCATTAACCATCAAGTTATCATCATCATGCATGCATTTTCTTTTTCTCCCTTAACAGATTTATGGATACGGTTGTCTGCCAAGATTGTGTTTTGTTGTTGTCCATGCGTACTGTTTTTCTTTGTCAAACCTTTCCCCAAACCCCCCTTCCCAACCATTCATCAAACCCTAACCCTCTTCCCCCGGGCTGTGTGACTTATTGAGCTGTGACTAAATTAAATGTACACCAATAATTTATCACACGCTTGCTGGGGCGGATGTGGCAAAAGCAACACTAATTCAATTTCAAGGCAGGGCGAGGATCTTCTTCTGCTTGCCCACCCATGAGCAGTATATTTGCGAGATAATTTTTTTACCAAAGGAACCTAATCCATCAGCATTAATTGCCGGCATCGATTGGATTTGTTGTCATCTTCCTACACAGCACTAACGGTTACGCTTGTGTCGAGTGTACTGTAGGCCTAGTCGAGTGACTCGACACAGCTAGAGTTTGTAACTCTATGTACTAGGCTATCCCTACCACCATTATGTTTTATTGTATTTTGGCATATTATTGTTTGGCAGTAAGTTCCGTACTGTACTTCTGCTCTACTACTCCTCCCACAGTCTCTCTCAGGCGACTGACTGTCTCATTTTCTTTTTTTTGCAAATGCTACTGCCAGGGTCTACTACTACTACCACCACAACCATGGCATGTTGGGAAAGAAAACCATCATCACCATGCAGCCATCACCGTGCCTAAGTTAAACATCAAGCACAGGTAAGAGAAGAAGTTTCATTAATTCTATTTCACACACCCCTTTGAGTCCAGTTGCAGAATGCATAGACTAGGAGGAGAGACTGACAGTACTAGTAGGACAAGTCCCTCAGTGAGGGGTACCGCATCTATCTGTTTGTGTCTTACTAAGTCAGCCAATTATTTAAATCAAACACTGGCTGTGGCCCTGCACCAGCAAGGAAACAGTGTGACGTAAAACAGTAACCCCACCCACAAAACATTAACAACATTGTATATAAAGTATAAATATATAATTTAATCCCCTAACAAAAATAAACTATGTAAAAAAAATCCCACAACACCTGACCCACCCCTCTCCCTAACCCCAACCAATGTCCATTGCCCGGAACGAAAAAGTCCAACAAATTAAATGTCCAACGCCCGATTCCCACCCACCAAAATAAGCAATAAAAAAGGGGCAATAAACAGGGTCTATTCATCAGTGGGCTTGCCTCTCCAGAACACGAATACGCTCCTCTAGACGGGCCACGCGGCGCTTCAATGCACAGCAATTGCATCCACAGGGGGGGGCCAGCAGTGCTATTTAATGAAGTACGGCGGCGGGCGGCTGCCAGACGATGGCGCCGTAACACTGGAGGGGGGTGGCTGGGGCCCGGGGCATTGGAGGAGGCTGCAGCTGCTGCCGCCTCCTCCTCCTCTAGAACCACCAGCGCCGGTATTCACTTTGTATGGCCTCCAGCTTCCGGCGCCGGGCCTTGGCTGCCAACTCCTTCCTGTCTACTTTCACTTTGGAAGGAGTAGCTATATCAAGAAGAAAAAACAAGACTATTGTAAAATATACTCTTAGCAAAGCAGTAAGACAAATTAATTCTACACATAGTGGCACAGTAGCACTAGCAAGCACAGTACATAACATTTGTGGTATGTATCTATCCTCCCACTACCTCAGCCTCTAACATTTGTAGGAGTTTCAGGCATTCCACCACCCATGCATCTGATTCCTATCAGACACCTATGCATGCATCCCACGTATCCTTCTCTGCCAGTCATAAATATTAAATCTCACCCGTCCTTCCTCCTTCCACCCTTCTTTCCCTTTTTGTTCAACCCATCCATCAAGGTCATCTGATCTGACTTTTAGTCTTCTCCATAAAACTTTCACAGCTGAGTTGAAGTCAGATAGAAGAGGCCATTGGTTACTCAACAGTACACTCCTGTCGCTAATGCTATTGCTAATGCTAAGTAAAGGGTGTCTTCTTCAACCGTTCACAACAACTTCTTACTTAAGTCTCAACAGTACAGTATACATTACACCCTTGCAGCGAGTGTAATGTCAATAAGTAAGGATTAGGAATATAACTTACCACTGCCCGCCACTGCTGCTGGCTCACCCCCTGCAGCTCCTCCTGCAACTGCCGCATCTCCTCCTGCACCCTCAGCGGCCGCGTCACCTTCGCCACTGGCCCCGGTACTGGTGGTCGGTAGTACGCCTAGAAAAAACATTACACATTTTTCAGATGCCATATACACCTCCCCCTATTTTTCACTAGCAAGATTGAAAAAAAGTTAATACATACATAATACATATACAACATACATCACTAGTACAAATCAGGTAGTAGAGTAGACACTAGTAGTGTTTTATGGTCCCTAGGGTCATTCTAGTCTTTGCTAAGTTACCCCGAGCCATGCAACCATTTTAGCTTTGTGTCTTTTATTTTTGCGCAAGTTACCTCGCAGCTTGTTGTGTAAGACGCCTTTGAGCCCACATGAGCTCATACTGCTACTGTCTGAGCGCTGCGTACAAGGTCGAAAAACAAGCCACTTTGTTATGGAGTTCTGGTGTTAGTCCATATTGCTTATCCATAAAAATACTACACTTTTTGGCACGACTGAGAAATGCTTGCACTATACTAACGCGCACCATTTTTCTCATAACAGACGTAAGATTCCCTTCTACGAACCAGAGCTTTGCAGAGCTTATGATGTAACCAGTACTAGGTTCTTCTAAGGTGAGGGGTCCCCAGAATTCGCTCAGATCTTCATTTATAATTTAATATAAACTGTATTCCTACCAAGGGGAGGGTGGTTCTTCCACCACTGTTCAGTTATCATGATTTCGCCTTTTGTCTTCTATGGACTTGTAGTTGTAAGTGTAACTAAGTGTAACAATGTTTAGTGTTTTAATCTTATGCATTTTGCTGTTGCTGCTGCATTATAGAACAACATACAGAGCTTGTCAGTTGAAAATAAACCTTTTGAACTTACATAGACTCGGTGGTATTTGGTGTGGACTTACACGAGTGAGTGAGCGAAAGGGTGAGCATTGCTTCCGCGAATGAGCGGTCGGGAGTGTTATGTTCTGGGTTGTCTACTCATTGGGTATCTTGGGGGGTTTCGGAGAGCTAATGAGACACTATAACTAGTCGGTCAGGGGATTGTGGTGGCTTCTGATTGAGGTGTGAGGAAGGTCCAACCTCCCATCACCAACGTCCTATTTTCTTGTGCAAAAGTTCTGTATGTGCAGAATCCCTACAACAGTAGTAGTATGTCCTATCCTATCAAAAATAGTAAAATCTGGTTGGGCATTTTGTTGGTGGGAATTGTCGAAAAGCCTCAAGATTAAGAAGACTAGAAGTAGGAGAAGAGGACAACCCAAAGGACTGGACTCAATGGCTAGAGCTATTGGTGAATCTGAGTTTTATTTAAAACCTTTTAAATAAAGAGTGGCCAACTGGGCAAGCTTAGCTACAGACAGACTAATAGTAGTAGTACAGAGAGTCATAGCAGACGCAGTTAGAGGCAGGGATAACAAGAATTTAGAAACAGATAGTCTAGATCGAAGAAGAATTTGTAAAAAATAGAGTTAGGAAACCGAAATAATAGTTCGGAAAAAATAAGGTGCAGGAAAAGTTAGGGAAATATAATTATTAATATTAACCACTGGAGGACTTACTGGGGCCAGCAGCAGAGCCCTCGGTAGAGGAGCGGTCCTGGCCCTGGGAGGCATCTTGATGTTCTTGTCCCGCCGCCTGTGACCCCGTCTTCTTGCCCCTGGGTGCTAATCATGTAAGATTTCATAAAGAAAGAGACAAAAATTAAAGTTTGGTGTGAAACAAATAAAATATTTTAAAATACGCTCCAAAAACATTTTTGTGAACAACAATTGCAATAAAATTGACCTATCTAATCTGATCGACTAGTAGTATTGCGAGATTCACGGACCGTCTAGTAAGCCTAAGTACCACCTGACCTAGCCCACCTATTCCAATCCAGATGGGCCAATTGTTCAGTAAGTCTGCATTTCCATTTATTTTAGTCCTCAAAAATGCATAGATGGAGGACACATGCATACATTTTTGCATACACCAAATTGTTGGTTGGTTGCTGCTGATGTTCTGCTAGTGATGATATAAGCCTATTAACACTCACTAAACAAACTACAAAAGGTTCTACTAAGGACTGGGGTAAGCAGCACTCAGCAGCACGTGACGTGACAGAGGATGCGTCACGCACACCACTTAAAAATTTCCAACTAATAAGTAACTAAACCTATCAATCCACCACTATCCCTTCTTAGTGGCAGGAGGACAAAGGAAGGACTAGAGTCTCTCTAGCATTACCTAACTTAAGTTCTCTAAAGCAAACTCTTACATAATCATCAGGCCAAGCGAGCGCAAAGTTGCAAACAAGTAAGATTAGTAGCGCCGAGCGCCTGTGTCATAACAATCACAGAAGATTTTTAAACGTAATTTACCTGCAATGTAAGCAGCAGCATTCTTGCTGGTCGGAAAAAAAAAATATTCGCAATATATAACACAGAGCAGAAGAACACAAAGTAGTAATATTAAATAGCTACTCACCAAGCCCCGGGACCTCCACTCGTAGCAGGTCCAGCAGGTCCTGCTCCCGGTCCATAATATCGGACCACTGGTGCGTCAGCTGGTTATTGGTGCGCCGGACACCAGAGCAGCAAAACACTGCCCAACGCACCTTGCCACACCGCTGCCGACGCTCCCGGAGCCCGTACCCGGACCAAGACCCAGGCCTGCCGCCTGCTGCCAGGGTTAAGGGGAGGTGGCGCTGCACAAAAAAAACCAGTGCGGCCACCTCCGCCTCACCAAATAAGGCCCGTGCCTGCACCCCTTTTTGGCGCCGCCTTCCGCAAGGAAGGCGGTCGCGGCTCTGGCTAATACGAGCCCTGTGGCCCTTTGCCCGTTGAAAATTGCCAGGAGTTCTCTGGGATCAGCACGGCCGAATGGAGACTCAAGATGGAGGCGCCCAGTGGGATCTGACAGAGACGGAACGAACTCCGACCGTTTCCAACGAGGAGCGACACTCCAGCAACAGGGTGCTCTCCCTTCCTCCCTGTGCAGGAAATGGAGCTGCGGACCGAGGGCCCCCGGAAAGCCTCCCCTCGACAACGCACCGGAGGAGCCGAATCCGCCGACTGCAATGGGGCTCAGCGGTAAGATGGCGGCATGAGCATTTCGTAACGATTGACGCGCCCTATTCTAACTAGTGGGCGTGCCCGCACCACCCCCGCTGCAGGATAGCCCCTAACAACGGGGTGCCCGCCTTTCCTCCTCCTGCAAAGAGCGGCACAACGGGCCGGGGGCACCTGGTCAAACTCCTACCATTAGCATACCTGAGGTGCCGAGCCTGCCGATTGCAATGGAACCCAGCGGGGTTGCTAAGCGGCGATAGCCAGGCCCTGGACTGCCCAGCTGGCGTGAACCCACCAGAGACCCGAGAGGCTCCCTCCTTCCTACTTCCGAAGCAAGATTGGGCACCCGGCTTGGAAGCAGGAATACGGTGAGCGCGACCCGCCATTAGCAGGCCCTGGGACGGCCCGTGCAGTGCGTGGCTGACGGGAGAGCGGCGACGCTTGGTGGGGCCCATTTGGAGGGTACACCTGGAGTGCGGGGACGGCGTGAGGCAGCGTCTGGAGCAGCGGCACGGTGGGCCCAGGCGGGGGCGACGCAAGGAGGATCATCGGGGCCCCCCTGAATGTGCAACTGCAGCGAGAACTGAAGACTGCATTTCCCCCCCCCCGATAGGACTTTGAGGAGCGGGACCGGGGGAAGTGTAGATCTGCGAAGGGGACCTTGCCTAGGGCGCAGTATTGCGTGGCCTGACCTCTACCTGAGACAACGGTTGCTGTAGACGAAGAGCAGAAGAGACTTGGAGCGGTGATCAGTGACCAGGCCTACGTCCTTGGGTACGTCTCGCAGCAACTTGCACAATTATTGATCTGGAAGACGGGTGAGAGACAGGGCATCCGGGCAAGCGCTTGCTGGCAGGAATAGCCGAACAAAGGACGGAGGTGATTTGTGGTGTCCCATGAGCACGCGCACTACCAGGAACACCATAGGACGCGAGGATATCATGGGGAAATCCCTCAAAAAGAAAGAAAGAGAAGACCCCACCATGACTGCGCCTGCGGAAGAGAGCGGGCAGACCTCGCAACAGGGAGCGCACCCTGTGGTCCCCACACTGCAGGATATCTTACAGGCTATCACCACCTCTAGTGAGCGCCTAGAAAGTAAAATTGACTCGTTAAGCTTAGACATGGGGCTGCTCCGAGAAGACCATAGAAAACTAGCGGACAGGGTCAAGGCGACTGAAGGGGAGCTCGCGGAAGCGGTACCGGCGATCACTGACATGCAGCAACGGATGTCTCAACTGGAGGCGAAAGTGCGGACACTGGAGGACAGGGCTGAAGATGTTGAAAACAGATCACGCAGAAGTAACCTGCGGATTGTGGGTATACCAGAGAAAATCGAAGGCCGAGACATGGCGGCCTACCTTGAGAAGTGGCTCAAAGAAGAGATAGCGCCTGAGGGATTGTCGAACTTCTTCGCCCTGGAGCGGGCACACCGCGTCCCTGCGAGGCTGCCCCTCCCGGGAGCTCCAACAAGAGTAGTGATCGCGAAACTCCTACATTATAAAGACAGGGACCACAACCTGACCCAGGCACGCCTCAAGGGAAACACACAAATACACAATTCGACGGTGCGCATCTTCCCAGATTTTTCGCGCGAGGTGCAACGACGAAGGGGTTCCTACAGAGACGTGAAGCAGAGACTACGCCAGCTGGACTACAAATATGTGACACAATACCCAGCTACGCTCCGAGTGGTAACAGCGGGGGGCACAGAGTTCTTCAAGACCCCGCAGGAGGTGTCTGACTGGCTGGACCACCATGGCAGAGCTGGACCATCACAGACCCTGGCGAAAAGAGGACAGCGAGGACCATGTTCCGGGACACAGAGGGCTGGATCAGACTCTCTGGTGCCAACGCAGGAAGAGGCACAACTTGACCGACTGAACGCGATGCAAGTGGTGGCCCAGATCAGCAGTGGGGTGCGGAGCCAGAGCCTACCCGAAGACAGTGACCATGCGGGAGGCACCGGCTCAGAGGGGGGGTCCAGTGACTCTGAGGCACAGAGTGAGCAGCTTCCGATTGTCACACCGCAGACGGCGGATGGCATCATCTGACGGTGAGACCTAACGGACTAGGTCATGCAGACCGTGAGCATGGTGGGGTGCCGCTGCTATGGCATACAGGTACTGGGGTAATCCAGGGGAATGCGCTGCGGGGTGGACCGCTGAAGGTGCGGAGAACGATGGCGGCTGCCGAGACTGGGAGAGCTTCAATGGCCGGCCACCCTCTGGGACTGACTGACCACCCTACAAGCAGTCACTTGTAGACTTTATAAACTGGTTTGGATGGGGGGTTGTTTTTTTCCTACTTATCCCGGGGAGTGGGAGTTCAGGGGCAAGTTTGTTGTTGGGTTTGGGGGGAAACACTGGGTTGCAAAATGTTGGATACTATGGGAGCTCAAACGGGAGACTGGTGCGGTGGGTGCTGCCCAGCCTAGGAGGGGCTCGGAACAGGGTACTACTCGACAATGGCTGACACCCGACACTACAAATACATGACCTGGAATATCAGGGGCATGCACACTATGTCTAAACGCCATAAAGTCCTCTCATATATTAAACGACGAGGAGCCCAGATAGCTCTTTTACAAGAAACGCACCTCACACAAAAGGAGGGACAGGCATTACACAGGAGGTGGAGAGGGCAGCTCTTCTACACTACTTACTCGGCCTATGGACGGGGGGCGTTAGTGTGGGTCCAGGCGTGGGTTCCGTTCCAGTTGCTCCATTCAGTAACCGATCCAGAGGGCCGCTACGTTGCCATCAAGGGAAGACTGGAGGGCCGAGACATTACCATGATTAGTGTGTACGCCCCTAACGTAGATCAGCCGGCATTCTTTGCGGCACTATGCCACAAATTAGCACAATATCTCGCAGGTACTGTGATAGTAGGGGGCGACTTCAACAGCATAGACGACGTACTTCTGGACCGGTCCCACCCCCCACTGTCAACCTCCCAGGCAGAGCACGCTTCCCATGCGTTCAGCACCTGGAGACAGAGCTGGGGACTGCTAGATACATGGCGAACCCTGAACCCGCAAACCAAAGACTACTCCTATTTTTCGGCGGTCCACGAGGTGCACACGCTTTGTTGTGTTCGGCGGATGCTCACCAACAAGTCACGTCAGCAGAATATCTAGCACGCACCATTTCGGACCATAATCCGCTGATTATGTCCCTGAAATGGGCGCACCCGCCAGCGGCGATTCCCACGTGGCGACTTCGACCAGACACACTGGAGGATCAGGTCTTTAGAGAGGAGATCAGGGGTGAGATAGCGGACTATTTCCGACTTAACACTGGGACGGCGACATCCCTCACCACAGAATGGGACGCTTTCAAGGTGGTCCTGAGGGGCCAGTGCATTACACGTGCCATGGGAGTCAAGAAGGTCCTTATGAGAGAAGTAGACGGGGCAGAGTCAGCTCTCCGGGAGGTGGAACGCAGGAGGCCGGGACATCCGGAGCTCCAAAGGGCGCTCCTGGACGCTAAAGAGGAGACCGCGAGACAAACGGAAAGGCTCAGGAGCTTCGACTACAAAAAATATCTGGAGCGCACCCATGCTGAAAGGGACAAGTCTGGTTTGCTCCTGGCATGGCGGACAAATCCAGTGCGCCGGGGCTTGGAAATAGAGGACAAATGGGGGATCAGACACTTTGCTCAGGATAAGATTAACGAGGTTTTTGCACGCGATTACACCGCACTTTATACCAAAACGAATACCTGCGCACTGGCAGACATGGGGAACTACCTGACTGATCTACCACTGACACGCCTGACCCCTGAAATTGCGGAGCTCTTGGGGGCAGATATCACCCAACGGGAGATTCGGGTGGCCATCAAGGGAATGGCGCGTAATAAAACGCCGGGCACCGATGGCCTGCTGGCCGAATTTTTCACAACGTATGTGGGGGAGTTGACCCCCCACCTGGCCGCAGTGTACCATAAGGCCCGCGAACTGGGGCGGTTGCCGGACAGCACCAAGGAGGCCCTTATCATCCCCATTCCTAAACCAGGGAAGGAACCCCATGACTACACGGCCTACAGACTGTTGTCCATGTTGAACATGGACTATAAAATCTTGAGTAAGATCCTCGCGACCCGTCTGCTACCACACATGCCTCATCTTGTTCACCCTGATCAGGCGGGATTTATCCCAGGGCGGAACACTGCCACTAACATCAGACGCCTTCTAGTGGTAATGGATGCTGAAGGGTACAATAAGCAGGAAGCAGCAGTGCTCGCGGTGGACATAGAGAAGGCTTTTGACAGCCTAGAGTGGCAATATTTGTATGTAGTCCTGGCTGGGATGGGCCTGGGGGAGGGATTCCTGAAATGGGTGCAGCTCCTGTACAGAGTCCCTTCAGCCCGGGTGCGCACTGGCAGAGTCATTTTACCTCCGCAGAGAGTGGAGAGAGGAACGAGACAGGGATGCCCCCTCTCCCCCCTCCTGTTTGCTCTGGCCATGGAACCGTTGGCGTGCAGAGCCAGGAGCGGCCAGGATTACAGAGGCCTAGAGACATCAACGGGCTGACATCTGATAGCCTTATATGCGGATGATCTACTGATCTTCTTGCGCGATACTGGGGGCGAACTCCATGGGGCACGCGCTTTGCTGGCCCGTTTTGGCACTGTCTCTGGACTCCAGGTCAACTGGCAAAAATCCAGTTTGTTTCCGCTGACCCCTGATACCCCTCCACCGCTTACTTTGGAGCGACTGCGGTGGGGCCCTAGAAGCCTACAATACCTGTGTGTTAAAGTTTATCATGAGGCCTCGGACCTCTTGGAGGGTTATGTAGGCAAGGCAGTGACGGCAGCGAAAGCAGCAATGGATTTCTGGAGCACACTCCCGCTTTCCGTTGCTGGAAGAGTGGCGGTCCTAAAGATGATAACGTTGCCACGCCTCCTGTATTATTTCAGGACACTACAGGTGTGGATCCCACAGGCGATGTTTCAAGAATTCGACTCGATGGTCACTTCCTTTATCTGGGGCACAGGCAGGTGGAGAGTAGCACTGTCCTCATTACGATGCCCTACAGCAGAGGGGGGGCTAGCAGTGCCTGACCTTGAGAGCTATTATTTAGCTGCACAACTATACTGGTTGATCCAGTGGCTAGCGGCAGACTGAAACCCTGACAGGGAACGCTGCCCGGAGGCACCAGATACTGCCAACGTAGCAAAAATCCTTTTACAAGTCTGCCGCACCGCGCTGGCAGACACACAGGCTACCAAGCTGGTAATGCGCTGTTGGTCCAGATACCTGAGGAAGGTGGGTGCTGCGACTCCCTACTCACCTGCCATACCACTGACACTATGCGATATCTCCCACAGGGAGAGCACTGGGCAGGGCTGGAGGACTGGGTAGAGGCGGGACTGAGAGAAATGGGAGACCTATACCGAGATTCCGCACTCATACCCTTCGAAGACCTGCAGGCTACATATGACATTCCTGGGGGACACTTCCTGAAGCATAGGGCCTTGACCCGTAAGATTAGGGAGCATTGGAGGGGAGGGGGCACAGAGCAACGAGCACTGCTGGGGTGCAGATATGTGGCGCTCTCAGCGGGCAGAATTAAAACG
Source organism: Calotriton arnoldi (assembly GCA_963921515.1). Taxonomy (NCBI): domain Eukaryota; kingdom Metazoa; phylum Chordata; class Amphibia; order Caudata; family Salamandridae; genus Calotriton; species Calotriton arnoldi. The sequence goes on from CAWUFW010003818.1 coordinate 287,617, forward strand.
GTGTCCTGCTTATACAAGGCCATACAGACGGATGCACGGCGGCCACTAGAACGCCTGAAACTACAATGGGAGGAAGACCTTGGTAAGCAAATTCCAGAGAGGAACTGGGGAAAAATACTAGAACGCATACCAAAGGCATCTAGGAACGCACGTTTTAAATTAATTAACTATTATGTACTGCACAGAGCGTACCTGACGCTGGCCCGCATTAGGAGGTGCTTCGGTGCGGAATCAGCTGTCTGCCCGAGATGCGGGGAGAGGGAGGCACACATACTCCACATGTTTTGAGATTGCCCCCTACTGCAGACTTTCTGGGGAGACATACGACAGATAATAGGCAACTTACTTGATAAAGACTTGCCAGAGACACCAGAGCACTTCCTCTTGGGATGGTTTCCACACACGGCTAAGAACAAGGTGACGGGGAAGTTTCAAGACCTTGCTTACGTCCTAGCCAAGAGGGAGATAGCTAGGAATTGGAAGGCCCCGAGAGGACCGCAGATTGCCACCTGGAGAAGAGAATTCGAGAGATGGGCGGGGGCCAAAAGCAGGCTGCTGTTTAGAGAAGCCAGTCGGGGATTGGTACGATGGACAGGGCCAAAGCCTGGGAAACCTTAGTACGTGAACTAATGGCCTCTGGACAGGAAGACCTTGAAGAGGTGGGCTCCCCTGGGGCGGCTGATGCTTCTCTAGGCAATGATCTGGGAGGACATCAAAATTAGCACACACAACCCTGACCTCCACTGTACACCACTGAGACATCCCACATGTACGAGCAGCTGCGAACAAACTGCCTCTATGAAATCCTTGTTCCATTGCAATGCAGGAGAGGGAGGGAGGAGGGGGGAACTGTTCTATTTTCTGTTTTGAGAAAGTTGGATTGTAAGAATTTGAGAATGTTCACAGACCCATCTCTCATACATGCTAAAGGCTTATTCCTCATAAAGTACTATATGTGACAATAAAGATTAAATGCCAATAAAATATGGTTAAAAAAAAAAAGAAAACTGATATATGACATTCGGATCAAACACTACAGTGTATGCAGTGCCTTAGGTTAGAGTTCACCTATGTTGACATTGACAGTGTTGAATGGAAGGGAAGAGGGACAGAGAGAGAAAAAGATAGCCAGACAGATTGAGAGAGAAGATTTGTATTATTTGGGGTAAGATGAACTCATAAAGAAAGATATTCAAACAAGGCGAAAGTAAAACATTTATCAACGATAGTAACGTTGCCTTAATTTTTGACTGAGGACTCACAACCATGGGAACGCCAGGATTTGGACACTTAACATTTGGAAAAAGAGTCAGAGACCTTAACCACTAGACCACAGTGACTTCTTATTGCTGCTCTCAAAAACTTATATATGACATTCGGATCAACCACTCCAGTGTATTCAGTGCCGTAGGTTAGAGTTCACCTATGTTGACATCATTGACAGTGTTGAATGGAACGAAAGAGAGACAGAGAGAGAAGAAGAAAGCCTTACAGAGGGAGAGAGAAGATTTGTATCCTTAGGGGCAAGATGAACTCATTTAGAGGGATATTCAAACAAGGTGAAAAGAAAAACATTTATCAAAGAAAGAACCATTACCCTAATTTTTAACTGTTGTTAGAAATGGGGGTCTCTAGTTGGCAATGGCTGGCCACTGTTCAAGTAGGGACCCTTCTTCCTAAGTCAGAGTGAGAGGGCTACACCCTTTGATAACCCCTGCTCAACCCTGTGGTAACGTAGCACGAGCAGCTAGGCTTATCTCAGAGGCAGTGTATGAAGCATTTATGACCATACGCAGTAACACAGTGATGGAGCAAGGTTTCAAAAATGAAACTTGCTTGTACGCAATCCTCCTCATAGTATTAATTTATTAAACTTGTATTGTCAATACTAACATTTGCATTCACAAACACGGGAGGGACAGAAGCTTGCTTATGTGTTTTACTAATGAATAACGCTTGTCTATAATCCAAAATGTCCGCTAAAGCGCGGGAACTTCATTGCGCATGTCGCAACCTGATCACATGGTGTGACGTCTTTCTTTGCTTGGTGGGAAACTTCTGCTTCTGCGCAGTGTGCACTAAAATGGCCGCTAAATGTTTTCACATGCTTAAGCTTGCTCTCATGTCATTATTAAATTGTCGTTTTCTTAACGCTACTAATGCAGGATAGTATTATAATTAAATGGGAATAGAGTAGGGAAAGTGGGTATACAGTGAAACTTTTATTTGTGATTTTAATATTTTCTTCTTGCACTTTTAGTAATTTGTAAACTTGGGCCTGGGTTGGTGATTTGAAACTCGAGAGACAGATGGTTCTGCGCATGTGTCCTGTGTGCCTGTCAAGTGAAGTCAACTTGGACGTCTCCCAAGGCCATGACCCATTGGCCGAAGATGATGTACTCTATGTTTCCGGCGGACAAAATGTTACTTTTCCCCTGTAAATTGTATAACATTTGTCGTGAGACGGGTGGGAAATAAAGTGAATGTATTAATTTGAAGGGGCGGGAAGCTAAAAACAATAGGCTTCACAATTTAGGCCAAATTTGATATGGTGCGAGAATCCACCCCCTGTCCCTGCCCAATCAGAAGTAGTGGTCCCATATTTTAGCAACATTAAGGGGAGGTACATGGGCGTAGAAGGGTATAATAGAATATAGCATTAGTAATTAGTTAGATCAGATGATCCCGAAGTCTGAAGAAGGAGATGCTGCAGAGAACAGGCGTCCATACTGTTAGCACAGACTCTCAGAACATACAGAAGAGCTCCAGGCTGCCATGCTGATCGGTTGCTGACTGAATTCCTGTCCGGAAGAGGTCCTGAGGAGGGGGCGGCGGAGTCCATTAGACGGGAGAATCGAGGAGAAGTCGAGTATCAGAGAGGGGAACGGCGCAGGTGTCGTTGTAGAGAGGTTACCGGTCCTGTCCTGATCCTGGAAGAGGTCTTTGCTCTTCATCCTTCCTGGGTCCTATCTTTTCCAACTCCTTGGCCAAGGGGCTTGGTTCTCGCATTTTAGGTAACTATACTGCAACCTTTAGTTGCGCTGCTGTCTCTATTCTCTCCCTTTCTTTAAACACCGTTATTGATTAGCAAAAATCATTTCTATGCTTTTTCTTGGGTATTACAATCAAGTACCGTGTTTTCTGTATTTTACTCTGCTAAAACTTTAGATAAACATTTTTAAAAAACTTCCTGACTCAGTGGTTATTTCAGGATTATGTACTATAGTGAATGTCACTCATTTTAAACTTCCCAATTAGCAAAGGATCCATTGGTAAGTTATTACTCTTCAATCAGAAGGTAATTGGTATCAGGGATTTTGATAAAAGAGTACATCTGACACCCAGCGTAAGTATTAGTGTAGTATGAATGTATGGGCCCAAGTCAGTATATGGTGTATGAATGCTGTTTGCTAATATTGCGCTGGATCAACAGTGAGGAACACTACAAAGGGACACCACACAAGTAGTTATCAAAAATAAGTATCTTTATATATAGACGTATCACAAGACCAATAACGATCAAAAGCCACAATACGGTAAAAATAGGGTTACTCTTGAAATGCTGCAAAAATAGTTCAACGTGCGCCAGGAGGAGTTCAGTTCAAAGCAGTGGTCTCTGCGACCCTTTTACTTACAAAGTACCTGGATATCGTAGCAAAATCAACAAGTGGTCGCAAGAAGATGTGGCGATGACTTCCTGCACGCGAGGCCGGCGATGCGATAAATCCTTGCTGCGAGGGAGGATGATGCGCCGATCTGCTGATGCGTGCGGAGGCGATGCAACCAACTTCTGCACGTGAGGCCGGTAATGCGATGACTCCTTGCCGCGAGGGAGGAGGCAATGCGGTGACCCGTTTGCGTGTGCGATCAGGTTGTGGTACGAAGAAGTGGCACTCCGCGAGGGAGCGACGGTCCGGGTGCGATGCGGGGGAAATGACGGACGCCCGGCGTCCGCGCTGCGCTGTCGTGAAGCGATGATCTTGGTGCAATGATCTTTGGTTGCGAGCACTTGGAAGCCCGCAAACGTGCGGTGCGATGATCTTTGGGTGCGAGTGCTCAGCGGCAGCAGCGCGATGATTTTCTGGGCGCTTTCGGCTGCAGCGGCTCGCACACGGGCGTTAGCGACGATTTCAGCGCTCTCTTCTCTGTAGTAGAACTAGAGGCCCTGGAACTCACAGGAGCCTCACCTGCAGATAGAAATCCTCGCTGGGAGGAATCAGGAGGCTGGTGGTGAAGTCTGATGTGCCTGAGACTTCGACAGGAGGCTAGCTCTCTTCTAGCCCTTGGGTGATTGCTTTAGCAAGATGAATCAAAGTGTCTCTCAAAAGTCCTTTTCCCCCTCTTTCAAAGTCCAATGGTAACCACTGCAGGCCAATCCAAGAAACAGCATACAAGCACAAGGATAGTCACCTCCTGCAGATTCCTTCAGTTACACGGACAGAGGTTCGTCTTGATGTCCAGGAGCAATACACTTTGTAGGGTTTCAGCACAGATATTTTTACCCCAAAAGTCTTTGTTCTCAAAAGCTACAAGTCACTGAGCCTAGCCAGAACCAGTTCTGTTCAGTCCTGGAGCACTTTGTTTACCAGGCTGCATCCTTCCTTTCAGGAAGAGGGGGTCTGCTATCAGACGCACAGTGGGAGGTGGAGCCATCATTCACCTTGCCAGGCACAGCCCTATTCAAGCCAAGGAGCTACCCCGCCCCATACTCCAACACAGATCTCTCTATTCAACCCAGGTCTGGCTCAGCCTGCCCTGTCCCTCCAAAACCAGACAGCCAATACACATAACAGCAGAGCACACTGGAAGGATTAGGCAAGAAAATACCTACTTTCTAAAAGTGGTATTTTCAAACACAGAATATGAAAATAAACTTTCCTAAAAGATGTATTTTAATATTCTGAGCTCAGGCATACTAAATTCGTTTTTCCACCATGTTCCTGGGGTCAGTTAGGACTATAGGATGTAATAGTCAAAATTGCCCATTCTGGTCTATGGGGAACAGGTAGCCTTACAATAGTGAAAAACGAAATTGGGTGTAAGTCACTACTAGGACATGCTACACACACCAGGCATGTCCTACCTTACACATACAATGCACCCTACCATAGGGGTGACTTACATGATGCCAAGGGAAGGTTCAGGGGCTGGGAAGTGGGTGCACTTCACAGCCAAGATGGCAGTTCGGGACTGCACGCAGACTCTGCAGTGGCAGGTCTGAGACACACTTTACAAGCTGCTTCTGTGAGTGGCGCAAACCAGCGCTGCAGGCCCACCGGCAGCATTCGGTTTACCAGCCCTGGGCACTCACAGGCCACGCTACTAGGGACTAACAGGTAAACCAAATAAGCCAATCAGGGATATACCAATTCACATGTCATATTTACACAGGGAGCATCTGCGCTGTGGCACTGAAGGGCAGTGGCACAGCGCCCAGAGCATCTAATACCAGCAAAATGGAGGAGACAACAGCAAAAAATGGAAGGGAGACCCACGCCAATGGTGCCAGGTCTAACACGTGTCCCCTCCAGCTGAAATGTGGGAAGAACTACCCATCCCCTTGGGAGTTCTCATCACTAAGGCGGAAAAATCTGGACAGACCATCAGCATTGGTGTGTTCTGTACCAGGGCGGTGTTCCACCGTGAAGTCCATACCCTGTAGGGAAATGGACCACCTCAACAACTTGGGATTCTCACCCCTCATCTGCATCAACCATTTAGAGGGGCCTGTGGTCTGTGTGAACCCGGAAGTGAGTCCCAAACAGGTATGGTCTCAGCTTCTTCAGTGCCCAGACCACAGCAAATGCCTCACGCTCAATTGCACTCCACCTCTGTTCCCGTGGAAGTAACCTCCTACTGATGAATGCTACAGGTTGGTCTAGTCCCTCCTCATTTATCTGTGACAGAACGGCCCCCACCCCATGCTCTGAAGTGTCTGTCTGGACAACAAATTCCTTAGCAAAATTGGGCGCCTGGAGCACGGGTGCTGTACACATGGCAGTCTTGAGGGCATCAAAAGCTTTCTGACAGGTGTCCGTCCAGTTCACAATCTTTGGCTGCTTTTTGGAAGTCAGCTCAGTCAAGGGTGCAACAATGTTGCCATACCCCTTGACAAACCTCCTGTAGTAACCCGTGAGTCCTAAGAAGGCCCTCACCTGGGTCTGGGTCCTTGGGGGCTCTCAAGCCAGCATGGTTTCAATCTTGGGCTGCAGGGGCGCCACTTGGCCACTCCCCACCTGGTGTCCCAAGTACACCACCGAACCCTGCCCAATCTGGCACTTACTGGCCTTGATTGTGAGGCCTGCTCTGCGCAGCGCCATCAACACTTCCCAGAGGTGGCGCAAGTGATCCTCCCAGGAGGAACTGAACACTGCAATGTCATCCAGGTAGGCGGCACTGAAATCCTCCAGCCCAACCAACACCTGGTTGACCAACCTCTGAAAGGTGGCAGGGGCATTCTTCATCCCAAAGGGCATCACACGGAACTGGTAGTGCCCATCTGGTGTGGAGAATGCAGACCTCTGTTTTGCCCCATCAGTTAAAGCGATCTGCCAGTACCCAGACGTCAGATCAAACGTGCTGAGGTACCGGGCAGCCCCTAACCGATCTATGAGCTCATCAGCTCTGGGGATGGGGTGCGCGTCGGTCTTCGTGACCAAATTGAGACCTCGGTAGTCCACACAGAACCTAAGTTCAGGTGTGGCACCAGGCGTTGCAGCTTTTGGTACCAAAACCACGGGGCTGGACCAAGGACTGCTAGAGGACTCAATCACCCCTAGGGCAAACATTTTGGAGACCTCCTCCTTAATGTAAGCCCTGACCCTGTCAGTCACTCTGTAAGCCTTGTGCTTGACAGGAGGACTGTCCCCGGTGTCCACCTCATGGACGCACCAATCAGTGACACCCGGCACCAGGGAGAACAAATCAGAAAATTGCCCCAACAATTGGCGACAATCTCTCTGCTGCTCAAGGGTCAGTGTGGTGGAAAGGACCACACCCTCCACTGACCCATCCTTCTCTCCTGCGCACAGGAGGTCAGGAAGAGGCTCACTCTCCTCCTCCATCCCAGCATCTGTGGCAAGAAGCATGCCCACTTCAGACCTCTCAAAGTGGGGCTTCAGGCGGTTCACATGCAGGACCCGTAAGGGGTTCCTGGGAGATTGAAAGTCCACCAAGTAGGTAACTGGACTTTTGCGCTCCACCACCTCAAATGGGCCGGTCCACTTATCCTGGAGCGCACAAGGCTCCACTGGGGCCAGTACCCAAACCTTCTGGCCAGGTTGAAATTCGACCAGAGTGGCATTCTGGTCGTGCCAACGTTTCATTTCCTCCTGGCTGGCTTCCAGATTTGCCTCAGCAATTTTTCTGAAATGCCGAGTCTGGTTCCTGAAGGCCAACATGTAGCTAAATACATCTTGGGGAGGTTTCCTGGGAGATTGCTCCCAGCCTTCCTTGACCAGACTAAGAGGCCCTCTTACCGGATGGCCATAGAGGAGTTCAAAGGGACTGAACCCTAAGGACTTCTGCGGCACCTCACGGTAGGCAAACAACAGGCATGGCAAGAGGACATCCCACTTACGCCTCAGGGGCTCTTCTAGGCCCATGATCATGCCCTTCAAGGTCCGGTTGAACCTTTCAACCAGACCATTACCTTGGGGGTGGTAAGGAGTGGTGAACTTATAAGTTACCCCACACTCCTTCCACAGAGACTTCATGTACTGGGAGATGAAGTTGGTCCCCCTGTCAGACACCACCTCTCTGGGGAACCCCACATGGGAGAAAATCCCCATCAGTGCACGTCCCACCACGGGGGCCGTCACTGTCCTGAGCGGGATGGCTTCAGGGTACCGGGTGGCATGTTCCACCAAGACCAGGATGAACCTGTTGCCCATGGCTGTCTTGGGGTCCAGAGGCCCCACAATATCAATGCCCACTCGCTCGAATGGGGTACTCACAACTGGAAAGGGCTGGAGTGGGGCCTTGATCTTCCCCCCACTCTTCCCACTTGCCTGGCAAGTCTCGCATGTTCTGCAATAAGTGTCTGAACTCTTGCGCATCTGGGGCCAATAAAAGTGGGTGGCCAGCCTCTCAAAGGTCTTGGTCTGCCCCAGATGTCCTGCCAATGGAATGTCATGATCCAACCCCAGTAGGAAGGCTCTGAAGCACTCGGGTACCACCAGCACACGGGCTGACCCCGGCTCAGCAGCCTTAGGCTCACTATACAGGAGCCTCTTCTCCCAATAAATCAGATGTGAACCAGGCAGGTCACCTGCTGCCTGGGCTGCAGCCTGACGCCGCATACCCTCAAGAGAAGGGCAAACTCCTTGCTGCTCACAAAATTCCTCCCTGGTGGGTCCCCCTCCTGCTGCCAATGGGTCAGCTCAGGCAGGTCCCCCAGTTCGGTGATCTGTTCCCCGGTAGGCTCCAGGGCATCCCCCTCAGGGTCTGCTCCCTCCTGGGCCGTGGGAACCAAGGGGGCCGGCTCCCCACGCCCCCTGCCCCTCCTCTCTAAGGAAGGGATCTGGGCCATACTCTCAGGCTCCAGGTCCTTCTCAACACCCTCTTTGGCTGCCATGGACCGAGTGGTAGCACACGCCCACTCAGGCAGACCCAACATCTCCAAGTGAGATCTCCTCTCCACGGTAGCCCATGGGGAGTTCTCTAAATCATTGCCCAACAGACAGTCTACAGGCATGGCGGGTCTCACAGCCACCTGAAGAGTTCCTGAGACCCCCCACTCAAAGGGAACCTGAGCCACCTCACATTGGCTCTCTGAGTTGTCTGTGGACACTACTGGGTAGAATGCATGGGGGACAACCTGCTCTTTGGACACCAACCGGGAGCTGACAGCAGTTATACTGGCTCCTGTGTCTCTTAGAGCCTCCACCCTATGGCCATTGATGGTCACCCACTGCCTGTACTTTTTAGTGTTATCAGGCAGTGCAGGCTTAGGGACCATCTCAAAGTCTCCTAATGAGACAAGGGTCAACTCTACGGGATCCCACCCCTCTTGGGTACCCATCTCCTCCCCCACCAGGGCTACACTCCCAAGCTGGTGGGGTGGTGCACGGGGTGGTGCACTAGTATCCCTCTGAGGACACTGGGGATCATAGTATCTGTGGCCCACTTGACCACACTTATAACAAGTAAGGGGCCCCCTCTGGACAGGCCTACCTGTCGGGGGCACTGGCTTCTTCTCTTGGGGAGGCTGGGACACCACTGCTTGGTGCCCTTGGGAATTACTTTGGGGCCCTCTTTGGAACTCCCTTGGTTTACCCCTGTCCCCCCCACTTCTCTGCTGGGGACCCTGCCCACCTTTGGTGAAGTCTCCCACTGGACCCTTGCGAACCCAGGTGCTCACCCAGCGGTCTGCCTCCTCAGCAAGCTTCCTAGGGTTAGTCAGCTTGCAATCAATCAGGTGCTGGCGTAGCTCAGGAAAACAGTTACTAGATAAATGCTCCCATGCAATCAAATCATAAAGCTGCTCAAAAGTTTCTACTTTGCTACCTTTTACCCAGCGTTCCATTGCTCTGCAAAAAAAGACACATATTCAACCCACGTGGTACCCTCTAGCTTCTTGCAGGTCCTAAACCTCTGCCTATACATCTCAGGGGTCAAACCATAGCGGGTCATCAAAGCTTCCTTCATGTGGCCATAAACCATTCGACTTTCTGGGGGCAGGACCAACAAGGTATCCCTCCCCTCACTCACAAAGCGTCCCCACAACCCCACTCCCCAATCCTTCTCAGGGACCCGGTGGGACACCATGGCTAATTCATAAGCGGCAAACCATTGCCCAATATCTTCACTTTTGTGGAAATCCTTAATAACCTCCTTGGGTATATACACTCTATTCTCAGTATGCACTACAGGTATGCTGCCACCAGAGGGGGAGATCTCTTCACTCTTTGCTTTAATCTCCAACTCCCTCAATATTCTCTCATGCTCAAGTTTCATTTTCATAATCTCAAATTCTAACTTCTTGTTCTCTAGGTCCCTCTGACCATCCATTTTAAGCCTAGCCATCTCCATATTATGCCGCCTATCTCTCTCCCTGTCCGCCATCTCTTCTGGGGACAGACCCCTGGCGGACACACTAGTGCCTGGGCTGGAAATTGCTTTATCTCCCACCAAATCTACTACTTCACCCTGCTGCTCTCCTGCATTCTCTTCCCCCTCCACAGGCTCTTCCATATTCTTAGGGGCATCCCTGGCTTCTAGCCAGGCCTTCAGCGCCTTGTAATACTCCTCCCTTTTAGTGAGACCTGTGATAGGGACTGTGAAGCGTTTGCAAAAATATTTGAGCTGCTTGGCATTGTAGGTTTCTAATTTCTCTTCTTCCCAGGAGAGATCCTCCGAGGCATTGGATCTGGGCTTGCCCATTGTGGCAATAACTGGCAATATTAATCAAAAAATAGACTCACGGAAAAAAAAACCTCAAAACGTATGTGGTTGCGTTATGGTCTGCACTCACTAGTGGTGTACATTATAATTACTGTATGCGATCATAAATGCAAGTCCAGATCCTCACCGCTGACCACCAATGTTAGAAATGGGGCTCTCTAGTTGGCAATGGCTGGCCACTGTCCAAGTAGGGACCCTTCTTCCTAAGTCAGAGTGAGAGGGCTACACCCTTTGATAACCCCTGCTCAACCCTGTGGTAACGTAGCACGAGCAGCTAGGCTTATCTCAGAGGCAGTGTGTGAAGCATTTATGACCATACACAGTAACACAGTGAGGAACACTACAAAGGGACACCACACCAGTAGTTATCAAAAATAAGTATCTTTATATATAGACGTATCACAAGACCAATAACGATCAAAAGCCACAATACGGTAAAAATAGGGTTACTCTTGAAATGCTGCAAAAATAGTTCAACGTGCGCCAGGAGGAGTTCAGTTCAAAGCAGTGGTCTCTGCGACCCTTTTACTTACAAAGTACCTGGATATCGTAGCAAAATCAACAAGTGGTCGCAAGAAGCTGTGGCGATGACTTCCTGCACGCGAGGCCGGTGATGCGATAAATCCTTGCCGCGAGGGAGGATGATGCGCCGATCTGCTGATGCGTGCGGAGGCGATGCGACCAACTTCTGCACGTGAGGCCGGTGATGCGATGACTCCTTGCCACGAGGGAGAAGGCAATGCGGCGACCCGGTTGCGTGTGCGATCAGGTTGTGGTACGAAGAAGTGGCACTCCGCGAGGGAGCGACGGTCCGGGTGCGATGCGGGGGAAATGACGGACGCCCGACGTCCGCGCTGCGATGTCGTGAAGTGATGATCTTGGTGCGATGATCTTTTATTGCGAGCACTTGGAAGCCCGCAAACGTGCGGTGCGATGATCTTTGGGTGCGAGCGCTCAGCGGCAGCAGCGCGATGATTTTCTGGGCGCTTTCAGCTGCAGCGGCTCGCACACGGGCGTTAGCGACGATTTCAGCGCTCTCTTCTCTGTAGTAGAACTAGAGGCCCTGGAACTCACAGGAGCCTCACCTGCAGATAGAAATCCTCGCTGGGAGGAATCAGGAGGCTGGTGGTGAAGTCTGATGTGCCTGAGACTTCGACAGGAGGCTAGCTCTCTTCTAGCCCTTGGGTGATTGCTTTAGCAAGATGAATCAAAGTGTCTCTCAAAAGTCCTTTTCCCCTCTTTCAAAGTCCAATGGTAACCACTGCAGGCCAATCCAAGAAACAGCATACAAGCACAAGGATAGTCACCTCCTGCAGATTCCTTCAGTTACACGGACAGAGGTTCGTCTTGATGTCCAGGAGCAATACACTTTGTAGGGGTTTCAGCACAGATATTTATACCCCAAAAGTCTTTGTTCTCAAAAGCTACAAGTCACTGAGCCTAGCCAGAACCAGTTATGTTCAGTCCTGGAGCACTTTGTTTACCAGGCTGCATCCTTCCTTTCAGGAAGAGGGGGTCAGCTATCAGACGCACAGTGAGAGGTGGAGCCATCATTCACCTTGCCAGGCACAGCCCTATTCAAGCCAAGGAGCTACCCCTCCCCACACTCCAACACAGATCTCTCTATTCAACCCAGGTCTGGCTCAGCCTGCCCTGTCTCTCCAAAACCAGACAGCCAATACACATAACAGCAGAGCACACTGGAAGGCTTAGGCAAGAAAATACCTACTTTCTAAAAGTGGTATTTTCAAACACAGAATATAAAAATAAACTTTCCTAAAAGATGTATTTTAATATTCTGAGCTCAGGCATACTAAATTCGTTTTTCCACCATGTTCCTGGGGTCAGTTAGGACTATAGGATGTAATAGTCAAAATTGCCCATTCTGGCCTATGGGGAACAGGTAGCCTTACAGTAGTGAAAAACGAAATTGGGTGTAAGTCACTACTAGGACATGCTACACTCACCAAGGCATGTCCTACCTTACACATACAATGAACCCTACCATAGGGGGGACTTACATGATGCCAAGGGAAGGTTCAGGGGCTGGGAAGTGGGTGCACTTCACAGCCAAGATGGCAGTTCGGGACTGCACGCAGACTCTGCAGTGGCAGGTCTGAGACACACTTTACAAGCTGCTTCTGTGGGTGGTGCAAACCAATGCTGCAGGCCCACCGGCAGCATTCGGTTTACCAGCCCTGGGCACTCACAGGCCACGCTACTAGGGACTAACAGGTAAACCAAATAAGCCAATCAGGGATATACCAATTCACATGTCATATTTACACAGGGAGCATCTGCGCTGTGGCACTGAAGGGCAGTGGCACAGCGCCCAGAGCTTCTAATACCAGCAAAACGGAGGAGACAACAGCAAAAAATTGAAGGGAGACCCTCGCCAATGGTGCCAGGTCTAACAACTGTGGCCTCACAACCAGTAAAACAACAGGATTTGAACTCTTATCCTTTGGAACAAGAGTCAGAGACCTTAACTGCTAGGCCACAGTGACTCCTTAGTGCTGCTCTCAAAAACTTATATATGACCTTCGGATCAAACACTCCAGTGTATGCAGTGCCGTAGGTTAGAGTTCACCTATGTTGACATCATTGACAGTGTTGAATGGAAGGAAAGAGAGACAGAGAGAGAAGAAGAAAGCCTGACAGAAGGAGAGAGAAGATTTGTATTCTTAGGGGTAAGATGAACTCATTTAGAGAGATATTAAAACAAGGCGAAAAGAAAAACATTTATCAAAGAAATTACCATTGCTTTACGACTGAGGACTCACAACTGGAGAAACACCTGGATTTGAACACATACACTTTGGAGTAAGCGTCAGAGCCCATAAACACTAGGCCACAGTGACTCATGAATAACCACCACGAAAACTTATATATGACATTCAGACAAACCCTCCAGTGTATGCAGTGCCATAGGTTAGACTTCACCTATGTTGACATTATTGACAGTGTTGAATGGAAGGAAAGAGGGACAGAGAGAGAAAAAGAATGCCAGACAGAGGGAGAGAGAAGATTTGTATTCTTTGGGGTTAGATGAACCCATTTAGAGAGATATTCACACAAGGCGAAAAAAAAAACATTTATCAAAGAAAGAACCATTGCCTTAATTTTTAACTGAGGACTCAAAACCAGGAAAATACCAGGATTTGAACATTTTACCTTTGGAATAAGAGACAGAGACCTTAACCACTAGTCCACAGTGCCTCATGAGTGAACTCCATGAAAAGTTATATATGACATTCAGATCATTTTTTTTAAAAACTTTTTTAATATTTTACTGTTGTTGTTAACAAAAAAAGAAAAAAGCCACAGAAGGAGAAAAAGGAAACAGAACAAAAGAACATAGATCCACATTTCATACTGGCACATTATGGATATGCATATTTACACAAATATTTACACATTGATCCACTTTACAAATTTTTAACTGTTTACAAGCCAGAAAATCGAAATCATAGTTATTATCATGAAAACTTGAAGCACCAGACTAAAGATGGTGACATATTTACATATTGGCGAGTGGAGAGATGCCTACAGATTGATATTTAGTTGCTACGCATGTTACTGTAGCCAATCTGTTATAGGGGCCCACATCTTTTGTCCCTTTTCCCGTCTCCTTCGCCCTTTCAGCCGATAAGCTGACATTTCAAGATTATATACTGCAAGAAGCCGGGAGCGCCAGTTATAAAAAGTGGGGGGGTCAGGACTGATCCAATGGGAAGTAATACACAGTCGGACTATGGCCATTGATATAAAAACAAACCCAGTGATAGCCCGCAACCAGCTCATATTGCCCGCTACTCCCAAAATAACCAAATCTGGAGTGATAGAAATTGGAAGTCCTAAGACTTTTGTAAGGAAATGTTCGACATTCTGTAGAAATGTCGCTAAGATAGGGCAAGAAAAAAACATATGAACAGTATCTGCTGATAGCAAACCACAACTACTACATGACCCTCCGTATTCCCTCCCCATTTAGCAATTTTTGCCGGTGTATAATAAAGATCGAAAATAGACATATAATGTTGGCTCCGATGGCTTCCGGCTAGAAGAGTCTCGCTGGCTAATACAAGTGAATCCTCAATGTTAATACCCTCCTTCCCAAATTTCCGGTCCCATTTATCATTCTGGATTAATAGATCATCAGGGAGAGTCTCCAACAGAGTCTGATAAATTCCACCTATCCGAGATTTCTTTTGAATTGATTCGATTATTGGTACCTTCCCATATTTTAAAACCATGCCTTGTGTTCTACTATCTAAAAAGCTACGAATCTGTAAAAATTTGAAGAAATCTCGTTTGTCCAAGCCATATTTTCCTTGAAGAAAGGAAAAGGAGGCTAATTGGTCTTCATGGCTCAAATCCCCCACCGTACTAATCCCCAAATTACCCCATCTATATGCGGTTGGATCTTGAAAGATTGCCGGTAAGATCCCAATGGCTGAAAATGGCGTATATCTATTGATATTGGAGATTTGAAATCTGCGACGTATCTTTCTCCAGATCAGATAGGCGGCCTCGATTATCTTAAATCTAGTCTTTTTATAATAACTAGGTTCTAAAACCTTAACTAGACATTGTTTAGCATTATCCCCCATAGCTATTTCATAAATAGTTGGTCTGGCAGCCTCTGAGCATTGGGACCTGTCTCCGACTAAAAGTACCCCCATATGTTGCAACATACATGCCCAATAATAAAGCAGAAAATTTGGAATGGCCCAACCGCTTCGCAGTCTTGGGAGGGTCGACCACTTGGCCGCTCTCCTGGATCTATGATAGCTCCACAAAAACCTGCAGCACATCCTTTCGATCCTTTTAAACCATGAAGTGGGAAATTCTAAGGGAATAGTCCTGAACAGGTACAAAAAGTTTGGAAATACCGTCATTTTGATAACATTACTTCGCCCATACATGGACAAATGAAGATGGTCTAGCCTTTCCAGTGTCTGATTAGTTGTATCGATCATGGGGCCAATATTTATATCAGGGATTTGATCAACCTCTACAGTAAGCTTTACCCCGAGATATGTTGCTACTGACACAATTGGCAAGTCCGGAAAAGACTCCATTCCAGAATAGAGAATCTGAGTCTTGTCGGTATCTAATTTATACCCTGAATGAATACCATAACACTCAGCCTGATCTTTAACTGCCGGATATGCCAAAATGATATCAGATGTTAATATTGTGATATCTTCGGCATAGGCCAGTATCTTATATTCGATATAATTTACCTTTACTGGCCGGATGTTACTACATTGTTCTAGTTTCTGCAGAAAAGGATCAATATACAATGAGAACAAGAGAGGGGAACAGGGGCACCCTTGCCTAGTACCCCTGCTTATATTAAACGAATTAGACTCCTGCCCTGAAATACGAATCCCGGCCACCGGTGATAGGTACAGAGCCTGGATTGCCTGAATAAATTCATTAGCTATCCCCTTCCATCGTAGGACGGACCACAGGACCGCCAGGAGACCCTGTCGAACGCTTTCTCGGCGTCCAACAGGATCATCCCAAGCGGATACCCCGTGGCCCGTGCCCAATCAAGAAGGGAGATAGCCCTCCTGACATGATCAGTCGTGTCCTGCCCAGGAATGAACCCGTGCTGTCGTAGGGAAACCAAAGGATTAATGATATCACCTAATCTAGATGCTAAAATTTTTGAATAGATCTTGCTATCGGCGTTAATGAGTGAGATGGGTCTATACGATGATGGATTTAATCCTGGTTTGCCTTTCTTTTTAAATACAACAATAGTAGTCCTCCTCCAAGAATCAGGAATATGACCCCACTGTGCTGTCTGAAATAAAGATATTAAATCTGATTTTAATAAGTTCCGAAATGTTCTAAAAAATTCAAGAGGGATCCCATCCGGGCCAACAGCCTTACCAGAGGCTAGGGAAGTTATAGCTGCTACTATCTCTTCCCAAGTAATTGGGGCCGCAAGAATCGAATTTTGATCTGATGTGACTTTAGTGGTTTGAAGATCTTCAAAAAATTCCTCTAGAGGATCAAACCCACATCCATCAGCCCCTTCATTTTCTCTCTCAGAATAGAGCTGTTGATAAAAGTTCTGAAATACCTTCAGGACCCCTGTCGGAGAGTCCTGAATTTGGCCAGACTGGTCTTGAATTCTATTAATTCTATTTGAGACCTCCCTCTGTTGTAATCGCTTGGCCAGAACCCTACCAGTATTTTCTCTGAGTTCATACGCTTCAGTTCTATATTGTGCATATTTAATAGCAAGTTCTTCACTAAAATGCTGGTGTATCTTAGCCTTAATAACGGCAATTAACTGCTGACATTCTTCAATATCTTCAATATTTTGGCCACCACAGATTTTCTGCATCATCTGCACCTCTGCCAGCCTAAGTTGTTCCACCCAATCCCTCAATTTGTCCTTAAGCACCTTTCGGCGGTAGCAGGAATAATTAAGAGTCTCTCCACGAACGGCTGCCTTGAAAGCGTCCCAGACTATCGTGTCTGAGGCCGAGTTTCTATTAAAATCAAAAAATTCTGCCAGCCACTTGGCCATATGTTCACAATACAGCTGATCCAACAATAATTTGCGTTCAAAGGTCCATGACCTCTGTACCTCGACAAATCCATTTAATGGAATTTCCACCACCATAGGGTTGTGGTCTGAAATAACCCTAGGGGCTATGTTAATACTGGTTCCTTCTGCCATCTGGCGTGACACAAAGACATAGTCAAGGCGGACCAGCTTATTATGAGGGGCGGAATAGAAAGTATATCCCAAGTCCATCCGTTTATGTCTGTACCATAAATCAGCCAGCCCATGCTCCCTGACTAATCCCCCTAAAGCCTTAAAAGTCCTGATTTTCTGCCCATGATATAGAGAATCACTAGACAGATCGAAATTGCCCTCCAAATGAATATTAAAATCTCCGCAGAGAATTAGCGGATATGGCCATGTGGCAAGTTCAATACTTAAATAATTCAAGACTTCCGGATCATCCAGATTTGATCCATAAATAGAACAAATTGTGAGGGGGGCACCATTGATTCTAAATTCGATGATCACCCAGCGCCCAAATTGATCCTCCTTAACTCTTTGACATGCCCCTAAACCCCGTCGTGCATAGATGGCCACCCCCTAATAGTGGTGCTTTGCCGTGTATATGCCAACAAATCCAAACCGATTTCCTTCAACCAGCCACTTTTACTACTAGGGATATGAGTTTCCTGTAAGCATAGTATATCAATCCTCATAAAATGTACACACTTGGCCAATAACCCCCTTTTTTTCCTGTCATTTAAACCACAAATATTCCATGAACATACAGAAATTCCGGCCCTTCTACCAGTCATCTTTGAAAGAGCCAGTTTCTTCAATAAGCTTGAACAAATGAAGCTGAGAGCTATTCCCAGCGGTACCAGTATTTACCCGTTTCCTTAAACACCGTAGATCGTGAAAAAGTATTAACAACAACATTATACCCCCGTCCACACATCCCCCACACCTACCCCCCACCCTCCCCCCAACTGCCCCCCACCCCCTCTGCCCCCCTATTGGAACCCTCCCCCTACACCCCCCACCTACCCCCCACCAAACGAGGCATGGGGACCAACTGTCCCTGGTGATGCTGAGCTAACACACCCGCCCCTCCATACTGCTAGACCTTTAAGCTCAATCTATATATACTACATAAGAAAGAAAAAAGCGATTATGGGCAACCAAAGAATAGAATCTGAGAAAAAAAAAAAAAGACAGATCAGGAACCAGCCCCACCTCCCGTGAAAAAAGCCCTAGCATAAAAGGTCCATGAAGTCAATAGAGTTCGAGGCTTAAAGAAGACGATTACCATCTATGTACCAGACTGGGTTAGACACCTAGGAAATCTAAGGAGTTTTTAGTGACATTAGAAGTTCTTTGGCCTGAATTTCTGACTGAAAATACTGCATGCGCCCTTGAGAGACCTCCTTCAATTTCGCAGGATTAATGAGAAAGGCCTGCGCCCCTTTTGCCTGGAATTCCGGAATTAATTGCCGCAGAAGCCAGCGCTTTTCAACAGTCTTTTGACAGAAGTCAGGATGGACAAAGAAGTCGCAGCCTTTCCCTGCTCTTTTCCGGTCCGGTCTGGCAAGATCATATAAAGACTCCCTGGCCAAAAAATTGTTCAAGGAGATCAAAATAGCACGTGGATAATTACCAGATTGCCCTCCTGCTCTCCGCTGATTAAAAGGAAAGCGATGGGCCCTTTGGATTTGAGTCTTCCAGTCCCATTGCAGTAAGTCAGGAAAGGCCTCCTCAAAAAGATCGATCACGAACTGACAGACATCCGACCCCTCCTTTCCCTCGGGAATGCCTAAAACTCGCAAGTTGTTCCGTCTGGTGCGATTTTCCAAGTCGGTCAGTTTCAGCAAAGTATCGTCTCTTAAAGATTGCAGAGAATCGGTCTTCTTCTTCTGCGAGTTTAACTCATCTTCCAATAGGGAGATCTTGGTTTCCCCCTCTCCGATTCTGGTTGCGAAGTCTGCACAGGTCTTGGCCGTTCTCTGGATGGAATTTTGCAATTTTCTACATGCCCCTTGTGTCCGGGAACTCTCAGCCCTTGTTTCCTCCCGATGGGCCATAATCACTTGGTATATCGTGGAGAGCGTGATTTCCTCAGTGCCGTTGGATATGCTACCAGTCTCTGTGGATACCTCTCCCTTTCCTTCATTAGCTGTCTCTCCCAGGTTTGGCGAGTAGGAGTAATCCCAGACCATACTGCCGGTAGTCGCCTCTGCCCTATTAGCTAGTACTGTAAGAGCGGGAAGTTTCTTGACCGTTCCAGGATTCAGCAAAGATCTGTCCCCCTCTTCCTCCCAATGTACACTACTAGTGTCACTCCCTTCCACTTCCCCTGCCCAATCTTTATCCTGGCCATCCTCTTCCGAGGAGCTTGAATGATCTGACAAAGAAAAGAATTTATCGGTGACATCCTCCTCTCTGCAAATGAATTTGTTGCCTTCTTTCTGGATAGCCGGCTTACTAGATAGAGCTGTATCCATACTCCCTATTTCCAGGCCATCACATGTGTGGACTCCATTTCCCAGAATACATTGGGATTGCTGTGTTTGCTGTGGTAAAGTATAGCAGTCTGTTATTGCCAAAGGGAGAGGCTTCTCACTGTCCCCCGTCTCGCCAGAATTAGCATTAATTGAGCCCGAGATAGCATCAGGGAGACCTGTTATCCCCTGTTCTGCCCCCCGATGATTCAAGGTGGTATCCTGGGTCAGAGCAACCTGTGCCGCCGTTTCCCTCTGCGCTGAGACATTCAAGCTCCTGATTTTCCCCGTGGGAGGTAACTCGGCACCAACAGCGGGACTGCTCGTCACTTTGTTTCTTGCCGACTGAGCCTTAAACAACGCAGGTACTGTTTGCTTACCGCGTGTAACAGCTCCGTCCTTGGCCGGTTTCTGCTGCTCGCCTGAGCCCAACATCTCGATACCAGATCGGCGGCTAGCAACAACAGAGCCTCCTCCATCAACGGGGCCAGCAGGAGCTAATTTTGCAGAGTTGTCCGGGCCGGTAGTCATGCCGCGCCCCCTAATTGCTTTGCTGGCAGTCTTCGGTGGCATCGCTGCGGCTCTCTCCGCGAGTACCGGCAAGAGAGGTAGAGCAGCCGGACAGAGAGGCGCTCGGGACGTCAATCGACAGGGGAACGGGACCCCCCACAGGCAGGACCGCAATCTCCAGAGCATCCGCTCAATCCAGAGAGTAAGTTTTGTCAAAAAAAAAAAAAGGGTGTCTATTCCGCCATTGCCTTCTACGCTGCGGTGTCCAGAATCGCTTTCAGAACGGGTCTTAGCAGGAGAGGGTAGGTGCTCAGCTCAATCGGCCGACTGACCGGCCGCCATCTTGCCTCAAACACTCTAGTGTATGCAGTGCCGTAGGTTGGAGTTCACCTACGTTGACATCATTGACAGTGTTGAATGGAAGGAAAGAGAGACAGAGAGAGAGAAGAGAAAGCCTGACAGAGGGAGAGATAAGATTTGTATTCTTAGGGGCAAGATGAACTCATTTAGAGAGATATTCAAACAAGGCGTAAAGAAAAACATTTATCAAAGAAGTTACCATTGCTTTAATTTTTGACTGAAGATTCACAACAAGTGAAACACCAGGATTTGAACACATAACCTTTGGCGTAAGCGTCAGAGACCATAACCACTACACCACAGTGACTCATGAGTGACCTCCACAAAAACTTATATATGACATTCGGATCAAACACTCCAGTGTATGCAGTTCCATAGGTTAGACTTCACCTATGTTGACATTATTGACAGTGTTGAATGGAAGGAAAGAGGGACAGAGAGAGAAAAGAAAGCCAGAGAGAGGGAGAGAGAAGATTTGTATTCTTTGGGGTTAGATGAACTCATTTAGAGAGATATTCAAACAAGGCGAAAAGAAAAACATTTATCAAAGAATGAACCATTCCCTTAATTTATAACTGAGGACTCACAACAAGTGAAACACCACGATTTGAACACTTAACCTTTGGAATAAGAGTCAGAGACCTTAACCACTAGACCTCAGGGACTCCTTATTGTGGTTACCAAAAATGTATATATGACATTCGGATCAACCACTCCAGTGTATGCAGTGCCGTAGGAAAGAGTTCACCTATGTTGACATCATTGACAGTGTTGAATGGAAGGAAAGGGAGAAAGAGAGAGAAATAGAAAGCCTGACAGGGAGAGAGAAGATTTGCATTCTTAGGGGTAAGATGAACTCATTTAGAGAGATATTCAAACAAGGTGAAAAGAAAAACATTTATCAAAGAAATTACCATTGCTTTAATTTTTGACGGAGAGCTCTCAACAAGTGAAACACCAGCATTTGAACACATAACCTTTGGAGTAAGCGTCAAAGGCCTTAACCACTAGGCCAAAGTGACTCATGAGTGACCTCCACGAAAACTTATATATGACATTCGGATCAAACACTCCAGTATATGCAGTGCCCTAGGTTAGAGTTCACCATTGTTGATATCATTGACAGTGTTGAATGGAAGGAAAGAGGGTCAGAGAAAGAAACAGAAAGCCAGACAGATGGAGAGAGAAGATTTGTATTCTTTAGGGTAAGACATACTTATAAAGAGTGATAGTCAAACTAGAAAAATGAAAAATATTTTCCTACATTTATCAGAGAAAGTACTATTGCCTATAATGTTACCTCAACAACCACAATGAGTGAAACAAAAGGATTAGAACACATAACCTTTGGAGTAGGAGTCTGAGACCTTAACAACTAGGCCACAGTGAATCATGATTGCACTGCATGAAAACCTATATATAACATTTGAATGAAAGCTTGACAGTGGGAGAGAGAAGATTTGTATTCTTTGGGGGTAGGATGAACTCATTTAGATATATATTCAAACAAGGTTAAAAGAAATACATTTATCTAAGGAATTATCAGCGCTTTAATTTTTATTTCAAACACGTTTTTATTTGCATTTTAGAGAAGAACGTAACGCATTCATCAGTTTTACAGTTGGCAAGCGCCACATAGTGATATAGAAGAGGCCAACCTGAACACTGAGGCCCACATCTTGTTGGATAAGCTCCAGGGTATCGCACATTACAGGAAATTACATGGCTAGCCACAAACGACATCAATTACACACTTTTCTGGCGCAAGTATCGTATGGCTATGACTGTCCTGTGGCGTTATCCAAGTCGCTAAGGTGCCGGGCTGCGTGCTATCGCGTCAGAGCTCATGTTTGAGAAGCAATGCCTTAACACAATATATGCGCTGCCAAGAGGCTGTAAGCCGTGTACAAACAAGAAAAGTGAAAGACCAGTAGGAAGAGAGAAGAGGTGGAGAGGGGGCTATAGAAGAAGGGAAAGGGTGTGGCGGGGGGTGACGAAGGCAATGTGACAATATGCCTGGAGTAGCTCACCTCGCGGGGGGCGCAGTGGTGGCACCGCTATTTGATGCCTCTAGCGTCTTGTGGGGCGGTGTTGATGCCAACCGCAGCTGACGGGGTGTCAAGAATCACTGGGCCTAAGACGTATGGGGTAGGTGGGAACGAAGCGCGGGTTCCAATATCTGTTTGGATCTGTGGTGTGTACAGCATCGTCAAAGAGGCGTAGAGCCCGCAGCTTTGGTGGCTGCAGTCTAGCATTCTCTAGGCGTCCCAGATGTTCCACAAGTGGCTTCCATAGTTTCGTAAACTGGGTGTGTCGATGTTGTAGGCGCGCCGTGATCAGTTCCATTACCACTGTTTGCCACAGGCAGGTGAACCACACATTTATTGAGGGCATTTCCGCCTTTTTCCAATAAAGGGCGATGGTCCGCTTAGCAGTTCCAAGCATATGAAGACTGAGATGCCAATCGCGGCGGGTCATAGCCCGTAGGTTCACCGGCCTGAGGCCCAGTACAATCATGAGTGGGTTTTCAGGTAGTGGGTAGCCTAGCACCCGTTTAATGTGGCTGAGGACTTCTTTCCAGTAGGTGGTCAAGAGGGGGCACGACCACCATATGTGTATGAAATCTCCCGGTGCCCTATTGCAGCGCCAACAGAGAGGTGAGGAGTTGGGGAACATTTTATGCAATCTGAGGGGTGTATAGTACCATTGGGTCATTACCTTGTATGCGGAGTCCTGCTGGGGGATGCTATGAAAAGTCTTCGGGATGTCGCGCCAAAGACGTGTCCACTGAGAGGGTGCAATGTCGGCCCCGGGAAGAGACTGCCACAGTTGTTGGTACAGGTGGGGGGTAGGGTGTGGTGAGTGTTGGAGGACTTGGTATATGCGAGATATCAATCCCTTGGAGTTGTCAAATGTGCGGGCCAGCTGTTCGAACGGTGTGAAAGGCCGTGTAGCCGCCTGTGTTAGAGAGGACGCCTGTATCCAGTGCCGGAGTTGTATATATTGGAATCTCTCCTTCTCCGATAGTTGATATTCCTGTTTGCATTGGGCAAAAGTTCTGACGTTACTCCCTAAAAATAGATCTCGCACCGTTTTGCAACCCTTGTCTGTCCATTCTGCAAAATAGGGCGGGCGAAGAGCAGGGGGAAATTGTGGGTTGCGAGCAATTGGGGTGTGCGGAGACGGAAAAGAGGTGAGACCCTTGCGGACGGCCAGCCTATCCCAAATCTCAAGTACGGTCTTAGTAGGGGTCGCCATATATGCACTTCGGGAGCGTGCTTCGCGAGGGAGCCACGCGTGGTCCCAGAGAGGGCGACAGGTAACCGCCCTGTCCATATGAAACCACACCTTCTCGCTCTCCCAGGCTGTCCACTCTGGTATAAAGCGGAGATGGGATGCCCAATAGTATTCTAGGAGGTTAGGGCATGCGAGCCCATCCTTATCGCGCGGGAGCATTAAGATTTTACTGGAGAATCGCGGTCGCTTCCCTCCCCATATGAATGCGACTAGCTCACGCTGTAGGCTCTGAATTTGCTGTTCCGGGATAGGCGTTGGCAGGGTCTGGAATAAATAAAGTATCTTTGGGAGGATGGACATTTTAACTGTGTTTAAGCACCCCAGCCAGGAGAGTGGCAGGGATCTCCATGCTCGTAAGTCAGTAACGACTGCATTTTTGTACTCTTGCCAATTAGCTTGGGACCAGCTGGCCAAGTCCGGAGTCAGATTAAGTCCTAGATATCTAATAGAACTAGTAGCCCATTGGTAGGGAACAAGGGCTTGCAAGGCCGCAATGTCATCCGTCGGAGTTGTGAGGTTGAGAGCCCATGATTTCGTATGGTTGATTTTAAGCCCTGAGATTTGCTCGTAGGACTGCAGCAGAGTGTGTACTGCTGGCAATGAGCTAGTCGGATTAGACAGTGTGAGAAGGAGGTCGTCTGCAAATAGAGCAATCTTGTGTTCTATGCCCCCGAGGGTGAGACCATGAATATCAGGCGAGCGGCGAATCAGAATGGCGAGTGGTTCAACCACGAGGGCGAACAGTAAAGGGGACAAGGGACATCCCTGCCTAGTGCCCCTGAGGATAGAGATAGGGTGCGTGAGTTGGCCATTGACTCGTACCCTGGCGAGCGGTGAGCGGTAAGGGGCCATGATGCGCGCTATCATCTGCGGACCTAGTCCTATTTTCTGCAGCACGGCCCGGAGGAACACCCAATCCACTCGATCGAATGCCTTTTCGGCGTCTAGCGAAAGTAGGCACAAGGGTATCTTCCAGTGATGTGCCTTCCCCACCAGGTGCGCAACTCGGCACTCATTATCCGCCCCTTGGCGCTGATGAATAAAACCCACCTGGTCCGGTTCGATTAGGCCTGGAAGGTGTGTGCTGAGGCGTTTAGCAAGTATTTTAGTGTAGAGTTTAAGGTCTATGTTTAATAGGGCTATGGGGCGGAAGGAGGAGCAGAGTGTGTGGTCCTTCCCAGGCTTCGGGATTAGAGCTATTTCCGCCATAGCCATATCTGTGGAAGGCCCAATCGCATCAGTAAAAGAATTGAAAAGGCGTAACATGTATGGTTGGAGTTGTGGTAAGAAGGCACGATAAAACGAGACTGGGAGCCCATCTGGGCCCGGCGTTTTGCCGAGTGGAAGTTCCTTAAGAGCGCTGGTTAGTTCCTCCAGTGTGATTGGTTCTTCCAAGAGTTGGGAATGGTATGAGCTAAGGGGTTCCCAGTCGCAGGCGTCTAAAGTAGCCGATATTTGATCAGGATTGGGCGTGTCTTTCGCGTAAAGGGATGCGTAGTAGTTTTGAAATGCTTGAAGCTTGGCGGGTTCAGTAGTGGCCCAGGTCCCGTCCCCCAATTTTAGTTTAGAAATGTGTGCTTTAGCTGCCTGTGTTCTCAGGCGACGTGCCAAGATGGTGCCCACCTTGTCCCCTCCATCGTAATAGCGCTGTCGCAATGCAAGGAGAGCGTGTTCCGCCTTGTTGGTTCTGTGGGCCCGGAGCTGACCCCTGAGTATAGCTAGACGCCGCTTATGAATCGCTAGTGGGCGTTCTTGGTCCATTTTCTCGAGCGTTTTGATTTCACGTGTGAGCTTGTCCTCATATAGGCGGGCCTCTCTGGCCCTGGCAATAGCGATAGACGTGAGAGTGCCGCGTATCGTGGCCTTGAAGGCATCCCATAAAACAGGGAGGGATGTTTCCGGGAGGTCGTTGGTTGCGAAATAAGAGAGAATGGCAGCCTGTAGTTCCGCTGTGTCGACTGGGTCTCTAAGGATGTGAGGGGGAAAACGCCACCTAGTAGGTCGCCTTGGGTGAGAGAAGCGTTCGTGAAGGAGTAGCTCCACATGCGCATGGTCAGAGATTGAAATATCGGACATGGTGGTTGAGAGAATGTCCTTGACTAGGGAGTGTGAGACGAAGAGGTAGTCGATTCGTGAGTAAGAGCGGTGCGCATGAGAATAGTAGGAGTAATCACGGATCTCAGGAGAGTGGTACCGCCATATATCTACCAGACCCGAGGCAGTGATACAGCTCTTTGTCGCCGCCGACATAGCCCCCACCCCATGAAATGTGCCCCCGCTGTGATCAAGGCCCGCATCCCACACTAAATTAAAGTCCCCCCCCCAGGACAAGGTCCGAGTTTACCGGTACTATGTGTTCCCGCAGGAGTTTGCGCAAGAAAGAGTCCTGGCCTTGGTTGGGCGCATAGGTGTTGCAAAGTGTGAGAGTGCGATGCCCCAGCTTGACCGCCACCTTAAGGAATCTGCCCTCTGTGTCCCGGATCACTTTGGTGTCTCCCTGCTGGATGCCTGCTCTGCAGAGGATGGCTACACCCGCTGTCCTATTAAGTGCTGAGCTCCAAAATTGTAGGGGGAAGCGTGGATGAGTCATGCGTGTGGTGTCAGCCCTAAGGACGTGCGTCTCCTGAAGAAAGACGATGTCTGGGTTTTGTAGTAACAGATATCGCCATATCTGACGCCTCTTATTGGGGGAGTTAAGTCCCTTCACATTAAGGGTTACAAGCTTCAAACAGGGCACCGAGGTCATGGTCGTCTAGTATCTGGTGTACGCGCGCTCCCAGGCAGGTGGCTCGGGGTTTTGGACAGGGTCAAGAAACAGGGACCTAGTGAGGAGTCTCGAAGCCCCAACGTGGTGATGTTCATTGCAGGATGGAAAGGTGGGAAGAAGCATGGCTTCCAATGTAAGTCCCCCCAATTATCCAAGGAGTCCCCCCGCCGGGGGAAAGAAATGGAAAGAAGAAAAGAGGAACAAAGATAAACAAAACAACCCGGACGGGTTGATGGCCAACATGGCCAACAGAACCTATTCCAGTCCAGGGAGGAGCCAGGCACAGTGGCACAGGCTGTCCCGGAGATGTCACTCTCCCAGAAATAGGAGTGGGGGTCGGTCAATGTGTTGCGTATCCAGTCGTTAGTTCCGGCGTGTGATCCGGAGCCGCCGTCCTGGCGTAGGATAATCATTGCGTCTCACGGGTGGTGAAAAAGAGAGTGGAGTGCCAGTTATGTGAGGGCCGGAGGCCCCCCCAGAGATGAAAAGTGTACTGCAAGGTGATCAACATCCGTAGCTTACAGTTATTTGGTGTCAGGTGTTTGCGAGCCTGAGGGTGACTGACCCCCTTCTAAGGATCGTATGTGCTGGATTATGTCCTGCTTTTCTTGAGATGAGCTGCTTCGCTCTCGGGAGGGTGGCTGTCTGACATGACGGACCGTAGTCCACTGCGGCTTCAGTGGGATCCGAGCCCTCGGGGGCATGCGTGATGGACTTGTCGGGGCAGTGTCAGGGATCTGGAGTAGTTGGGCCGCTTCCCTGTAGGACCTCAGTACGCGGCGCTTGGACTCCCATTGAAAGATGAGAGCAAAGGGGTGCCCCCATTGATAGCGGATGTTAAGCTCCCGGAGTTTGTCCGTGATAGGACGGAAGTCTCTGCGGCGCCGAAGTGTCGTGGGGGCCAAGTCTTGAAACAACTGGATGGGTGTGCCCCTGAACAGGATCTCAGGCTTGTCCCGAGCTGCCTTAAGGATAGCCTCCTTCTCCGTGAAGAAATGGACCCGCGTCAGGATGTCAGGCACGAGGCCTGGCCTCCCAGGAGAACCAGACACTCGGTGCGCGCGGTCCAGAGCGGGTGGCGAGGTGTCATCATCTCCTCTAATGCCATGAAGTAGGTCGGCCACGAAAGTCATTATGTCAGTGCCTTCTGCCCCAAGCGGAATCCCCCGCAGGCGTATGTTGTTTCGGCACCCCCGATTTTCTAGGTCCTCCTGCTTGATCTGCAGCTCGATGTGTTGCTCCTCTAGGGTGGCTAGCCGCTGCCATAGGAGTTCCTGGTCCTCCGTACGGGTGTCCAGGGTCTTTTCAAGGTCGTCCACTCGCCCACCCAGCTCTCCTACATCTTTCCGGAGGTCTTTGACACAAGCTTGTACCTCGGTGCGCAGGGACCCTATTTCCGATTTAAGTTCCTGCATAAAACTGATCATGAAGGATTGTGTGACCGGCTCTGATGAACCCCCGGCCGCTAGCATCGCATCAGGCGCTGGTACTGCCCCCGATTTGTTCCACATGGTCAGGACTGTAGTATCTTTAGGAGTTGCTGAGGGCTCCTTCCCGGGCTTTGAATGGGTCATGTTCATGGAGTAGGGGGAGCTCTCTTCCGTCAGCCGTCTATTCCCACGCGTGTCTGTGTTCACAGCTTCAAGTCTCTGGGGGTGGTGAGCAGGGGAAGACCAGGCCCAGTGGCACAGTGGCGCAGTGGTATGATGTGCTAGCTCAGGGCCCTTCAGTTAGGCGTAGATTCTAAAGGTGAGGAGGGACCAGGTTATCCCAACTGTAGTGGCCCCCCACCGTTTATACAAGGCCAGGAGTACCCAGGAGTCCACCAGCAGGCAAGAGGTCAGCCACTAGAAGTGTATTGCAGCGTGGTGGCCGCTTCTGATGGTGAAGGGAGGACTAGTCGAGCCAGCGATTAGCGCGCCATTGTGGGCGCCCGGAGGCTGGCGGTGCTAAACAGTGTAAGTTAGGCTCTGTACTACCCCAATGGGTAAGCAGATGGTGGTGCCCTCAGTCTCGTTGACAGAGATCCAGGTTCCTCAATTTGGCCGCCGATATGCCGTTTTCCCCTATATATCGGGTTCTGTGACCCGCTGCGCTGCAACTGTTCCCTGGCTCTCCACAGACGCCGATGTTAACTTCTAGGCCGGGGGCCCATGATCCCGCCGTCCGCCCAGGGTTCCCAGCTGAAGGCTCAGGAGGAGGGGAAGGCCAGCGCGCCGGGGCCCCCAGCAGGAGCAGACGCGTCGGTGGCCGGTGAGGATGCTGTGCTCTGGTACAGTATAATGCACCTTCAAGGGCCGTATAGCTGTGTGGTGGGTCTGGAGCCGCTGGGGGGGTCCCGCCAAGCAAGGCAGGGGCGCCGCCGCCAGGGTAGGTCTCAGGCCCAAGCGCCCGACCGCGGAGTGCAGTCCCAAGCAGCCCAGACCATCAGCTCAGTCCCCCCCCAGCGGCCGCTCCGATGCCCCCCGCTCCCGTACCTGTTCAGGCGCTGCACACCCGGGCTCCTCTGTTGGCGGCTGCTTGCTAGCTTCTGTATGGGATCTGGTACTCCTCGAGGCAGCAAGATGGTGGAGGCACCCCTGTTCGCCGACGTCTGGCTCTCTGCTCAGGGACACCGGCGGGCCGATTCACAGGTCAGTAGCTCCGGAGCGCCTCCGTGCCCTGTACACGCCCCTGTAGCAGTGGGAGAGCGCAGGGCCACACCTCGATTGCCCCGGGGGCCTCCAGCGTATTCTCACAGGGTCCGGGCTATTAAAATGGCGGCCGTCTCTTATGACGCTCTGAGAACGGCAGTCTAGGCCAGGGTGGCGACGTGTCTGCAGCGTCAGGTCCCCTCTGAGCTCCGCACACTCTTCTCAGAGGCCGTGGGGCTTTTCCGGTGCCCCTGAGTGCCGCCAGAGGTGCCGGTTGTTGGTATGTGAGATCCGAGCAGCCAAAATGGCAGGCGGGCTACCGGGTCTCAGGCCTCTCCGCTTACACAGCCCGACTCTCCTCCGTCGATCTCCGCCAGTTGAATTCGAGCCCTGAAGGCACTCAAGTCGTTCCGCTAGCGTGTGCTTCCAACCCTGACACGTTTTATGCCATGGAAATGCTTATAATCGCTATGAATGGTGGCGGCGGCCCGGAGCTCAAATGGCGTACGTCTCACTCCATCTGCAGCGAGACCACGCCCTCCAGCGCTTTAATTTTTGAGTGAGGAATCTCAACAAGTGAAACACCAGGATTTGAACACATAACCTTTGGAGTAAAAGTCAGAGACCTTAACCACTAGGACACAGTGACTATATGTTATCTCGCCGAAAACTGATATATGACATTCGGATCAAACACTACAGTGTATGCAGTGCTGTAGGTTAGAGTTCACCTATGTTGGCAAGTATCTATAGACACTCTTTACCCATTAATTAAACCTGCTGCACTCAGGAAGAACCATTTTTTCACAATTCACAGGTTATACTGGTCTCCCCTCAAAATCTCAAGAATAAAGGGTGGCGTTGAAGCAAGATGTCTCAGATGTGGCTCTCAGAATGCGGATGATATCCACATATTTGCCTCCTGTTCCAAGCTTACTGAATTTTGGAAGTATGTGGGTAACACCATCTCGAGGGTGTTGGGTTTCGTTATGGAGGTAAGACCATCTCTTATTTTCTTTGGCGTCATTTCCAAATCTGGGGGTGAATATATCCTAAATGAGTTGCAACATAGGTTGGTCTTTTATTTGATTCTTTTGGCTAGGAGAGAGATATGTAAACTGTGGCGTCAGGAGGCACCTCCATCCTGGAATGCCTGCTGGAACTCTGTGAGATATTTCAGAGTTCTAGATCAGAGGGTAAATATCCATAAAGAGAGACCGGACACTGGGTTATTTTGGAATTTACTGGACGAGTCACCAACTGTATAGATTATAGATTATTGTACGGGACTGGTTAAATTCCAATGATTAAAACCTCTGAGTCAGCTCAGGATGTGTATCCCGGGTGGTTCTCGAAAGAATAACAGCTGAGACTGAAACTACCTAGTTATCAGCACCAGAGGTGGTTCAGGTCGAGTGCTATAGCTACGGAGGTCATATGAGGAATAAAAAACAAAACAAAACAAAAAAAAAAAAAGAGTTCACCTATGTTGACATAATTGACAGTGTTGAATGGAAGGAAGGAGGGACAGAGGGAGAAAAAGAAAGCTAGACAGAGTGAGAGAGAAGATTTGTATTCTTTGGGGTAAGATGAACTCATTTAGAGAGATATTCAAACAAGGTGAAAAGAAAAACATTAATCAAAGAAAAATCCATTGCCTTAATTTTTGACAGAGAACTCACAACCAGTGAATCACTAGAATTTAAACACATAACTAATGGTGTAAGAGTCAGAGACCTTAACCACTAGGCCACAGTGACCCATGATCACTCTGCATGAAAACTTATATATGACATTCGGATCAAACACTCCAGTATATGCAGTGCACTAGGTTAGAGTTCACCTATGTTGATATCATTGACAGTGTTGAATAGAAGGAAAGAGGGACAAAGAGAGAAAAAGAAAGCCAGACAGAGGTAGAGAGAAGATTTGTATTCTTTGGGGTAAGATGATCTCATTTAGAGAGATATTCAAACAAGGCGAAAAAAAACAACATTTATCAAAGAAAGGACCATTGCCTAAATTATTGACTGAGGACTCACCCGAACGATTTGAACACAACCTTTGGAGTAAGATTCCAAAACCATAACCACTAGGACAGAGTGACTCCTGATGATTGTGCTCAAAAACTTATATATGACATTCGGATCAAAAACTCCAGTGTATGCAGTGCCGTAAGTTAGAGTTCACCTATGTTGACATCATTGACAGTGTTAAATGGAAGGAAAGAGGGACAGAGAGAGAAAAAAAAGCCAGAAAGAGGGAGAGAGAAAATTTAAATTCTTTAGGGTAAGACATACTTGTAAAGAGAGATAGTGAAACTAGGAGAAATTAAAAATATTTTCCAACATTTATCAAAGAAAGTACCATTGCTTATAATTTTTCCTCAAAAACACCAGGATGTGAACACTTAACCTTTGGAGCAAGAGTCTGAGACCTTAACCACTAGGCCGCAATGATTCATGATTGCACTGCATGAAATCCTATATATAACATTTATATGAAACACTCCAGTGTATGCAGTGCCATAGGTTAGAGTTCACCAATGTTGACATCATTGACAGTCTTGAATAGAAGGAAAGAGGGACAGAGAGAGAAAAAGAAAGCCAGACAGAGGGAGAGAGAAGATTTGTATTCTTTGGGGGTAGGATGAACTCATTTAGATATATATTCAAACAATGTTAAAAGAAAAACATTTATCTAAGGTATTAGCAGGGATTTAATTTTTGAGTGAGGATTCTCATCCATTAAAACACCAGGATTTGAACACATAACCTTTGGATTAAGAGTCAAAGACCTTAACCACTAGGCCACAGTGACTCTAGAGTAGTGTCCACGAAAACTGATATATGACATTCGGATCAAACACTCCAGTGTATGCAGTGCCGTAGGTTAGAGTTCACCTATGTTGACATCATTGACAGTGTTGAATGGAAGGAAAGAGGGACAGAGAGAGAAAAAGATAGCCAGACAGATTGTGAGAGAAGATTTGTATTATTTGGGGTAAGATGAACTCATAAAGAAAGATATTCAAACAAGGCGAAAGAAAAACATTTATCAACCAAAGTATCATTGCCCTAATTTGTGACTGAGTACTCACAACCAGGGGAATGCCAGGATTTGAAGACATAATCTTTGGAGTAAGAGTAAGAGACCTTACCCTCTAGGCCACAGTGACTGATGAGTGATCTCCACGAAAACTTATATATGACATTCGGATCAAACACTCCAGTGTATGCAGTGCCATAGGTTAGAGTTCACATTTGTTGACATCATTGACAGTGTTGAATGGAAGGAAAGAGAGACAGAGAGAGAAGAAGAAAGCCTGACAGAGGGAGAGAGAAGATTTGTATTCTTAGGGGTAAGATTAAATCTTTTAGAGAGATATTCAAACAAGGCGAAAAGAAAAACATTTATCAAAGAAAGTACCATTGCCTAAATTTCCGACTGAGGACTCACCACAACGATTTGTACACATAACCATTGGAGTAAGAGTCCGAGACCTTAACAACTGGGCCACAGTGACTCATGATGGCTGTGCTCAAAAACTTATATATGACATTCGGATCAAACATTCCAATGTATGCAGTGCTGTAGGTTAGAGTTCACCTATGTTGACATCATTGACAGTGTTAAATGGAAGGAAAGAGGGACAGAGAGAGAAAAAAAAGCCAGACAGAGCTAGAGAGAAAATTTGTATTCTTTAGGGTAAGACATACTTGTAGAGAGAGATAGTCAAACTAGGAGAAATTCAAAATATTTTCCAACATTTATCAAAGAAAGTACCATTGCTTATAATTTTACCTCAAAAACATCAAACATTGAAATATCAGGATTTGAACACATAACCTTTGGAGTAAGAGTCTGAGACCGTAACCACTAGGCCTCAATAACTCATGATTGCAGTACATGAAAACGTATATATAACATTTAAATGAAACACTCCAGTGTATGCAGGGCCATATAGGTTAGAGTTCACCAATGTTGACATCATTGACAGTCTTGAATAGAAGGAAAGAGGGACAGAGAGAGAAAAAGAAAGCCAGACAGAGGGAGGGAGAGAGAAGATTTGTATTCTTTGAGGGTAGGATGAACTCATTTAGATATATATTCAAATAAGGTGAAAGAAAAACAATAATCAACTAAAGTAACATTGTCTTAATTTTTGACTGAGGTCTCACAACCAAGACATAATCTTTGGAGAAAGAGTCAAAGACTTTACCCACTAGGCTACAGTGACTCATGAGTGAGCCTCACGAAAACTTATATTTGACAATCGGATCAAACACTCCAGTGTATGCAGTGCCCTAGGTTAGAGTTCACCTATGTTGATATCATTCACAGTGTTGAATGGAAGGAAAGAGAGACAGAGAGAGAAGAAGATAGCCTGACAGAGGGAGAGAGAAGATTTGTATTCTTTGGGGTAAGATGAACTCATTTAGAGAGATATTCAAACATGGCAAAAAAAAAAACATTTATCAAAGAAAGTACCATTGCCTAAAATTTCAACTGAGGACTCACCACCATGATTTGAACACATAACCTTTGGAGTAAGAGTCCAAGACCTTAACCACTGGGCCACAGCGGCTCATACAAGCTGTGCTCAAAAACTTATATATGACATTCGGATCAAACATTCCAATGTATGCAGTGCCGTAGGTTAGAGTTCACCTATGTTGACATCTTTGACAGTGTTAAATGGAAGGAAAGAGGGACAGAGAGAGAAAACAAAGCCAGACAGAGGGAGAGAGAACATTTGTATTCTTTAGGGTAAGAAATACTTGTAAAGAGAGATAGCCAAACTAGGAGAAATTAAAAATATTTTCCAACATTTATCAAAGAAAGTACCATTGCCTATAATGTTACCTCAAAAACCACACCCATTTAAACACCAGGATTTGAACACATAACCTTTGGAGTAAGAGTCTGAGACCTTAAGAAGTAGACCGCAATGCCTTATGAGTGCACTTCATGAAAACGTATATATAACATTTGAATGAAACACTCCAGTGTATGCAGTGCCATAGGTTAGAGTTCACCAATGTTGGCATCATTGACAGTCTTGAATAGAAGGAAAGAGGGACAGAGAGAGAAAAAGAAAGCCAGACAGAGGGAGAGAGAGAGAAGATTTGTATTCTTTGAGGGTAGGATGAACTCATTTAGATATATATTCAAACAAGGTTAAAAGAAAAACATTTATCTAAGGAATTAGCAGGGCTTTAATTTTTGATTGAGGACTCTCTACC
Source organism: Calotriton arnoldi (assembly GCA_963921515.1). Lineage (NCBI taxonomy): Eukaryota > Metazoa > Chordata > Amphibia > Caudata > Salamandridae > Calotriton > Calotriton arnoldi. Next base: position 321,867 of record CAWUFW010003818.1, read on the forward strand.
AGTAAAACACCAAGATTTGAACACATAACCTTCGGAGCAAGAATCAGAGACCTTAACCACTAGGCCACAGTGACTCATGTGTGATCTCCACGAAAACTTATATATGACATTCGGATCAAACACTCCAGTGTATGCAGTGCCACAGGTTAGAGTTCACCTATGTTGACATTATTGACAGTGCTGAATGGAAGGAAAGATGGACAGAGAGAGAAAAAGAAAGTCAGACAGAAGGAGAGAGAAGATTTGTATTCTTTAGGGTAAGATGAACTCATTTAGAGAGATATTCAAACAAGGTGAAAAGAAAAACATTTATCAAAGGAAAAACCATTGCCTTAATTTTTAACAGAGTACTCTCGACCAGTGAATCACCAGGATTTAAACACATAACCATTATGTTATAGGGATTCTGCACATACACAGAGCTATGCACAGGATGATAGGACCTCGGAATATAGTGGTGAGCCAACCATAAACCTTAGCACCTAAAACCCCAACCCGACTAGCCGTAGCGTCTCATTAGCAACAGTGCTACCAATGATTAGACAACCCAGAACACGGTATCTCTCTCTCTCAGGACTCGCAGGAGCAAGACCACCCTTTCATAACTCACTCATACCTGTCCACAACGTCCCTAATAAGAGACACTGTATAGTTCAAAATATTTATTTCAACTAACGTGCTCTAAGATACAGTACACGTGCCAGTACTATCAGCATAATGCATAAGGATAATATCATCAGCATAGTTACAACTCCATAGAATACAAATGGGGAAAGCATTTCATAAAGCAGTGGATATAGGGCTAAATGACCTTACCACCCTCCCCGTGCTAGCAGCTAGTTTATTATAAAAACAGAAGACCTCTGGGCGTTGTCTAGCGAACCCCCATACCTCAATATCTAGATGCAAGGTTTACATCATCAGACAAGCAAGGTTTTTATCCAAGTGCCTCCAAACGTGAAAATCACAATATTAAAAGCACCCGAATTTCTCCATGGCAGCTGTACATAGTGTTGTGTCTAAGTGCGAGGGACTGGCCAGATCAGCAAGAACAAGGGACGTTGTTTTTCGACCTTGTACACGCTGTGCAGACGTAGCCCAAAGGGAACAGGAGAAAAGGTTAAAGATAGAAATGCAGACAGTTCTAAAATAGCCGAGCAGAGGCTGGAAAAACAATGGCACAAAGTAACGTGTGCAAAAAGGCATCATGGCAGCCAGGCCTAAGTCAATGTAGCAAGGCAGACCAGGAGACACCCTCCCCTGGGCAGTCTATCTGCCAAGACACAGGACGAAGACAGAGGTCAAATCGACCGAGCAGAACAGAGACCTCTGTTGTGGAGCAGTCCCCAGGAAGGACAATGGATGGGAGAGGAGGCAAAAAAATTGTAGAGGCAAAAAAAATCCAGCCAGGCAGGTCGCAGAGAGCGAAGGCCCTGTCAATCCATCAGAGTGGAAGTGCAGAATAACGCCACACCTTCCAAGAGGACATCATTGGAATCGTCGGAAAACAGCGACGTCATCCAGTCCAATAAATCAAAGCTGCAGGCATGGTCCTCGCAGGAGGGAGCAGCGAATAGCAATGCGGGACAACTTGCGTGGTACTCAATATAACTGTGTTGTAGGAGATTCTGAGCAGCCGCCCAGATATCCCATTGTGCCAAAATCCCCAGCGCAGCCGCCTACGCCATGTAGCCTGCAGCGGAACAGTCCCGTTCATGGGCCTCTAAGGGACCCACCAACTGAACAAAATCCGGAACAGACAAAGACGTATTGGAGAGGCAATAATCCAAGGACCACGAGAAAGGACATCTGATGCAAGACATCACAGGTTGCACGCAAGTGAAATACGCAAAGCGAAAAGAAAGTCTATAGGATACACTGAGTGTCGCCAATGGCAGGATGCCGAAGCCAGCAAGGATGCGCTCACGGAGCCTCCGGAGGCGACCTGGCTCGAGAAGGGCCCAAGGAGGTGCAGCCATTGCGCAGTAAACAGACCAACAGCAGTACACCAACCGCTAAGGCGATGATCAACGGGAAGCCACCAAAGACGCTGGAAAAAATGGAATGAATAAAGGCCGGTATTACACCAAAAATAGTCTGAAAAGAGGTCACAAGGCCAGAGCCCACAACTTTAAAAAAGTGCACTAGACCTTCAGTGCGCGATGCATTAAAAACACGGTGAATCAGTTCACCGAAATGTTGTGGGAGGTTAGTGTTCAAAAGGGCCTGTATTTCACTGTGGGTACTTGCCACCTGGAGAATGAATGTCTCCCGGGCGGATGTGAGCATAACCTCCTGGTTCAACAATAGTGCCTTTATTCTGCTCAATTTATTGAAATCTGCCTTCAGAGTAGGAATGGAAGGCCAAACAGAACTATCTACGATGTCGTGCAATGGAGGAAAAAGCACATTTTTGCAGCAGACAACCCTGTGTGAAACTGTATCAATATAGGGTATGCCGGCCAGCATGCCACAGCAATCTTGGTTATTCAAAAGCAAATAGCTACCATTAGTAAGCACAGTGAAAGTAGGAGAAATGACAGGAGCAGGAATACCCTTTAACACACAAGCAAGATTCGGAGCCGAAACGTTACAAGCTCCGTGCAATTTAATGTGTTTACAAATAAGGGAATGACCCACAGCTGAATCACATGACTCCCCCGTGAGAAAAACTTCCTTTCCGTCTCTAAGGCATTTATACATGAAAGGTAGGGACCAAAGTTCATGCAGGAAGGCACTGCCCAAGGGCTTGAAACGGCCCACAGGATAATGTTTCATGCACGAACTAAATTCAAACAAAGAAAAAGGCAAGGCGATAACCCCATGAACTAGCCACACGGCAGAATCCAATTCCGCTACAGAGAATGGTAAGGGCTCTATTTTCTCGATATGTAACAGAGTGTATGCTGCATCTTTCATGGACATGAACTGTTGTTTGTCAGTTAAATTAAATGGTTGGAATAAGGCAGAGGTGTTCAAAAAATGCCAAGGAACTTTACCGAACTTAAGTGTCTGTAAAGTCCATGCAAACTGCATAACTGAACGCAATTGATTCTGACCATGATATAACACAGAAACATCATCTTGTACAATATCAACAACAGAGGACACAATATTCTCTAACGTGTAAATGCGGGAAGACAGGGTCAACAACAGCAAGCACCTTTTCTAAATTTGCTTGATCTATTTCCCGTAGACGGGAAGCAGCTTCAATTTGCGAAAGCTTCCAGAGTTCATTATAAGTTTCATAAATGAATCTCTTAGGTCATGGACCACGAGGCCCCAAAATAAAGTCGAACAGATCAATGTTGCCTGATAGGAGGGATAAATGTTGTTTAACAGAATCTAGGGAAGAGTGCTGCAACCACTGTTTACATAATTTACCAACAGAATATGTTGTAACAGTACGAGTGTCAGAAAACCTTGGATCTGGCCTATCCTGTTTGTAACCAGAACTGAGTCATGAAAACGCAGCTGGCAGGCATTAGACGCTGTGGGCCAAGCCAACCAGGGTGACTGAACAAGCGTAGAGACATTAAACAAATTGTTTTGAAACAGAGCTTGCAAATTGGAAAGGGACATATTGAAATACAAGTTCCCGTTGAGAGTGGAAGACAATGCAGGAATGGAAGGTGCATTCAATTGTTTGGAAGTAGCCAAACCCCAACACGTAGTTTGATAAATGGTATTATTGAGAAATAAAATCTGGGCCGGGATAAGGCAAGCACGGTGAAAGGCTTCTGTTCCTTGCACCTGCCATAGTTTAGAGCCCCAAATTAATTTCAAGTCAACGGTGTCTTTCCAATACTCATAACCACCCACAGCTAAGGCGCTCAAAAAGGAACCCGAATATAACAATTTGGTGTGGGTCAACATGATTTTCTGAGTGGATGGAATGTTTAATTTAAAATAATAGGACCCAGGGTTCGATCTATCAAAGTCTGTAAAGTAAGTAAATTTATTTCTAAGAGTTTGGGAGCTACCGGGCAAAGGGGTTGAACAATGCTCCCATTGGGTGTAGTTAAAAGAACCACGCAGTGCACTTTGTTTATGGACAAAGTGGTTGCCCCAATGCTGGTAACAATACAAATCAGCATAACTTGCAGAATTCATGTACAAATCTTCAGCATTAAAAGCAGCATAATATTTCAAATCAGTAAATAATGCTTCAATTGCATGCACATCCCAATCGTCAGAATGAATATTACTTTGTACGACATCACCCATTAAAACACGAAGGACATTTGGTACATTAATAATTTCGGTTGGTCCATGAATTTGGAAGTTTACCGCATCCCATACGATGCCATCAGCGACTGGAAAAGCTGAAATGTTCACAAAAGTGTGCTCACGCTTCATGATGTGAGATGAAGAATGTGGAGCCAAAGTTCCAGCGACACAGTTCACTGCAGAGCGTTCTGGTAAATAGTGACCATTGATGAGTAGAAAAAACACTGTGACAAAGCCAATGGACATAAACAGAAAAATCAGGAATAGTACCAACCAGATGTATGTCCATGGGGGGATCAAAAAATTGTCTCTGAACCAGGATACAAAAATACTGAATCGGGACGGGACAAGTGAGGAGGTGGAATCCGAGACAAAAGAATAACATGTTGGGCTCAGTGGCGTTGTTGGTAGGTGTGCCACCGACTCATTGGTGGGGTAGGTATACTCAGTCTCCTCGTTGCAGGGGGAATCCGGGTAGTCGAGTAAGCGATCAGGCAAATCTACCATCTTGATGGCAACATCATTGACCGTTCGGGCCGGAGGGCCACAAACATTTGTCCGGGAAATGACAGGACAAGAGACCGCTGGTGTAACACTATTCAGGATCGGCCAGATGTTGTAGCTTGACATTTTCCACTGAGATGTATCTGTTCTCTTTGCGACCAGGAAGCGGTGGTAAGATGACTGTACGAGTTCCCTTCAAGCCAAGAACTGGAACTGGTGCACGATAAGAGGGGCCGAATTCTTTTTTGTTCTCCACCTTCTCTCGAACCAAATCTCCAATCTTCGGAAGCCAGCCGGCCACCGAAATCTGCAGCGCAGCGTCTGTGGCTGAAGGTAAATGTGCGATTGCAAGTTTGTCTCGGGCTTCTTGTAAGTCCTGTAACATAGTAGAATGGTTATCTACATCAAAGATGGCGGATTGCGCCGCCATGTCTAGACCATCAAGGTCTGGCACAAACATTTGTATGCCAAAGAGCATTTTGTATGGTGTCCGCCCACCCAGAGGTCTTCTAGGGAGATTATTAAGTGCACGTTGTACGGTATACAAGTGGGCCAGCCAGTTCCTGCCAGTACCTAAGACTCTAGCTGTCAAGGACTGCTTTAAGTCACGGTTCATTCGTTCAACGATCGAGTTGCCCTCAGGCCGATACAGAGACGAAAATTTCACCTGCACCCCCAGTGAACCCATTGCGTCCTTGTAAGCCTTAGAGGCAAACGCTGGACCTTGGTCAGAATGGAAGGTGCCACAGGCGAAAATTCCCACAAAGACACGCAAATCCCTAATGACATTTTGAGCGTCAGCACTCCGTTGTGGCCAGACCCAGATGAAACGTGTGCACGAATCCACTGCCACTAAGATATATTTATAGGCAGTGTCTGAAGAGAAAGGACGGCAGTGATCCAAGTAAACACACCCAAAAGGTCTGTTAGAAATGCAGAGCGGGGTCTGTGGTGGTCGTGTAACCGTGGAAGGCTTAATTTGCTGACAAACGTCACAAGAAGGCACATTAGTACGGATTTGTTTGTATAACCCACGCCACCAGTAACGCTGCTGCAAGATGGAAACAGTCGCAGACACGCCAGCATGAGCCGAAGCCATGTCTTCGTGTGCGGCCGTTATCAGGGAAATTCTGCGGTCCGCGTTGGGGATCAGCCGATCACCAACATCGGGTATTTTGACATAAGGTGCCTGTTCGGGACCTAACTGGTAAGAATATTTGGAAGGAAAACCCCTAGGGTAATTAGCACCTTCCTTCGTCGCAGCAATAGCTGCTAAAATATCAGAATCTATTTTAGACATGGATCTGGTAACTGCTGCGACTGAGCACGTGACTACTGCTGATTTGGCAGCTTCGTCTGCCAAACCGTTACCGACAGCGTGTGCGCCCACCCGCTGATGGCCAAGAGTGTGAACCACCTGTGTGAGAGGCAGACGTTGTTTCAAATCTGCCACTCGAACCCAAAGCATTTTATGCTTAATTGTGCTACCTTTGGCGTCCCTGTAGTCGTTTTGCGACCAAAAGAACAGATTGTCATTGTAAGACTGAACACAGTAGTAAGAATTGCATACAATTAGAGTGGTCACCTCAGGAGTTGCGAACTCAAGTGCAAGCACCAATGTGCGCAGCTCGGTCAATTGTGCAGTACTGTCTCCGAGTGCCTGAGTGTGCACTACAGTAGATTTGAACTTACCGTTCACAAAGGTACCTGCAACAATAGCACATGCGGCTGAATAAGCATGCTTGGAACCCGTGGCCGGTTGTGCCGAACCATCGGTATAGATAACACATTCGTAGTCCTCAAGCGGTAGCAAGGACAGAGGAGGAGGACGAACGAATTCATACTGTAAAAACTCCTGAGTCTGAAGAGAAGAATCAAAGATAAAAGTGACATCCGGAGACGTCAAAGAGGTTGCTCATTGAATCCAACGGGGGTGCAAAGCTTTAGAGTTCGAAACACTTGCCTTTGTCACTGCCTCCAGGGCAGGACATGGTGTTACCACCAGAATGCGTTTTCCCTGTGCCAGTGCGCGTTCCTTTAGAATCGCCATTTGCACTGCAGTCAAAACTTTCTCCACAGATGAAAAACGCATTTCTGCGGAAGTGTAAAGATGTGACTTGTATGCGATTGGTACTGTGTCACCTTCGTTAAAGGTTAAGTATGTGAAACCCACTGCCCCCGGAATTATTCTAATCACCAGGTTTGTGTGGTTGTCACGAGTCAACAAGAATTTAGAGGCGGAAGTGTAAAGATGTGACTTGTATGCGATTGGTACTGTGTCACCTTCGTTAAAGGTTAAGTATGTGAAACCCACTGCCCCCGGAATTATTCTAATCACCAGGTTTGTGTGGTTGTCACGAGTCAACAAGAATTTAGAGGCAAGTAGGTCTGTCTGCAAAGACTGCAGAATGGAGGAATGCTCCGGAAGCCAGCACGACTTCGAAAAATTAGGTTGTATCAGGGCATACAGTGGCTTGATATGCTGGGCATATTCGGGAACGTAAGTACGCCCGAAATTTAGAAAACCCAGTAAAGACTGAAGTTTCTTCAGAGTGTTAGGAGGGCACAATAGTGCACATTTCTCCAGGAAATGGGGGGCTAAGCCCTTACCTTCATTGTTGAGCTCGTAGCCCAAAAAAAACCTGGTAAATTCAGCAATGTGTGATTTGGCAAAGTTAAACTTGTAACCTAAAACCGCAAATTCTAGAATTATGCGGTCCACTCGGGTAAGATGCTGGAATAATTTGTCGTCTGTCAGATAAATGTCATCGACATACGAACATGCATCTGGGTCTATGCCGTCTAACAAAGAGACAACACGGGCAGCGAATACGCCTGGACTGTTCTTGTAGCCCATAGGTAAACGCCGGAATTTGAATAATTTACCACCGGAGGTAAAAGCGCTCCATTGGCTACTCTCCGGGGCCAAGTTGTGCGTGTAGAATCCATTGGATAGGTCAAGTGTAGTTTTATATTTCTTACAAACAAGACTATCTACAAGCACAGAACTGTGGGTGTTTTGCACCGCAAAGGTCCAACAATGTGAGTTCAAATGTCGGTAATCCAACACTAAGCGGTACGATCCATCGGGTTTAGAAACCACGAAAAGGGGATTATTCATTGGTGATACGCATGTTTCAATTACTCCTTGATATTCTAACTGAGTCAGAATTTCAGTAACGGGGCCTTTGGCTTCCCGTTTGATGGGATATTGGGGTTGTGGCTGCGACCGCAAAGGTATTTCATGGGGGGGAGAGTCTTCATCCCAGCCCACGTGGTTGCGGTATAACGCTGGAGCCAGGGACACAGCCCATTCAGCGGCTAAAGCCTCCGCTTTGTCCTTTTGGACATGACGAGAAAAGCTCGGAAGGATTACATCCTCCCCTTTACGCGCAGCAAGTATGAATGGGGGCGGCCAATCCGCCTCCGCTAACAAAATGTCGTACGAAGAGGTCAGATTTTCCCCAAAAATCCCTTTTATAACACGCTGTATATCACCTTCGATTTGAATGATAATATTATATAGTCTGTCAGGGGATGCCACTCTGGTGTCTGCTGTCTCGACAGTAATGAATGTTTCAGATGCTGTCACCTCCACATGAGGACGTAGCGCCTCCCGCACTATGGTAACTTCCGTGGCGCTGTTTAGGAGGGTCACTGCCCACGTCCAATTCAGGAGCCTCGTTCTCACCGTCTGCGGCATACCTCGCTGTTACAGCGGCAACTTTCTTCTTCTGAAACTGTGGGCGAGAACGTTGAAATTCTTCGGCTTTCCCTCTGACCTGTTGTCGAGGTTGATCTCGTCCCTGGGGAGCCTCTCGACCCCTTCCTCTATCCTGGCGATCTCCTCCACCAGCCTGCAAAGTTGTTGGTGCCTGTGAAGAACGAGGAGAACGCGTATCAGGGACCTGAAATCTCTCTGGAGATTTAATTCTCGCCCTATCGCGCAAATCATATGTGCGTTCAGAAGAGACGGAAACCGGGGATGCGCCTCGCGACCCCGGCTTCTTCTGTTGCTTACCCTGTTTTTTCAACCTCCAGCTCTTTTTAGTAAAGACTGGTTTCTCATCTTTCTCAGATTGAGTTTTTGGTTGTTGTTGCGATTGAGTTTGCGATTTAGCAAAAGGCTTAACTCCCAGGCTATTGTGACCAATGGTCTTGTAAGCCTGAGCAATAATTTTTGGTAATTCGCGCGGCTTGTCCGGTTCTGGGACCAAAGCCAAAGCATTAGCTACTTGAAAGTTCACTGCATCGCCCTTGACATTTGCAAGGATCAAATCAGCTACTACGTCGAACACTCCCACCGGTCTCATCCCTAATTCCACAGCCGCTCCAGGGCCATGCTCATCCTGTACTCGTTTAATTACAGAGGGGAGAACCGTCATGGAAGGAGTGCCGAAACATTTCGCATATACTGCTGCGAACACCCTACCCCAGTTGTTGCATTCTGCCACTTCTGGGATTAGGTCTTTTTGCAAACTAATCGTCAATATCCTGTGTTTTTCCACGGGAGAGGTATTTGGAAAAACTGCCTCCAGCTGGTCAAATTTCTCTGCAAGCCAATAAGGAAAATCATCCTTATTTTGTGGGTGCTTGCCCATCACCGAATTCACCATGACAGGACTTATGGTTACACCGCCTGCATCAGCTGGATGGGCCGCAACTCCAGGCGGGGCTCCCTGGATGTTGCCTGTAACATACTGTACTAAAGCACGATGCACTCGTATCAAAGACGAATGCATACTGCGCAGTTCACCAACTGCCACCGTCATATAACGCGGATGTGGGGTATACCCGGCCAAGACAGGCCAAGTGGCCCCTTCAATCGATAAGGGGCCTAAATGAACCACGGTAACCGGTTGGGGGAGGGCGCCATCAAACCAAACACGGTGTTGCCAAGCCGTGAGCGGTACTTCAATATTCCTATACGGTCTATAGTGATTAGGAACAACGGTGGCTTCATATTCATGGAACATATTGTCAGTCCCATCCACTGCCGGAAAAGTGACCCAAGAGTAAAACACCTCAAAGTGGTAAGCCGGATCGGCTTGTGCCACAAAAATCAGATCGACACCCGCGTCAGGCACTCCATACATTGTTAAGTGAGCCCGGAGCGCTGCGCGGCTATGTGCCGCAATTTGAACTGCCATTTCAGGCTAAAAGTTCTCGACAACCTAATGTGATGCAGCACAATAGAGGGTACTATTGAAAAAACCTTTTAACAACTCCAAGCTTGAAAAAACCTATAAAAACGTCAATATAGGAGGTATCACCGTCACACACGCTTCCGGAAGCGTCTGCGAAGGGAGTTGTGGACAAACACAAATACTACTCAAGCGTCTCGCAGATAAGCAGCCCACTCGTTGGTTGCGCCATGTTATAGGGATTCTGCACATACACAGAGCTATGCACAGGATGATAGGACCTCGGAATATAGTGGTGAGCCAACCATAAACCTTAGCACCTAAAACCCCAACCCGACTAGCCGTAGCGTCTCATTAGCAACAGTGCTACCAATGATTAGACAACCCAGAACACGGTATCTCTCTCTCTCAGGACTCGCAGGAGCAAGAACACCCTTTCATAACTCACTCATACCTGTCCACAACGTGCGTAATAAGAGACACTGTATAGTTCAAAATATTTATTTCAACTAACGTGCTCTAAGATACAGTACACGTGCCAGTACTATCAGCATAATGCATAAGGATAATATCATCAGCATAGTTACAACTCCATAGAATACAAACGAGGAAAGCATTTCATAAAGCAGTGGATATAGGGCTAAATGACCTTACCACCCTCCCCGTGCTAGTAGCTAGTTTATTATAAAAACAGAAGACCTCTGGGCATTGTCTAGCGAACCCCCATACCTCAATATCTAGATGCAAGGTTTACATCATCAGACAAGCACAGCTCTTCTCTCTGGAAAGGTTTTTCTCCAAGTGCCTCCAAACGTGAAAATCACAATATTAAAAGCACCCGAATTTCTCCATGGCAGCTGTACATAGTGTTGTGTCTAAGTGCGAGGGACTGGCCAGATCAGCAATAACAAGGGATGTTGTTTTTTGACCTTGTACACGCTGTGCAGAGGTAGCCCAAAGGGAACAGGAGAAAAGGTGAAAGATAGAAATGCAGACAGTTATAAAATAGCCGGGCAGAAGCAGAGGCTAGAAAAACAATGGCACAAAGTAAATTGTGCAAAAAGGATTCATGGCAGCCAGGCTTAAGTCAAAGTAGACCAGGAGGCCCCAAACCACAAGACAATTAGTGTAAGAGTCAGTGACTTTAACCACTAGGCCACAGTGACTCAGGATTGCTTTGCATGAAAACGTATATATAACATTCGAATGAAACACTCTAGTGTATGCAGTACTATAGGTTAGAGTTCACCAATGTTGACATCATTGACAGTGTTGAATGGAAGGAAAGAGGGACAGAGAGAGAAAAGGAAAGCCAGACAGAGGGAGGGAGAAGATTTGTATTATTTGGGGTAGGATGAACTCATTTAGATATTTATTCAAACAAGGTTAAAAGAAAAACATTTCTCAAAGGAATTACCAGTGCTTTAATTTATGACTGACAACCAGTGAAACACCAAGATTTGAACAAATAACCTTTGGAGTAAGAGTCAGAGACCTTAACCACTAGGCCACAGTAACTCATGAATGGTCTTTTCGAAAACTTATATATGACATTCGGATCAAACACTCCAGTGTATGCAGTGCCGTAGGTTAGAGTTCACCTATGTTGACATCATTGACAGTGTTGAATGGAAGGGAAGAGGGACAGAGAGAGAAAAAGAAAGCGAGACAGAGGGAGAGAGAAGATTTGTATTCTTTGGGGTAAGATGAACTCATTTAGAGAGATATTCAAACAAGGCGAAAAGAAAACCATTTATCAAAGAAATTAACATTGCTTTAATTTTTGACTGAGGACTCAACAAGCAAAACACCAGGATTTGAACACATAACCTTTGGAGTACGCGTCAGAGACCTTAACCACTAGGCCACAGACACACATGACTGACCTCCACGAAAACTTATATATGACATTCGGATCAAACACTCCAGTATGTGCAGTGCCCTAGGTTAGAGTTCACCTATGTTGATATCATTGACAGTGTTGAATGGAAGGAAAGAGGGACAGAGAGCGAAAAAGAAAGCCAGACAGAGGTAGAGAGAAGATGTGTATTCTTTGGGGTAAAATGAACTCATTTAGAGAGATATTCAAACAAGGCAAAAAAAGAAAAACATTTATCTAAGAAAGTACCATTGCCTTAATTTTTTGACTGAGGACTCACAACCACTGAAACACCACGATTTGAACACATATCCTTTGGAGTAAGAGTCAGATAACTTAACCACTAGGCCACAGTGACTCCTAACAACTGTGGTTGAAAACTTATATATGACATTATAATCAAACCCTCCAGTGTATGCAGTGCCGTAGGTTAGAGTTCACATATGTTGACATCATTGACAGTATTGAACGGAAGGAAAGAGGGACAGAGAGAGAAAAAGAAAGCCAGACAGAAGGAGAGAGAAGATTTGCAATATTTCAGGTATGACATACTTGTAAAGAGAAATAGGCAAACTAGGATCAATGAAATATATTTTCCAACATTTATCAAAGAAAGTACCATTGCTTATAATTTTGCCTCAAATATCACAACCATTGAAGCACCAGGATTTGAACACATAGCCCTTGGAGTAAACATCTGAGACCTTAACCACTAGGCCACAATGACTCATGTGTCCCCTCCACGAAATTGTATATATGACATTTGGATCAAACACTCCAGTGTATGCAGTGCCATAGGTTAGACTTCAACTATGTTGACATTATTGACAGTGTTGAATGGAAGGAAAGAGGGACAGAGAGAGAAAAAGAAAGCCAGATAGAGGGAGAGAGAAGATTTGTATTCTTTGGGGTTAGATGAACTAATTTAGAGAGATATTCAAACAAGGCGAAAAGAAAAACATTTATCAAAGAAAGAACCTTTGCCTTAATTTTTAACTGAGGACTCACAACTAGTAAATTACGAGGACTTAAACACTTATACTTTGGAAAAAGAATCAGAGGACCTTAACCACTAGACCACAGTGACTCTTATTGCTGCTCTCAAAAACTTATATATGACATTCGGATCAACCACTCCAGTGTATGCAGTGCCGTAGGATAGAGTTCACCTATGTTGACATCATTGACAGTGTTGAATGGAAGGAAAGAGAGACAGAGAGAGAAGAAGAAAGCCTGACAGAGGGAGAGAGAAGATTTGTATTCTTAGGGGTAAGATGAACTCATTTAGAGAGATATTCAAACAAGGCGAAAAAAAAAACATTTATCAAAGAAAGTATCATTGCCTATATTTTTGACTGAGGACTCACCGCCACGATTTGAACACATAACCTTTGGAGTAAGAGTCTCTGACCTTAACCACTAGGCCACAGTGACTCATAAAGGTTGCTCAAAAACTTATATATGACATTCGGATCAAACACTCCAGTGTATGCAGTGCCGTAGGTTAGAGTTCACCTATGTTGACACCATTGACAGTGTTAAATGGAAGGAAAGAGGGACAGAGGGAGAAAAAGAAAGCCAGACAGAGGGAGAAAGAAGATGTGTATTCTTTGGGGTAAGATGAACTCATTTAGAGAGCTATTCAAACAAGGCGAAAAGAAAAGCATTTATCAAAGAAAATAGCATTGCTTAATTTTTGTACTGAGGACTCACAACCAGTGAAACACCAGGATTTGAACACATAACTTTGGAGTAAGCTTAAGCAACCTTAACCACTAGGCTACAGTGACTCCTTAATGTTGTTTTCAAAAACGTATATATGACATTCGGATCAAACACTCCAGTGTATGCAGTGCCGTAGGTTAGAGTTCACCTATGTTGACATCATTGATAGTGTTGAATGGAAGGAAAGAGAGACAGAGAGAGAAGAAGAAAGCCTGACAGAGGGAGAGAGAAGATTTGTATTCTTAGGGGTAAGATGAACTCATTTAGAGAGATATTCAAGCAAGGCAAAAAAGAAAAACATTTATCAAAGGAATTACCAGTGCTTTAATTTATGACTGAGGACTTGTAACCAGTGAAACACCTGCATTTGAATACATAACCTTTAGAGTAAGAGTCAGAGACCTTAACCATTAGGGAACAGTGACTCATAAGAGATTTCCACGAAAACTTATATATGACTTTCGGATCAAACACTCCAGTGTATGCAGTCCCACAGGTTAGAGTTCACCTATGTTTTTTTTTTAAACAAACTTTATTGTTTTTTTTCTTTACTGTCATTTCTGATTACATACTTTAATCATATCATACGTTGAGTCTATACAATAACAGAATTCTATGATGTGCAAGTCCTGTTACATGTATGGTTATAGCATCAAAACTCGTATGTTTCAGAAGAATGCTGCAGTCATTAACTGATGCGGATCTAGATTCTCCTTCGGTATATTGCACAGGACTCTTATAAGAATAATTGTACTAAATCAACACCCTCTAGTCCACCCTCCACCCTGCTAATACCCACCCTCCTCCCGTAACTGGTTCTGGGCATACATTACATTAACTTAATCAAACATCTCTATACAGCGCAATTACTCTGTGTACATTTCGTGATTGTACTGCTCCATCTGTAACCACTGTGAGTTACTGTACTTCATATACTATCATCACAGGTGTTATTGGGTACTTGGAACTATGGGAACATCGTCCGGGCTGGTATTTTAATAGGCTTCCACCATTGCATCCCATTCCAGGGAGATTGGGTTTTTCCGAAGGCCGCGGGCCTCCTCTCTGCGCAGTGCCGCGCTTTCAGCTCCAGCCCATCTAAGCAATTTGTTATGCCACATAGATGTGGTGGGGGCTCTGGCTGATTTCCAGCGCATTGTGATTGACCTCTTTGTGACTATAAGCGCCAAATATAAGAAGCATAGTTGTACCTTGTGTGTTTTCGTCCGTCTACGAACTCCCAATATGTACTCTAGTGCTGTGTCTCCCCTGGACAGGCTGTGACTACCTCTATCTTGTGTTTGACCCCCCTCCAGAACTCCACAAGGCCCGTATATGCCCACAACATATACAGGAGGCCTACTTCCGGTAGTTGACATGGGGGGCATTGATGTGTCATTTCCGGGTACATTCTGTGCAGTCTACGCGGGGTCAGGTAGGCTCTGTGTACTATCATGCATTGGATAAACTTGAACTTGGCGTTGCATGGTATTTTCCGTGGGTATTCCAGTATGTTACTCCATTATTTGTCCATTAAGTCTCGTCCCAGCTCTGCTACCCCTTGAGCCCTTGTGGGATCTAGCTGAGCCCGGGCATGTGTGCGGATGCTAAGGTAGAGCCATTTGATTAAATGGCTTCCATGCCCCATGTAGTAAAGTGCTTTTAGAAGCGTGTTTGATTGGGGTTCCTCCCTCTGTGGAGCCCAGTGTCTTTTAATATAGTGTATTAGGGCAGCATGTGTCACGTACAATGTGGTAGGCGCTCCCGTAATGCGCGTAAAGGTGTCATGATCCAGAAGTGTCCCATCACAAAAGAGCGTCCCGACGGACTCCACCCCCGCATCTGTCCAGGTTTCAAGTGCCCGTTGCGTCAGCCTACCAGACGCCAATGGTATCCCTACCAGAGGAATGTTGTCGGCGTATCTGCCACCCCTGGAAGTGTATCGCAGCGCTCTGCCCCAACATTGGAGAGCCGTGTGTAGGAGGTATGGTGATCCCGGGGGTGGTTTGCTGTGCGGTAGTAGTAAGGTGTGAAGTGTTCCCTGCTCAATGTGCCTGGTACTGTAATCGATCTCTTGTAAGTTGCAGCCCGCCGTCCAGTATGACAGCCATTGTACTTGGTATGCATAGTAGTAAGCCCTAAAATCTGGTGCCCCTAATCCGCCCTCCCACGTGCTGATTTGGAGTTTCTTAAGGCTTATCCGGCGTCGGCCTTTACCCCAGATTAAATCTATGAGGATAGTATCTAATGTATTGAAGATTGTTGCTGGAAGGAGTAACGGTAAATTCGTAAAATAATACAAAAGGTAGGGGAGTACCACAATCTTAGATAAAGCCACGCGTCCCATAGCCGATAAAGGCAACGTAGTCCAGAAAGCTACCTGCGAGCGTATTCCATGAATTGCCTTACCCAGGTTGCCCTCTATCATGTCTGCGTTTGAGCGATAAACATTAATCCCTAAGTATTTGAAAGTGTGCGAGGCCACCGGTAGCCAAAGCTCTCCGAAGCCAATGTAATCCGGGTACATCCGTTCTTGGAAGAAGAAGGCATGGGATTTAGAGTCATTAATGGATAAGCCTGACACTGTCGCAAATTCCGCAAATATACAGGGAAGCGGCCCTTGACCCTCCAACATGTCTGCGAGATATAGGATAAGGTCATCA
Source organism: Calotriton arnoldi (assembly GCA_963921515.1). NCBI lineage: Eukaryota > Metazoa > Chordata > Amphibia > Caudata > Salamandridae > Calotriton > Calotriton arnoldi. The sequence continues at coordinate 338,012 of CAWUFW010003818.1, forward strand.
GCATAGGCCGACACAAGGTGCACGGAAGTACCAATGGGAATTCCGTAGCACACCGCATCTCGCCGTGCTAATGGCTCCAACGCCAAAACGAACAGGATCGGGGACAGGGGACAGCCTTGGCGCGTGCCCCTGTGGATCCCATATTCTCCGGATATAAGCTTCCCTGTTCGGACTCTTTCGGTAGGTGCCGCGTATAACAATTTGACCCATTGTATATATTCTGGGGGTAAGCCAAAGCGCGCAATGGCACTGAACATATAGTCCCAAGACAGTGTATCGAATGCCTGGCGCATGCCCAGGGACATGCAGCCAGCGTTTGGAAAGTGTGCCAGATCAGCAGACATAATCTGATGCAGTCTGCGCAGATTTAATGAGATGCTCCTTGCAGGCACGAACCCACATTGATCAATATGGATCAGTTTAGTGAGATATGGCTGAATTCTATTCGCCAGCACCTTACTTAAGATCTTATATTCCATGCAGAGTAGCGACAAGGGGCGATAGCCTGCCATATCAGTCGGATCCCTGCCCGGTTTAGGCAATGACACCACCAATGCCTGAGCGGTAGTACGAGGTAAGTGCCCCAACTCGAGCGACGTCCCATAAAGTTCCTCCAGGTGCAGTATCAGTATTTCGGAGTATGCCTCAAAGAATTCTACCGGCAGACCATCCGGGCCCGGTGTCTTATTACTTGAGAGCCCGGCTATGGCTGCCTTAATCTCTGCCCTAGTGATAGGTCCCTCTAGGTCCTTTGTCATGCAAGTCGGGGGTTGTGGGTAAGGCAGGTCTGTGAGGAAGTCTTCGATAAAGGACTCCTCCAAGTGAGGGGGCGCACTGTACAGTTCTTCATAATGTTTACTAAAGGCCTCACTAATATCACATTGCGTCTCTCCCCTAGCAGTTTATTACAGCTAAAGGCAGTTATGAGCCCCCGATGGCCAGGGGCCCCGACAGCGCCGAGGGCAGCATCGCGCAGGCAGCAGTACCAGCCGGTCACCAGCTCCCACACCTCATGGATACGGGGTGTGTTCAGGACGTGGTTTCAGGCCAAGCAGCAAGTCCAAGAAGCAACACTGTGGGGTGTGTAGCCTCACCCACACGCAGCCCCAAATATAGCGGTCGCCTGTGCCGTCCGCGTGAAGAAGGAAGCCCACGAGGTGCAGGGCGAGCCCCCGCGGCGTCGGAGAGGAGGAACAGAGCGTGTCCGAGGACACCGTGCAGCCTTTAGTCTTTAACACTATGCACCCAGCAGACTGTAATGGCCAGCAAGTGAGAGGCTCAAGGGGCTTCAGAGGCTTCCGCACCCTCACCGCAGCCGCAGCAGGCCCAGCGTATGCCCCAGGCAGGCCACGCCTCAGAATGTCACCTGGGCAGATCACGGAGATGCGAGCCGGAGTCCGAGGCCGAGGCCTCTCACCCCTCAGACGCGTCGCTCAGGTCATGCAGCCACCCCCAGATGTCCCTTATCTGTGGTAAAGATGCCCCCGCCGAAATCCTGCTGCTCGGGGCTTGGGCCTACCACACAGGGCTCATATGTTTAGGCCCTCCGTCTGCCTCCTACCGTGTCTCGCTGCGGCCGCGGTCCCGATACAGGGAGGGGGGAGAAAAGAGCACGCCGGCCCACGAACCGCCGGCCTGAGCAGTATGCAGTCCCCAGTGCTGGCGCCTGGATTCCCGGAGCAGGCCCAGGTCGCGCACGGCGTCTACAGCGTGCCCACTCTCAGCGCCGGGTGGGCAGGATCAAGGCCACATACGGATCACTCCGCCCCAGGTCCGGGGGATGGATCTCTCTGCTGCAGATCTCAGGGGGCAGATCGCCAGTCGCCAGCTCAGCTGCGCACAGGGCAGCACTCTCTCCCGCAGCGGGGACTCACGTACACCCAGGTAGGCTCCGGTCTCCACCCTCAGCGAGTGACGCCATTTTCTCGCTCCGTCCCTCCGCAGCAGGCGCTCCCAAAGTATCAGCCAGTCTGCCTCGCGGGATCAGGATTAGCCCAGGTACTCTACGTCGATGCCTCGGGTAGTCGGGATTTCCTTGCTTGTGACCCGTGTGGGGTCAGAATATTGATTCAGGATGTTCATTAACAGGATTTTCGAGCTCGGGCTCCAGAGCTCTCCTAGTATGCGTCCGCCATGCTCGACAGCTGGCCACGCCCCCCAGAGTTCACCTATGTTGACATTATTGACAGTGTTGAAGAGGGACAGAGAGAGAAAAAGAAAGCCAGACAGAGGGAGAGAGAAAGTTTGTATTCTTTGGGGTTAGATGAACTCATTTAGAGAGATATTCAAACCAGGCGAAAAGAAAAACATTTATCAAAGAAAGAACCATAGCCTTAATTTTTAACTGTGGACTCACAACCAATGAAACACCAGGATTTGAACACTTACCCTTTGGAATAAGAGTCAGAGACCTTAAACACTAGGCCACAGTGGCTACTTTTTGCTGTTCTCAAAAACTTATATATGACATTCGGATCAAACACTCCAGTGTATGCGGTGCCCTAGGTTAGAATTCACCTATGTTGATATCATTGACAGTGTTGAATGCAAGGAAAGAGAGACAGAGAGAGAAGAAGAAAGCCTGACAGAGGGAGAGAGAAGATTTGTATTCTTTGGGGTAAGATGAACTCATTTAGAGAGATATTCAAACAAGGCGAAAAAAAAAACATTCATCAAAGAAATTACCATTGCCTAAATTTTCAACTGAGGACTCACCACCACGATTTGAACACATAACCTTTGGAGTAAGAGTCCGAGACCTTAACCACTAGGCTACAGTGACTCATGATGATTGTGCTCAAAAACCTATATAAGACATTCGGATCAAACATTCCAGTGTATGCAGTGCCGTACTTTAGAGTTCAACTATGTTGACATCTTTGACAGTGTTAAATGGAAGGAAAGAGGGACAGAGAGAGAAAAAGAAAGCTAGACAGAGTGAGAGAGAATATTTGTATTCTTTGGGGTAAGATGAACTCATTTAGAGAGATATTCAAACAAGGTGAAAAGAAAAACATTTATCAAAGAAATTACCAGACAGAGGGAGAGAGAAAATGTGTATTCTTTAGGGTAAGACATACTTGTAAAGAGAGATAGTCAAACTAGGAGAAATGAAAAATATTTTCCAACATTTATCAAAGAAAGTACCAATCCACCAGGATTTGAACACATAACCTTTGGAGTAAAAGTCTGAGACATTAACCACTAGGCTGCAATGACTCATGATTGACCAGCATGAAAACATATATATAACATTTGAATGAAACACTCCAGTGTACGCAGTGCCATAGGTTGGAGTTCACCAATGTTGACATCATTGACAGTCTTGAATAGAAGGAAAGAGGGACAGAAAGAGAAAAAGTAAGCCAGACAGAGGGAGAGAGAAGGACGGACGCGCGAATGTAAGCAGACATCTCGGACACTGTTGCACTCGCTTTGAATTTGCTCTTTGCACATTATTTTTAAATTGTCTAAACTGTCGTATCTACCTTACAGCAGTAAACTGCCTCTCCCCGGTCCATCGCGGATCATCCCGTTTGTTGTGGAGGGATTTGGGCATCTTCCGGTTTCAAGGGAGGTTGGCGTTTTAGCGGCCCCTGCCTCCCTCGATAAAACCGGATGCTACACAGAACGCGCAGCGGACGCGCGCAGCGGGCGCGCCAAAGGCAAGCCCGTCTGTGCCCGTCCGCGCCAGACCGGGCCCAGGGACCAGAACCCCTGCAGGTATGGAGCACCAGAAGAGAATTAAATATTCAGGGGATGATTTACTTAGATTGGATAAACCTGTCTCACTAAAATGCAAAAACAATGTGAATGCTGACAGAAAGTCATTGAAATGCGCACATTGTAATTATAACCTAATGAGCTGGAATCATTCCAAGAAACAGGATAGAAAGTTGTGTTTAATGCTATTAAACTGTCGGTCTATGACTAAGCATAAATATGAGATTTGTGATATTATAAAAGATCAAAATCCAGACACGTTATTTCTAACAGAGACCTGGCTAAATGACAGCTCTGATCCTGATATTTTAGACGCACTCCCAGAGGGTTATGATATACTAAGGCAAGATAGGGAACAAAGAGGGGGGGGAATTGCTATAATTCATAAATCCTCCTTGAAGTGTAGTATAAGGGAAGCTAACATAGAACACTGTGAAGCACTCCTCTTTAGACTCTCAGTGGCGGATGATATGACCATAGTAGGTTTCCTAATATACCGTCCACCAGGCCCAGCTGCCCAATTTATAGCAAGCTTAGGAGAAAGGACTGTCCAACCAGCCTTACGCTATAAAAATTTCTTTATACTTGGAGATTTGAACTTGCACTCCGATAACAAAGAGAACAAGGAAGTCCAAACCTTATGTATGGATCTTATGGCAATGAACCTTATTCAACAGGTGAAAACAGCAACGCATCAAAAGGGCCATATTCTTGATCCCATATTTACTAACCAAAAGGAAATAGAAGTGGAAATACCGTGGCCTATCCCTTGGACAGACCACTACCTAATCCCTTTTTCAATATCAGTGAGCAGCTCAATGATAGAGGGACCAGGGCCGAAAGCCACATACAGGAAATGGGCTGGCTTCAATCCCAGTTCCTTTTCACAGGCACTGGCAAAAAATAAACCGATATTAGGTACGGATATAAATACGGCCAACTCCCAATTCGAGAAATGGGTAACAGATGCCGTAGAAGAGATAGCACCTTGGAGTACTAGGAGTCCTAAGAGACAGAAGGCATCAGCTCCATGGTATAACGAAACCCTTGCCAAATCAAAGAAAGAATGTAAGAAGTTGGAGCGGACTTGGCGTAAAAAATGTTGTGCCAAGGACTGTTATAAAAGAGAAATAAAAAAATATCATACTTTAATTAAGAAAACGAGGTGCGAGTTTTATACGGAAAAAATAGAAAGAGCGAGGAGTTCCTCCAAAGAAATGTTTTCTATACTAAAGTCGCTCAAATCCTATGAAAACCAAAAGGAGGAAGGAACTCCCTCAGTAGAAAATTGCAATAAAATTGCCGAATACTTTGCAGAGAAGGTGGCAAAAATATATAATGTCTTCCCAGCAGAAGCATGCCAGGGGAAGAGCTTAGAACCTAGGAAGGAGAAGAAATTCACAGGGGAAATGTTCAATGAATTTAAAATGTTAGAACTAGATGAACTAAAAACTATAGCCAAAGGAATTAAATCTGGCTCCCCATGAGATCCTGCCTGTCCAGAACAACTATTGATGGGAGCAGATCATATCATGCCTTATATTTCTGAGCTAATTACTACCTCCTTCCAGAAGGGAGAAGTTCCCATTAGCTGGAAACAAGCGATAGTGCGACCGTTGAAAAAAAAAAACATTTATAGACCAAGCAGTCTTAGAAAATTTACGCCCAATTTCACTGCTACCATTCGTCGCGAAGATCGCAGAAAAAGTAGCAAATAAACAGCTAACCAACCATATTTAGAAAAATGATTTACTACACCCCTCCCAATCTGGCTTTAGAGCGGCCCACTCGACGGAGTCAGCTCTGCTCCTGGCTACTGACACAATGAGACGCTGTGCGGACGAGGGGCAGACAGCGGCAATGATCCTGTTAGACCTAAGTGCGGCTTTCGATACCGTCTCACATGGGCTGCTTTTGCATAGACTAGAGGAATGTGGTATAGAAGGTACCGTATTACGCTGATGGCATCCTTCCTCTCGTCACGTAGTTTTCAAGTCCTACAGCAATCGCAACTATCTAAGAGTATCTTACTGCCCCAGGGAGTCCCACAGGGATCAATTCTGAGTCCCACGCTATTTAATCTATATGTGGGACCACTGGCAGAGCTAGTGGAAAAACATCATGTTACCATCGTATCGTACGCTGATGACACTCAGTTAATTGTGACATTATCAGGTAACAATAAACAGACAGCGCTCAATTTTACTAGGTGTTTAGAAGAGGTAGCAAGATGGATGTCTAATCACTGCCTGAAATTGAACGGGAATAAAACAGAGGTAATGATAGTGGGCAATACACCGAATATATGGTCCTCTGCATGGTGGCTGGAATCACTGGGACAAGTACCTACTCCCAAAATGGAAGTAAAAAATTTGGGAGTTTGGTTCGACCCTAAACTGTCTTTTGATGCCCAAATACGGAAAGTAGTGGGTAAATGTTTTGGCATTCTAAAAATTCTGAGAAAAATTCTTGACCTACTACCACCTAATGCAAGGAAAACCATAGTGCATGCCCTGGTGACTGCCCAATTGGATTATGGGAACATACTGTATCTGGGAACACCAAAAAAGGGGCTAGCCAAATTGCAGGTGGTGCAAAATGCGGCGGCCCGGTTGGTACTGGGTCTCCCCAGAAGAGCTTCTACAAGGAAAGCCCTGCAGGACTTACATTGGCTGCCGGTGGAGAAGAGGGTTCTGTTCAAGTCAATGTGTTATTGCCATAAAATTCTTGCAAAAAAAGGTCCGCGATACCTGCACCCTTTAATAACACAATATATTCCAGGCCGCAATTTGCGATCGGAAGGAAGGGCGCTAGTGAAGGTTCCAAGAGTTCAGAGGGCAAGAATGGGGGCACGGTCCTTCAGATATCTTGCGGCAAAATCTTGGAATGGGCTCCCGGAAACCCTAAGAATGGAACCATGCGAAACAAAATTTTGAAAAAAGCTAAAAACATGGCTATTCTCCTCTGCATCCTAAAGTGAATGATAGCGACAGGATTGTGTCGGTAGGTAGTTTAAGTGACGTGTCTAGGGCCATCTCCTACTAGCGAGTCCGTTCAGCACGGGGACACGCCGGTTGGCGTAACCATGCGCTTTAGAAATGGTTAAATAAATAAAATAAATAAATTTGTATTCTTTGGGGGTAGGATGAACTCATTTAGATATATATTCAAACAAGGTTAAAAGAAAAATATTTATCTAAGGAATTAGCAGTGCTTTACTTTTTGGGTGAGGACTCTCAACCAGCTAAACACCAGGATTTGAACACACAGCCTTTGGAGTAAGAGTCAGAGATCCTTAACCACTACGCCACAGTGACTCATGAGTAATATCCACAAAAACTGATATAGACATTCGGATCAAACACTCCAGTGTATGCAGTGCCGTAGATTAGAGTACACCTATGTTGACATCATTGAAAGTGCTGAATGGAAGGAAAGAGGGACAGAGAGAGAAAAAGATAGCCAGACAGATTGAGAGAGAAGATTTGTATTATTTCGGGTAAGATGAACTCATAAAGAAATATATTCAAACAAGGTGAAAGAAAAACATTTATCAACGAAAGTAACGTTGCCTTAATTTTTGACTGACGACTCACAACCAGAGGAACGGCAGGATTTGAAGACATAATCTTTGGAGCAAGAGTCAGAGACCTTACCCACTAGGCCACAGTGACTCATGAGTAAGCTCCACGAAAACGTATATATGGCATTCGGATCAAACACTCCAGTGTATGCAGTGCCACAGGTTAGAGTTCACCTATGTTGACATTATTGACAGTGCTGAATGGAAGGAAAGATGGACAGAGAGAGAAAAAGAAAGCCAGACAGAGGGAGAGAGAAGATTTGTATTCTTTGGCGTAAGATGAACTCATTTAGAGAGATATTCAAACAAGGTGAAAAGAAAAACATTTATCAAAGGAAAAACCATAGCCTTAATTTTTGACATAGAACTCACAACCAGTGAATCACCAAGATTTGAACACATAACCTTTTGTGTAAGAGTCAGAGACCTTAACCACTAGGTCACAGTGACTCATGTTTTCTCTGCATGAAAAAGTGTATATAACATTCGAATGAAACACTCTAGTTGTAGTGTGGTTTATGGCCTCATTGTCAACATTGCTAAGTTAGCTTAGGCCTGGCTGCCATGATGCCTCTTTTTGCACACGTTACTTCGTGACTTTGTTTTTCCAGACTCTGCTTGTGCTTGTTCACATTAGAACTGTCTGCATTTCTGCCTTTCACCTTTTCTGATGTCCTCTGTGGGTTTTGTCTGCACACAATGTACAAGGTCGAACAACAAAGTCCCTTATTGTTGCTGTTCTGGTCAACCCCTCGCACTTAGACATAACATGAAACGCAGCTGCGCTGGAGAATTTTGGGTGCTTTTAATATGGTGTTCGCGCTGTTAGAGGCACTTGCAGAAAGACCTTTCCAGAGAGAAGAGCTGTGCTTGTCTTATGATGTAAACCTTGCATCTCGTTCTTGAGGTATGGGGGGTCCCCCGATCAAAGCCCAGAGGTCTTCTATTTTTATAATAAACTAGTTACTAGCACGGGGAGGGTGGCAAGGCCATATAGTCCTTCATCCACTGTCATTATAAAATGCTGTCCCCGTTTGTATTCTATGGAATTGTAACAATGCTTACTGTTTTGACTTTATGCATTATGCTGCTAGTACTGGCGCGTGTACTGTGTCTTAGAGCTCGATAGTTGAAATAAACATTTTAAACTATACTGTGTCTCTTAATACGCATGTTGTGGACAAGTGTGAGTGAGTAATGAAAGAGTGTTCTTGCTCCCGCGATTCCTGAATGAGTCCGTGTTCTGGGATGTCTAATCATTGGTAGCTTCGCTGTAGTACGGAGAACGAATGTGACACTATAGCTCGTCAGATTGGGATTTGGGCACTAAGGTGGATGGTTGGTACACCGCTGTTAGATTTGGGAGTCTCTAGTTGGCAGAGGTAGGTACCTTTGACCAAATAGGGACCCTTGCGTCTAGTCAGGGTAAGGGGGTACACTCCTAAAATAACCCCTGCTCACCCCCTTGGTAGCTTGGCACGAGCAGGCAGGCTTATCTCAGAGGCAGTGTGTAAAGCATTTGTGAACACATACAGTAATACAGTGACAACACTACAGATGGACACCACACAGGTTGTATTTATAAAAATAAGTATTTTTATATAGACTTAACACAAGACCAAAAGACAAAAATCCACAATACTGTACTCAAAAATAGACTTTAAAAGGTTATAAAATAGTTCAGTTCTCTCAAGTTGTAAATGCGACACTTTATTCTCAATGTACATTGAATGCGTAATGCAAAGAAAACAAAAGGGTCGCAGGGAAGGTGATGCGTCGGTTCCTGACACTCAGGGGAGTGGATGCGTTGGTTCCTTACTGCTGCGCAGGGGAGTTGATGCTCGCTTCCTTACTGTGTGGGGAGGTGATGCATCGGTTTCTTACTGCTCTCCGGTGCGATGCGACAAGATGGCACCTCGATGCGATACTCTTCTCCGGTGCGATGCGACAAAATGGCATCTTGGTTGCGATGCGACAACGTTGATGTGATGCGTGCACGCCCGACGGCCATGCGGCGACTCGATGATCTTTGGCGCCGCGACAGGCCCTGCGACGCACTTCTCCGGTGATGCGATGGCGACCTCTGCGGCGGTGACACACTTCTCCGGTGATGCGCCGTGCTTCGGCGATGATGACAGCGGCAGCGGCGGTTCGCTTCTTCGGCGGTGCGACGACAGCTGCTGCGGCGGCGACACGCTTCTCATCGTTGCGTCGCGCTTCCAGCTCCCAGCGACACGCAGTCTCTCAGAAGGCCCAGCACAACAGCAGGCACTTCAATTCCCAGCAAGGGAATTCAGGGGGGAGCTGGTTGGTGAAGTCTTGTATCCCTGAGACATCAGGCAGGAGGCAAGCTCTAGTTCAAGCCCTTGGAGATTCTTCTTCAAGTTGATAGAAAGCACACTCAGTCCTTTTCTCCTTTCTTTGGCAATGAAGCAACCACTGCAGGCCAACCCCCAAACACACAGCACAGGGGTAGTCTCCTCCTTCAGCTTCCTGGTTCTTCTCCTCAGCAAAGGTTTGTCTTGATTCCCAGAAGTGATCTAAAGTTCTGGGGTCTGGGTCCCCCTTTTTATACACAGTTTCTCTTTGTTCTCTGAAGGCAGAGAGGCCTTTGCCTAGTCCAAATCAGTTCTGGTCAGTCCTGGAGCACTTTGTTGACAAGACTCCTTCTTTCCTTTCACAGTGCAGGGCAGGGACATCAGACACACCACAGGAGGTGGAGCCAGCATTGTGGAGGGAAGGCACAGCCCTATTCAGGTCCCAGGTGCAACTCCTCCCTCCCATCTGCATGCAGATCTCTCTATTCAGCCCTGTGCTGACTCACCCTGTCTCCTGGAAGCCCCCAGCCCCTGTCACTCAAACTCCAGACAAGGAATACACAACCTAGCAGAGGCAGGCTTGGATAGTTAGGCAAGAAAATACCTACTTTCTAAAAGTGGTATTTTCAAACACAGAATGTTAAAACCAACTTCACTAAAAGATGTATTTTATCATTCTGAGTTCAGGCATACTAAACTCGAATTTCTACCTAGTTCCCTGAGTCAGTTAGGATTATAAAATGTTATAATCTAACTGCCCATTCTAGCCTATGGGGAACAGGTAGCCTTGCAATAGTGAAAAACGAAAATGGCTGTAATTCACTATTAGGACATGCTACACCCATCAGGGCATGTCCTACCTTTTACCTACAATGCACCCTGCCCTTGGGCCTACCTTAGGGGTGACTAATATGTATAAAAGGGAAGGTTTAGGGACTGGCAAGTGGGTGCACTTGCCCAGTCAACATGGCAGTACCAGACTGCACACAGGCTCTGCAATGGCAGACCTGAGACACATTTTACAAGCTGCTCCGGTGGGTGGCACAACCAGTGCTGCAAGCCCACCAGCAGCATTTGATTTACAAGCCCTGGGCACACGCAGTGCACTGCACTAGGGTCCGACAAGTAAACCAAACAAGCCAATCATGGAGTCACTAATCCATACATCACTTTACCATAGGGAGCACTTGCACTGTGGCACTGAACAGCAGTGGCACAGTGCCCAAAAGCATCTAAAACCAGCAAAAACATAAGAGGTAACAGCAAAAAATGGAAGGGAGACCCACGCCAATGGTGCCAGGTCTAACACGTGTCACCTCCAGCTGAAATGTGGGGAGAACTACCCTACCTCCTGGGAGTTCTCATCACTAAGGTGGAAAAATCTGGATACACCATCAGCATTGGTGTGTTCTGTACCAGGGCGGTGTTCCACTGTAAAATCCATCCCCTGTAGGGATATGGACCAACTCTACAGCTTTGGATTCTCACCCCTCATCTGCATCAACCATCTGAGGGGCCTGTGGTCTGTCTGAACCCGGAAGTGAGTCCCAAACAAGTATGGTCTCAACTTCTTCAGTGCCCAGACCACAGCAAATGCCTCACGCTCAATTGCACTCCACCTCTGTTCCCGTGGAAGCAACCTCCTACTGATGAAGGCTACAGTTTGGTCTAGGCCCTCCTCATTAATCTGTGATAGAACAGCCCCCACACCATGCTCTGAGGCATCTGTTTGCACAATGAACTCTTTTAAGAAGTTGGGTGCCAGGAGCACGGGCGCCGTGCACATGGCAGTCTTCAGGGCATCAAAAGCTCTCTGACAGTTGTCAGTCCAAATCACTCTCTTGGGCTGCTTTCTGGAAGTCAGCTCTGTCAAGGGTGCAACAATGCTGCCATACCCCTTGACAAACCTCCTGTAATACCCGGTGAGTCCTAAAAAGGCTCTCACCTCTGTCTGGGTCTTGGGGGGTTCCCAAGTCAGGATGGTCTCAATCTTGGGCTTTAGGGGCGCCACCTTGCTGCTCCCAACCTGGTGTCCCAAGTACACCACGGAACCCTGCCCGATCTGGCACTTACTCGCCTTGATCGTGAGGCCTGCTCTCCGCAGCGCCATCAACACTTCCCAGAGGTGGCGCAGATGTTCTTCCCAACTGGTGCTGAACACTGCGATGTCATCCAGGTAGGCGGAACTGAACTCTTCCAGTCCAGCCAACACCTGGTTGACCAACCTCTGAAAGGTGGCAGGGGCATTCTTCATCCCAAAGGGCATAACCCGGAATTGGTAGTACCCATCTGGTGTGGAGAATGCTGACCTCTCTTTGGCCCCATCAGTCAAGGCAATTTGCCAGTACCCAGACGTCAAATCAAACGTGCTGAGGTACCGTGCAGCCCCTAACCGATCAATGAGCTCATCAGCTCTGGGGATGGGGTGCGCGTCAGTCCTGGTGACTGAATTGAGCCCTTGGTAGTCCACACAGAACCTCAGCTCTGGTGTGACACCCGGTGCGGCAGCCTTTGGGACCAAGACCACTGGGCTGGCCCAAGGACTGTTAGAGGACTCAATCACCCCCAATGCAAGCATCTTGGAGACCTCCTCCTTGATGCAAGCTCTCACCCTGTAAGTTTTGTGCTTGACAGGAGGACTGTCCCCAGTGTCTACATCATGGACGCACCAATCAGTGACACTAGGAATCAGGGAGAACAGGTCAGAAAACTGTCCCAGCAACTGGTGACAGTCATTCTGCTGCTCAGGGGTCAGGGTGGAAGAGAGGTTCACTCCATCCACTGACCCATCTTGCTCTGTTGCAGACAGGAGGTCAGGAAGAGGCTCAGTCTCCTCCTCCATTTCAGCATCTGTTGCTAAGAGCATGCCCACTTCGGACCTCTCTAAGTGGGGCTTCAGGCGGTTGACATGCAGGACCCGCAAGGGGTTCCTGGGAGACCGCAAGTCCACCAAGTAGGTAACCGGACCCTTGCGCTCCACCACCTCAAATGGTCCGGTCCACTTATCCTGGAGCGCACAGGGCTCCACTGGGGCCATGACCCACACTTTCTGACCAGGCTGAAGCTCACCCAGAGTGGCATTCTGGTCGTACCACCGCTTCATCTCCTCCTGGCTGGCTTCCAGATTTGCCTCACGAGTTTTCTGAATCGCCTAGTTTGGTTCCTGAAGGCCAGCATGTAGCTATATACATCCTGGGGAGGTTTCCTGAGAGATTGCTCCCAGCCTTCCTTGACCAAACTCAAAGGTCCTCTCACTGGGTGACCATAGAGAAGTTCAAAGGGGCTGAACCCTAGGGACTTCTGTGGCACCTCACGGTATGCAAAGAGAAGGCATGGTAAGAGGACGTCCCACTTACGCCTCATGGGTTCCTCAAGACCCATAATCATGCCTTTGAGGGTCCGGTTGAATTTCTCAACCAGCCCATTACCTTGGGGGTGGTAAGGAGTGGGGAACTTGTAGGTTACACCACACTCCTGCCACAGGTACTTCATATACTTAGAAATGAAGTTGGTACCTCGGTCAGACACCACCTCTCTGGGAAACCCCACGCGGGAGAAAATCCCCATCAGTGCACGTCCCACCACGGGGGCCGTCACTGTCCTGAGAGGGATGGCTTCCGGGTACCAGGTGGCATGGTCCACCAAGTCCAGGATGAACCTGTTGCCCATGGCTGTCTTGGGATCCAGAGGCCCCACAATGTCAATGCCCACCCTTTCAAAGGGGGTGCTGACCACAGGGGACGGCTGGAGAGGAGCCTTGTGCTTCCTCCCACTCTTTCCACTTGCCTGGCAAGTCTGACAGGTCCTGCAATGAGTGTCTGAACTCTTGCGCATTTGTGGCCAATAAAAGTGGGTGACAAGCCTTTCAAAGGTCTTGTCCTGCCCCAAATGTCCTGCTAAAGGCACATCATGAGCCAGCCCCAGTAGGAAGGCTCTGAAGCGCTGGGGTACCACCAGCAAATGGGCTGACCCAGGCTCAGCAACCTTAGGCTCACTATACAGGAGACCATTCTCCCAGTAGATCCAATGTGATCCAGACTGATCACCTGCTGCCTGGTTTGCAGCCTGCTGCCGCAAACCCACAAGAGAAGGGCACTTGCTCTGCTCCTCACAGAACTCTTCCCTGGAGGGACCTCCTTCCTGCTGCCAATGGGTCAGCTCAGGCAGGTCTCCCAGTTCAGCAATCTCTTCCCCGGTAGGCTCCAGGGCATCCCCCTCAGGGTCTGCTTCCTCCTGGGCCGTGGGAATCTCAGGGGCCGGTTTCCCGTGCCCCCTACCTCTTCTCTTTAAGGCAGGCACCTGGGCCATTTTCTCAGGCTCCAGGTCCTCTTGAACACCTTTACTGGCTGCCATAGACCGAGTGTTCATGCAGGCCCACTCAGGCAAACCCAACATCTCTAAATGAGCTCTTTGCTCCACCTTAGCCCAAGGAGAGCTCTCCAAATTGTTACCTAACAGACAATCAACAGGCATGGCTGGCCTCACAGCTACTTGAAGAGTCCTTGAGACCCCCCCACTCAAAGGGAACCTGTGCCACCTTGTAGTGGCTCTCTGTGTTGTCAGCGGCAACAACTGGGTAAAATGCATTGGGGACTACCTGCTCTTCAGACACCAGCCGACAACTGACAGCTGTCACACTGGCTCCGGTGTCTCTAAGAGCTTCCACCCTCTTGCCATTGATGGTCACCCACTGCCTGTACTTTTTAGTGTTATCAGGCAGCTGGGTCCTGGGGACCACCTCACAGTCTCCTAAAGAGACAAGGGATATCTCTGCGGGACCCCACCCACCCTGGGCACCCATCTCCTCCCCCAGGGCTACACTAGCCAACTGCCGGGGTGGTGCACCAGTGGGTGCTGTCTTCCCATACAAGGGACATCTAGCCTCATAAGAACAGTGGCCTACTAGACCACACTTTAAACAGGTCTTGGGCCCCTTGTGAACAGGCTTATCTGTCGGGGCCACTGCCTTCTTCTCAGGGGGAGGTTGGGAACCTTTCCCTTGGTTCCTTTGGGGATTACTTTGGGGCCCTTTCTGGAACTCCCTCTGTTTACCCTTGTCCCCCCCACTCTTCTGCTGGGGACCCTGTCCACCTTTGGCGAAGTCTCCCACATGACCCTTCTGGACCCGGGTGCTCACCCAGCGGTCCGCCTCCTCAGCAAGCTTCCTAGGGTTAGTTAGCTTGCTATGAATAAGGTGCTGTCGTAGCTCTGGAAAACAATTATTTGACAAGTGCTCCCATGCAAACAAATCATAGAGCGCCTCAAAATTATCCACTTTGCTACCCTTCACCCAACCATCCAATGCTCTGCAAAAGAAAGACACATATTCCACCCAAGTGGTAGCCTCCAGTTTTCTACAATTCCTAAACCTTTGTCTGTATAACTCTGTGGTCAAACCAAATCTGGACATTAGGGCTCCCTTCATGTGGGTATAGGACATCTGCTCCTCTGTAGGTAAATCCAACAAAGTGTCCCTCCCATCACTAACAAAGCGGCCCCACAACCCCGCTCCCCAATCCTTCTCAGGGACCCAGTGGGCCAACATTGCAGCTTCATAAGCCCTAAACCATTGACCAATATCCTCATTCTTGTGGAAATCTTTAACTACATCTTTGGGAATGTAGGCTCTTGCTTCTGCATGCACTGGCGGTGTGCTGCCACCAGAGGGAGGAACCTCTAAACTTTTGGCCTTGAATTCCAATTCCCTCAATCCTCTCTCATGCTCAAAATGCATTCTCTTTTCCTCTAAGGCTAACTTCTTCATCTCTAATTCCATCTCAAGCTCTATTTTCTTGCTCTCTATGTCTTTCTGACCATCCATTTTGAGGCTAGCTAGCTCCATCTTATGCATCCTTTCCTTTGCTCTGTCCTCCAGCTCTCCTGGGGACAATCCCTTGGAAGAAACACTGCTGCTCACCCCTGAAGGTGCTTTCCCTCCGGTTGGGCCCACTGGCCCCTCAAGTTGCTCAATTAAATCCTCTGCCTCCATTACTGGCTCCTCAGGATGCTCACTGGCATTCCTAGATTCTACCCAGGCCCTCAGCGCCTTCTGGTATTCCTCTTTCCTGGTGAGGCCTTTCACAGAGATTTTAAATTTCTTGCACAAAGCTTTGAGATAAGGCACAGTGTAAGTATCAATTCTCTCTTCTTCCAATATGATGTCTACAGATACTATGGATGCTGACTTGCTCATGGTGGCAAAAGACTGGCAGTTCTCAAGAATCAAAAATAGAAAAGAAGTTCCAAGGAAAAACTCTCAAAAAGTATGTGGTTGCGTTATGGTCTGCACTCACTAGTAGTGTACACCAATCACTGTATATGAATCACAAATGCAAGTCCAAATCCTCACCGCTGACCACCAATGTTAGATTTGGGGGTCTCTAGTTGGCAGAGGTAGGTACCTTTGACCAAATAGGGACCCTTGCGTCTAGTCAGGGTAAGGGGGTTCACTCCTAAAATAACCCCTGCTCACCCCCTTGGTAGCTTGGCACGAGCAGGCAGGCTTATCTCAGAGGCAGTGTGTAAAGCATTTGTGAACACATACAGTAATACAGTGACAACACTACAGATGGACATCACACAGGTTGTATTTATAAAAATAAGTATTTTTATATAGACTTAACACAAGACCAAAAGACAAAAATCCACAATACTGTACTCAAAAATAGACTTTAAAAGGTTATAAAATAGTTCAGTTCTCTCAAGTTGTAAATGCGACACTTTACTCTAAATGTACCTTGAATGCGTAACGCAAAGAAAACAAAAGGGTCGCAGGGAAGGTGATGCGTCGGTTCCTGACACTCAGGGGAGTGGATGCGTCGGTTCCTTACTGCTGCGCAGGGGAGTTGATGCTCGCTTCCTTACTGTGTGGGGAGGTGATGCGTCGGTTTCTTACTGCTCTCCGGTGCGATGCGACAAGATGGCACCTCGATGCGATACTCTTCTCCGGTGCGATGCGATAAAATGGCGTCTTGATTGCGATGCGACAACGTTGATGTGATGCGTGCACTCAATGATCTTTGGAGCTGCGACAGGCTCTGCGACGCGCTTCTCCGGTGATGCGATGGCGACCTCTGCGGCGGCGGCACGCTTCTCTGGTGATGCGCCGCGCTTCAGCAATGCGATGATGACAGCGGCGGCTCGCTTCTTCAGCGATGCAACGACAGCTGCTGCGGCAGCGACACGCTTCTCGTCGTTGCGTCGCGCTTCCAGCTCCCAGCGACACGCAGTCTCTCAGAAGGCCCAGCACAACATCAGGCACTTCAATTCCCAGCAAGGGAATTCAGGGGGGAGCTGGTTGGTGAAGTCTTGTATCCCTGAGACTTCAGGCAGGAGGCAAGCTCCAGTTCAAGCCCTTGGAGATTCTTCTTCAAGTTCATAGAAAGCACACTCAGTCCTTTTCTCCTTTCTTTGGCAATGAAGCAACCACTGCAGGCCAACCCCCAAACACACAGCACAGGGGTAGTCTCCTCCTTCAGCTTCCTGGTTCTTCTCCTCAGCAAAGGTTCGTCTTGATTCCCAGAAGTGATCTAAAGTTCTAGGGTCTGGGTCCCCCTTTTTATACACAGTTTCTCTTTGTTCTCTGAAGGCAGAGAGGCCTTTGCCTAGTCCAAACCAGTTCTGGTCAGTCCTGGAGCACTTTGTTGACAAGACTCCTTCTTTCCTTTCACAGTGCAGGGCAGGGACATCAGACACACCACAGGAGGTGGAGCCAGCATTGTGGAGGGAAGGCACAGCCCTATTCAGGTCCCAGGTGCAACTCCTCCCTCCGAACCGGAATGCAGATCTCTCTATTCAGCCCTGTGCTGACTCACCCTGTCTCCTGGAAGCCCCCAGCCCTTGTCACTCAAACTCCAGACAAGGAATACACAACCTAGCAGAGGCAGGCTTGGATAGTTAGGCAAGAAAATACCTACTTTCTAAAAGTGGTATTTTCAAACACAGAATGTTAAAACCAACTTCACTAAAAGATGTATTTTATCATTCTGAGTTCAGGCATACTAAACTCGAATTTCTACCTAGTTCTCTGAGTCAGTTAGGATTATAAAATGTTATAATCTAACTGCCCATTCTGGCCTATGGGGAACAGGTAGCCTTGCAATAGTGAAAAACGAAAATGGCTGTAATTCACTATTAGGACATGCCACACACATCAGGGCATGTCCTACCTTTTACCTACAATGCACCCTGCCCTTGGGCCTACCTTAGGGGTGACTAATATATATAAAAGTGAAGGTTTAGGGACTGGCAAGTGGGTGCACTTGCCCAGTCAACATGGCAGTACCAGACTGCACACAGGCTCTGCAATGGCAGACCTGAGACACATTTTACAAGCTGCTCCGGTGGGTGGCACAACCAGTGATGCAAGTCCACCAGCAGCATTTGATTTACAAGCCCTGGGCACACGCAGTGCACTGTACTAGGGTCCGACAAGTAAACCAAACAAGCCAATCAAGGAGTCACTAATCCATACATCACTTTACCATAGGGAGCACTTGCACTGTGGCACTGAACAGCAGTGGCACAGTTCCCAAAAGCATCTAAAACCAGCATAAACATAAGAGGCAACAGCAAAAAATGGAAGGGAGACCCACGTCAATGGTGCCAGGGCTAACAACCGCTATACACGAGGTCCTATTTTCCTGCGCATAGTTCTGTATATGTGCAGAATCCCCGCAACATGGCGCCACCAACGAGGTGGGCTTCTTATCTGCGAGACGCTTGAGTAGTGCTTATGCTTGTCCACAATAACCTTCACTTCTGTTTCCGGAAACGGTTGTGAGGGTGTAACCTCCAATATTGATGTTTTTATAGGTTCTTTCAAGCTTGAAGTTATTAAAAGGTATTTTCATTAATGTTAACCCCATATTGCGCTGCCACACACTAGGTTGTTTTACCTTCTTAGTCTTGATGGCTGTGAATATTGCGGCACATAGCCGCGCCGCTCTCAGGGCTCATTTAACAGCCTATGGAGTGCCTGACGTGGGTGTCGCACTTATCTTTGTGGTGCAGGCTGATCCGGCTTACCACTTTGAGGTATTTTATTCTTGGGTCACTTTTCCGGCGGTCGATGGAGCTGATGATTTGTTCCATGAGTATACCGCCACGGCCCTTCCTAATATTTACCGGCCTTATCAGGCTCTTGAAGTTCCACTTACGGCATGGCAACACTGAATTTGGTTTAATGGCGCCCTCCCACACGCGGTCACCCCAATCCGATTAGGCCCTTTATCGATAGATGGGGCCGCTTGGCCTGTTTTGGCCGGGTATACCCCACATCCACGTTATTTGACAGTTCCCATTGATGAACTGCGCATCTTGCATGCGTCTTTGGTATGTGTGCACAGAGCCTTAGTACAGTATGATATAGGCAACGTCCAGATGGCCCCTCCTGGAGTTGCAGCACATCCAGCTGGACCTGGCGGTGTGACTATTATTAGCCCCGTCATGGTTAATTCGGTGATGGGCAAGCGTCCACAGAATAAGGATGATTTACCTTATTGGCTTGCTGAAACATTTGACCAGCTGGAGGCAGTGTTTCCGAATACCTCTCCTGTGGAAAAGCAAAGGATTTTGACTATAAGTTTGCCAAAAGACTTAATTCCTGAGTTGACTGAATGTAACAACTGGGGTAGGGTATTTGCGGCAGTATATGCGAAGTGTTTCGGCACTCCATCCATGACAGTCCTCCCCACCGTGATTAAGCGTGTTGAAGACGAACATGGCCCTGAAGCGGCTGTAGAATTGGGGATGAGGCTAGTGGGAGTGTTCGATGTAGCGGCTGATCTAATCCTTGCGAACTTCAAGGGCGATGCAGTTAACTTGCAAGTAGCTAATGCCTTGGCTTTGGTCCCAGAACAGGACAAGCCTCGCGAATTACTGAAAATTATTGCACAGGCTTATAAAACCATTGGCCGCAATAGTTTGGGAGTTAAGCCTTTTGCTGAAACGCAAACTCAACCACAGTCTCAACAACAAACTCAGTCTAGTACAGACGAGAAACCTTTCTTTTCTAAAAAGAATTGGAGGTTAAAGAAACAGGGGAAGCAACAACAAAAACCAAGGTCGCGTGGCGCGTCTCCGGTTTCCGCTTCTTCTGAACGCACATATGATTTGCGTGACAGGGCGAGAATTGGGTCTCCTGACAGATTTCAGGTTCCTGATCAGCGTTCTCCTCGTTCTTCACAGGCACCATCGACCTTACAGGCTGGTGGAGGGGATCGACAGGAAAGAGGCAGGGGTCGTGATGCCCCACCGGGACGAGACCCACCTCGACAGCCTGGAAAAGGGAAACAAGAAGAGTTTCCACGTACTCGCACGCAATTCCAGAAGAAAAAAGTTGCTGCTTTAACAGCGAGATATGCCACAGACAGTGAGAACGAGACTCCTGAATTGGACGTGGGCGGTGACGCTGCTAGACAGCGCAGCGGAAGTTACCATAGGGCGGGAGGCACTACGTCCTCATGTGGAGGCGACAGCAACTGACATTTTCATTACTGTCGAGACAGCAGACACCCGAGTGGCACCCCCTGACAGACTATTTAACATTGTTCTTCAAATTGAAGGTGACATAGAGCGTGTTATAAAAGGGATTTTTGGGGAAAATCTGACCTCTTCTTATGACATTTTATTGGCGGAGGCTGATTGGCCGCCCCATTTGTTCTCGCTGCTCCTAAAGGGGAGGCAGTAGTCCTTCCGAGCTTTTCACGACATGTCCCCAAGGACAAAGCGGAGACTCTCGCAGCGGAATGGGCTATGGCCCAGGCCCCGGCACTGTACCGTAATCACGTGGGGTGGGATGAGGATTCTCCCCCCCATGAAATACCATTGCGGTCTATGCCAGAGCCACAATCCCAATATCCCATCAGACGGGAAGCAAAGGGTCCCGTTTCAGAAATTCTGACACAGTTAGAATATTAAGGAGTAATTGAAACATGCGTATCACCAATGAATAATCCCCTTTTTGCGGTGTTTAAACCCGATGGGTCTTACCGCTTAGTTTTGGATTACCGGCATTTGAACTCTCATTGTCGAACCTTTGCGGTACAAAATACCCATAGTTCTGCGCTAGTAGACAGTCTTGTTCGCAAAAAATATAAAACGACACTTGACCTTTCCAATGGATTTTACACGCACAATTTGTCCCCGGAGTGCAGCCAATGGAGCGCTTTTACTTCCGGTGGAAAACATTTTAATTTCGGCGTTTGCCCATGGGCTACAAGAACTGCCCGGGAGTCTTCGCCGCCCGTGTTGTCTCTTTGTTGGACAGCATAGACCCAGATGCGTATTCGTACGTCGACGATATCTATCTGACAGACGACGAATTATGGCCGCATCTTTCCTGTGTGGACCGCATTATTCTTGAGTTTGCGGTCGAAGGTTACAAATTTAACTTTTCCCAAATCTCACATCGCAGAATATACTGTGTTGTTTTTGGGCTACGAGCTCAACAATGAAGGTAGGGGCTTAGCGCCCCACTTCCTGGAAAAGTGCGCACTTCTGCGCCCTCCGACGACCCTGAAAAAACTTCAGTCTTTGCTGGGATTTTTTAACTTTGGGCGTTCTTACATTCCCGAATATGCCCAGCGTATCAAGCCTCTCTATGCCTTGATACAACCGACCTTTTCAAAGTCATGCTGGCTACCGGAACATTCACTTATTCTGCAATCATTGCAGTCTGATCTCCTTGAATCTAAGTTCTTGTTAACTCGTGATAACCACACGAACCTGGTGATTAGAATTGTACCAGGGGCAGTGGGTTTCACTTACTTGACATTTAACGAAGGTGACACAGTACCTATTGCATACAAGTCACATCTTTACACTTCAGCCGAGTTGCGCTTTGCCACTGTGGAGAAAGTTCTGACTGCAGTGCAAATGGCGATTCTTAAGGAACGCGCACTGGCACAGGGTAAACACATCTTGGTAGTAACACCCTATCCTGCCCTAGAGGCAGTGACAAAGGCAAGTGTACCGAACTCTAAGGCTTTGCACCCCCGTTGGATACAATTGGCTACTTCTTTGACGTCTCCGGATGTCACCTTTATCTTTGATGCCTCTCTTCAGTCACAGGAGTTCTTGCAGTATGAGTTTGTTCATCCTCCTCCTCTGTCTTTGCTGCCGCTTGAGGAGTACAAATGTATCATTTACACGGATGGTTCAGCGCAGCCGGCCACTGGTTCTAAGCACGCTTATTCAGCAGCATGCACAATTGTGGCAGGTACAATAGTGAAAGGTGAGTGCAAATCGAGTGTTGTGCACACGCAGGCACTGGGAGATAGTACCGCACAATTGGCCGAGCTGCGTGCTTTGGTGCTCGCACTTGAGTTTGCAGACCCGGAAATGACTACACTTATTGTATGCGATTCTTACTACTGTGTTCAATCTTTTAATGACAACTTATTCTTTTGGTCTCAGAATGACTATAGAGATTCTAAAGGTAGCGCAATTAAGCATAAAATGCTTTGGGTTCAAGTGGCAGATCTTAAAAGGCGACTGCCTCTCACACAGGTGATTCACACTCTTGGCCACCAGTGTGTGGGTGCACACGCGGTCGGTAACAGTTTGGCTGATGAAGCTGCCAAATCAGCAGTAGCCACGTGCTCAGTAGCAGCCGTTACAAGATCCATGACAAAAATAGATAATGAGGTTTTGGCAGCTATTGCTGCAACAACGGAAGGTACTAATTACCCTCAGGGTTTCCCTTCCAAATACTCTTATCATCTAAGTCCCGACCAAGTTCCATATGTAAGAATTCCAGACGTTGGGGATCGACTGATTCCCAACGCGGACCGCAGAAATTCTTTGATAACGGCCGCACACGAAGGCTTGGCTTCGGCTCATGCTGGCATGTCGGCCACTGTTTCACTCTTGCAGCAGCATTATTGGTGGCGTGGTTTATACAAATAGACCCGTAATTATGTTCTTTCTTGTGACATCTGTCATCAAATTAAGCCCTCTACGGTTACACGTCTGCCACAAACACAGCTCTGCATTTCCAACAAACCTTTTGGGTGTGTATATCTTGATCACTGCGGTCCGTTTTCTTCTGATACTGCATATAAATACATCTTAGTTGCAGTTGATTCGTGCACACGTTTCATCTGGGTTTGGCCACAACGAAGTGCTGACGCTCGAAATGTCATCAGGGATTTGCGTGTCTTTGTGGGAATTTTTGCCTGTGGCACCTTCCATTCGGACCAAGGTGCCACAGGCACCAAGGACGCAATGCGGTCTATGGGGGTGCTGGTGCAATTTTCGTCTCCGTACAGGCCTGAGGGCAATTCAGTTGTTGAGTGAATGAACCGTGACTTAAAGCAATCCTTGACAGCTAGAGTCTTAGGTACTGGCAGAAACTGGCTGGCCCACTTGTATGGCATGCAACGTGCACTTAATAATCTCCCTAGAAGATCTCTGGGTGGGCGGACCCCATACGAAATGCTCTTTGGCATAAGAATGTTTGTGCCAGACCTTGATGGTCTAGACATGGTGGCAGCAGCCACAATCTTTGACGTGGATAACCATTCTACTAAGTTACAGGACTTACGAGAGACCTGTGACAGACTTGCAAGCAAACACTTACCCTCAGCCACAGACCCTGCTGCACTGCAGATTCCGGTTGCCGGCTGGCTTCCGAAGATTGGAGATCTGGTCTGAGAGAAGGTGGAGAACAAAAAAGAATTTGGCCCCTCATATCGTGCACCGGTTCCAGTTCTGGGCTTGAAGGGTACTCGTACAGTCATCTTACCACCGCTTCCTGGTCGCAAAGACAACAGATACATCTCAGTGGACAATGTCAGGCTACAACATCTGGCCGATTCTGAATAGTGTAACACCTGCTGTGTCATGCCCAGGAATTTCCAGAAATCCTGCTTGTGGCCCTCCTGGCTCCACTTTTGCAGATGTTGCCATTGGGATGGTCGCTTTACCAGATCGCCTGCCCGACTTCCCGGCTTCCTCCTGCAACGAGGAAACTGAGTATACTTATCCCGCAAGTGAGTCGGTAGCCCATTTGCCTACAACTCCACTGAGCCCGTCTCGTTTTTCCTTTGCTTCATCTTCCACCTCATCATTTATCCCGGCCAAATTTAGTATTTTTGTATCCTGGTTCAGAGACAATTTTTTGATCCCTCCATGGACCTACATCTGGTTGGTGCTATTCCTGATTTTCCTCTTCATGTCCATTGGTTTTGTGACAGTGTTTTTCTTGCTCATTAATGGTCACTACTTACCTGAACGCTCTGCGGTGAACTCTGTAGCTGGAACTTTGGCTCCGCATTCTTCTTCACACATCATGAAGCGTGACCACACATTTGTGAACATTACAGTCTTTCCAGTTGCTGATGGAATCGTATGGGATGCGGTGCCTTTCCAAATTCATGGCCCGACAGAGATTATTAATGTCCCCAATGTGCTTCGTGTTTCCATGGGCGATGTGGTTAAAAGGAATATTCATTCAGATGATTGGGATGTGCATGCAATTGAATCGTTATTTTCTGATTTGAAGTATTATGCTGCTTTTAAAGCTGAGGATTTGTATTTGAATTCAGCTAATTATGCTGATTTGTATTGCTATCAACATTATGGTAATCATTTTCTGCATAAACCAAGTACAACTCGAGGTAATTTCAATTACACCCAGTGGGAACATTGCCCGACCCCTCTTAAAGGTAGCTCCCAAACTCTGATAAATAAATTTACCTACTTTACAGACTTTGACCGGTCGAACCCGGGTTCATATTATTTTAAATTAAACAGTTCATCAACTCCGAAGGTGATGTTGACCCACACCAAATTACTATACTCCAACTCCTTTATGGACGCATTAGCAGTTGGTGGCTATGAGCACTGGAAAAACACAATTGATTTGAAATCAATTTGGGGTACTAACTCATGGCAGGTGCATGGTACTGAAGCTTTACACTGCGCCTGCCTAATCCCGACCCAAATATTGTTTTTAAATAGTACTATATACCAAACGACTTGTTTTGGTCTGGCAACTTCAAACAATTAAATACACCTGCATTTCCTGTATTATCTTTGTTGCCGAACAAGAGCTTGCATTTACATTTTTCGACTGAAACATTGCAAGCTTTGCTTCAGAACAACTCATTTAATGTCTCAACACTAGATAACACAGCCTGGTTGGCGTGGCCAGCAGCTGCTAATGCATGCCAACTGCGTTTTCATAACTCTGCTCCTGGTTACAAACAGGATAAGCCTGATCCACGCTTTTCTGATTCACGTTCTATTACAACATATTCGGTTGGTAAATTATGTAAACAGTGGTTGCAGCACTCTAAATTAGATTCTGTAAAACAACATTTATCCCTGTTAATGAGCAATATTGATCTGGCCGATTTTGTTCTGGGCCCTAGAGGTCCGAGACCGAAATGGTTTGTTTATGCGACTTACAATGAAATCTGGAAGCTTTCACAAATAGAAGCTGCTTCCCGTTTACGGGAAATAGATCAAGCAAATCTAAATAAAGTGCTTGCTATTGTCGACAACAGTATTAAGACCCTGTCTTCCCGCATTTACACGTTAGAGAATATTGTTTCCTCTGTTGTTGATATTGTTCAGGATGACATGTCTGTGTTATATCATGGTCAAAATCAGTTGCGTTCAGTAATGCAGTTTGCCTGGACTTTGCAGACTCTTAAAATGGGTAAGGTTCCCTGGCATTTTTTGAACACGTCTGCTTTGTTTCTGCCTTTTAACTTAACTGAAAAACAGCAATTCATGTCCATGAAAGATGCAACATACTCTCTTCTACATATCGAGAAAATAGATCCCTTACCGTTCTCGGTGGCGGAGACTCACTCTGCCGTGTGGCTAGTACACAGGGTTATCACTTTGCCCTTTTCTTTGTTTGAGTTCAGTTCATGCATGAAGCATTATCCGATTGGCCGTTTTGAGCCTTTGGGCAGTGCCTTTTTGCATGAACTTTGGTCCCTACCTTTTACATACCGATGCCTTAGGGATGACAAGGAGGTGTTTCTCACAGGAGAGTCTTGCGATTCTGCGGTGGGTCATTCCCTTGTTTGTAAGAACATTAAATTGCACGGGGCGTGTAATGTTTTGGCCCCAAATCTTGCTTGTGTTTTAAAAGGTGTTCCTGCTCCTGTTATTTCACCCACTTTCACTATGCTTGCTAATGGTAGCTATCTGCTTTTGAATAATCAAGATTGCTGTGGTTTGCTGGCTGGCATTCCCTATATAGTAACAGTTTCGCAATGCGTGGTGTGCTGCAAAAATGTCCTTTTTCCGCCCCCGCGGGGAAGTTAGATAGTTTCATTTGGCCTTCCATACCTACTTTGAAGGCAGATTTCAATAAATTGAGCAGAATAAAGGCGCTCTTACTGAACCAGGAAGTTATGCTGACTTCCGTGCGAGAGTCCTTCGTGCTCCAGGTGGCGAGTACCCACAGTGACATACAGGCACTGTTAAACACTAACCTCCCCCAACATTTCAGTGAACTGATTCACCGTATATTCAATGCATCTAACACCGCCGGCCTTGTACACTTTTTTAAAGTTGTGGGCTCTAGCCTTTTGACTTCCTTTCAGACTATATTTGGTGTAATACCGGCTTTTATTCATTCTATTTTTTCCAGCGTCTTCGGGGGCTTTCCATTGATCCTTGCATTAGCTGCTGGAATATTGCTTTTGTTTTGCCTGATGCGCAATGGCTGCACCTCTTGTGGCCCACCACCTCCCAGGGCGCCTGCAGATGCTCCATGACCGCATGATTGACAGCTTCGGCGTCCTGCCGCTTGCAACATTCAGCGTGTCGTATGGCTTGTCTTTTCGCTTTGCGTATTTCACTTGCGTGCAACCGGTGATGTTGTGTTTACGATGTCCGTTTTCTTGGTCTGTGGATGTTTGCCTCTCGAATACGTACTGTTCTGACCCGGATTTCGACCAGTTGATGGGCCCCTTGATGGCCCATGAAGAGGAATGTTCCGGTGAAAGCTTAATGGCGAGTGCGGCAACTCTTGGAGTTTTGGCACAATGGGATATCTGGGCGGCTGCTCAGACTCTCCTACAACAAAGTTACATTGAGGATCACGCAAGTTGTCCCGCAATGCTGATCGATGCTCCCTGTTATGGGGAACATGTATGCAGTTTTGACTTACTTAACTGGATGGCATCTCTTTTTTCAAACGATGACAATGATGCCTTTTTGGAAGGTGTTGCTGTCTACTGCGCATACACCCTGATGGATTAGTTTTGTTGACTCTCACTTAACGGCGAGATCGGATTTTTTTTTCTTTTCATCTTTCAGTGTTCGATTTTTTTTCCCCCGCTTTTGGATTTTTTCCTACTGCAGTGAATTCACCCACATACCGACGTTTGCATTCTGCTCCATCCATTTGAACTCTGCTTTCGTCCTCTGTCTTGTCCGATGGACTGACCAGGGGAGGGTGTAGTGTGGTTTATGGCCTCATTGTCAACATTGCTAAGTTAGCTTAGGCCTGGCTGCCATGATGCCTCTTTTTGCACACATTACTTCGTGACTTTATTTTTCCAGACTCTGCTTGTGCTCGTTCACATTAGAACTGTCTGCATTTCTGCCTTTCACCGTTTCTGATGTCCTCTGTGGGTTTTGTCTGCACACAATGTACAAGGTCGAACAACAAAGTCCCTTATTGTTGCTGCTCTGGTCAGCCCCTCGCACTTAGACATAACATGAAACATAGCTGCGCTGGAGAATTTTGGGTGCTTTTAATATGGTGTTCGCGCTGTTAGAGGCACTTGCAGAAAGACCTTTCCAGAGAGAAGAGCTGTGCTTTTCTTATGATGTAAACCTTTATCTCGTTCTTGAGGTATGGGGGCCCCCCGATCAAAGCCCAGAGGTCTTCAATTTTTATAATAAACTAGTTACTAGCACGGGGAGGGTGGCAAGGCCATATAGTCCTTCCTCCACTGTCATTATAAAATGCTGTCCCCGTTTGTATTCTATGGAATTGTAACAATGCTTACTGTTTTGACTTTATGCATTATGTTGCTAGTACTGGCACGTGTACTGTGTCTTAGAGCACGATAGTTGAAATAAACATTTTGAACTATACTGTGTCTCTTAATACGCATGTTGTGGACAAGTGTGAGTGAGTAATGAAAGAGTGTTCTTGCTCCAGCGATTCCTGAATGAGTCCGTGTTCTGGGATGTCTAATCATTGGTAGCTTCGCTGTAGTAGGGAGAACGAATGTGACATTATAGCTAGTCGGATTGGGATTTGAGCACTAAGGTGGATGGTTGGTACACCGCTATACACCGAGGTCCTATTTTCCTGCGCATAGTTCTGTATATGTGCAGAATCCCCGCAACATAGTGCATGCAGTGCCGTAGGTTAGAGTTCACCTATGTTGACATCATTGACAGTGTTGAACGGAAGGAAAGAGGGACAGAGAGAGAAAAAGAAAGCCAGACAGAAGGAGAGAGAAGATTTGCAATCTTTCGGGTATGACATATTTGTAAAGAGAGATAGGCAATCTAGGAGAAATGAAAAATATTTTCCAACATTTATCAAAGAAAGTACCGTTGCTAATAATTTTACCTCAGAAACCACAACCATTGAAACACCTGGATTTGAACATATAACATTTGGAGTAGGAGTCTGAAACCTTAACCACTAGGACTCAGTGACTCATGATCGCACATCATGAAAACCTATATATAACCTTTGAATGAAACACTACAGTGCATGCAGTGCCGTAGGTTTCAGTACACCTATGTTGACATCATTGACAGTGTTGAATGGAAGGAAAGAGGGACAGAAAGAGAAAAAGAAAGCCAGACAGAGTGAGAGAGAAGATTTGTATTCTTTAGGGTAAGATGAACTCATTTAGAGAGATATTCAAACAAGGTGAAAAGAAAAACATTTATCAAAGGAAAAACCATTGCCTTAATTTTTGACAGTGAACTAACAACCATTGAATCACCAGGATTTGAAAACATAACCATTAGTGTAAGAGTCAGAGACCTTAACAACTAAGCCACAGTGACTCATGATTACTCTGCATGAAAACGTATATATAACATTTGAATGAAACACTCTAGTGTATGCAGTGCCATAGGTTAGAGTTCACCAATGTTGACATCATTGACAGTGTTGAATGGAAGGAAAGAGGGACAGATAGAGAAAAAGAAAGCCAGACAGAGGGAGAGAGAAGATTTGTATTCTTTGGGGTAGGATGAATTCATTTTGATATTTAATCAAACAAGGTTAAAAGAAAAACATTTATCAAAGGAATGACCAGTGCTTTTATTTATGACTGACATCCAGAGAAACACCAGGATTTGAACACACAACCTTCGGAGTAAGAGTCAGAGACCTTAACAACTAAGCCACAGTGACTCATGATTACTCTGTATGAAAACGTATATATAACATTTGAATGAAACACTCTAGTGTATGCAGTGCCATAGGTTAGAGTTCACCAATGTTGACATCATTGACAGTGTTGAATGGAAGGAAAGAGGGACAGATAGAGAAAAAGAAAGCCAGGGAGAGAGAAGATTTGTATTCTTTGGGGTAAGATGAACTCATTTAGAGAGATATTCAAACAAGGCGAAAAGAAAAACATTTATCAAAGAAAGAACCATTGCCTTAAATTTTAACTGAAGACTCACAACCAGTAAAACACCAGGATCTGAGCACTTAACCTTTGGAATAAGAGTCAGAGACCTTAACCACTAGGCCACAGTGACTCATGTATGACCCCCATGAAAACTTATATATGACATTCGGATCAAACACTCCAGTGCATACAATGCCGAAGGTTAGAGTTCACCTATGTTGACATCATTGACAGTGTTAAATGGAAGAAAAGAGGGACAGAGAGAGAAAAAAAAGCCAGACAGAGGGAGAGAGAAGATTTGTATTCTTTAGGGTAAGACATACTTGTAAAGAGAGATAGTCTAACTAGGAGAAATGAAAAATATTTTCCAACATTTATCAGAGAAAGTACTATTGCCTATAATTTTTCCTTAAAATACATACACATTGAAACACCAGGATTTGAACACAAAACTTTCGAGAAAGAGTCAGAGAACTTAACCACTAGGCCACAGTGACTCATGAATGCTATTTTCAAAAACATATATGTGACATTCTGATCAACCACTCCAGTGTATGTAGTGCCATAGGTTAGAGTTCACCAATGTTGACATCATTGACAGTGTTGAATGGAAGGAAAGAGGGACAGAGAGAGAAAATGAAAGCCAGACAGAGTGAGAGAGAAGATTTGTATTCTTTGGGGTAGGACGAACTCATTTAGATATATATTCAAACAAGGTTAAAAGAAAAACATTTATCAAGTGAATTACCAGTGCTTTAATTTATGACTGAGGACTGTCAACAAGTGAAACACCAGTATTTGAAGATATAATCTTTGGAATAAGAGTCAGAGACCTTACCCTCTAGGCCACAGTGACTCATAAGCAATCTGCACGAAAACTTATATAAGACATTCGTATCAAACATTCCAGTGGATGCAGTGCCGTAGGTTGGAGTTCACCTATGATGATATCATTGACAGTGTTGAATGGAAGGAAAGAGGGACGGTGAGATAAAAAGAAAGCCAGAGAATATTTGTATTCTTTGGGCCAAGACATACTTGTAAAGAGAGATATTCAAACTAGGAGAAATGAAAAATATTTTGCAACATTTATCAGAGAAAGTATCATTGCCTATAATTTTCCCTCAAAAACATCAACTATTAAAACACCAGGATTTGAACAGATGATCTTTGGAGTAAGGGTCAGACACCCCAACCACTAAGCCACAAGTCACCAGCATGAAAGCTTCTATTTGACATTCGGATCAAGCACTCCAGTGTATGTAGTGCCATTGGTTAGAGTTCACCAATGTTGACATCATTGACAGTGTTGAATTGAAGGAAAGAGGGACAGAGAGAGAAAAAGAAAGCCAGACTGAGGGAGAGAGAAGATTTGTATTCTTTGGGGTAGGATGAACTCATTTAGATATTTATTCAAACAAGGTTAAAAGAAAAACATTTATCAAAGGAATTACCAGTGCTTTAATTTACAACTGATGACTGTCAACTAGTGAAACACCAGAAATTGAAAACATAACCTTTAGAGTAAGAGACCTTAACCACTAGGCCACAGTGAATCATAAGTGATGTCCACGCAAACTTATATATGACATTCGGATCAAACACTCCAGTGTATGCAGTGCCATAGGTTAGAGTTCACCTATGTTGACATTATTGACAGTGTTGAATGGAAGGAAAGAGGGACAGAGAGAGAAAAAGAAAGCAAGACAGAGGGAGAGAGAAGATTTGCATTCTTTGGGGTAAGATGAACTCATTTAGAGAGATATTCAAACAAGGCGAAAAGAAAAACATTTATCAAAGAAATTACCATTGCTTAATATTTGACTGAGGACTCACAACAAGTGAAACACTAGGAGTTGAACACATGACCTTTAGTGCAAGCGTCAGAGACCTTAACCACTAGGCTACAGTGACTCCATATTGACACTTTCAAAAACGTATATATGACATTCGGATCGAACACTCCAGTGTATGCAGTGCCGTAGGTTAGAGTTCACCTATGTTGACGTCATTGACAGTGTTGAATGGAAGGAAAGAGAGACAGAGAGAGAAGAAGAAAGCCTGACAGAAGGAGAGAGAATATTTGCAATCTTTAGGGTATGACATACTTTTAAAGAATGATAGTCACACTAGAGAAATGAAAAATATTTCCAACATTTATCAGAGAAAGTACCATTGCCTATAATTTTACCTCAAAGACCACAATCAGTGAAACAATATGATTTGAACACATTACCTTTGGAGCAAGAGTCAGATAATTTAACCACTAGGCGACACTGAGCCCTATCAAATGTAGTCGAAATCTTATATATTAGATTCGGATCAAACACTCCAGTGTATGCAGTGCCGTAGGTTAGAGTTCACCTATGTTGACATCATTGACAGTGTTGAACGGAAGTAAAGAGGGACAGAGAGAGAAAAAGACAGCCAGACAGAAGGAGAGAGAAGATTTGCAATCTTTCGGGTATGAGATACTTGTAAAGAGAGATAGGGAAACTAGGATAAATGAAAAACATTTTCCAACATTTATCAAAGAAAGTACCATTGCTTATAATTTTACCTCAAAAACCACAACCATTGAAATTCCAGGATTTGAACACATAACCTTTGCAGTAATAGTCTTAGACATTAACCACTAGGCCACAGTGACTCAGAACAACATGCACGAAAACTTATATATGACATTCGGATCAAACACTCGAGTGTATGCAGTGCCGTAGGTAAGAGTTCACCTATCTTGAGATCATTGACAGTGTTGAATGGAAGGAAAGAGGGACAGAGAAAGAAAAAGAAAGCCAGACAGAGGGAGAGAGAAGATTTGTATTTTTAGGGGTAAGATGAACACATTTAGAGAGATATTCAAACAAGGCGAAAAGAAAAGGATTTATCAAATAAGTTTACTTTACTTTAATTTTTGACTGAGGACTCACAACCAGTGAAACACCAGAATTCGAACACATAACCTTTGGAGTATGCGTCAGAGACCATAAACACTAGGCCACAGTGACTCATGAGAAACCTTCACGAAAACTTTTATATGACATTCGGATCAAACACTCCAGTGTATGCAGTGCCATAGGTTAGACTTCACCTATGTTGACATTATTGACAGTGTTGAATGGAAGGAAAGAGGGACAGAGAGAGAAAAAGAAAGCCAGACAGAGGGAGAGAGAAGATTTGTATTCTTTGGGGTTGGATGAACTCATTTAGAGAGATATTCAAACAAGGTGAAAAGAAAAACATTTATCGAAGAAAAAACAAGAGCATTAATTTTGACAGAGAACTCACAACCAGTGAATCACCAGGATTTGAACACATAACAATTGGTGTAAGAGTCAGACACCTTAACCACTAGGCCACAGTGACTCATAATTGCTGTTTATGAAAACATATATATAACATTCTAATGAAACACTCGTGTATGCAGTGTCATAGGTTAGAGTTCACCTATGTTGACATCATTGACAGTGTCGAATGGAAGGAAAGAGGGACAGAGAGAGAAAAAGAAAGCCAGACTGAGGGAGAGAGAAGATTTGTATTCTTTGGGGTAGGATGAACTCATTTAGATATTTATTCAAACAAGGTTAAAAGAAAAACATTTATCAAAGGAATTACCAGTGCTTTAATTTACAACTGATGACTGTCAACTAGTGAAACACCAGAAAGTGAAAACATAACCTTTAGAGTAAGAGACCTTAACCACTAGGCCACAGTGACTCATAAGTGATGTCCACGCAAACTTATATATGACATTCGGATCAAACACTCCAGTGTATGCAGTGCCATAGGTTAGAGTTCACCTATGTTGACATTATTGACAGTGTTGAATGGAAGGAAAGAGGGACAGAGAGAGAAAAAGAAAGCAAGACAGAGGGAGAGAGAAGATTTGCATTCTTTGGGGTAAGATGAACTCATTTAGAGAGATATTCAAACAAGGCGAAAAGAAAAACATTTATCAAAGAAATTACCATTGCTTAATATTTGACTGAGGACTCACAACAAGTGAAACACCAGGAGTTGAACACATGACCTTTGGAGCAAGCGTCAGAGACCTTAACCACTAGGCTACAGTGACTCCTTATTGATGCTTTCAAAAACGTATATATGACATTCGGATCGAACACTCCAGTGTATGCAGTGCCGTAGGTTAGAGTTCACCTATGTTGACGTCATTGACAGTGTTGAATGGAAGGAAAGAGACACAGAGAGAGAAGAAGAAAGCCTGACAGAAGGAGAGAGAATATTTGCAATCTTTAGGGTATGACATACTTTTAAAGAGTGATAGTCACACTAGAGAAATGAAAAATATTTTCCAACATTTATCAGAGAAAGTACCATTGCCTATAATTTTACCTCAAAGACCACAATCAGTGAAACAATATGATTTGAACACATTACCTTTGGAGCAAGAGTCAGATAATTTAACCACTAGGCGACACTGACCCCTGTCAAATGTAGTCGAAATCTTATATATTAGATTCGGATCAAACACTCCAGTGTATGCAGTGCCGTAGGTTAGAGTTCACCTATGTTGACATCATTGACAGTGTTGAACGGAAGTAAAGAGGGACAGAGAGAGAAAAAGACAGCCAGACAGAAGGAGAGAGAAGATTTGCAATCTTTCGGGTATGAGATACTTGTAAAGAGAGATAGGGAAACTAGGATAAATGAAAAACATTTTCCAACATTTATCAAAGAAAGTACCATTGCTTATAATTTTACCTCAAAAACCACAACCATTAAAATTCCAGGATTTGAACACATAACCTTTGCAGTAATAGTCTTAGACATTAACCACTAGGCCACAGTGACTCATGAACCACATGCACGAAAACGTATATATGACATTCGGATCAAACACTCGAGTGTATGCAGTGCCGTAGGTAAGAGTTCACCTATCTTGAGATCATTGACAGTGTTGAATGGAAGGAAAGAGGGACAGAGAAAGAAAAAGAAAGCCAGACAGAGGGAGAGAGAAGATTTGTATTTTTAGGGGTAAGATGAACACATTTAGAGAGATATTCAAACAAGGCGAAAAGAAAAGGATTAATCAAAGAAGTTAACTTTACTTTAATTTTTGACTGACGACTTACAACCAGTGAAACACCAGAATTTGAACACATAACCTTTGGAGTATGCGTCAGAGACCATAACCACTAGGCCACAGTGACTCATGAGAGACCTTCACGAAAACTTTTATATGACATTCGGATCAAACACTCCAGTGTATGCAGTGCCATAGGTTAGACTTCACCTATGTTGACATTATTGACAGTGTTGAATGGAAGGAAAGAGGGACAGAGAGAGAAAAAGAAAGCCAGACAGAGGGAGAGAGAAGATTTGTATTCTTTGGGGTTGGATGAACTCATTTAGAGAGATATTCAAACAAGGTGAAAAGAAAAACATTTATCAAAGAAAAAACAAGAGCCTTAATTTTGACAGAGAACTCACAACCAGTGAATCACCAGGATTTGAACACATAACAATTGGTGTAAGAGTCAGACACCTTAACCACTAGGCCACAGTGACTCATAATTGCTGTTTATGAAAACATATATATAACATTCGAATGAAACACTCGTGTATGCAGTGTCATAGGTTAGAGTTCACCTATGTTGACATCATTGACAGTGTCGAATGGAAGGAAAGAGGGACAGAGAGAGAAAAAGAAAGCCAGACAGAGTGAGAGAGAAGATTTGTATTATTTAGGGTAAGATGAACTCATAAAGAAAGATATTCAAACAAGGCGAAAAGAAAAATAATTATCAAAGAAAGTAACATCAGCTTAATTTTTGACTGTGTACTCACAAGCAGGGGAATGCCAGAATTTGAAGACATAATCTTTGGAGTAAGAGTCAGACACTTTTAACCACTAGGCCACAGTGCCTCATGAGTGATCTGAACGAAAACTTATATATGACATTCGTATCAAACACTCCAGTGGATGCAGTGCCGTAGGTTGGAGTTCACCTATGTTGATATCATTGATAGTGTTGAATGGAAGGAAAGAGGGACAGAGAGAGAAAAACATAGCCAGAGAATATTTGTATTCTTTGGGGTAAGACATACTTGTAAAGAGAGATATTCAAACTAGGAGAAATGAAAAATACTTTCCAACATTTATCAGAGAAAGTATCATTGCCTATAATTTTCCCTCAAAAACAACAACTATTCAAACAGATAATCTTTGGAGTAAGGGTCAGACACCCCAACCACTAGGCCACAGTAACTGACAAGTCACCAGCATGAAAACTTCTATATGACATTCCGATCAAGCACTCTAGTGTATGCACTGCCATAGGTTAGAGTTCACCTATGTTGACATTATTGACAGTGTTGAATGGAAGGAAAGAGGGACAGAGAGAGAAAAAGAAAGCCAGACAGAGGGAGGGAGAGAGAAGATTTGTATTCTTTGGGGTAAGATGAACTCATTTAGAGAGATATTCAAACAAGGCGAAAAGAAAAACATTTATCAAAGAAATTAGCATTGCTTAAATTTTTGACTGAGGACTCACAACCAGTGAAACACCAGGATTTGAACACATAACCTTTGGAGTAAGCTTCTGAGACCTTAACCACTAGACGACAATGACTCCTTACTGCTATTCTCAAAAACGTATATATGACATTCGGATCAACCACTCCAGTGTATGCAGTGCCATAGGTTAGAGTTCACCTATGTTGACATCATTGACAGTGTTGAATGGAAGGAAAGAGAGACAGAGAAGAAGAAATCCTGACAGAGGGAGAGAGAAGATTTGTATTCTTAGGGGTAAGATGAACTCATTTAGAGAGATATTCAAACAAGGCGAAAAGAAAAACATTTATCAAAGAAAGAACCATTGACTTAGTTTTTAACTGAAGACTCACAACCAGTGAAACACCAGTATCTGAGCACTTAATCTTTGGAATAAGAGTCAGAGACCTTAACTATTAGGACACAGTGACTCCTTATTGCTGTTCTCAAAAACTTATATATGACATTCGTATCAAACACTCCAGTGTATGCAGTGCCGTAGGTTAGAGTTCACCTATGTTGACATCATTGACAGTGTTGAATGGAAGGAAAGAGAGACAGAGAGAGAAGAAGAAAGCCTGACTGAGGGAGAGAGAAGATTTGTTTTCTTAGGGGTAAGATGAACTCATTTAGAGAGATATTCAAACAAGGCGAAAAGTAAAACATTTATCAAAGAAGTTTCCATTGCTTTAATTTTTGATTGAGGACTCACATCCAATGAAACAGCAAGATTTAAAAACATAACCTTTGGAGTAAGCTTCAGAGACCATAACCACTAGGCCACAGGGACTCATGAGTGATCTCCACGAAAACCTATATATGACATTCGGATCAAACACTCCAGTGTATGCAGTGCCATAGGTTAGAGTTCAACTATGTTTACATCATTAACAGTGTTGAACGGAAGGAAAGAGGGACAGAGAGAGAAAAGGAAAGCCAGACAGAAGGAGAGAGAAGATTTGCAATCTTTCGGATACGACATACTTGTAAAGAGAGATAGGCAAACTAGGAGAAATGAAAAATATTTTCCAACATTTATCAAAGAAAGTACCATTGCTTATAATTTTACCTCAAAAACCACAACCATTGAATCACCAGGATTTGAACCCATAACCTTTGGAGTAAGGGACTGCGACCTTAACCACTTGGCCACAATGACTCAAGATTGGCTTGCATGAAAACATATATATAACATTTGAATGAAACACTCCAGTGTATGCAGTGCCATCGGTTAGATCTCACCTATGTTGACATTATTGTCAGTGTTGAATGGAAGGAAAGAGGGACAGAGAGAGAAAGAAGAAAGCCAGACAGAGGGAGAGAGAAGATTTGTATTCTTTGGGGTAGGACGAACTCATTTAGATATATTCAAACAAGGTTAAAAGAAAAACATTTATCAAGGGAATTACCAGTGCTTTATTTTATGACCGAGGACTGTCAACCAGTGAAACTCCAGGATTTGAAGATATACTCTTTGGAGTAAGAATCAGAGACCCTTCCCACTTGGCCACAGTGATTCGTGAGTGATCTGCACGAAAACTTATATATGACATTCGTATCAAACACTCCAGTGGATGCAGTGCCGTAGGTTGGAGTTCACCTATGTTGATATCATTGACAGTGTTGAATGGAAGGAAAGAGGGACAGAGAGAGAAAAAGAAAGCCAGACAGAGGGAGAGAGAAGATTTGCATTCTTTGGGGTAAGATGAACTCATTTAGAGAGATATTCAAGCAATGCGAAAAGAAAAACATTTATCAAAAGAATTACCGGTGCTTTAAATGACTGAGGACAGGCAACCAGAGAAACACAAGCATTTGAACACATATCCTTTGGAGGAAGAGTGAGAGACCTTAACCACTAGACCACAGTGACTCATGAGTGATCTCCATGAAAACTTATATATGACATTCGGATCAAACACTCTAGTGTATGCAGTGCCACAGGTTAGAGTTCACCTATGTTGACATTATTGACAGTGTTGAATGGAAGGAAAGAGGGACAGAGAGAGAAAAAGAAAGCCAGACAGCGGGAGAGAGAAGATTTGTATTCTTTGCGGTTAGATGAACTCATTTAGAGAGATATTCAAACAAGGCGAAAAGAAAAACATTTATCAAAGAAAGAACCATTGCCTTAATTTTTAACTGAGGACTCACAACCAGTGAAACACCAGGATTTGAACACTTAACCTTTTGAATAAAAGTCAAAGACCTTAACCACTAGGCCACAGTGACGCATGATGACTGTGTGTAAGAAAGTGGCTCTGTATATACTGCACCAAAGTAAGGTTCAGTGTGCACAGAGTCCACAGTCCCCAGAGGTTTGGCAGAGGCTAAAGTTGGATATAACCTTACTCTCTAAAGTGGTAGCTTGGTCGAGCAGTAAGGCAGTATCAGAGGACAGTGTAAAGCATTTGTTGTACACACTCAGTCAGCAAATGGTCTCACACACTCAAGAACTGAACTCTAGGCCAATTGTTTTGAATATAAAAATATATAGTTGTTTTATTTTAGAACCAACAATAGGTATCAAAATACTTTCTCAGAATCAAATGCTGTAGTTGTATACTTTCAATTTACAATAGACTTGCAAAGGCAATTGTTACAGTTGTTGCAATGGGCAACACAATTTCAACACAATGTTAACATTGAGCTCAATGGAGAATTTTAAGTAAATGCGATATAAATTACTTTACGTATGATTTTCTTACTCAGGGCTGGATCCTGGATTCAGCCCTGGTGCATTTCCTGTAAACTGTTGAAAGAATTCGTTTTTGTTACACAGGCGATTTTTAGGGAATATTTGTAAGTTTCAAAAATTGACACTTAGAAGAATTTTTGGAGAAAACCAGGCAATGTTATCCTATGGAGGAAAATCAGGTTATCGGTAAGTACAGTTGTATTTGCTTTTTAGGGTCAGTGCTGGGCACCAAGATCCAACACTGGGATCTCTGCTGATAACAGGTGAGTAATTTCGTTTTCGGTAATCGGACGATTTTTAGTGAATATTTCAAAGTTTCAAAACTCGACAGAAGAAATTTCTGTGTAAACCAGTCAATGTTACCCTATGGAGAAAATGTAGGTTATCGGCTTTCAGGTAAGTACTCGACTGGCAGAGTTAAGGTTCTGGGCATAGACTCAGGGGTCCCCCAGGGTCAGGTAGGTACAGTTGGTACACCCTCAGCGGCACAGGTGCTGCCGGGTGCAGAGTGAGTTAGGCCCAATGTTAGCCTATGGCGGGCAGGGGGCCTTTGGTTGGTGGCTGCTGGCAAGCAGGCCACGCGGCTGTGGGAGCTGGGCTCCTGATCACTTGCCCAGGGCAAGTGGGGAAGTAGAGTAGGATAGTTGTTGCACTCCCAGGGGCACTCGGGCGGCTGGGTGCACGGTGCATTTGAGCCGTCGGGCTCTCAATGGATTTCAATGGAGAAGCTGGAAACTGAACAAAGGCTGCAAGCTCGGGCACGGAGATTCTTCAGGTGCGACCACCACTTTGAGGGGTAAGTTGGGTAGTTGGAGGATAGGTAGGCACCCCGGAGTTGGGCACAGGGGGCCGCAGGGCGCCGGGTGCAGGGGTGTCTTTTCGCGTCGGGAAATCTTACCCTATGCTGGTCGCGGTTGGAGGGGGCCCAGGTTCTGAGGCTGCAGGCGTCGTCAGGATCGTCGAGGAGGGTACTTGGGTGCTGGATTCTTGGTCACAGTTGCCGGGGGGACGTCCTCGTGGCCTTTGTCCACTCAGGCACAGGCCGGGCTCGGCGGGTGCAGAGTGTGCTGGAGTCGCGGTTCCTGGCTGGCACCAGGGGTTTGTTACTTGCTTTTGAGCAGTACCACTGCTCGTGGGAGTCCCAGTTCTTTTAGAGTCACAAGGCAGTCAGGTCCTCCTGGGTTTTCGAGGTTGCTGACCACTGGAGACGCCGGGGTTTAGCAGGAGCAGGTTCGAGGGTCGACATGCCTGTAGGGCTGGGGCCAAGCCAGTTGGTGTCGTCCTCTTGTGAGCAGCTGCACGGCAGGTCTTCTTTCTTCTTGTTCTTCTTGCTTGTTTCGAATTCGGGATCTGAGGAAGGAAGGTTCAGTGTGCCCCTAAATACTAAATTTTGGGGCGTTATAGGTAGGTAAAAAGCAGGGACCAATGGGTCCCTTCCCTGGGGTGGGTACACCCCCTATCCTACCACTCTCCAGTGGGAGGGGGGCAGGAGCCTAGTCCTGATTGGGCAGGGCTCCCCATCTTCAAGATGGCAAGAGCCCGGAGATGTGCTTCACCTCGCCTCCCCCACCTGAGGGGTGGGGTTGGCAGAGGCTGGCACACCCCCTTTCCTTCCTTGGTGTTTCCCGCCAGTCTTCCCACCAGAGTGGGGGCTAGAACCAGTGGGGACCAGTTGCTGAGTACAGCAAGTGGTCTGGGGAAGCTCACAAAGGCGGTATGCCTTTGAAGCTTCCCCCTGCCCATACTGGGGGAGGAGACCTAGCACCTCGCCCAGGACGTGCATTGTTGCAGGCCCGGGAGAGCGGATGGCTCTCTACCCAGGGGTCCAGCAACATGTCTGCTGGGTTGCAGCCTAGGCAGCCTCTCAGACAGGACGTGGATTGTGGGTTAGGTTCAGGGGGCAACTCTAAGTTGCCCTCAGTCGTGCATCTTACATTAAATCCCACACTGGCATCAGTGTGGGTTTAATGTGCTGAGAAGTTTGATACCAAACTTCTCAGTCTTCAGTGTAGCCATCATGGTGCTGTGGAGTTTGTGCTGACGACCTCCTAGCACCATATACTCGGAATGGCAGCACTGCACTTACAGTGCCCAGGAATGGACCTGGGTACTGTAGGGGCACAGGGCTCATGCACCTGTACCCTCACCACTGGCATAGGGCACCCAGCTAGAGGGGTGACTGAGGTATGCTAGGGCAGTGTGTTTGTGGGCATGGCACACAGGGATGTGTGCCATGTCAACTCTCTGTTTTGTTCTGCACCAAGACACTCAGCCTGCAAGGGCAGTGTGTGTGTGTCAGGGTACAGGGCCTCTAAGGGTGGCACAATAAGTGCTGCAGCCCTTAGAGGCCTTCTATGGTCATAATGCCCTGGGTACCTAGAGTACCATTTACCAGGGGCTGACATGTGGCCAGAGGTGCCAATTGGGTGTAGGCTGTAATGCAGTTTTAGGGAAGGAAGACAGGCCCTGGGTACCTGATTGGCAGGAGCCCA
This sequence comes from Calotriton arnoldi, assembly GCA_963921515.1. Classification (NCBI taxonomy): domain Eukaryota; kingdom Metazoa; phylum Chordata; class Amphibia; order Caudata; family Salamandridae; genus Calotriton; species Calotriton arnoldi. The sequence continues at coordinate 378,926 of CAWUFW010003818.1, forward strand.
GGGCACACTCAGTCAAAGTACATCAGCAATTCAGCAAAAAGTGGGGGCATACCATGCAAGCAAGATGGCACTTTCTCACACAACCCCCCCAAACAAAAGGTGATGAGACTAACCTTGCCCTATGGAGTCTTCATTGTCTAAGTGGAAGAACCTGGAAAGTCCATCTGCATTGGCATGGGCAGTCCCAGGTCTGTGTTCCACTTCAAAGTCCATTCCCTGTAGGGCGATGGACCACCTCAAAAGTTTTGGATTTTCCCCTTTCATTTGCATTAGCCACCTGAGAGGTCTGTGGTCAGTTTGAACCAGGAAGTGAGTACCAAACAGGTATGGTCTCAACTTCTTCAGGGACCAAACCACAGCAAAGGCCTGCCTCTCAATGGCACTCGAACGCTGCTCTCTGGGGAGAAGCCTCCTGCTTATAAAAGCAACAGGTTGGTCTTGGCCTTCATCATTGGTCTGGGATAGGACCGCTCCTATCCCTAGCTCAGAGGCATCAGTCTGCACTATGAACTGCTTGGCATAATCTAGAGCTTTTAGAATTGGTGCTGAGCACATTGCTTCTTTCAGGGTGTCAAAAGCCTTTTGGCAACCAACTGTCCAGTTATCCTTCTTGGGCATTTTCTTGGAGGTAAGTTCTGTGAGGGTGTCATAAGGTTTCTGCACATACAGAGCTATGCACAGGATAATAGGACCTTGGAATATAGTGGTGAGCCAACTATAGACCTTAGCACCCAAAACCCCAACCCAACTAGCCTTAGCATCCCATTAGCACTAATGTACCAATGATTAGACAACCTAGAACACGGTATCTCTCTCTCACCCAGGACTCGCAGAGGCAAGAACACTCTTTCGTCACACTCGTACCTGTCCACAACATGCGTAAGAAGAGACACTGTATAGTTCAAAATATTTATTTCAACTTACGTGCTCTAAGATACAGTACACGTGTCAGTACTAATAGCATAATACATATGAATAATATAATCAGCATAGTTACTACTCCATAGAATACGAACGGGGAAAGCATCTCATAAAGCAGTGGATATATGTCTAACTAACATTACCACCCTCCCCGTGCTGGAAGCCAGTTTATTATGATAATAGAAGACCTTTGGGCTTTGACTAGCGAACCCCCATACCTCAGTCTCTAGATGCAAAACTACATCAGCATACAATCACAGCTCTTCTCTCTGGAAAGTTCGTCTCCAAGTGCTCTCTAGAGCAGGCGACCGCATTATTAAAAGCACACTAATTTCTCAATGGCAGCTGTACATGGTGTTATGTCTAGGTGCGAGGACGGGCCAAATCAGTAGGAACCAGGGATTTGTTATTCGACCTTGTAACTGTTGTTCAGACTGAGCCCAAAAGGGAATAGGAGAAAAGGTGAGAAACAGAAAATGCAGACAGTTGTAAAATAACTTGGCAGTAGCAGAGGGCGACAGAACAACAGTTTAAGAGTAACGTGCGCAAAAAGTCATCATGGCAGCCAGGCCTGCGCCAACGTAGCCAGGCAGGCCATGAGCCACAAGACACCCTCCCCTGGACAGTCCATCGAAAATGCAGACAGAGTTCCAAACACCTGAGCAGAAACGAGGCAATCCACCGACAGTGAACGGCAAATTAATCCAAAAACGTGGAAAAGCAGAAAAAAGCTATACCGTCCAAGAGGACATCATTGGAATCGTCAAAAACGTAGACGCCATCCAGTCCAACAGATCAAAGCTGCATGAATGTTCCTCAGAGGATGGAGCATCTAGAAGCAATGCGGGACAGCTTGCGTGATATTCAATATAACTTTGTTGTAGGAGATTCTGAGCAGCCGCCCAGATATCCCATTGTGCCAAAATCCCCAGTGCAGCCGCACGCATCATAAAGCCAGCAGCGGAACAGTCCCGTTCATGGGCCTCTAAGGGACCCACCAACTGGACAAAATCCGGAACAGACAATGACGAATTGGAGAGGCAATAATCCATGGTCCATGTGAACGGACACCGGATGCAAGACATCACAGGTTGCACGCAAGTGAAATACGCAAAGCGAAAGGAAAGGGTGTAGGACACACTGATAGTTGCCAAGGGCAGAACATCGAAGCCAACCAGAAGTCGCTCACGGAGCAGTTGGAGGCGTTCGGGATCGAGAAGGGCCCAGTGGTGTGCAGCCATTGCGCAGAAAACAGACCAACAGCAAGACACCAGCCGCCAAAGCGAGGATTAATGGGAAGCCACCAAAGACGCTAGAAAAAATAGAATGTATGAATGCCGGTATCACACCGAAAATAGTTTGGAAGGTGGACACCAGGCCAGACCCCACAAGTTTAAAAAAGTGCACCAGACCCTCAGTGTTTGATGCATTAAAAATACGATGAATCAACTCCCCAAAATGTTGGGGGAGGTCAGTGTTCAAAAGGGCCTGTATTTCACTGTGGGTACTAGCCACCTGGAGAATGAATGTCTCCCGGGCGGATGTGAGCATAACCTCCTTATTCAATAATAGGGCCTTTATTCTGCTCAACTTATTGAAATCTGCCTCCATGGTAGGAATGGAAGGCCAAATAGAGTTATCAACGATGTCGTGAGGGGGAGGAAAAAGCACATTCTTGCAGCAGACAACTCTGTGTGAGACCGTAACAATATACGGAATGCCAGCTTGTAGGCCACAACAGTCTTCGTTATTTAAAAGCAAATAGCTACCGTTAGTAAGCAAAGTAAAAGTAGGAGAAATAGCAGGAGCAGGAATACCCTTTAGCACACATGCCAGATTCGGAACTGAAACACTACAAGCCCCGTGCAATTTAATATGTTTACAAATAAGCGAATGACCCACAGTTGAATCACAAGACTCCCCCGTGAGAAACACTTCCTTGCCTTCTCTAAGGCATTTATACATGAAAGGCAAGGACCAAAGTTCATGCAGGAAAGCACTACCCAAAGGCTGGAAACGGCCCACAGGATAATGTCTCATGCACGAGCTAAATTCAAACAGGGAAAAAGGTAAAGCGATAACCCCATGAACTAGCCACACCGCAGAATCTAGTTCCGCTACAGAGAATGGTAAAGGATCAACTTTCTCGATATGTAACAAGGTGTAAGATGCATCTTTCATGGACATGAACTGCTGTTTTTCCGTCAAATTAAAAGGCAGAAAAAGGGCAGTGGTGTTCAAGAGATTCCAAGGAACTTTACCTAATTTAAGGGTTTGCAAAGTCCAGGCAAACTGCATCACTGAGCGTAACTGATTCTGACCATGATACAACATAGAGACATCATCTTGTACAATATCAACAACAGAGGATACAATATTCTCTAATGTGTAAATGCGGGAAGACAGGGTATTTATACTATTGTCAACAACAGCAAGCACCTTTTCCAAATTTGCTTGGTCTATTTCCCGAAGGCGGGAAGCAGCTTCCATTTGTGACAGCTTCCAGAGTTCATTATACGCTTCATAAATGAATCTCTTCGGTCGGGGACCACGAGGTCCCAAGATAAAGTCAGATAAATCAATAGTGCCTGATAGGAGAGACAAATGTTTCTTAACAGAGTCTAAGGACGAATGTTGTAACCATTGTTTACATAATTTACCAACCGAATACGTGGTGACAGTACGAGTTGCAGTAAATCTTGGATCAGGCTTGTCCTGTATGTAGCCAGGAACTGTGCCATGGAAACGCAGCTGGCATGCATTCGATGATATGGGCCATGCCAACCAGGGTGACTGTATCAGTGCAGAAACGTTAAAAGAATTATTTTGGAACTGAGCCTGTAACTGTAAAAGGGACATATTAAATCGTAAACTGTCATTTGGCGAACTCGACAAGAATGGGATGGCTGGCGCGTTTAGTTGTTTAACGGAAGACAACCCCCAACACGTGGTCTGATAAATGGAAGCATTCAAAAACATAATTTGGGCTGGGATAAGGCAAGCGCGGTGCAACGCCTCAGTGCCTTGCACCTGCCATGGCTTCGAACCCCAGATTGATTTTAAATCTACTGTGTCTTTCCAATACTCATAACCACCCACCGCCAAGGCGCTCAAAAAGGAACCCGAATAAAGTAATTTAGTGTGGGTCAACATTATTTTTTGAGTCAATGGGGTTCTTAATTTAAAATAATAGGACCCAGGGTTCGATCGATTGAAATCAGTAAAATAGGTGAATTTATTTCGAAGAGTCTGGGAACTACCTGGTATGGGGTTTGGACAATGTTCCCATTGGGTGTAAGTAACAGGGCTACGTAGTGCACTCGGTTTGTGGAGAAAATGATTGCCCCAATGCTGGTAGCAGTACAAATCGGCATAATTCGCAGAATTCATATACAAGTCCTCAGCATTAAAGGAAGCATAATATTTTAAATCAGCAAACAATGCTTCAACGGCATGCACATCCCAATCATCAGAATGAATATTACTTTTTACTACATCACCCATCGAGACTCGAAGGACATTTGGTACATTAATAATTTCCGTCGGGCCATGGATTTGAAAGTTTACCGCATCCCATACGATGCCATCTGCAACTGGAAACGCTGAAATGTTCACAAATGTGTGGTCACGCTTCATGATGTGTGAAGAGGAATGTGGAGCCAAAGTCCCAGCCACACTGTTCACAGCAGAGCGTTCAGGTAAATAGTGACCATTGATGAGTAGAAAAAACACTGTGACAAAGCCAATGGACATGAACAAAAAAACCAAGAAAAGTACCATCCAAATATATGTCCAAGGTGGAATCAAAAAATTGTCTCTAAACCAGGATACAAAAAGACTAAACTTGGACGGGGCCTTTGATGAGTTGGAATCCGAGTCAAAGGAATAACGTGTCGGGCTCAGTGGCGTTGTTGGTTGGTGTGCCACCGACTCTGTGGCGGGATAAGTATATTCGTCCTCATCAATGCAGGGGGATGCAGGGGGTTCAAATATATTTTCAGGCAAATCAACCATCTCCATGGTAACATCAGTGACTGTTCGTGCAGGCGTGCCGCGGATACATGTCCGATAAATGGCAGGACAAGAGACCGCTGGTGTGACACTATTCAGGATCGGCCAGATGTTGTAGCTTGACATTTTCCACTGAGATGTATCTGTTTTCCTTGCGACCGGGAAGCGGTGGTAAGATGACTGTACGTGTTCCCTTCAAGCCCAGGACTGGAACCGGTGCACGAAAAGAGGGGCCGAATTCTTTTTTGTTCTCCACCTTCTCTCGTACTAGGTCGCCAATCTTCGGAAGCCAGCCGGCAACCGGAATCTGCAGAGCAGGGTCTGTGGCTGAAGGCAAATGTGCAATTGCAAGTTTGTCTCGGGCTTCTTGTAAGTCCTGTAACATAGTAGAATGGTTATCTACATCAAACTTGGCGGATTGCGCCGCCATGTCTAGACCATCAAGGTCAGGCACAAACATTCGTATGCCAAAGAGCATTTCGTAAGGGGTCCGCCCACCCAGAGGCCTTCTAGGGAGATTATTAAGTGCACGCTGAACAGTATACAAGTGGGCCAGCCAGTTCCTGCCAGTACCTATAACTCTAGCTGTCAAGGATTGCTTTAAGTCACGGTTCATTCGTTCAACGATAGAGTTGCCCTCAGGCCTATACGGAGACGAAAATTTCACCCGCACCCCTAAGGAGCCCATTGCGTCCTTGTAAGCCTTAGAGGCAAACGCCGGACCTTGGTCAGAATGGAAGGTGCCGCATGCGAAAATTCCCACAAAGACTCGCAAATCCCTTATGACATTTCGAGCGTCAGCACTCCGTTGTGGCCAGACCCAGATGAACCGTGTGCACGAGTCCACTGCCACTAAGATATATTTATAGGCAGTGTCTGAAGAAAATGGACCGCAGTGATCCAAGTAAACACACCCAAAGGGTCTGTTTGAAATTGCAAGCGAGGTCTGCGGTGGTCTTGTGACTGTTGAAGGCTTGATCTGTTGACAAACGTCACAGGAAAGCACATAAGTACGTGTATCTTTATATAATCCCCGCCACCAGTAACGCTGCTGCAAAATGGAAATTGTCGCTGACACACCAGCGTGAGCCGAAGCCATGCCTTCGTGTGCCGCTGTCATTAAGGAAAGTCTGCGATCCGCGTTGGGGATCAGCCGAACCCCAACGTCAGGTATTGTTACATAAGGAGCCTGATCGGGACCTATTTGGTAAGAATATTTAGAAGGGAAACCTCTAGGGTAATTCATTCCTTCTTTTGTTGCAGCAATAGCTGCCAAGATATCAGTGTCTATTTTAGACATGGATCTAGTAACTGCTGCTACTGAACACGTGAGTACTGCTGATCTGGCAGCTTCATCCGCCAGACTGTTACCAACAGCGTGTGCGCCCACTCGCTGATGGCCTAGGGTGTGTACCACCTGTGTGAGTGGCAGACGTCTTTGTAATTCTGCCACTCTAACCCAAAGCATTTTATGCTTGATTGTGTTGCCTTTAGCGTCTCTATAGTCATTTTGCGACCAAAAGAACAGATTGTCATTGTATGATTGAACACAGTAGTAAGAATCGCACACAATTAAAGTGGTCACATCAGGATTTACGAACTCAAGAGCAAGCACCAATGCACGCAACTCGGCCAATTGTGCGGTACTATCCCCGAGTGTCTGTGTATGCACCACAGTGGATTTGAACTTTCCGTTCACAAACGTACCTGCGACAATAGCACATGCGGCTGAATAAGCATGCTTGGAACCCGTGGCCGGTTGTGCCGAACCATCGGTGTAGATCACACAATCGTAATCCTCAAGCGGCAATAAAGACAAAGGAGGAGGATGAAAGAATTCATACTGTAAAAACTCCTGAGTCTGAAGAGAAGAGTCAAAAATGAAAGTGACATCCGGAGACGTCAAAGATGTTGCCCATTGAATCCAACGGGGGTGCAAAGCTTTAGAGTTCGGAACACTTGCTTTCGTCACTGCCTCTAGGGCAGGATAGGGTGTTACCACCAAAATGCGTTTTCCCTGTGCCAGTGCGCGCTCCTTCAGGATCGCCATTTGCACTGCTGTTAGCACTTTCTCCACAGATGAGAACCGCATTTCTGCAGAGGTGTACAGATGTGACTTGTATGCGATGGGTACTGTATCACCTTCATTAAAGGTTAAGTACGTGAAACCCACTGCCCCTGGAATGATTCTAATCACCAAGTTTGTGTGGTTATCACGTGTCAAAAGGTATTTAGACTCAAGAAGGTCTGTTTGCAAAGACTGCAGAATGGAGGTATGCTCCGGAAGCCAGCAAGACTTCGAATAAGTAGGTTGTATCAAGGCATACAGTGGCTTAATACGCTGGGCGTATTCGGGAATATATGTACGTCCGAAGTTCAGAAAACCCAGCAAAGACTGAAGCTTCTTCAGATTAGTAGGAGGGCACAGAAGTGCACATTTCTCCAGAAAATGGGGGCTAAACCCTTACCTTCATTGTTGAGCTCATAGCCCAAGAACAAAACGGTAAATTCAGCAATATGAGATTTGGCAAAGTTAATTTTGTATCCCTGAACCGCGAATTCAAGAATAATGCGGTCTACTCGGGTCAGATGCGGAAACAATTCGTCGTCCGTCAGATAAATGTCATCCACATACGAACAGGCGTCTGGATCTATGCCGTCTAACAAAGAGACAACACGAGCGGCGAACACGCCTGGACTATTTTTGTAGCCCATAGGAAGACGCCTGAATTTGAACATTTTACCACCGGAAGTAAAAGCACACCATTGGCCACTTTCCGGGGCTAAGTTGTGCGTGTAGAATCCATTTGAAAGGTCAAGTGTCGTTTTATATTTTTTACGAACAAGACTGTCTACAAGCGCCGAACTATGGGTATTTTGCACCGCGAAGGTCCGGCAATGTGAGTTCAAATGCCGGTAATCCAATACTAAGCGGTACGATCCATCGGGTTTAGAAACCGCGAAAAGGGGATTGTTCATAGGTGATACACAGGGTTCAATTACTCCCTGATATTCCAACTGAGTCAGAATTTCGGAAACGTGGCCTTTGGCTTCACGTTTTATGGGATATTGGGGTTGTGGCTGCGGTAGTGACCGCAAAGGTATTTCATGGGGGAGAATCTTCGTCCCAACCCACGTGATTGCGGAATAACGCCGGAGCCAGGGACACAGCCCACTCTGCTGCTAGAGCCTCCGCTTTGTCCTTTGGGACATGTCGAGAAAAGCTCGGAAGGATTACCTCCTCCCCTCTACGTGCAGCAAGAACGAATGGGGGTGGCCAATCCGCCTCTGCTAACAAAATGTCATATGAAGAGGTCAGATTTTCCCAAAAAATCCCTTTAATTACACGCTGTATATCACCTTCAATTTGGATGACAATATTAAACAGTCTGTCAGGGGGTGCCACTCTGGTGTCTGCTGTTTCAACAGTAATGAATGTTTCAGTTGCTGTCGCCTCCATATGAGGACGTAGCGCCTCCCGCACTATGGTAACTTCCGCGGCGCTGTCTAGGAGGGTTACTGCCCACGTCCAATTCAGGAGTCTCGTTCTCACCGTCTGTGGCATATTTCGCTGTTACAGCGGCAACTTTCTTCTTCTGAAATTGTGGTCGAAAACGTTGAGCGTCTTCCTCTTTTCCTCTGACTTGTTGTCGAGGCTGGTCTCGTCCCTGTGGGGCCTCACGGGCCCTTCCTCTATCCTGGCGGTCTCCTCCACCGGCCTGTGACGAAGTCTGTGCCTGTGAAGAACGAGGAGAACGCGTATCAGGGATTTGAAACCTATCCGGTGACTTAATTCTCGCTCTATCGCGTAAATCATAAGTGCGTTCAGAAGAAACTGAAGCCGGGGATGCGCCTCGCGACCCCGGCTTTTTTGTTGCTTACCCTGTTTTTTCAGCCTCCAGCTCTTTTTAGTGAAGACTGGTTTCTCATCTTTCTCAGATTGAGATTTGGTTTGTTGCTGTTGTGGTTGCGATTGTGTTTGCTGTTTTGCAAAAGGCTTGTTACCCAGGCTGTTTCTACCAATAGTTTTGTAAGCCTGGGTAATAATTTTCGGTAATTCGCGAGGCTTGTCCAATTCTGGGACTAAAGCCAAAGCGTTAGCTACTTGAAAGTTCACTGCATCGCCCTTGACATTCGCAAGGATCAGCTCAGCTACTACTTCAAACACTCCCACCAGTCTCATCCCTAATTCCACGGCCGCTTCAGGGCCATGTTCGTCCTGTACTTTTTTAATTACAGAGGGGAGAACAGTCATGGAAGGAGTACCAAAACATTTAGAATATACTGCTGCGAATACCTTACCCCAGTTGTCACATGCTGTCAACTCGGGAATTAAGTCTTTTGGCAAACTAATCGTTAAAATACGATGTTTATCCACTGGAGTTGTATGTGGAAAAACTGCCTCCAACTGATCAAACTTTTCTGCAAGCCAATAAGGAAAATCATCCTTATTTTGTGGCCGTTTGCCCATCACAGAATTCACCATGACGGGACTTATGGTCACTCCGCCTGCAGCAGCTGGTTGGCCGGCAACTCCAGGAGCGGCTCCATGGAGGCTGCCTGTAACATACCGCACTAAAGCTCGATGCACCTGCACCAAGGCCGCATACATAGTGCGCAGTTCCGCGACTGGTATTGTCATATAACGCGGATGTGGGGTGTACCCGGCCAAAACAGGCCAAGTGGCCCCCTCAATTGATAAGGGGCCTAAACGAACCGTGGTTGTCGGTTGTGGGAGGGCGCCATTAAACCAAACACGGTGTTGCCAAGCCGTGAGCGGTACTTCAAGATTAGTATAAGGTCTATAGACAGCAGGAACAGCGGTGGGTTCATATTCATGGAACAGATTATCGTTCACGTTCACCGCTGGAAAAGTGATCCAAGAGTAGAACACTTCAAAGTGGAAAGCCGGATCGGCTTGAACCACAAAGACTAGTTCAACTCCCGCGTCTGGCACTCCATACACCCGTAAGTGATCCCGGAGTGCTGTGCGGCTATGCGCCGCTATGTCTATACCCGCCATTACTAACGGGTCGATTCAACAATCTTACACGAGGCAGCACAAAAAGGGTTATATTTAAGAAACCTTTTTTAATAACATCAAGCTTGAAAGAACCTACAAAATCTGTAATATAGGAGGTATCACTGTCACACACGCTTCCGGAAGCGTATGTGAGGGTATTGTGGACAAGCACAAGTACTACTCAAGCGTCTCGCAAGTAAGCTGCCCCACTCGTTGGTCGCGCCATGTCATAAGGTTTCTGCACATACAGAGCTATGCACAGGATAATAGGACCTTGGAATATAGTGGTGAGCCAACTATAGACCTTAGCACCCAAAACCCCAACCCAACTAGCCTTAGCGTCCCATTAGCACTAATGTACCAATGATTAGACAACCTAGAACACGGTATCTCTCTCTCACCCAGGACTCGCAGAGGCAAGAACACTCTTTCGTCACACTCGTACCTGTCCACAACATGCGTAAGAAGAGACACTGTATAGTTCAAAATATTTATTTCAACTTACGTGCTCTAAGATACAGTACACGTGTCAGTACTAATAGCATAATACATATGAATAATATAATCAGCATAGTTACTACTCCATAGAATACGAACGGGGAAAGCATCTCATAAAGCAGTGGATATATGTCTAACTAACATTACCACCCTCCCCGTGCTGGAAGCCAGTTTATTATGATAATAGAAGACCTTTGGGCTTTGACTAGCGAACCCCCATACCTCAGTCTCTAGATGCAAAACTACATCAGCATACAATCACAGCTCTTCTCTCTGGAAAGTTCGTCTCCAAGTGCTCTCTAGAGCAGGCGACCGCATTATTAAAAGCACACTAATTTCTCAATGGCAGCTGTACATGGTGTTATGTCTAGGTGCGAGGGACGGGCCAAATCAGTAGGAACCAGGGATTTGTTATTCGACCTTGTAACTGTTGTTCAGACTGAGCCCAAAAGGGAATAGGAGAAAAGGTGAGAAACAGAAAATGCAGACAGTTGTAAAATAACTTGGCAGTAGCAGAGGGCGACAGAACAACAGTTTAAGAGTAACGTGCGCAAAAAGTCATCATGGCAGCCAGGCCTGCGCCAACGTAGCCAGGCAGGCCATGAGCCACAAGACAAGGGGAGTCACAATGGACCCATACCCCTTCACAAACCTCCTGTAGTACCCAGTCAAGCCAAGGAATTCCCTGACTTGAGTCTGGGTTGTGGGAGCTTCCCAGTCCAGGATGGCCTGGATCTTGGGTTGTAAGGGTTGTACCTGGCCTCCACCAACAAGGTGGCCCAAGTACACCACAGTGCCCTGCCCTATCTGGCATTTGGATGCCTTGATAGTTAGGCCTGCAGTTTGCAGGGCCTTCAAAACCTTCCCAAGGTGGATCAGGTGATCCTGCCAGGTGGAGCTAAAGACAGCAATATCATCAAGATAAGCTGCACTAAAGGACTCCAATCCAGCAAGGACTTGATTCACCAACCTCTGGAAGGTGGCAGGGGCATTCTTTAACCCAAAAGGCATCACAGTGAACTGATAGTGCCCATCAGGTGTGGAGAATGCTGTCTTTTCTTTTGCTCCTGGGGCCATGCCAATCTGCCAGTACCCTACAGTTAAGTCAAAGGTACTGAAAAAATTGGCTGCCCCTAGTTTGTCTATCAACTCATCTGCTCTTGGAATGGGGTGAGCATCTGTCTTGGTGACAGAGTTGAGCCCTCTATAGTCCACACAGAACCTCATTTCTCTCTTTCCACCCTGTGGATAAGGTTTGGGGACCAGAACCACTGGGCTGGCCCAGGGGCTCTCAGAGGGTTCAATAACCCCTAACTCCAACATCTTGCTGACCTCAGCTTTGATGCTTTCCTTGACTTGGTCTGACTGTCGATAGATCTTGTTCTTGACAGGTGCACTGTCACCAGTGTCCACATCATGGGTACACCAGTTTGTCAACCAGGGGTCAGGGAAAAGAGGCTAGCATACTGCTGCAAGACTTGCTTGCAGTCAGCCTGCTGTTGGGTAGAGAGGGTGTCTGAAAAGACCACTCCATCTACTGACCCATCTTTTGGGCTGTAGGAGAGGAGATCAGGGAGAGGTTCACTCTCTGCTTCCTGTTCCTCATCAGTCACCATCAGCATGGTGATGTCAGCCCTGTCATTGTGAGAGCTTAAGGCGGTTCACATGGATAACCCTTTTGGGTGTCCTGCTAGTGCCCAGGTCAACTAAGTAAGTGACCTCACTCTTTTTCTCCAGGATAGGGTAAGGGCCACTCCATCTGTCCTGGAGTGCCCTTGGTGCCACTGGCTCCAAAACCCACACCTGTTGCCCAGGTTGAAATTCAACCAGTGCAGCTTTTGGTCATACCAGTGCTTCCGAAGCTCCTGGCTGGCCTCAAGATTCTTGGATGCCTTTTCCATGTACTCAGCCATTCTGGACCTTAGGCCAAGTACATAGTCCACAATGTCTTGCTTGGGTTCCTGGAGAGGCCTCTCCCAACCCTCTTTCACAAGACAGAGTGGTCCCCTCACAGGGTGACCAAACAGAAGTTCAAAGGGGGAAAACCCCTACTCCCTTCTGTGGCACCTCTCTGTAAGCGAAAAGCAGGCATGGCAACAGGACATCCCATCTCCTTTTGAGTTTTTCAGGGAGTCCCATGATCATGCCCTTTAATGTCTTGTTGAACCTCTCAACAAGGCCATTGGTTTGTGGATGGTATGGTGTAGTAAACTTGTACTGCACTCCACACTCCTTCCACATGTGCTTCAGGTAAGCAGACATGAAGTTGGAACCTCTGTCTGAAACCACCTCCTTAGGAAACCCTACCCTGGTGAAGACACCCAGGAGGGCCTTGGCTACTGCAGGAGCTGTAGTAGTCCTAAGTGGAATTGCTTCAGGGTACCTAGTAGCATGATCCACTACTACTAGAATGAACTTGTTCCCTGAGGCTGTGGGAGGTTCAAGTGGACCCACAATGTCCACACCTACCCTTTCAAAGGGCACCTCCACCACAGGCAGTGGTATGAGGGGGGCCTTTGGGTGGCCACCTGTCTTGCCACTGGCCTGACAGGTGACACAGGAGCTGACATACTCCTTCGCCTTTTGGTGCATCTGGGGCCAGTAAAAGTGACTAACTAGCCTTTTCCAAGTTTTGGTTTGCCCCAGATGTCCAGCTAGGGGGATGTCATGAGCCAAAGTTAGGAGGAACTCCATGTACTTCTGTGGCACTACCACCTTCCTGGTGGCTCCAGGAGTGGGGTTTCTTGCCTCAGTGTACAGTAATCCCTCTTCCCAATAGGCTCTGTGGGTACCACTGACATCTCCCTTTGCTTCTTAAACAGTTTGCTGCCTCAGACTTTCAAGAGTGGGATAGTCTTGCTGACCCTGGCACAGCTCTTCCCTAGAGGGTCCCCCTGGGCCTAAGAGTTCAACCTGGTAAGGGTCAAGCTCCATGGGCTCAGTTCCCTCTGGGGTGTCCAAGTCCTCTCCCTGAGGAGAGGGGTCCTGAGAGGTTTTCTGTACAGAAGCTGGTTCCCCAGTCTTCTTACCTTTTCTCTTGGTTGGTTGTGCCATACTTTCAGGCTCCAAACCTACTTTTTCACCCTTCCTCTTGCTCTGTGCTCTGGTTTGCACACACACCAATTCAGGGATACCCAGCATGGCTACATGGGTCTTTAGCTCAACCTCAGCCCAGGCTGAGGTTTCCAGGTCATTTCCTAGCAGACCTGCAGCTGGTAATTTCTGAGAGACCACTACCTGTTTCAGGCCAGTAACGCCCCCCAGCCTAATGTCACCAAAGCCATTATATGATTAGTGGTAACACTGTCAGCATTGGTGACTGGGTAGGTTTTCCCAATCAAGTATTGCTCAGGGGAAATCAGTGTGTCTCTCACCATAGTGACACTGGCACCTGTATCCCTCAGAGCTTCTATCCTAGTTCCATTAACCCAGGGGTATTGTAAATACTTCTTTAAGTTGGGTGGCCACACAGCCACAGTGGCAAACTCAACTTCCCCTTCTGACACTAGAACTGCTTCAGTGTGCATCCTGATTTGCTCTGGGCACACTGTTGATCCCATCTGTAGACTTGCCACCCCAGGTGTAGCTGTACTGGTTGCCTTAGGGGCTTGGTTGTGGGGGCAAGATCTATCTACAGTTAAGTGTCCCAACTTTTTACAGTTATTACACCAGGCCTTTGTGGGATCAAAGTTCTTCCCCCTATAAGGCTGAGGCACATAGGGAGTAGTTTGGGACCCACCCCCCTGTACAGGTTTTTGGGGCCCTTTAGAAGACTAACACTTTTTATCTCGGGGATTCTCACCACCTTTCCCCTGGGGAGGTTTTGTAACCACCTTCTTCTGGTCACCCCCATTGGTTGTCCTTGTCACCCTAGTCTTGACCCAGTGGTCTGCCTTCTTTCCCAATTCTTGGGGAGAAATTAGACCTAGGTCTACCAAATGCTGATGCAACTTTTCATTTGTGCAATTACTTAGTATATGTTCCTTCATAAACAAATTGTAAAGTCCAGAAAAATCATGCACATTGTGTCCAGCTAGCCAACCATCCAGTGTCTTTACTGAGTAGTCTACGAAGTCAATCCAGGACTGGGTCTGGGTTTTGTGAGCCCCCCTGAATCTAATTCTATACTCCTTAGTGGTGAGCCCAAATCCCTCAATCAGAGTCTTCTTCATGAGGTCATAGGACCCTGCATCTGGCCCAGAGAGGGTCAGAAGCCTGTCTCTGCAGTTACCAGAGAACAGTTCCCACAGGAGTGCCGCCCAGAGAGGTTTCTTTATTTCACAAGCCCTCTCAAAGGCTGTGAACCATTTGGTGATGTCATTATCTTCCTCAAATTTAGGGACAATCCCTTTGGGGATTTTAGGATCAGAAGTTTCCTCCCTATCCTTAGTTTTATTGTTGCTGCCACCATTGATGGGTGCTAAACCCATCTCCTGTCTTTCCTTCTCTAGAGCCAGGAGTCTGGTCTCTAGGTCCAGTCTTTTAGCCAACCTTGCTAAAGGCTGTCCTCCTCACTGAGGCTATCCTCAGTGTCCTCTCTGGGACCTGAACCACCTAGGTGGCCCCTAGGTCCCCAGAGGTTAACTCTTGGAAATGAGGGTGCAGTGACCCTGTCTTCCCTAGGAAGGTGTGGAGGTGGGTTACCATCTCCATCCTCCTCACTCCCTTCCTCCTCTGGTTGGTCATCACCATGCTCAGAGGGGTGGGCCTTGGCATACTCAGCCAGGAGCTCCTGGAGCCCTTGTTTGGTTGGATGCTGGCCCATTGGTATTTTTTTAAGTTTGCATAAGGACCTTATCTCTTTGAAAGACAAATGAAGATAAGGGGTGAGGTCGAGCTCCTCAACCATGTCCTGTATGTCATTATTATTTTCACTAATAGCTGGGTTATTTTCTTGAGACATTCTAACAAAAAGTTCTAACCCCTCTACCCTTGACTATAGTGACTTTTTATTTTCTGAAAATTCTAAAGTGACTTAAGCAAGGCCCTAACAAGACTTTTAGTAATTTGGTAGAAAATGCCAATTTGAAAAAATCTGAATTCTAAAGGCAATTTAAGAGTTCTGTCGTGTGATCAGATGGTAACCAAGTAGTCCAACAAATGCAAGTTTGTATCCCACCGCTGATCCACTAATGTAAGAAAGTGGCTCTGTATATACTGCACCAAAGTAAGGTTCAGTGTGCACAGAGTCCACAGTCCCCAGAGGTTTGGCAGAGGCTAAAGTTAGATATAACCTTACTCTCTAAAGTGGTAGCTTGGTCGAGCAGTAAGGCAGTATCAGAGGACAGTGTAAAGCATTTGTTGTACACACTCAGTCAGCAAATGGTCTCACACACTCAAGAACTGAACTCTAGGCCAATTGTTTTGTATATAAAAATATATAGTTGTTTTATTTTAGAACCAACAATAGGTATCAAAATACTTTCTCAGAATCAAATGCTGTAGTTGTATACTTTCAATTTACAATAGACTTGTAAAGGCAATTGTTACAGTTGTTGCAATGGGCAACACAATTTCAACACAATGTTAACATTGAGCTCAATGGAGAATTTTAAGTAAATGCGATATAAATTACTTTACGTATGATTTTCTTACTCAGGGCTGGATCCTGGATTCAGCCCTGGTGCATTTCCTGTAAACAGTTGAAAGAATTCGTTTTTGTTACACAGGCGATTTTTAGGGAATATTTGTAAGTTTCAAGAATCGACACACAAGAATTTTTGGAGAAAACCAGGCAATGTTATCCTATGGAGAAAAATCAGGTTATCGGTAAGTACAGTTGTATTTGCTTTTTAGGGTCAGTGCTGGGCACCAAGATCCAGCACTGGGATCTCTCCTGATAACAGGTGAGTAATTTCGTTTTCGGTAATCGGACGATTTTTAGTGAATATTTCAATGTTTCAAAACTCGACACTTAGAAGAAATTTCAGTGTAAACCAGTCAATGTTACCCTATGGAGAAAATGTAGGTTATCGGCTTTCAGGTAAGTACTCGACTGGCAGAGTTAAGGTTCTGGGCATAGACTCAGGGGTCCCCCAGGGTCAGGTAGGTACAGCTGGTACACCCTCAGCGGCACAGGGGCGGCCGGGTGCAGTGTGAGTTAGGCCCAATGTTAGCCTATGGCGGGCAGGGGGCCTTTGGTTGGTGGCTGCTGGCAAGCAGGCCACACGGCTGTGGGAGCTGGGCTCCTGGTCACTTACCCAGGGCAAGTGGGGAAGTAGAGTAGGATAGTTGTTGCACTCCCAGGGGCACTCGGGCGGCTGGGTGCAGGGTGCTTTTGAGCCGTCGGGCGCTCAATGGATTTCAATGGAGAAGCTGGAAACTGAACTAAGGCTGCAAGCTCGGGCACGGAGATTCTTCAGGTGCGACCACCACTTTGAGGGGTAAGTTGGGTAGTTGGAGGATAGGTAGGCACCCCGGAGTTGGGCACAGGGGGCCGCAGGGCGCCGGGTGCAGGGGTGTCTTTTCGCGTCGGGAAATCTTACCCTCTGCTGGTCGCGGTTGGAGGGGGCCCAGGTTCTGAGGCTGCAGGCGTCGTCAGGATCGTCGAGGAGGGTCCTTGGGTGCTGGATTCTTGGTCACAGTCGCCGGGGGACGTCCTCGTGGTCTTTGTCCACTCAGGCACAGGCCGGGCTCGGCGGCTGCAGAGTGTGCTGGAGTCGCGGTTCCTGGCTGGCACCAGGGGTTTGTTACTTGCTTTTGAGCAGTACCACTGCTCGTGGAGTCCCAGTTCTTTTAGAGTCACAATGCAGTCAGGTCCTCCGGGGTTTTCGAGGTTGCTGACCACTGGAGACGCCGGGGTTTAGCAGGAGCAGGTTCGAGGGTCGACAGGCCTGTAGGGCTGGGGCCAAGCCAGTTGGTGTCGTCCTCTTGTGAGCAGCTGCACGGCAGGTCTTCTTTCTTCTTGTTCTTCTTGCTTGTTTCGAATTCGGGATCTGAGGAAGGAAGGTTCAGGGTGCCCCTAAATACTAAATTTAGGGGTGTTATAGGTAGGTAAAGGGCATGGACCAATGGGTCCCTTCCCTAGGGTGGGTACACCCCCTATCCTTCCACTCTCCAGTGGGAGGGGGGCAGGAGCGTAGTCCTGATTGGGCAGGGCTCCCCATCTTCAAGATGGCAAGAGCCCGGAGATGTGCTTCACCTCGCCTCCCCCACCTGAGGGGTGGGGTTGGCATAGGCTGGCACACCCCCTTTCCTTCCTTGGTGTTTCCTGCCAGTCTTCCCACCAGAGTGGGGGCTAGAACCAGTGGGGACCAGTTGCTGAGTACAGCAAGTGGTCTGGGGAAGCTCACAAAGGCGGTATGCCTTTGAAGCTTCCCCCTGCCCATCCTGGGGGAGGAGACCTAGCACCTTGCCCAGGACGTGCATTGTTGCAGGCCCGGGAGAGCGGATGGCTCTCTACCCAGGCGTCCAGCAACATGTCTGCTGGGTTGCAGCCTAGGCAGCCTCTCAGACAGGACATGGATTGTGGGTTAGGTTCAGGGGGCAACTCTTAGTTGCCCTCTGTCGTGCATCTTACATTAAATAGGAGTCTGAGACCTTAACCAGTAGGCCACAGTGACTCATGTTTGCACTGCATGAAAACCTATATATAACATTTGAATGAAACACTCCAGTGTATGCATTGCCATAGGTTAGAGTTCACCAATGGATTAAGAGTCAGAGTCCTTAACCAGTACGCCAGAGTGACTCATGAGTAATCGTGCCGAAAACTGATATATGACATTCAGATCAAACACTACAGTGTATGCAGTGCCATAGGTTAGAGTTCACCTATGTTGACATAATTGACAGTGTTGAATGGAAGGAAAGAGGGACAAAGAGAGAAAAAGAAAGCTAGACAGAGTGAGAGAGAAGATTTGTATTCTTTGGGGTAAGATGAACTCATTTAGAGAGATATTCAAACAGGGTGAAAAGAAAAACATTTATCAAAGAAATTCCCATTGCTTTTATTTTTGACTGAGGACTCACAACAAGTGAAACACCAAGATTTGAACACATAACCATTGGATTAAGAGTCAG
Organism: Calotriton arnoldi; assembly: GCA_963921515.1. Lineage (NCBI taxonomy): Eukaryota > Metazoa > Chordata > Amphibia > Caudata > Salamandridae > Calotriton > Calotriton arnoldi. The sequence continues at coordinate 397,401 of CAWUFW010003818.1, forward strand.
AGATTTTAACCACTAGGCCACAGAGACTAATGAGTAATATTCACAAAAACTTATATATGACATTCGGATCAAACACTCCAGTGTATGCAGTGCCATGGGTTAGAGTTCACCTATGTTGACATCATTGACAGTGCTGATTGGAAGGAAAGAGGGACAGAGAGAGAAATAGAAAGCCAGACAGAGGGAGAGAGAAGATGTGTATTCTTTGGGGTAGGATGAACTCATTTAGATATATATTCAAACAAGGTGAAAAAAAAACATTTATCCAAGGAATTACCATTGCTTTAGTTTTTGACTGAGGACTCACAACCAGTGAAACACCAAGATTTGATTACATAAACCTTGGAATCAGAGACCTTAACCAGAGGCCACAGTGACTCATAAGTACTCTCTACAAAAACGTATATATGATATTCGGATCAAACACTCCAGTGTATACAGTGGTGTAGGTTAAAGTTCACTTATGTTGACTTCATTGACAGTGTTGAATGGAAGGAAAGAGGGCCTCCACGACCTGGGCCCAAAGTACCTCAACGACCGCATGTCCTTCTACACGCCCACACGCCAGCTACGATCAACCAGCCACGCCCTCGCCACCGTACCACGCATCCGCAGAACCACCGCCGGAGGAAGATCCTTCTCCTACCTGGCGGCCAAGACCTGGAACTCCTCCCCACTCACCTTCGGCGAACCCAGGACCATCTCGCCTTCAGGAAGCAGCTCCAAGACCTGGCTGTTCGAGCAGTAACTTACCCCTCCCCAGCGCCTTGAGACCCTCCCGGGTGAGTAGCGCGCTCTATAAATGCCGTGATTGATTGATTGAACTAGGCCACAGTGACTTCATACACCTGTGGTCGAAAACTTATATATGACATTCGGATCAAACACTCCAGTGTATACAGTGCCATAGGTTAGAGTTCACCTATGTTGACATTATTGACAGTGTTGAATGGATTGAAAGAGGGACAGAGAGAGAAAAAGAAAGCCAGACAGAGGGAGAGAGAAGATTTGTATTCTTTGGGGTAGGATGAACTCATTTAGATATATATTCAAACAAGGCGAAAAGAAAAACATTTATCAAAGAAAATAACATTACCTTACTTTTTGGCTGAGGACTCACAAAGAGTGAACCACCCGGATTTGAACACATAACCTTTGGGTTAAAAGTCAGAGACCTTAACAACTAGGACACACTGACTCCTGCCAACTGTGGTCAAAAACGTATATATGACATTTCGGATCAAACACTCCAGTGTATACAGTGCCATAGGTTAGAGTTCACCTACGTTGACATTATTGACAGTGTTGAATGGATTGAAAGAGGGACAGAGAGAGAAAAAGAAAGCCAGACAGAGGGAGAGAGAAGATTTGTATTCTTTGGGGTTAGATGAACTCATTTAGAGAGATATTCAAACAAGGCGAAAAGAAAAACAATAATCAAAGACAGATCCATTAGCATAATTTTTGACTGAGGACTCACAACCAGCGAAACTCAAGGATTTGAACACTTAACCTTTGGAATAAAAGTCAAAGACCTTAACCACTAGGCTACAGTGACTCCTTATTGCTGCTCCCAAAAAGTTATATATGACATTCCGATCAAACACTGCAGTGTATGCAGTGCCGTACGTTAGAGTTCACCTATGTTGACATCATTGACAGTGTTGAATGAAAGGAAAGAGAGACAGCGAGAGAAGAAGAAAGCCTGACAGAGGGAGAGAGAAGATTTGTATTCTTAGGGGTAAGATGAACTCATTTAAAGAGATATTCAAACAAGGCGAAAAGAAAAAAATATATCAAAGAAATCACCATTGCACTAATTTTTGACTGAGGACTCACAACCAGTGAAACACCAGGATTTGAACACATAACCTTCGGAGTAAGAGTCCAAGACCTTAACCACTACACCACAATGACTCATAATTGCTGTGCTCAAAAACATATATTTGACAATAGGATCAAACACTCCAGTGTATTTAGTGCCGGAGGTTAGAGTTCACCTATGTTGACATCATTGACAGTGTTTAACGAAAGAAAAGAGGGACAGAGAGAGAAAAAGAAAGCCAGACAGAGGGAGGGAGACAGAACATTTGTATTCTTTAGGGTAAGACAAACTTGTAATGAGAGATAGTCAAACTAGGAGAAATGAAAAATATTTTCCAACATATCAGAGAAAGTACCATTGCCTATAATTTTACCTCAAAAACTACAACTGTTAAAACCCCAGTATTTGGACATATAACCTTTGGAATAAGAGTCAGACACCTTAACCACTAGCCCACAGTAACGCATGAGCACTCTGCACAAAAAGTTAAATATAACATTTGAATGAAACTCTCCAGTGAATGCAGTGCCACAGGTTAGAGTTCACCTATTTTGACATCATTGACAGTGTTGAATGGAAGGAAAGAGGGACAGAGAGAGAAAAAGAAAGCCAGACAGAGGGAGAGAGAAGATTTGTATTCTTTGGGGTAAGATGAACTCATTTAGAAAGATATTCAAACAAGGCGAAAAGAAAAACATTTATCAAAGAAAATAACATTACCTTACTTTTTGGCTGAGGACTCACAAAGAGTGAACCACCCGGATTTGAACACATAACCTTTGGGTTAAAAGTCAGAGACCTTAACAACTAGGCCACAGTGACTGATGATTGCCATGTTCAAAAACTTATATTTGATATTCGGATCACACACTCTAGTAAATGTAGTGCCATAGGTTAGAGCTCACCTATGTTGACATCATTGACAGTGTTGAATGGAAGGAAAGAGGGACAGAGAGAGAAAAAGAAAGCCAGACAGAGGGAGAGAGAAGATTTGCAATCTTTCGGGTATGACATACTTGTAAAGAGAGATAGGCAAACTAGGGAGAAATGAAAAATATTTTACAACATTTATCAAAGAAAATACCATTGCCTATAATTTTACCTCAAAAACCACTACCATTGCAACAACAGGATTTGAACACATAACCTTTGGAGTAGGAGTCTGAGACCTTAACCGTCAGGTCACAGAGACTGATGAGTAATAATCACGAAAACTTATATATGAAATTCGGATCAAACACTCCAGTGTATGCAGTGCCATGGGTTAGAGTTCACCTATGTTGACATCATTGACAGTGCTGATTGGAAGGAAAGAGGGACAAAGAGAGAAAAAGAAAGCCAAACAGAGTGAGAGAGAAGAGTTGTATTCTTTGGGGGAAGATGAACTCAGTTAGAGAGATATTCAAACAAGGCGGAAAAAAAACATTTATCAAAGAAAGTAAAATTGCCTAAATTTTTGACTGGGAACTCACCATCACTAAAACACCTCAATTTGAACAGATGACCATTGGAGTAAGAGTACGAGAACTTAACCAACAGGCCACATTGACTCGTAAATTTTGTGCTCAAAAACTTATATATGACATTCTGATCAAGAACTCCAGTGTATGCAGTGCTATAGGTTAGAGTTCACCAATCTTCGCTTCATTGACAGTGTTGAATTGAAGGAAAGAGGGACAGAGAGAGAGAAAAAGAAAGCTTGACAGAGGGAGAGAGAAGATTTGTATTCTTTGGGGGTAGGATGAACTCATTTAGATATAAATTCAAACAAGGTTAAAAGAAAAACATTTATATAAGGAATTATAATTGCTTTAATTTTTGAGTGAGGACTCTCAACCAGTGGAACACCAGGATTTGAATATATAACCTTTGGATTAAGAGTCAGAGTCCTTAACCAGTACGCCTGAGCGACTCATGAGTAATCTTGCCGAAAACTGATAAATGACATTCGGATCAAACACTACAGTGTATGCAGTGCCGTAGGTTAGAGTTCACCTATGTTGACATAATTGACAGTGTTGAATTGAAGGAAAGAGGGACAAAGAGAGAAAAAGAAAGCTAGACAGAGTGAGAGAGAAGATTTGAATTCTTTGGGGTAAGATGAACTCATTTAGAGAGATATTCAAACAAGGTGAAAAGAAAAACATTTATCAAAGAAATTACCATTGCTTTTATTATTGACTGAGGACTCACAAAAAGTGAAACACCAGGATTTGAACACATAACCATTGGAATAAGAGACCTTAACCACTAGGCCACAGAGACTGATGAGTAATAATCACGAAAACGTATATATGACATTCGGATCAAACACTCCAGTATATGCAGTGCTGTAGGTTAGAGTTCACCTATGTTGACATCATTGACAGTGTTGAATGGAAGGAAAGATGGATAGAGAGAGAAAAAGAAAGCCAGACAGAGGGAGAGAGAAGATTTGTATTCTTTGGGGTAGGATGAACTCATTTAGATATATATTCAAACAAGGCGAAAAGAAAAACATTTATCAAAGAAATTAACATTGCTTAAATTTTTCTCTGTGGATTCACAGCCAGGTAAATACCAGGATTTGAACAGATAATCTTTGGAGTAAGAGTCAGAAACCTTAACCACTAGGCCACAGTGACACATGAGTGATATCCATTAAAACCTATATATGACATTCGGATCAAACACTCCGGTGTTGGCTGTGCCGTAGGTTGGAGATCACCTATGTTGACATTATTGACAGTATTGAATGGAAGGAAAGAGGGACAGAGAGAGAAAAAGAAAGCCAGACAGAGGGAGAGAGAAGATTTGTATTCTTTAGGGTTATACATACTTATAAAGAGAGATATTCAAACTAGGAGAAATGAAAAATATTTTCCAACATTTATCAGAGAAGGTACCATTGCCTATAATTTTACCTCAAAAACCACAGCCATTGAAACGTCAGGATTTGCACACATAACCTTTGGAGTAAGAGTCAGAGACCTTAAACACTAGGCCACAGTGACTAATGTGTGATAGCCACGAAAACGTATATATGACATTCGGATCAAACACTCCAGTGTATGCAGCGCCGTAGGTTAGAGTTCACCTATGTTGACATCATTGACAGTGTTGAATGGAAGGAAAGAGAGACAGAGAGAGAAGAAGAAAGCCTGACAGAGGGAGAGAAAAGATTTGCATTCTTATGGGTAAGATGAACTGATTTAGAGAGATATTCAAACAAGGCGAAAAGAAAAACATTTATCAAAGAAATTACCATTGTGTTAATTTTTGACTGAGGACTCACAAACAGTGAAACACCAGGATTTGAACACATACCCTTTGGAGAATGAGTCAGAAATCTTAACCACTAGGCCACAGTGACTCATCAGTGACTGCCACGAAAACTTATATATGACATTCGGATCAAACTCTCCAGTATATGCAGTGCCCTAGGTTAGAGTTCAGCTATGTTGACATCATTGACAGTGTTGAATGGAAGGAAAGAGGGACAAAGAGAGAAAAAGAAAGCCAAACAGAGTGAGAGAGAAGATTTGTATTCTTTGGGGTAGGATGAACTCATTTAGATATATATTCAAACAAGGCGAAAAGAAAAACATTTATCAAAGAAATTAACATTGCTTAAATTTTTCTCTGTGGATTCACAACCAGGTAAATACCAGGATTTGAACAGATAATCTTTGGAGTAAGAGTCAGAAACCTTAACCACTAGGCCACAGTGACACATGAGTGATATCCATTAAAACCTATATATGACATTCGGATCAAACACTCCGGTATTGGCTGTGCCGTAGGTTGGAGATCACCTATGTTGACATTATTGACAGTATTGAATGGAAGGAAAGAGGGACAGAGAGAGAAAAAGAAAGCCAGACAGAGGGAGAGAGAAGATTTGTATTCTTTAGGGTTATACATACTTATAAAGAGAGATATTCAAACTAGGAGAAATGAAAAATATTTTGCAACATTTATCAGAGAAGGTACAATTGCCTATAATTTTACCTCAAAAACCACAACCATTGAAACGTCAGGATTTGCACACATAAACTTTGGAGTAAGAGTCAGAGACCTTAAACACTAGGCCACAGTGACTAATGTGTGATAGCCACGAAAACGTATATATGACATTCGGATCAAACACTACAGTGTATGCAGCGCTGTAGGTTAGAGTTCACCTATGTTGACATCATTGACAGTGTTGAATGGAAGGAAAGAGAGACAGAGAGAGAAGAAGAAAGCCTGACAGAGGGAGAGAGAAGATTTGCATTCTTATGGGTAAGATGAACTGATTTAGAGAGATATTCAAACAAGGCGAAGAGAAAAACATTTATCAAAGAAATTACCATTGTGTTATTTTTTGACTGAGGACTCACAACCAGTGAAACACCAGGATTTGAACACATAACTTTTGGAGTATGAGTCAGAAATCTTAACCACTAGGCCACAGTGACTCATCAGTGACCACCACGAAAACTTATGTATGACATTCGGATCAAACTCTCCAGTATATGCAGTGCCCTAGGTTAGAGTTCAGCTATGTTGACATCATTGACAGTGTTGAATGGAAGGAAAGAGGGACAAAGAGAGAAAAAGAAAGCCAAACAGAGTGAGAGAGAAGAGTTGTATTCTTTAGGGTAAGATGAACTCATTTAGAGAGATATTCAAACAAGGCGGAAAAAAAACATTTATCAAAGAAAGTACCATTGCCTAAATTTTTGACTGGGAACTCACCATCACTACAACACCTGAATTTGAACACTTGACCATTGGAGTAGGAGTCCGAGAACTTAACCAACAGGCCACATTGACTCGTAAATTTTGTGCTCAAAAACGTATATATGACATTCTGATCAAGAACTCCAGTGTATGCAGTGCTATAGGTTAGAGTTCACCAATCTTCGCTTCATTGACAGTGTTGAATAGAAGGAAGGAGGGACAGAGAGAGAAAAAGAAAGCCAGACAGAGGGAGAGAGAAGATTTGACTTCTTTGGGGTAGGATGAACTCATTTAGATATATATTGAAACAAGGCGAAAAGAAAAACATTTATCAAAGAAATTAACATTGCTTAAGTTTTTGACTGAGGACTCACAAACAGTGAAATACCAGAATTTGAACAGATAACTTTTAGAGTAAGAGTCAGAGAACTTAACCACTAGGCCACAGTGACTCATGAGTTATTTTCACGAAAACCTATATATGACATTCGGATCAAACACTCCAGTGTATGTAGTGCCGTAGGTTGGAGATCACCTATGTTGACATCATTGACAGTATTAAATGGAAGGAAAGAGGGACAGAGAGAGAAAAAGAAAGCCAGACAGAGGGAGAGAGAAGACTTGTATTCTTTAGGGTTATACATAATTGTAAAGAGAGATCTTCAAATATTTTCCAACATTTAGCAGAGAAGGTACTATTGCCTATAATTTTACCTCAAAAATCACAACCATTGAAACACCAGGATTTGCATACATAACTTTTGGAGTAAGAATCAGAGACCTTAAACACTAGGCGACAGTGACTAATGAGTGATATCTACGAAAACGTATATATGACATTTGGATCAAACACTACCGTATATGCAGTGCCGTAGGTTACAGTTCACCTATGTTGATATCAATGACAGTGTTGAATGGTAGGAAAGAGGGACAGAGAGGGAAAAGGAAAGCCAGAGAATATTTGTATTCTTTTGGGAAAGACATACTTGTAAAGAGAGATATTCAAACTAGGAGAAATGAATAATATTTTCCAACATTTATCAGAGAAAGTATCATTGCCTATAATTTTCAATCAAAAACAACAACTATTGAATCCCCAGGATTTGAACAGATAATCTTTGGAGTAAGAGTCAGACAACCCAACCACTAAGCCACAGTAACTGACATGTCATCAGCATGAAAACTTAGATATGACATTCGGATCAAGCACTCCAGTGTATGTAGTGCCATTGGTTAGAGTTCACCAATGTTGACATCATTGACAGTGTTGAATGGAAGGAAAGAGGGACAGAGAGAGAAAATGAAATCCAGACAGAGATAGAGTGAAGATTTGTATTCTTTTGTGGTAGGATAAACTCATTTAGATATATATTCAAACAAGGTTAAAAGAAAAACATTTATCAAAGGAATTACCAGGGCTTTAATTTATGACTGAGGACGGTCAACCAGTGAAACACCTGGATTTGAACACATAACTTTTGGAGTAATAGACCTTTAGCACTAGGCCATAGTGACTCATAAGTGTTCTCCATGAAAACGTATATATGACATTCGGATCAAACACTGCAGTGTATGCAGTGCCGGAGGTTAGAGTTCACCTATGTTGACATCATTGACAGTGTTGAATGAAAGGAAAGAGAGACAGCGAGAGAAGAAGAAAGCCTGACAGAGGGAGAGAGAAGATTTGTATTCTTAGGAGTAAGATGAACTCATTTAGAGAGATATTCAAACAAGGCGAAAAGAAAAACATATATCAAAGAAATTACCATTGCATTAATTTTTGACTGAGGACTCACAACCAGTGAAACTCCAGGATTTGAAAACATAATCTTCAGAGTAAGAGTCCAAGACCTTAACCACTATACCACAATGACTCATGATTGCTGTGCTCAAAAACATATATTTGACAATAGGATCAAACACTCCAGTGTATTCAGTGCCATAGGTTAGAGTTCACCTATGTTGACATCATTGACAGTGTTTAACGAAAGAAAAGAGGGACAGAGAGAGAAAAAGAAAGCCAGACAGAGGGAGGGAGAGAGAACATTTGTATTCTTTAGGGAAAGACAAACTTGTAATGAGAGATAGTCAAACTAGGAGAAATGAAAAATATTTTCCAACATATCAGAGAAAGTACCATTGCCTATAATTTTACCTCAAAACTACAACTGTTAAAACACCAGTATTCGGACATATAACCTTTGGAATAAGAGTCAGACACCTTAACCACTAGCCCACAGTAACGCATGATCACTCTGCACAAAAAGTTAAATATAACATTTGAATGAAACTCTCCAGTGAATGCAGTGCCACAGGTTAGAGTTCACCTATTTTGACATCATTGACAGTGTTGAATGGAAGGAAAGAGGGACAGAGAGAGAAAAAGAAAGCCAGACAGAGGGAGAGAGAAGATTTGTATTCTTTGGGGTAAGATGGACTCATGTAGAAAGATATTCAAACAAGGCAAAAAGAAAAACTTTTGTGAAAGAAAGTACCATTGCCTTAATTTTTGACTGAGGACCGACAACCACTAAAACACCACAATTTGAATCCATAACCTTTGGAGGAAGAGTCTGAGACATTAACCACTAGGCCACAGTTACTGATGGTTGCCATGTTCAAAAACTTATATTTGATATTCGGATCACACACTCTAGTGAATGTAGTGCCGTAGGTTAGAGCTCACCTATGTTGACATCATTGACAGTGTTAAATGGAAGGAAAGAGGGACAGAGAGAGAAAAAATGCCAGACAGAGGGAGAGAGAAGATTTGTATTCTTTAGGGTAAGACATACTTGTAAAGAGAGATAGTCAAACTAGGAGAAATGAAAAATATTTTACAACATTTATCAGAGAAAGTACCATTGACTATAATTTTACCTCAAAAAGCACTACCATTGAAATACCAGGATTTGAACACATAACCTGTGGAGTTAGAGTCTGAGACCTTAACCACTAGGCCACCGTGACTCCTGTCAACTGTGGTCAAAAACTTATATATGACATTCGGATCAAACACTCCAGTGTATGCAGTGCCGTAGGTTAGAGTTCACCTATGTTGACATCATTGACAGTGTTGAACGGAAGGAAAGAGGGACAGAGAGAGAAAAAGAAAGCCAGACAGAAGGAGAGAGAAGATTTGCAATCTTTCGGGTATGACATACTTGTAAAGAGAGATAGGCAAACTAGGAGAAATGAAAAATATTTTCCAACATTTATCAAAGAAAATACCATTGCTTATAATTTTACATCAAAAACCACAACCATTGAAACATCAGGATTTGAACACATAACCTTTGGAATAGAGTCTGAGACCTTAACCAGTAGGCCACAGTGACTAATTTTGCACTCCATGAAAACCTATATATAACATTTGAATGAAACACTCCAATGTATGCATTGCCATAGGTTAGAGTTCACCAATGTTGACATCATTGACAGTCTTGAAAAGAAGGAAAGAGGGACAGAGAGAGAAAAGAAAGCTTGACAGAGGGAGAGAGAAGATTTGTATTCTTTGGGGTTAGGATGAACTCATTTAGATATATATTCAAACAAGGTTAAAAGAAAAACATTTATCTAAGGAATTATAATTGCTTTAATTTTTGAGTGAGGACTCTCAACCAGTGGAACACCATGATTTGAATACATAACCTTTGAATTAAGAGTCAGAGTCCTTAACCAGTACGCCTGAGTGACTCATGAGTAATCTTGCCGAAAACTGATATATGACATTCGGATCAAACACTACAGTGTATACAGTGCCGTAGGTTAGAGTTCACCTATGTTGACATAATTGACAGTGTTGAATTGAAGGAAAGAGGGACAAAGAGAGAAAAAGAAAGCTAGACAGAGTGAGAGAGAAGATTTGAATTCTTTGGGGTAAGATGAACTCATTTAGAGAGATATTCAAACAAGGTGAAAAGAAAAACATTTATCAACGAAATTACCATTGCTTTTATTATTGACTGAGGACTCACAAAAAGTGAAACACCAGGATTTGAACACATAACCATTGGAGTAAGAGTCCTTAACCACTAGGCCACAGAGACTGATGAGTAGTAATCACGAAAACTTATATATGACATTCGGATCAAACACTCCAGTGTATGCAGTGCCGTAGTGTTGAACGGAAGAAAGAGGGCTAGAGAGAGAAATAGAAAGCCAGACAGAGGGAGAGAGAAGATTTGTAATATTTCGGGTATGACATACTTGTAAAGAGAGATAGTCAAACTAGGAGAAATGAAAAATATTTTCCAACATTTATAAGAGAAAGTACCATTGCTTATAATTTTACCTCAAAAAGCACAACCATTGAAACACCAGGATTAGAACACATAAACTTTGGAATAAGAGTCTGAGACCTTAACAATTAGGCCACAGTGACTAATGAGTGATCTTCACGAAAACTTATAAATATCACATTCGGATCAAACACTCCAGTATACGCAGTACCGTAGGTTAGAGTTCACCTATGTTGACATCATTGACAGTGTTGAATGGAAGGAAAGAGAGACAGAGAGACAAAAAGAAAGACAGACAGAGTGACAGAGAAGATTTGTATTCTGTGGGGTAAGATGAACTCATAAAGAGAGATATTCAAACAAGGCAAAAGAGAAACATTTATCAAAGAATTTAGCATAAACTTATGGCTGAGGACTCACAAACAGTGAACCACCAAGATTTGAACACATAATCTTTGGGTAAGAGTCAAAGACCTTAACGACTAGGTCACAGTGACTTCTGACAACTGTGGTCGAAAACTTATATATGACATTCGGATCAAACACTCCAGTCTATGCAGTGCCGTAGGTTAGAGTTCACCTTTCCTGACATCATTGACAGTGTTGAATGGAAGGAAAGAGGGACAGAGAGAGAAAAAGAAAGCCAGACAGAGTGAGAGAGAAGATTTGTATTCTGTGGGGTAAGATGAACTCATAAAGAGGGATATTCAAACCAGGCGAAAAGAAAAACATTTATCAAAGAAAGTAACATTACCTTAATTTTTGGCTGAGGACTCACAAAGAGTGAACCACCCTGATTTGAACACATAACCTTTGGGTTAAGAGACAGAGACCTTAACGACTAGGTCACAGTGACTCCTGACAACTGTGGTCGAAAACTTATATATGACATTCGGATCAAACACTCCAGTATATACAGTGCTGTAGGTTAGAGTTCACCTATGTTGACATCATTGACAGTGTTGAATGGAAGGAAAGATGGACAGAGAGAGAAAAAGAAAGCCAGACAGAGGGAGATTGAAGATTTGTATTCTTTGGGGTAGGATGAACTCATTTAGATATATATTCAAACAAGGCAAAAAGAAAAACATTTATCAAAGAAATTAACATTGCTTACATTTTTCACTGAGGACTCACAACCAGTGAAATACCAGGATTTGAATAGATACCCTTTGGAGTAAGAGTCAGAAACCTTAACCACTAGGCCACTGTGCTGCATGAGTGATGTCCATGAAAACCTATATATGACATTCAGATCAAACACTCCGGTGTTGGCTGTGCCGTAGGTTGGAGATCACCTATGTTGACATTATTGACAGTATTCAATGGAAGGAAAGAGGGACAGAGAGAGAAAAAGAAAGCCAGACAGAGAGAGAGAGAAGATTTGTATTCTTTAGGGTTATACATACTTATAAAGAGAGATATTCAAACTAGGAGAAATGAAAAATATTTTCCAACATTTATCAGAGAAGGTACCATTGCCTATAATTTTACCTCAAAAACCACAACCATTGAAACGCCAGTATTTGCACACATAACCTTTGGAGCAAGAGTCAGAGACCTTAAACACTAGGCCACAGTGACTAATGAGTGATAACCACAAAAACGTATATATGCCATTCGGATCAAACACTCCAGTGTATGCAGCGCCGTAGGTTAGAGTTCACCTATGTTGACATCATTGACAGTGTTGAATGGAAGTAAAGAGAGAGAAGAAGAAAGCCTTACAGAGGGAGAGAGAAGATTTGCATTCTTATGGGTAAGATGAACTCATTTAGAGAGATATTCAAACAAGGCAAAAAGAAAAAAATGTATCACAGTAAATTACCATTGTGTTCATTTTTGACTGAGGGCTCACAACCAGTGAAACACCAGGATTTGAACACATAACATTTGAAGTATGAGTCAGAAATCTTAACCACTAGGCCACAGTGACTCATCAGTGACCTCCACGAAAACTTATATATGACATTAGGATCAAACTCTCCAGTATATGCAGTGCCCTAGGTTAGAGTTCACCTATGTTGACATCATTGACAGTGTTGAATGGAAGGAAAGAGGGACAAAGAGAGAAAAAGAAAGCCAAACAGAGTGAGAGAGAAGATTTGTATTCTTTGGGGTAAGATGAACTCATTTAGAGAGATATTCAAACAAGGCGGAAAAAAAAAACATTTATCAAAGAAAGTACCATTGCCTACATTTTTGACTGGGAACTCACCACCACTAAAACACCTCAATTTGAACACATGACCATTGGAGTAAGAGTACGAGAACTTAACCACCAGGCCACATTGACTCATGAATTCCATGCTCAAAAACTTATATATGACATTCTGATCAAGAACTCCAGTGTATGCAGTGCTATAGGTTAGAGTTCACCAATCTTCGCATCATTGACAGTGTTGAATAGAAGGAAGGAGGGACAGAGAGAGAAAAAGAAAGCCAGACAGAGGGAGAGAGAAGATTTGTATTCTTTGGGGTAGGATGAACTCATTTAGATATATATTGAAACAAGGCGAAAAGAAAAACATTTATCAAGTAAATTAACATTGCTTAAGTTTTTGACTGAGAACTCACAACCGGTATTTGAACAGATAACTTTTGGAGTAAGCGTCAGAGACCTTAACCACTAGGCTACAGTGACTCATGAGTTATCCTCACGAAAACCTATATATGACATTCGGATCAAACACTCCAGTGTATGTAGTCCCGTAGGTTGGAGATCACCTATGTTGACATCATTGACAGTAGTTGAATGGAAGGAAAGAGGGACAGAGAGAGAAAAAGAAAGCCAGACAGAGGGAGAGAGAAGATTTGTATTCTTTAGGGTTATACATAAATGTAAAGAGAGATATTCAAACTAGGAGAAATGAAAAATATTTTCCAACATTTATCAGAGAAGGTACCATTGCCTATAATTTTACCTCAAAAATCACAACCATTGAAACACCAGAATTTGCATACATAGCCTTTGGAGTAAGAGTCAGAGACCTTAAACACTAGGCCACAGCTACTAATGAGCGATAACTACGAAAACGTATATATGACATTCGGATCAAACACTCCCATATATGCAGTGAGGTAGGTTACAGTTCACCTATGTTGATATCAATGACAGTGTTGAATGGAAGGAAAGAGGGACAGAGAGGGAAAAGGAAACCCGGAGAATATTTGTATTCTTTGGGGTAAGACATACTTATAAAGAGAGATATTCAAACTAGGAGAAATGAATATTATTTTCCAACATTTATCAGAGAAAGTATCATTGCCTATAATTTTCCCTCAAAAACAACAACTATTGAATCACCAGGATTTGAACAGATAATCTTTGAAGGAAGAATCAGACACCCCAACCACTAAGCCACAGTAACTGATAGGTCATCTGCATGAAAACATATATATGACATTCGGATCAAGCACTCCAGTGTATGTAGTCACCAATGTTGACATCATTGACAGTGTTGAATGGAAGGAAAGAGGGACAGAGAGAGAAAATGAAATCCAGACAGAAATAGAGAAAGGATTTGTTTTCTTTGGGGTAGGATAGAACTCATTTAGATATATATTCAAACAAGGTTAAAAGAAAAACATTTATCAAAGGAATTACCAGTGCTTTAATTAATGACTGTGAACAGTCAACCAGTGAAACACCAGGCTTTGAACACATAACTTTTGGAGTAAGAATCAGAGACCTTTAGCACTAGGCCATAGTGACTCATAAGTATTCTCCATGAAAACTTATATATGACATTCGGATCAAACACTCCAGTGTATGCAGTGCCATAGGTTAGAGTTCACCTATGTTGACATTATTGACAGTGTTGAATGGAAGGAAAGAGGGACAGAGAGAGAAAAAGAAAGCCAGACAGAGGGAGAGAGAAGATTTGTATTCTTTGGGGTTAGATGAACTCATATAGAGAGATATTCAAACAAGGCGAAAAGAAAAACATTTATCAAAGACAGAACCATTAGCTTAATTTTTGACTGAGGACTCACAACCAGCAAAACTCAAGGACTTGAACACTTAACCTTTGGAATAAGAGTCAAAGACCTTAACCACTAGGCTACAGTAACTCTTTACTGTGGTTTTCAAAAACTTATATATGACATTCCGATCAAACACTCCAGTGTATGCAGTGCCGTAGGTTAGAGTTCACCTATGTTGACATCATTGACAGTGTTGAATGGAAGGAAAGAGAGACAGCGAGAGAAGAAGAAAGCCTGACAGAGGGAGAGAAAAGATTTGTATTCTTTTTTTTTTTTTTACTTTATTTTATCTTAAATTGCAATAAACAAACAGTGGTCTGCATTTACAGTTTACCATCATGTTAGCAATCCTTCAAAGTTCATCACAACATGTTTGATATTAATATATTCATTACGTTGGCTATATTACATGTCTTCTTCTGAGTCATTGTCTAGTGCCGGAGGAGAGCAGATGTTTCCCCTACATACATTCCATTTGCCCCACATCCGTCCCCATTTTTTCGGGCATCTCCTGTTGACGAAGGTGGCCTTTACCGCTACCATAACAGCGTCCATATCTCTGCACCAGTGCGTTAAGGTCGGTATATTTCCTACTCCCCATTTTTGCGCTATATTTCGCATGGCTATCATCATGCCTGTCATTGCCCATTGGCGTTCAGCGTGATTGAGGTCTGTCGGTCCCCAGACATTGAGGAGGCAGCATTTGGGCTCGTGCGGGACGTGTTTCTCAGTGACCTCTGTGATGGTGTCCATCACCGCCTCCCAGTATGGCGTAAGCTTGGGCATTCCCATAAGGTATGATAAAAGGTGCCTATGACTCCGCAGAGGCGCAAGCAGTCTGGGTCAGGAGTTCTCCCTATCTTGTGTAGTGTCACCCGCGTATAGTAAGTCCTGTGTAATATTTTAAGCTGCACTAAGCGCAGTCTAGAGGAGATTGCCACTTCCTTAGGCGATGCTATCGCCTCTTGCCAATCGGGGTCATCCATGTCTCCAACCACTGATTGCCAAAGCTCCCTAAGTCTGACCAGGGGGTCTACCTGGTTATTAATGATTTTTTTGTAGATTAATGAAGTCGCTTTTGTATGTAAATGATCGGTGAGCAGGCGGTCCTCTAAAGGGGATGATTCAGGAAGTATGTCTGTTGCGGAAAGGGCTGCATCAATCGCATGCTTGATTTGCATGTACCGAAATTGCTCGCCCGGAGCCATCTCGTATTGCACTTGCAGGTGGGCAAAGCTGACTACCTTTCCTTCGTGCCATAGGTCCCCCAACCGTGAGATGCCAATCAGGTCCCATTTTTGAAAGCCTTTGCTGTTTCCCAGTAATCCCAATTTGCCCGTGTCCCACAATGGAGTATGTTGTGTCAGCCTGCCTAACCAGCCTAAGTGTTTATTTACCACGTGCCATATACGGATTGAGTGTGCTGTTGGGCCTATGAGGTCGCGGGCTCCTCGTTTGTTGTATAATGCTCTATTTATGCCTCCTGACCCCAGGGCCAGTTTGTCGAGGCGATATGATCCAGCGCGATATTAGCAAACAGCATTCATACACCAAATACTCACTTGGGCCCATACATTCATACTACGCTAATACTTACGCTGGGGAGTCAGTTGTACTCTTGATCAAAATCCCTGCTACCAATGACTTTTCTGATTGAAGAGTAATGACTTACCAATGAATCCTTTGCTAATTGGGAAGTTTAAAACGAGTGACATTCATTATAGTACATAATTCCGAAATAACCACTGAGTTAGGAAGTTTTAAAAATGTTTATCTAAAGATTTAGCAGAGTACAATACAGAACCACATGGTACTTAATCGCATATCAAGGATGAAGCATAGAATAATAATTATTGATTAATGACGGTCCCTCAGAAAGGAGAAGATAGAGACAGCAGCGCAACTAAAGGTTGCAGGTATATTTACCTAAGTGCGAGAAGGAAACCCCTTGGCCAAGGAGTTGGAAAAGATAGGACCCAGGAAGGATGAAGAGCAAATACCTCCTCCAGGTTCAGGACAGGACCGGTGACCTCTCTACAACAACGCCTGCGTCGTTCCCCTCTCTGATACTCGACTTCTCCTCGATTCTCCCGTGCCTTCCTTCTAATGGACTCCGCCGCCCCCTCCTCAGGACCTCTCTGAACAGCGGTTCAGCCTGCAATCGACCAGCTTGTCAGTCTGGAGCTTCTGCCTGTCAGCGTCTAGTCTCGTCCCTGTGTGAACGCCTGCTCTGACTAATTAGCTAATTCTATATCTGTTATACCCTTCTACACCCATGTACCGCCCCTTAATGTTGCCAAAATATGGGACCACTATTTCTGATTGGACAGGGACAGTGGGTTGATCCTCACACCATATGATTTGCTTCAATTTTCTGAAGACCATTGTTTTAAAATACCGCCCATTAAATTTAATACATTTGCTTTATTTCCCACCCGTCTCACGACAAAGTTTATACATTGTTCATGTACATAGTTGCAAATTTAACAGGAACAACATGGGTACAGCAATGTTGGCCATTAGGTCGTGGCCTTGGACGACGTCCAGGTTGACTTCATCCTTTTCTTTGGCAGCCATGCAAGACGCATGCGCAGAATCATTGTCTCTCGAGTTTCAGTTCAGCAACCCCAGGCCCAAGTTTACGAACTGATAAAAGTCAAAGAGGAAAATATTAAAATCACAAATAAAATATTTCACTGCATACCCACTCTTTCTACTCTATTTCCATTTACTTGTAAATTCTATCCCGCATTAGCAGCGTTGGAGAAACGACAAATTAATAATAATACGAGAGCAAGCTGTAGCATGTGAAAACATCAAGCAGCCATTTTAATGCACACTGCGCAGAAGCAGGAGTTTCCCACCAAGCAAAGAGAGACGTCACACCATGTGATGTGATTGAGGCATGCGCAGTAAGGTTCCCGCGCTTTAGCGGCCATTTTAGAAAAGACAAGCGTTACTTGTTAGTTAAACACGTAGGCAAGCTTCCTTACTATTTATGTAGTGTATGCAAAAGTTAGTACAAACAATACAAGTTTAATAAATTAATACTGTGAGGAGATTGCGTCCGAGCAAGTCTCATTTGTGAGTCATTGCTCCATCAATCCCTCTCTGATGGCGTTTAAGAGCCATCAAATACTACCCACAATCAGATGCCAACTTTTAGCATAAAATTGTTTCTTTTTCATTTTTACACTTTCTATTTTTCACTTCCCTTTTCAATTTCTTGAATAATTCACTTCTCAAATCTTCAAGTTCAATTTCATCAAACTTTCTCTTCTTTCCTTTTCCTGTCACCTTATACGATTAATTCTTTCTACAACATTTGCACCATATTATTATTGACAGTACTATTATTGCTATTCCTGCTAAGGGTACTAATATTTGACCTACAAGTCCTTTCCCTACATTAGCAAACCAGGTACCAATTGACGCAATACTACTTGTCAATCTTTCCCATACACTATCAACTTCCAGTGGTTTTAATTCCTTTTCAAGTTTCGTTATATTCTGTATATATGTGCCAATTTCTGCACTTTTATCAGGTATGTAAGTTGCAACAGTGTTTCGTCTTCAATAATTTACAGACTCCGCCCTCTTTTGCCAATATAATATTGATCCAGCGCTATCAATAAAATGTCTTCTCCTAGATGTCTTTGGACGTCCAGGTGCAAATATCCCTCTTAAACACAACTATATCCATATGACGGTGGGGCCCATAACACTGCATATACATTCACTCTCTCATATATTCCCTGGATTTCATCCGTTTTTACCTAGGAGAAAACAGTTAATGATTTGCTGGAAGGAGACGGGATACCTTTTTAAAAACGACATAATACTTCTTCAAGCTTTAAGGTATTCCGCTCATTGGTCGATGGACCAACTAGTAGGAATCAGTTGATGGTGATTAAGACCAGCTCAATCACAATAAACCTTTAAACATTTACATTTATCATTGAGCTAAAGAACCACTGAGTCAGTGTTTTAAAGATAATAAAGTTTATATAAATTTTAGAAGCATGAATAAGTTTCAGATTTATTATTCAGATTATTACATTTAGCATCATTATAAGAATAAATTGAAATTGCAATGCATACCTATTAGATGGAAAAATAAAGTTCGTCACAGCAAGAACTCCCGAACAACTATCTATCTGTCCTGGAAAACAGGCCTTCTCGTTCCTTTCCCTTTTAGTAATTTAAGAATAAAGGTCTAATAGTATTAAAATGGTAAAATCTATTAAGAGCAAAAAGGTTCTCCAATAGCAGCGTCTCGTGCTCAATCAAAAATATAAAATAGCAGCAGCAGCCGCAGCATCAGTTCATCAGCATATCAGCAGCAGCAGCAGCAACAACCAACGCAACAGCCCCCCTCCCTAAGAGTAGGTCTTCTTATACCCTAATACTAGCTTACTAAGTGAAAATGTTACATCTTTGTGGGCGAGATTCTCTCTAATTGGTCCATTCGGGTCAGTATACATCTCATTATGAATATCCTTGTTCCAACCAGTTCTTTGTGGAAAGTTCATACTTCTGTCGTTTCTCACGGGTTCATGACATTACCCATCCGTTCTTTGGTTTCAAACTGTATCCTTTTCTGATACTTTTAAGTTGAACAGTTCATTGTTCATTCACATATTCACTGCGACTTCTCACGCTTTTCGCTATGTCCTTCTTTGGCACACGTTTGTATGATAAGGTCATCACAGCCTTGACCACGCTTCCATCCTAGGCTTTGGGACGGTCACATGATCCCTCTTGTTCACGGCCTTTCTTTCTTTCGAAACCCCTCTCGCGCCTGCGTACTCTAGCTCATGGCAGCCATTTTTACATCGCGGCACAACAGGCCTAAGCGCACTATTATAAAGATAAACAGAACATAGTTAAGAATAAAGAATATAAACCTTTTTGTTTCCCTCCCGTCATTCTACGTACCCCAATTAGGTGTTACCTAGCAAAAGCGACATATAAAGCCATCCCTTACTTACCAACGCTTCTTTTTGCCACTACACAGTTTATTTCCAAGCACAAATCATGCATTTATTATTCTAATTAGTACGCAATTATTAGACTTATGTTATCCACGTTAACAATTGTAAGTAAATTAGTTTGCACATACATAGCGTGTTACCCATAACCCTTTACATGTAACATACATGGTTGGTTATTTACTAAGACGAACCTGTGTGTTAATTGTTCAACGTAAATATCAGGAGGTTACAAATTTTTCATTTACCCTGCTCCATCAACTCCCCCTTTGGTGATTTTTAATATCACCACAAAAACCCATGTTACACAATTCTATCAGATAGCATATTTCTTGGTCCGTTTGTTTTTGTTAGTTTACACAACTGTATCCCTTTCAACTTGTCTCTTTGTTTTCTTATACATATTTTCTTTTATTTCTTCTAGCTCTATTTCACCCATTTCTCTTTCTTTTTCCTTATTTATCTTATTTTCTTTTTCTATTTTGTTCTGTCTTTTTCTTATCTTTATACATGTAATAATTAGCTTCAGTACTAAAACTATTATGATTATCTTGGTGGCTACTATTATGATTTTCCCTATTATTAATCCACTCATTCTAGTAAACCAATTTATTACCGAGGAAAAACTCTTACCAAGTTTTCCAAATGCATTTTCAACCTCCAGTGGAACAAGTTCTTTGTGCAAATTTGTAATATTCTTTATATACTTTTGTATATTTTCACTTTTATCTGGAATGTAAGTGCAACAATGTTGGACTTTCAGCATTCCACAGACTCCACCCTCTTTTACCAAAAGAATGTCAAGGGCAAGTCGATTTTGCATTACCATAGCTCTCATGGCAACCATTTCGGTATTTACCATCAAGAACCCTCCAGCAGTATCTGTAGATAAGCGATCTACTACTGTGGATAATTTCCGAATTTTAAATGTATTCAAAGATATTCCCACTGCTGGTATCAATGCTCCAAAAATATCACCTACTATTTCTGAGAAACTTTCCCTTTTTCTACGTGTAAATGTCTTCATTATTTCGTGTGTTCCCTTTTCTGCTCTATCTACATGAAAAATCTTTGGAAAGACCAGGCCTAAGTAACATGATCCATACCAATGGTCCGGCAACCTGTAATAAGCTCTGTTACCGCAAATATAATAGATCCCAGGAAATATTGGATCTTTTCCCCCTTTGAATCCCCATCCGCCTAAAATTTTATAATTGTCATGGCAATCACTGGAACCCACGAAATAATTGTCATATCTTGTTCTATTTCTTCTAATGCACAACCTTCCTTGTTGGGGCCAATCCAGAGTCATAGCTGCATTTGTCTTTTTCTTGTCATGATTTTCTTCCTCAAACGCCCAAAGAGGTGTTTTTGTCTCTTCTATCACTTTTCTTTGGAATTTCACTCTGCTATCCTCGACCATTTCTAAAAATACCTTTTCTTCTTTTCTTAACTCACAGGTAAGGTTGTTTTTAACTATATCATCTAATGTTAGATTTTTATTTTCTATGAAAAATTCACCAAATGTTCTTGCTTCTTTTACCTTGTTTAGTTCAGAAACTATAGGAATCTTTGCAAAAATCTTATCTATATCAGTATAATAATATTCTAATCTTCCTGTCTTGTAAAATAAACTTGCTAAAACACTAAGGGCCCGATTCTGATGCGGGTTGGAAAAGCTTCCCGACCGAGGGCCTGATTCTGATGCGGTTAGGAAGGCCTCCTTACGGCATTTGCTCCTTCCAAATCGGATCGGGAACGTGTCTTCCCAACCGAGGGCCCAATTCTGATGCAGTTAGGAACAAATGTTCCCATTGAAGTCAATGGGAGTTCAACCAAATCGTATCTGGAAGCATCCGGATGCATCCTACTCCGCCGGTCGGACTTTCCCGATCCGAGTGGGTCGGACACCATTTCCCGACCGATTCGGTCGGGAAGCTTTTCCAACCCGCATCAGAATCGGCCCCTACATGTTATTCCATACGTTAAAGGAAGGTGATGATAGGTCACACCTTCTGCAACAGACGCAGGCAATTGCATACAAACATAACAATCTCTTACATCCATTTTTTCTACATACTCATATAATAATTTAGTGAAAACATTCTTTGAAAAGTCTGTTATTGATTTGTCTTTATGCAATTCTGCACTATTTTTTAATATAGCTGTTTCTTGCACGTTAGCTCCTTTTTCTTTCTCTGTGTTATTAGACGTTTCTTCTACAGCTAAGCTAATTGGAATGGTGATTGCTAAAATAACCCAAACGGTCATTAATAATCCTGTACAAAAGAAGCACATCTTACACCACCTGCTTAAGAACTCACATCTACATTTTCTATCTTTAGTATCTTCCATTTTGTTCTATAACCTATTTTATATTATGTACAGGGAAAATGTGTCACCACACCTCAGAAATGACCTCTTAGCCACTCTGCACTCTCACTTTGTCTTTGTTTGGTACTTTCTTTTAATTCTTTTCAGAACTCTTTCTTTGTCAAATCCAGTGTTTTGTCCAATTCGATAGAAATTTGTTCAAATTTCTTCAAGTTTGTTGCACTTCACCTTCACCCTTTAGGTTACAGCTTTGTTCTGGGTTCTCGTGAGTGATCTCTTCTTCTTTGATATCAGTCAACGCAATGTATAACCATTCAGGCGATTTATACTTCAGATTTGCTTTCTTTACTCTTTTTGTTTTCTGCAAGTGTTTTCCACCTTGTTTTTCTTGTTCTTTTTGACTCGTTATTTCATTTACTTGTTCTGCACTTTTTCCATCTAGTCTTATGATCTTGTATCTCAGTTTTCTAACTTCGTTGGGCCAATTGTCTCCTTTTCTTGGCCTTTTTGGTTCACTTTCTTTTTCCTCTCTTTCTGTTCTCCAAGTTCTCTTTCTCGACTCTAGTTTCTGGTTTCTTTCTTCTCCACTTTCTTCTGACTCTGTTTCAGTTCTTTCTTTATTGTCTCTTATCTTACATTTTATAATTTCATTTCTTTCATCTATTTGTGGTTTCTCTCGTGTTTTCCTTCGATCACCTACTTCTGTCCCTCCTCGAGATTCTTCCGAATTTGTGTCAACCTCTCTATCTGCTTCTAAATTTCCCTGTTCTTTTGTTCGCCGATCTGTCCCTATTGCTCCTCGGGGATCTTCCGATTCTTCTATCTTTCTATTTGAAACTCTCCCTTCTTCGTCTATTAATATTATCTCTGAAGGATTTTCACCACAACTTGTACTTGGTTGCTCACTGTTACTGTCTTT
Organism: Calotriton arnoldi; assembly: GCA_963921515.1. Taxonomy (NCBI): domain Eukaryota; kingdom Metazoa; phylum Chordata; class Amphibia; order Caudata; family Salamandridae; genus Calotriton; species Calotriton arnoldi. The sequence goes on from CAWUFW010003818.1 coordinate 420,402, forward strand.
TGCTCAGTTTCTTCTTTTATACTATCAAATTTCCAATTTCTTTTCAGATTTTCCTCACAATCCGAATGCTCTGTATCAGATGCTGAACTGGTGTCTGATATTTCCAGATGTCGACTCACATGTCGATCTTCAGATTCTGGAACTTCTGCTATTTCCTCCACTCCTCCTGTCGTTGCACTTGTAGTTGGGTCTTCCAGATGTCGACTTACAGGTCGATCTTCAGATTCTGGAACTTCTGCTATTTCCTCCACTCCTCCTGTCTTTGCACTTGTAGTTGGGTCTTCCAGAAGTCGACTTACAGGTCAATCTTCAGATTCTGGAGCCCTGTTCGTCTCTTCCTCTGCATCCGATGCTGAACTGGTATCCAATACTTCCAGATGTCGACTCACATGTCGATCTTCAGGTTCTGGAACTCTGATGGTGTGACTGGCATGCACCCAGTGTTTTACTCCAGCACATTTGACTGCAGTTGTTGTCACCAGGATCACTTGTCGTGGTTGGTCCCAGCGAGGAACCAAACAGTTTCTTCTTCGGTGGACTTTTATGCGGACCCAATCTCCTGGATTCAAATCATGAGCCGGTTTTCTTTCAAGAGTGGTCGCATCTGGTCCAACCTGATGAAACACAGAACTTACCACATCAGCCAATCCTTTGCAATAATCCAGCACCAGATCATCAGTTATAGTCAGTAGTTTGTTGACAGGTACATGTGCTTGTCTCATTGCTCGTCCCATAATTATTTCGTGGGGACTGAGTCCTGTCTTTCTTTCCGGTATACTTCTGATTGTCATTAAGACTAATGGCAAGGCATCTGGCCATTTGAGTCCTGTGACTTGACACATTTTACCTAGCCTGTTCTTAATTGTTCCATTCACTTGCTCTACTATTCCAGAAGCCTCTGGTCTGTATGCACAATGCAGTTTCTGTTTAATACTAAGTGCTTCACAAATCAGTTGAATCAATTCGTTTTGGAAATGTGTTCCTCTATCTGTTTCAATCGTTACTGGAAAACCTTACCTTGGAATGAATTCTCGCAGCATTAGTTTTGCTACCGTAATTCCATCATTCCTTCTGGTCCGGTATGCTTCCATCCAACGGGAAAACAAACAGACGACTACAAGGACATACCGTAGTCTATTGCTCGGAGGCATTTCTATAAAATCCATTTGCATTCTCGTGAAAGGACCTCCCTCTCGTCCTATTGTTCCTAGACTCACTACTGTCTTTCTTCCTGGATTTAGCTGTTGACAAATAAGACATCTTTGACAAAGACTCTCAGCTATGGCTCTGAATTTTGGATTATACCATGTTTGTCTAAAAAGTCTGATCATTGAGTCTCTCCCAATATGAGCTTGTCCATGGTACATCCGTGCCATGTCAGAAATCATGCTATCAGGCATAACTGGTCTTTCATCCCTGTAAACCCAAACATCATTTTCCTCATGTTTTCTGCATCCTGCTTTTATCCAGTTATCTTTTTCCTCATCATCTTCCTGTAATTGTCTCACCTCATCCCATGTCTCAACAGGGTTAGTAAAAAGCAAAGGACATAAAATATGCTCTCGTTCTTGGTTTCGGTTCAATGAGACCACATTTTTGGCACAGTACTGTGCTATTTCATCAGCAAACTTATTGCCAACAGTTATGTAGTCTTCCCCATTTTTATGTGCATTGCACTTCACCACTGCAATCTGTTTAGGCAGCTGTATCGCCTCAAGCAACTTTTTCACAAAATCACCATTTCTTATCGGTGTTCCTGCAGACGTCAAGAAACCTCTCTGAGACCAGATCTGCCTAAAATCATGAACCACTCCAAAGCCATATTGGCTATCCGTGACAACTGTGATTCGGACATTCTTTCCCAACTTGCATGCTTGAATTAGAGCTACCAACTCCGCTACTTGGGCAGAACGTATCCCTTTCAAACAAGATGCTTCCATTACAGCAGCTACTGTGCAAACTGCATATGCTGCACTTAGAACTCCATCATCCGTTCTCAAACATGAGCCATCCACGAACAGAATATAATCTGATTCCTTTAAAGGCTCATCCCGTATGTCGGGTCTCGGCTTTGTACAATATTCGAGTACATTTAGACAATCATGATCAACTTCATCCATTTCAATCACACTCTCTTCATCTGGCAATGATGTTGAAGGATTCACATTCATGCATCTGTCAATGGTCACATTGTCTGCACTCAAAATTACTTTTTCATACCTAGTCAGCCGACTATGGGGCCGATTACGATCTCGGCCGGTAGTGCTCCGAATCGGATTCGGATTTACCGGATCCAATTCGGAGCCCTGTTTCCCGACCGAATCGTACGCGGGTCCGGCCGAGCTAGTGCGATGCAGGCACCCGCGAAATCTCCGACCGACTCGAACGCGGCTTCAACACGCTCCGACCGACTAGCATGGACACGACTCGCACCGCGCTATGGAGACGTATCCCGGCCGGGTGAGTACGATGCGCGCCGCGAGCAGTCCGACCGACTCGCGCAGTCCGACTCGAAAAAGCTGTCGGAGCCGGACTTTGGGGGTCCGCGTCGGACCCCCCTGTACGCGTAGGCGCGCGAGTCGCACACAGGGGGGACCCATGGGTCCCCCCTACCTGTGCATGTATGCCGCGATGCGCATCGACGTGTACCTGCTGTAGGGGGCGCCCTTGTCCGCCTCGCACCCATTGAGTCAATGGGAGCCCGCGTACGCGTTGTACGACAGGCTCCCATTGACTTCAATGGGAGTCCGACCGACTCGAGTCCGATGGCATGCGTGCGCATCGTACTCGTTCGCTCGGACTGCCAGAGTCCGATTCGGTCGGAAATCTCTCCGGGTCCGGCTCGGTCGGAGAGATTTCCGGCCGGAATCGGAATCGGCCCCTATGTGTCATGTATTTGGTTTTGGTTCTTGTCAAAAGAATTTCCACAGAATGAGGGACATATACTCTCAGTGGATATCCCATCACTATGCCTTCACTCTGCTCCAGACTTACACAAGTAGCAGCAACTGCTTTCAAACATCCAGGCAACGATTTCGCTACTGGGTCTAAAACAGCTGAAAAATATGCAATGAGTCTTTTCATGTTTCCGTGTCTCTGCACCAGGACTGAAAACGCACACCCATCTCTTTCACTACAATACAACTCAAAATCTTTTTCATAGTCAGGCATTCCCAATGCCGGAGCTTCACACAGTTTCTTTTTTAATTCTCTGAATGCTTTCATTTCCTCATCATTCATTTCAAAAGGATCTTTAACATCCTTCTTTGTCAATCTCTGTAATGGTTTTGCAATTAATGAAAATCCACTTATCCATTGTCGACAATATCCAACCATTCCTAGGAACATTCTTACCTCTCTTTGTGTCATTGGAGCTCTCATTCCTTGAATTATTTTTATTCTTTCAGTCGTTACCTTTCGCACTCCCTTCTCAATCTTATGTCCTAGATACTGGACCTCTTGTTGACAAAACTGCAATTTGGATGGGGACACCTTATGTCCTCTTTTTGCTAAATGATTCAGCAAAGCAATTGTATCATTAACACATGCTTCCTTGGTTTTTGATGCCACCAGTAGGTCATCAATATACTGAACCATCACTGACTTTTCTGGCATTTTTAAATCTTCCAATGATTTCTTTAAAATCTGATTAAAGATCGAGGGGCTTTCTGTATACCCCTGAGGAATTCAGCACCATGCCAAAATACGCTCTCCGAACCTGAACGCAAATAATGGCTGGCTATCTGGATGTAATGGAATAGAGAAAAATGCATGGCACAAATCAATAACTGTGTACCATTCTGCTTCACGTGGAATCTGATATAGAATTACAGCAGGATTTGGTACTATTGGGCAGCAAGGAACAACAATTTTGTTTACCTTTCTCAAATCCTGTACAATTCTATATGTTCCATTCGGCTTTTTCAGTCCCATTATCGGTGAATTACATGGACTGCTCATTATTTCTCTCAGAATCCCTTGCTCAATCATTTTATTTATTACTGGTGTTATTCCTTCAATTATTTCTGGTGTCAATTTATACTGTGGCGTATTTGGGTAACTCGTTCCTTCTTTAACAGAGATTTTAACAGGGTCTACTTCTTTCATTAACCCTATATCTTCTCCCGTAAAGTCCCACACTTCCTGTTTCACTGTTTCTTTCAGTTCAATTGGGATTTTCTCTACATCAAATATGGGAAATAAATCATTCACTTCTGATTCTAACTTTACCATTGTCATTTTATACAATACATCTTCATCTGGGGTCTGAAATGCAATTCCATCTGGAGTACAATAGATGGTGCAGTTCATCTTGCAAAGCAGATCGCGTCCTAATAGGTTCACAAGACTGCAATCACATACCACAAATCGGTGCATTTCACTAAATGGACCAATCTTTACCTCCACTAATTTAGTAAGAGGCGCCTTAATTTGCTGATTCGAAACATCCACTACTTGGATATGTTCACCTGAGAGAGGAAGGTTTGGAATTTCCACTGACCTGACAGTAGAACGGGTAGCTCCAGTGTCCACAAGGAATGTTACATTTGCACCATTCACTTCTCCATCCACAAATGGACCTGCTTGATCTACCTCTAGAGTTGCGCCAAGCACGCACTCTTCCTCCTCTCCTAGGCACCGTCATAAACTTTCATCCGACTCATCACCATCCTGTCGTAACCAGTATTGAGATATGGCAGCTGCGCGCGGCAATTGTGTTACCTGCTCTCCTCCGTAGAATCCTGTTTCTGCACTGTATTTCTGTTGATTAACACTCTTGGGAAGTGGTGGTTGTGGCACCTGACTTTGTTGGGTAACTACCTCACTCTGCACCTGTGGATTTAATGATTGATTTTCCGTATTAAGTTTTGGAGGAAATTTACGCTCGTTTCTCCAATGCCCTAACTTTCTGCAGTTGTGGCATGGCCACTTTTTCTTTGCCTCTTCTATGCTCATTTGACCTTTTCCTTTACCTATATTTGGTCTAAATCTAGTCTGTCCTGCCTCATTAACTGGATTACTCAATTGAGCTTCTTGCTTCTCTGCAACGTTCACTTGTGCCCACATTGCTTTCTCTTTCAATTTACGCTGTCTACCCTCAATGTCATCACTACAATATTTAGCATATCTCAAAACTTCGTCTACCGTGCTGTTCTGCCAGCAAATCATATGCTGTTTAATCATTTCACTTATCTCCGGTTTCAACCCATAAACAAATCTATATACAAAATGACTCATATCCTTCTCATTTAGTATAGCCACTATACTGTTTGAAAACTAACAGTAGCCTCTCATAGTATGCGTGTACTGATTCTTTACTTTCCTGTGTGGTTCTGTCTATTTTTACCCAATCCGTTTCTTTGGGTGGAATCTTATTTTTCTAAAAGGTAATTACTTGGTCATATTTCCTCATCACTTCTGGTCCTGGCGCTCCTGTTTTAGCATCTCTTGGATATTCTACAGTTGGCCAATCAATAGTAATCTTACATTCTGTCCACAAATCAGCTGGTACTACTATATCAAACAATCCATCCAAATCTATCCATAACACCTTCGAAACTTTAACAAAGCTCTCCACTTGTCTGTACCATTCTACTGGTTTCTCTCTCAATTTTGGGAAGTCATTTGTAAATGACAGTATATCCTGTCTAGACCATGGGACATGCACATAACTACCTCCTGGAGTTTCTCTCATCAGGTACTCCCTTACAATTGATTCCTTGTCTGTCACCGCAAAAGCCAAAGACGCTTTATCTGTCATTTTCTCATTCCTTTTAGTCCACCTGCTTCTCCATCTATCCACATCACCCCATTTTCTCAGCAAAACAATCAATTCTTTTATTTGGGTTAATCGTCCTGATGTGTTCAAATTTTCTATATCTTTCTCGCAAAAATCTACTCTATATGGTTTCTGCAACGTTCTCACTTTTACAAATTCTACTCCTAGTTCATTTGCTGTTTCTTCTAATTTGTCATGTAAATTTCTAGCTCTCCATGTAATGCTCTTACATAAGAACATAATCTTGTCATCCTGATAAGATGTCAATTTTTCTGTGCCAATTGTCCCTAAGATCAATTCTTCCATGTCTATTTTTAACCTAATTACATCTAATGGTTTTGAATCTGTCTCTTTCTTTTTTAGAGTTTTCATCCATTCATTCAATTCATCTGGAGTCGGACCTACAGGCGTACTATTTAATTCTATCCAATTTTTACTTCTTTCTGGTGTCTCTGATGCAGACTCAGTTACCATAGGTATTCGCCTAAACTCATTCTCATTTACCGTCAAATTAGTAGGTGGGCTTGGTCTATATGTACTAACCAAATTTCTTGCACCTTCATTGTCTAATTCCATCCCTTCTTTCCTTCTTTGCAAGTGTGAATTCATAGGAATGACTAAAGAATGCTCTTCAATTTTCTGGTTCTCAAAAACTGGTATTACTGGACCTATCGTTACTGGTACAGTTACAGCTTCCATATTCATTGTTAATTCTTTTATCTTTTCAGTTAATTCTCTTGTGGTTTTTGCTAATTCAGTTGTATTGTCACTTTCTATCTTCTCATTTTGTGGAGTTTTCAATTGATCTTGTGACCTATTTATCTCATATCCTCGTTCGGGATTTTTATTCCTCCCAGTTTCCATTGGCGGTGCATTAGGTGTCACCACCGCAGAATTCTGTTGGTATGGAGGTGGGTTTCTGTTTAAAATATCTTCCAGCAATTCATCTTCCGTCTCACTATCACCATACCCATACTTTTCAGTAACCACATGTTTCTTTTTCTCTGTACACTTTCTCTTTGCTTCTTCCTCAACTGTGAAAGCTGGAAACAAACCTCCTGTCATATTAGCATATCTCCAACGCTTTATTCTGTCCTCATGATTCACTCCCCACAACCTTCCGGGCACAAAATCATGATTCTTTAATCCTCTGAATCTTTCTCGTTCATACATCTCATCTTCCCATTCACTTAAAGCTTCAAACTGTGTCGGTCTAGGTTTAGGTTCAAGCATCGCCATCTTCTCCCTCAAATTCCGAAGTACAGCTACACTAAATGAACCATTCTCAGGAAAAGCCAATGCTCCATCATTTTTTGTATATTTAGTCCAATTTTCTAACCATATGCAGGTATGATATCCGTATTTCAGCATCATATGCGATGCTGGTGATTTCGGCGGAGGAATTACTTGTCCCTCTCTAGTCACTACCTTTTTGTCTTTCTTTAAAAAGTTCTTAACTTTCGACATCCACGACGTTTTCTCTCTACCATACTCATAATAAGCCATGATTCACAATCTCTTTCCCTTCTCAAAAGTCCGCGATTCAACACTGTTCTCTATGCGTTTTTCGGACCTATCCCAGCGCAACTCACACCAACGCTCCAATCCTAAGCTTCTACGTCACTGGTTTTTCGGACCAATCCTAGCGCGACTCACACCAACGCTCCAATCAGAGCGGCTTCTGTATAACTAGCGCACTGTCCAATCCCAGCGCGGCTTTTGTCTACGTCAGTTCTGCTCCTGACCCCTCCTTTACAAAATTTATCGGCAATTTACTTTTCAACAGTTCTTTGTTAGTTACAACATTAAAAACACATTTCCATTGTCTGATTTCGCTAAACAAAAGTGACAGTTTATTCTAGCTCGCAAGAATACAGTTTCGTTCGATAAGTGTAGCACTTCCCTCTACCTTACCCTTCTTTCAAGCAAGGAGTAAACCCGTTTCTCTGGGGATAAAACACATGTGGAGACTACACTGCTCCTGAGAATTAAGGCCAGAGTTTCACAAGAAAACCGGTTGCTATTTCACTCATACACCTTTTATACGGAAAATGTCCCTATCATAACACAACCTGTGTTATCACCAATATGAACTCAGACAATGCACTATTCCATGTGACTTCTCTTGCCACACGTGTTCCACTTCCTACTTCCCGGAAGCGTTAAGACTTTGACTTACATATAACATAACGCGACTCAACATAAAGTGTTAGACATGAAATAATCAATAATCAATAATCACCAAACTAACCTATAGTAACTATAACTCTGGTACCAAGAAATCTGATCCAGCGCTATCAATAAAATTTCTTCTCCTATATGCTTTGGACGTCCAGGTACAAATATCCCTCTTAAACACAACTATATCCATATGACGGTGGGGCCCATAACACCGCATATACATTCACTCTCTCATTTATTCCCTGGATTTCATCCGTTTTTACCTAGGAGAAAACAGTTAATGATTTGCTGGAAGGAGACGGGATACCTTTTTAAAACGACATAATACTTCTTCAAGCTTTAAGGTATTCCGCTCATTGGTCGATGGACCAACTAGTAGGAATCAGTTGATGGTGATTAAGACCAGTTCAATCACAATAAACCTTTAAACATTTACATTTATCATTGAGCTAAAGAACCACTGACTCATTGTTTTAAAGATAATAAAGTTTATATAAATTTTAGAAGCATGAATAAGTTTCAGATTTATTATTCAGATTATTACATTTAGCATCATTATAAGAATAAATTGAAATTGCAATGCATACCTATTAGATGGAAAAATAAAGTTCGTCACAGCAAGAACTCCCGAAAAACTATCTATCTGTCCTGGAAAACAGACCTTCTCGTTCCTTTCCCTTTTAGTAATTTAAGAATAAAGGTCTAATAGTATTAAAATGGAAAAATCTATTAAGAGCAAAAAGGTTCTCCAATAGCAGCGTCTCGTGCTCAATCAAAAATATAAAATAGCAGCAGCAGCCGCAGCATCAGTTCATCAGCATATCAGCAGCAGCAGCAGCAACAACCAACGCAACAGCCCCCCTCCCTAAGAGTAGGTCTTCTTATACCCTAATACTAGCTTACTAAGTGAAAATGTTACATCTTTGTGGGCGAGATTCTCTCTAATTGGTCAATTTGAGTCAGTATACATCTCATTATGAATATCCTTGTTCCAACCAGTTCTTTGTGGCAAGTTCATACTTTTGTCATTTTTCACGGGTTCATGACATTACCCCTTAGTTCATGGGTATCAAACTGTATCCTTTTCTGATACTTTTCAGTCGATTAGTTTATTGTCCATTCATTTATTCACTGCGACTTCTCACGCCTTTCGCTCAGTCATTCTTTGGCACATGTTGATGTAATAAGGTCACCACGGCCTTGACCACGCTTCCATCCGAAGCTTTGGGAATGATCACATGATCCCTCTTGTTCATGGCTTTTCTCTCTTTCGTAACCCCTCTCGCGCCTGCGTACTCTAACTCATGGCGGCCATTTTATTTCGCTGCTCAACAGGCCTAAGCGCACTATTATAAAGATAAACAAACATAGTTAAGAATAAAGAATATAAGCCTTTTCGTTTTCCTCCCGTCATTCTACGTACCCCAATTAGGTATTACCTAGCAAAAGCGACATATAAAGCTATCCCTTACTTACCAAAGCTTCTTTTTGCCACTACACAGCTTATTTTCAAGCACAAATCATGCATTTATTATTCTAATTAGTACGCAATGGTCAGACTTATGATATCCACGTTAACAATTGTAAGTAAATTAGTTTGCACATATATAGCGTGTTACCTTTACCCCTTTACATGTAACATACATGGTTGGTTATTCACTAAGACGAACCTGTGTGTTACTTTATTTAACGTAAATATTAGGAGGTTAACATTTTTTCATTTACCCTGCTCCATCAATATCAAGAGCAAGTCGATTTTGCATAACCATAGATCTAATCGCAACCATCTCCGCATTAATCATTAGAAATCCTCCAGCAGTATCCGTTGATATACGATCAACCACTGTAGACAATTTACATATTTTCCTTGAGTTCAGAATTATTCCCACCGAAGGTATCAATGCACCAAATATATCACCTACAATTTCAGAAAAACTAGCTCTTTTACTACGTGTTAATTCGCCATAATTTTCATTGCTCCCAGTGTTTCTTTTTACGTGGTATATTTTTGGAAATACTATTCCAAAATAACAACTTCCATACCACCGTGCAGGAAGCCTAAAGTAAGCCTTATTCCCACACACATAATAGATTCCAGGAAAAACTGAATCTGTTCCTCCTTTGATTCCCCAACCTCCAAGAATTAAGAAATTGTGTTCACATTCACTGGTACCGATGAAAACATTGTTATAATCAGTTTTTAATCTATGAAGACAAATTTTCTCTGTCTTTACGAAATCCAGAGCCATAGCAGCTTGAGCCTTGCCAGGTGTGTGACTACCTTCTTTCTCAGCCCAAGGTGGCAAATGAGCCTTATGCTCAGAAGCTTTCCTTTGAAAATGTTGTCATCTATCTTCTACTAAATTCAAAAATATCTTCTCTTCTTCATGTAACGAACATGTTAGATTGTGTCTATGTGCATGGTTTATATCTATCAATTTCATTGTTAAGAAAAATTCTCCCATAAATTGTGCATCTTGACTACTAAGCACTGGGTTCATATTCTTTCGAATTGGAACCTCAGAAAATATCACATCTAGGTTTGAATAATAATACTGAAGTCTTCCTGTTCTATAAAATAAACTAGCCAATACACTACATGATATGCCATACGTTAATGGTAAGTGATGATATGTTAACCCTTCCGCTACTGATTCAGGTAACTTCATACAGACATAACAATTACTAACTTCCATGGTATCTAAATATTGAAACAATAACTTTGTGAAAACATTTAAACTAGTGTCGTTATCAGTTATTTCATGATGAAATTCTGGTTCGCTTTCTGCCATCAGTTCTACTCTATTACTTTTCAAGTTTGCTGTCCTTTCCTTAGTTTCGTTATTAATCTTTTTATCCATTATCATAAGGTAAGGAATTGCTACGATCAGAACTAACCAAACTATAAGCACCATTACTAGACTACATATGCATACTGCACAGCATCTTTTACATCATTTCTGTTTTGATCTCCCAGTAACTCTATCGTCAGGCATTTCGACAAGGAAGATTGCTCTTCTTATCTATTTTCGCATTTCTTTATGCGATTATTTCACGTAGTCAAGGTGGTCTTGTTTCTTTCTCATAAGTCAGTTCTGCACTTGTTCCTTCGTCACCACTTTCACTTGACTCTGAACTTTCGTAATCTTCAAGGATGATGTAGGTCCAATCAGGACCCTTGAATTTGTTATTCACAAGTTTCAGTCTTTTACTTCTTCTGTTCTCAGTTTTACTTTCTTGTCCTGTTTGGCTTGTTACTTCATTTACTTGATCTGGATCTTCACTTCTGGTTGTTATGTGGTACTTTACTCTTTTAATGACACTAGGCCAATGATCACCTTTTCTTATTTTCTTTGTTTGCACTGTTTCTTTATTTTCGTCTTCAGAAATCTTTTTATTTTCACTGGTTAGCACTGTTTCCCTTTCTGCAATTACTGTTTTTCTTACTTGCTCCTTTTCAGGTCTTATTGGTTTCTCTTCCGCAGCTCCTCTGTGAGTTTCCAATAACTGACCTTGTTCTTTGTTTATTTCTTCATGTTCATGATTCTCAGGATTTTCTTCTTCTGTATACTTTTCTGGATTTAACTGGTTCTGATCAGGGCTTATTGCACTTTGTACTTCTGCAGCCTGACCGGATTCTTCTAAACCTTTCTGTCCCTGCTCAGAATTTGTTGGTTCGTCGTTGGTTTGAGCCCAGTTTCCTTTCCCTATCTGATCTTGCTCAGGTTCTTTTATTGTGTCTTCTTCGTTTCCCTGAGCTGCCTCTTCTTCACCTATCTGATCTTCTTCAATTTCTTCCAAATTTGTTTGACTTCTTGTTCTGTGGTAAACTTTAGGAATTTCTACCACCGGTATCCAATCCTAACTTGTGCTCAGTTGTTCTTCTTCAGCTTCCTTTGAATCTCAAGCCTGAGATTCTTCAGCTGGGCAACCTTCAGCTTCCTCAGTGATTGGTGCTGACTGAGGATTTTCTTCTTCAGGGTCTGGTACTCTTTTGGTGTGGCTTACATGAATCCAATTAGGAAATCCTGCACACTTCACTGCTGTATTGGTGGTCAGTATGACTTGTCAAGGTTTGCCCCATCTAGGTGATAGACACGTTTCTCTGGTGTGATTCTTCACTACCACCCAATCACCAGGATTCAGATCATGTTCTCGTTCAGGCTGCCTCGAAACTGCATCTTCTCCAACCTGGTGAGAGACAGAACGCACTAGGTCAGCCAATCCTTTGCAATAATCCAGAACCATATCATCAGATATATTCAGCAGTTTGTTTATGGGAACATGTGCTTGTCTCATTGCTCTTCCCATCATTATCTTGTGTGGGCTCAATCCAGTATTTCTATCAGGAATGCTTCTGAGTCCCACTAAAACAAGAGGCAATGCATCCGGCCACTCTAATGATGTTGATGCACACATTTTTCCCAGTCTGGATTTTATAGTGCCATTCAATTGTTCAACCACTCCAGAAGCCTCTGGATGATATGCACAGTGCAATTTTTGTTCAATTTGGAATGCTTCACAGATTATTTGGATCACTTCACTGTTAAAATGCTTTCCTCTATCTGATTCCAAAGTTACTGGAAAACCAAATCTAGGAATGAGTTCTCGTAGCAACAACTTTGCGACTGTAATACTGTCATTTCTCCTGGTAGGGTAAGCCTCCATCCACTTTGAAAACAGACACACTATGATAAGTACATATTTCAGCCCTCTGCATGGTGGTAACTGAATGAAATCAAATTGGAGTCTTATAAATGGACCCTCTGCCTTTCCAATCTTTCCAAACCCGATTATTGTCTTCCTCCCTGGATTATGCATTTGGCATGTTAAACATCTCTGGCAAAGACTCTCTGCTACAGCTCTGAATTTGGGATTGTACCAATTTTGTCTGAAGAGCCTAATCATTGCATCTCTCCCTATGTGTGTGTCTCCATGATACATCCTGGCCATTTGAGAGAGCAGACAGTCAGGCATGACTGGTCTGCCATCAGCGCAAATCCACACCTCCTCATCTCCCCTTTGAGAACAACCCACCTTGATCCATATATTCTTTTCACTTTCATCAGCATCATCTTGCAATCTTTTAACATCATTCCATGTTTCAGGTGGCACATACAGCATAAGTTGGCAGCTGATTCCCATTCTTTCCACCCTTTTATTTACTGACAATCTATTTTTGGCACAATGTTGAGCCACAAGATCTGCATATCTGTTGCCGATTACCACCCAGTCATCTCCTGACTGGTGTGCGGCACATTTCACCACAGCCAATTCTTTTGGTGATTGTATTGCTTCCAGCAATTCCCTTACAAACTGTCCATTTTTAATGGGGGATCCTGAAGAAGTCATGAAATCCCTCTGCTTCCATAGTTGGCCAAAATCATGCACAACCCCGTAACCATATTGGCTATCTGTAAATATAGTTACTTTTTGATTCCTCTCAATTTTGCAAGCCTTTATCAATGCAATCAATTCAGCTATTTGTGCAGATTTGACTCCTGGTAAATAGGATGCTTCAACTATTCCAGTTAATTCACACACCGCATAGGCAGCAGTTAGTTTACCATCTTCATGCCTTTGGCATGAACCATCAACAAATAGCTCCATGTCTGGCTTTCTGAGGGGCTGTTCTTCAATATCAGGACGTGGTTTCGTGCATAACTCTGTGACTTGTAAACAATCATGTTCTTCTTCTTCGTCATCTTTAATTTCCTCATGATATGGGTCGGGTAGTAAGGTAGCGGGATTTACTATTGTGCACCTTACTATGGTCACATTTTCAGCACCCATTATTATTCTCTCATATTTAGTCAGCCGACTAGGAGTAAGATGCTGAGTTCGGGTTCTTGTCAACAATATCACAACCGCATGTGGAACATACACCTTCACAGGATGTCCCATCACAATTGACTCACTTTGTTCAATGCTCAAACAAGTAGCCGCTACTGCTTTTAAGCAGCCTGGCAACGCGGCTGCCACTGGGTCCAATGTAGCAGAAAAATATGCTATAGGACGTCTGTCTAGACCATGTCTCTGAGTTAGAACTGAAAGTGCACAATTTTCTCTCTCATGACAGAATAATGCAACATTTTTCTTATAGTCCGGCATGCCTAGGGCAGGTGCTGAACACAGAGCATTTCTCAATTTTACAAAAGCTCCTACACTCTCATCATCCCACTCAACTGGGTCCTTTGCTTTCTTTTTCGTCATGTGAATTAATGGCTTGGCTAACAGGGAAAATCCTAGTATCCATTGTCGACAGTAACCTACTATTCCTAGGAACATTCTCACTTCTCTTTGTGTTACAGGCATTTGCATTTTCTTTATTAATTTTACTCTTTCAGAGGTTATTCTTCTTTTTCCCCTCTCAATTTGGTGTCCCAGATCCTTAACTGCTGTTGTACAGAACTGCAATTTTTCAGGTGAGACTTTATGCCCTTCTTCAGCTAAATGATTTAATAGTGCAATAGAATCAACAACACAGTCCTCTCTGGTGTTCGATGCCACCAGTAAGTCGTCGATATATTGTACTAAGACTGAGCTTCCTGGCATCACTAGTTTCTCTAGACACTTTTTCAATATCTGATTGAAAATGGAAGGACTTTCCGTGTACCCCTGAGGAACACGATTCCATACATAGACTCTGTTCTCAAATTTAAATGAAAAAAGATATTGGCTATCTGGATGCAATAGTATTGAAAAGAACGCTTGACATAAATCAATCACAGTGAACCATCCTGCACTCCAAGGAATCTGGTATAGAATTACTGCAGGATTTGGCACTATAGGACAACATGGTTCTACAATCTTATTTATTTTCCGCAGGTCTTGAACAATCCTATATTTTCCACTAGGTTTCTTTAGACCCATTATTGGTGAATTACATGGGCTACTCATTACTTCTTTTAGTATGTTTTGTTCTACCATTCGGTTGATTTCTTCAATGACTCCTGCTTTTACTTCTGCACTCATTTTGTACTGTCTGGTATTTGGGAAAATCGCACCTTCTTTTACAGTGATTTTAACTGGGTCTATTTTGGCCATAAGTCCTACTTCTTTTCCTGTGAAATCCCATACTATGGGATTTTTCTGTAGTTTTTAATTCTTCTGGCAGCTCATCTTTTGTTATTAACGAAAACATCTCATCTACCTCTGTACCTTGCTTTGCAATCATAAACTTATATACATGGTCTTCATCTGGTGTTTGAACCGCCACACCATCCGGTGTGCAGAAAATTGTGCAATTCATTTTGCATAACAAATCTCGGCCCAATAAATTTACTGGACTGGAATCACACACTACAAATTGATGCATTTCTCTGAAATTTCCAATTTTAACTTCCATTGGTTCGGTAAGAGGTGTCCTAATCTTTCGATTAGCTACCCCCACTACTTGGATTGCTTCTCCAGAGAGAGGAAGGTCTGGAATGTCTGCTGTTCTTACAGTAGACCGGGAAGCACCAGTGTCCAACAGAAAAGTAATATCATTACCTCTCACATTCCCTTCAACTTATGGACCTGACTGATCTACCGGTAAGGATGCGCCAAGTACGCACTCCTTCTCCCCCTCTCCTAGGCACCGTCATGAACTGTTTTGACAGAAATCGTCCTGTAAAAGAAACTGTGATGTTACATAATCATTCTTACCACTTCCTCCTTGATATCCGACGTCTGTACCGTGCTTTGCTCTGCTAACATTACCCTGAATAGGTGCAGGTGGTAACTGACTCTGAGGATTTACACCCTGCTGTGAGTCATTCTGCGTCTGTGGATTTAAATTTTGATTTGGGCCATTATTATTCCGAATCTTTTTACATTTATCCTTCCAATGCCCCAATTTTCCGCATCCATGACAAGGAAATTTCTTTTTAGCCTCTTCTCTACTCATTCGTCCTCTCATTTTTCCACCATTCCCAGTGTCACCATTCGTTCCTGAATCCTTTCCCTGATTTTCACTCGGATTATCCAAATTAATTCCCTGTTTCTCTGCCATTTTCACCTTTCCCCACATTACCTTCTCCTGTAATTTCTTGTGCCTATCCTCAATATCATCTCCACAGTATTTTGCATATTTCAAAATTTCATCTATGGGCTTCCCCTGCCAACATAACATGTGCTGCTTAATCATTTGACAAATCTCTGGCTTCAGACCATAGACAAATCGGTAAACAAATTGACTCATGTTCTTATCTCCAATGTCCTCAAAGCCACTATATTGCTTGAATACCTGCAATAAACGTTCATAATAGGCGTGTACCGATTCACTGGCTTCTTGTGTAGTTCGGTCTATTTTCACCCAATCTGTTTCTTTCGGTGGTATTTTCCCTTTTAGGTAAGTTATTACTTGCTGGTACTTTTTTATTACCTCATTTGACGGGGCACCTGTCTTTGGATCTCTAGGATACTCATCACTCGGCCAATCAACTGTAATCTTACAATCTGTCCATAAATCGGCAGGTACCACTATGTCAAACAAACCATCTAAATCCTTCAACAATACCTTTGACACCTTCACAAACCTCTCAACCTGCTTGTACCATTCAATTGGCTTTTCTCTCAACTTTGGAAAATCATTCGTAAATGACAAAATATTCTGCCTGCTCCATGGGACATGTACATATCCCCCTCCTGGAACTTCTCGCATCGGGTACATTTGATCTGTCTTCCCTGTTTCCTTCATTAAATATTCAGAGGCTGTCCTACTTGATCGTGCCTCTTCCTTCTTCTTGGCCCATCTAACTCTCCATTTATCTAGGTCTCCCCATTTTTGCAAGACTGTCATTAATTCCTTTACTTGTAATTTTCTTCCAGAGGCATTCATGTTTTCTAAATCTTTGTCTGCAAAATCTGCTCTATAGGGTTTCTGCAACACTTTTGATCTCCCTATTTCAATTCCCATTTGCAGAGCTAAATCTGATAATTTCTCATGGAATAATTTTACATTTATGGTGATACTTCTGCATATGAACAATAATTCTTCTTCATCGTAAGTATTTAGGCGATCTAACCCCACATGTCCTGCTATTATTTCTTCTAATTCAACTTTTAATTTATAAATATCCAGAATTTTTGGAGGTGTACACTGTTGATCTGATCCTTGCGCCCACCTTTCTAAGTCTTCGGGTGTCACTACAGTGACACTTTTTGCTCTCGATGAAGTTATTAGGTTTATATCTTTTGAGCAACCAGGTGTAGCTCTTCTGGGAGTACTATTGACAGAATCTCGAATGGGTAAATCCATTAATGAAATCACAGATTCACAGTCACTAAAGTGATCCTCAACCATTACTACTGCTTCAGGTTTAGGAACATTCACAGGAGTAGGCGTAACTAGCGGTGGAGGATAGTTTCCTTTGTCACTATATAATGGGACTACTGGACCAATTGTTACAGGTATGGTCAAAGAGTCAGGATGTACTTTTATCTGTGTTATTTTCTGTATTAATTCTGCTCTGGTCTTCTCTAGGGCTTCTTTTTCTTTATCGTGAAGTACCCTACTAGGTGTGAAATCATGCAATACCTGCGGTACCAATGGGGTCTTCAATGGTGGTGCACTTGGGGTGCATCCACTTGTCCCTTCCTGATATGGTGGGGGGTTCTTTAATATCTCTTCCATAAATTCATCTTCAGAATCTCCATTTCTCATTAAGTGTTTTGTCTTTTCTGTGCATTTGCTCCCTAACAGTTCTTCTGCTGTTAATATTGGATACAGTCCCTCTGTAAGCATTGCCCTCCTCCATTGTTTCATCTGACCATCCCTAGACTCATGTTGGTTTCTGGGAAAGAATCCTCGATAACCCCTATTACTCCTGGATCGGTCACGCTCAAATGCCTCGGTTTCCCATTCCTCTAAGGCTTCGTACTGAGTTAATCTAGGTCTGGGTTCTAAGTCATTCATCCTCATCTTAAATTTTGAAGAATTCTCCCATTGAAAGTGCCATTCTCGGGAAATGCTAATATTCCATAATTTTTTGTATATTCTATCCAATTCTCTATCCATACACAAGTATGATAACCTCTCTCCATCATCATGAATGAAGCGGGCGTTTTAGCCGGTGGAATGATAATTCCTTCTCTGGTTTTGATTGGTTTATCCTTTTTAAAATAATTCTTAATCTTTTGCAGAAAGGACATTTTTCTCTTATCTCTGTACATCTTAGGTAGATCTCGATGTATAAAATTATATTCCGCAAAGCCTAAATATCTCCTATCAGGACGAGTTCCTGTTAAAGTCGGATCGCGTTTCAACATGCAATCTCTTATCCACTAAGATTTTAGCTTCTATGATATCAACCAATCGAATGCCTGCTAACTTTTATCTCTGGACCAATCCTAGCGCGGCCTTTCTGTGATGTTTGTCTGTCCACCCCTCCTTTACAATCTGCGCTTCTCTGTCTCTCGCTGTTTTCAACCAATCCCAGCGCGGTACCTGTGATGTCAGTACTACTCCTGACTACTGACCCCTCCTTTACAAGAGTCTTCCACACCCGCTGTTTCAACCAATCCCAGTGCGGCGTTTTGTGACGTCAGCTCCCTCTCCGGCAGCTGACCCTCCCTTTACAAATCCGTACGCAAAAACTTTATTTTCTCTACGACTTTAATAAAATTCAGTAACAACATAAAACATTCGCTATCGTGCCAGTTTCTCTAAATTGAAAAAGATAGTTTCTCTCACACTTAGTAAAACCTTTCCGTTTACTAAACATACACTACGAGTAAAACCCTTCCATTTACTCTTCACACAAGCTTTCGAAATACCTGCTACTTTTTCAATGTTACCCTTTCTAGGTGATATAACATCAAAATTTTACCAGCATTCCTCTTGCTATTACTCACATGCATAGAGTCCCTAACAAGTACTGATAGCCCTGCTTAACTTTTCAGTACTATTTCTGCCTGACAGATAACCTCACTGCAGTATGGCTTCACTTATCATCCGCTATTCAATTTTCCCCGGGGAATTCTGGACAACATAAAACAACTTTGAACACACAGATGTTAGTTCATAAAAATAAAATTCTCATTACCCAGTTAACAAAGTCCAACCATCCTCTGATAACCAGAAAACTGATCCAGCGCGATATTAGCAAACAGCATTCATACACCAAATACTCAGTTGGGCCCATACATTCATACTACGCTAATACTTACGCTGGGGAGTCAGTTGTACTCTTTATCAAAATCCCTGCTACCAATTACTTTTCTGATTGAAGAGTAATGACTTACCAATGAATCCTTTGCTAATTGGGAAGTTTAAAACGAGTGACATTCATTATAGTACATAATTCCGAAATAACCACTGAGTTAGGAAGTTTTAAAAATGTTTATCTAAAGATTTAGCAGAGTAAAATACAGAACCACATGGTACTTAATTGAATATCAAGGATGAAGCATAGAATAATAATTATTGATTAATGACGGTCCCTCAGAAAGGAGAAGATAGAGACAGCAGCGCAACTAAAGGTTGCAGGTATATTTACCTAAGTGCGAGAACCAAACACCTTGGCCAAGGAGTTGGAAAAGATAGGACCCAGGAAGGATGAAGAGCAAAGACCTCCTCCAGGTTCAGGACAGGACCGGTGACCGCTCTACAACAACGCCTGCGTCGTTCCCCTCTCTGATACTCGACTTCTCCTCGATTTTCCCGTGCCTTCCTTCTAATGGACTCCGCCGCCCCCTCCTCAGGACCTCTCTGAACAGCAGTTCAGCCTGCAATCTATCAGCTTGTCGGTCTGGAGCTTCTGCCTGTCAGCGTCTAGTCTCGTCCCTGTGTGAACGCCTGCTCTGACTAATTAGCTAATTCTATATCTGTTATACCCTTCTACACCCATGTACCTCCCCTTAATGTTGCCAAAATATGGGACCACTATTTCTTATTGGACAGGGACAGGGGGTTGATCCTCACACCATATGATTTGGTTCAATTTTCTGAAGACCATTGTTTTAAAATACCGCCCATTAAATTTAATACATTTGCTTTATTTCCCACCCGTCTCGCGACAAAGTTTATACATATATCATGTACATAGTTGCAAATTTAACAGGAACAACATGGGTACAGCAATGTTGGCCATTAGGTCGTGGCCTTGGACGACGTCCAGGTTGACTTCATCCTTTTCTTTGGCAGCTATGCAAGACGCATGCGCAGAATCATTGTCTCTCGAGTTTCAGTTCAGCAACCCCAGGCCCAAGTTTACGAACTGATAAAAGTCAAAGAGGAAAATATTAAAATCACAAATAAAATATTTCACTGTATACCCACTCTTTCTACTCTATATCCATTTACTTGTAAATTCTATCCCGCATTAGCAGCGTTAGAGAAACGACAAATTAATAATAATACGAGAGCAAGCTGTAGCATGTGAAAACATCAAGCAGCCATTTTAATGCACACTCCGCAGAAGCAGGAGTTTCCCACCAAGCAAAGAGAGACGTCACACCATGTGATGTGATTGAGGCATGCGCAGTAAGGTTCCCGCGCTTTAGCGGCCATTTTAGAAAAGACAAGCGTTACTTGTTAGTTAAACACATAGGCAAGCTTCCTTACTATTTATGTAGTGTATGCAAAAGTTAGTACAACAATACAAGTTTAATAAATTAATACTGTGAGGAGATTGCGTCCGAGCAAGTCTCATTTGTGAGTCCTTGCTCCATCAGATACGCCGGGTCCGTATCCGGTACATAAAGCCATTGGTTGATGACTGTAAGTTGAGAAGCCCAATAGTACACTTTAATGTCAGGTAGGGCTATCCCACCGTCATACCAGCTTCGCACAAGTTTAGTCGCTGCCACTCTAGCTGGTTTGTTCTCCCACAGAAGAGCGGCGACTTCCTAATCTACAGCCTTAAAGTATGAGTCAGGAACTGGATATGGTGTGTAATGGAGAGCGTACAAGAATCTGGGGAGGGCCATCATCTTGAAAAGAGCCGCTCTACCCAGTAGGGTGAGTGGCAGCGCTTTCCAATGCTTGATGTCACGCTTCAGTCGTTGCAGAGGGGCCTGTAAGTTTAGTGCTATAAAGTCGTTTGGGTCTGATGTTACATGTATGCCGAGGAACTTAAAGCTATCCATAACTATCTGGACCTTGCAGCCTTTTGGGAGACGCGGGGGCCCACCATGTAGTATGTGTAGTACTGATTTATCCCAATTAATGGCATATCCGGATACAGTACCAAATACTGCGCAAATATTAAGTAAGGCGTGGAGGGATCTTGTGGGTGAGGCGATATAGAGTAGAACATCGTCAGCGTATAGGGAGATGCGATCTTCCCATCCCTCCCTCCATTTTAGGCCGCGTATCCTCGGGTCCCACCGTATCCAAGTCGCCAGGGGCTCCAAGGCTAGGGCGAATAGCAAGGGCGACAGTGGGCAGCCCTGTCGTGTACCTTTCCCCAGGGTGATCTCCCGGGATACGTGCCCATTGGCGACCACGTGTGCCGCTGGGTTGGTGTAAAGGAGATGTATCCAGGAACAGAACTTCGGCCCAAACCCCACGTGTTGAAGGACTGCAAACAGGTAGGCCCATTCCACCGAGTCAAAGGCCATTTTCGCGTCGAGGGAGAGGATCGCGGCGTCTTCCTGTACCATGTGTTTTCGGCCCAACACTCCATGCAGGTGCCTGAGATTTAGGGCTGTGTTCCTACCTGGCATTATTGGTCTGGGTGAATTAGTTTGATAAGATGGGGCGTTAGTCTAACCGCCAGCGTTTTTGCTAAGATTTTCCCCTCCGCATTAATTAGAGAGATCGGTCGGTATGACGTGCATACCTCCGTCGGTTTGCCCGGTTTGGGAATGGCCACAATGGTCGCCAAGCGTTGATCTTTGGGGAGTGTTCCTATGTCGCGACTTGTTTCAAGCATTTTCAACATATGGGGGGCGATCTTGTCTGCGGCGATTTTATATAGTTCTATTGGGATGCCATTTGGACCGGTGGCATCATGGAGATAGCCATTTTAAGTTCATCTATCGTGATATCTGCTTCTAGACTCTCTGTTTCTTGAGGTGAGAGCCTCGGCATACGGATATCCTTGAGGAAAGCTAATGCTTCCTGGACAGTGGTAGTATTTGAGGAGGTGTATACGCGTTCATAATGTTGCGCTAGTGCAGTCACTATGTGTTGTGGGTCTGATGTGACTTCCCCATCATCTTTTTCCAGCCGTGCTATCCATCTATTCGCCCGGTCCATCTTGTCCAGCCAGGCAAGGAGTTTGCCTGCCTTGACCCCGGATTCATAGATCCAATATTGGGTTGTTTGCAGACAGGACTGGGCATCAGTGTACAGGTGTTCTTTGTATTCCTGTCGCTTCATACGTAATGTATGCTCCGTTTCGCTAGTGGGTGCGATGGCATGTTTAGATTCTAATTGCTGTACTTCCCGCTCCAAGGCCTCTATTGCGGTTTTCTGGTCTTTTTTGTGTCTCTCAACCAGCGAGATAGCCTGTCCTCGTATTACTGGTTTGTATGCCTCCCACAATGTTACTGGGGAGGAGACTGACGCTTCATTTTCTTGAAAGTATTGCATGGTTGCAGTGATCAGTCCTTTCTTGATTTTGGAGTTAAGTAGGAATCCTGGATATATGGGGTACATACGGCTTTGGACAGTGCAGTGTGCCCACATTTCTGCCTTTACCGGGGAGTGGTCGGAGATTCCCCTGGGTAGGTGTGTGGTTGTCCCTATCCGCCCCATGTTGTCTAGTGCAATGAGAATGTAGTCTATACGGGAAAGGCTGTTATGGGCTCCCGAGTGAAAGGTGTATTGTCTCTGAAGGGGATTTTGGAACCTCCATATGTCCAGTAGACCGTGTGCGTCTAGAAAGCCGGCTAGGGGTGAGCTTGAACGATGTTGTGGGCGAGCAGGCGCACGGTCCAGTGTAAGATTTGTATTCTTAGGGGTAAGATGAACTCCTTTAGAGAGATATTCAAACAAGGCGAAAAGAAAAACATATATCAAAGAAGTTACCATTGCTTTAATTTTTGACTGAGGACACATAACCTTTGGAGTAAGAGTCCAAGACCATAACCACTACACCACAATGACTCATTATTGCTGTGCTCAAAAACATATATTTGACAATAGGATCAAACACTCCAGTGTATTCAGTGCCGTAGGTTAGAGTTCACCTATGTTGATATCATTGACAGTGTTTAACAAAAGGAAAGAGGGACAGAGAGAGAAAAAGAAAGCCAGACAGCGGGAGAGAGAAGATTTGTATTCTTTGGGGTAGGATGAACTCATTTAGAAAGATATTCAAACAAGGCGAAAAGAAAAACTTTTGTGAAAGAAAGTACCATTGCCTTAAGTTTTGACTGAGGACCGACAACAGCTAAAACACCACACTTTGAACACATAACCTTTGGAGTAAGAGTCTGAGACCTTAACCACTAGGCCACAGTTACTGATGCTTGCCATGTTCAAAAACTTATATTTGATATTCGGATCACACACTCTAGTGAATGTAGTGTCGTAGGTTAGAGCTCACCTATGTTGACATCATTGACAGTGTTTAATGGAAGGAAAGAGGGACAGAGAGAGAAAAAAATGCCAGACAGAGGGAGAGAGAAGATTTGTATTCTTTAGGGTAAGACATTCTTGTAAAGAGAAATAGTCAAACTAGGAGAAATGAAAAATATTTTCCAACATTTATCAGAGAAAGTAGCATTGCCTATAATTTTACCTCAAAAACCACTACCATTGAAACACAAGGATTTGAACACATAACCTTTGGAGTTAGAGTCCTTAACCACTTGGCCACATTCACTCATGTTTACGCTGAACAAAAACGTATATATATAATTCGTATGAGACACTCCAGTGTATGCAGTGCCATAGGTTAAAGTTCACCTATGTTGACATCATTGACAGTGTTGAATGGAAGGAAAGAGGGACAGAGAGAGAAAAAGAAAGCCAGACAGATGGAGAGAGAAGATTTGTATTATTTAGGGTAAGACAAACTTGTAAAGAGTGATAGTCAACCTAGAGAAATGAAAAATATTTTCCAACATTTATCAGAGAAGGTACGATTGCCTATAATTTTACCTCATAAACTACAAGATTTGAACGCATAACCTTTGGACTAAGAGTCAGATACATTAACCACTAGGTAACAGGGACTCCTGCTAACAGTGGTCGAAAACTTATATATGACATTCGGATCAAACACTGCAGAGTATGCAGTGCCATAGGTTAAAGTTCACCTATGTTGACATCATTGACAGTGTTTAACGAAAGGAAAGAGGGACAGAGAGTGAAAAAGAAAGCCAGACAGAAGGAGAGAGACGATTTGCAATCTTTTGGGTATGACATACTTGTAAAGCGAGATAGGCAAACTAGGAGAAATGAAAAATGTCTTCCAACATTTATCTGAGAAAGTACCATTGCTTATAATTTTACCTCAGTAACCGCAACCATTGAAACACCAGAATTTAAACAAATAACCTGTGGAGTAAGAGTCTGAGATCTTAACCACTAAGGCGCAGTAACTCATGATTGTGCTGCATGAAAAGATATATATAACATTTGAATGAAACACTCCAGTGTATGCAGTGCCATAGGTTAGAGTTCACCAATGTTGACATCATTCACAGTCTTGAATAGCAGGAAAGAGGGACAGAGAGAGAAAAAGAAAGCCAGACAGAGGGAGAGAGAAGATTTTTATTCTTTGGGGATAGGATGAACTCATTTAGATATATATTCAAACAAGGGTAAAAGAAAAACATTTATCTAAGGAATTACCAGTGCTTTAATTTTTGAGTGAGGACTCTCAACCATTGAAACACCAGGATTGAACACATAACCTTTGGAATAAGAGTCCTTAACCACTAGGCCACAGTGACTCAAGAGTAATCTCCACGAAAACTGAGATATGACATTTGGATCAAACACTCCAGTGTATGCAGTGCCGTAGGTTAGAGTTCACCTATGTTGACATCATTGACAGTGTTTAACGGAAGGAAAGAGGGACAGAGAGAGAAAAAGAAAGCCAGACAGAGGGAGAGAGAAGATTTGTATTCTTTGGGGTAAGATGAACTCATAAAGAAAGATATTCTAACAAGGCGAAAAGATTGCTGTGCTCAAAAACGTATATTTGACAAAAGGATCAAACACTCCAGTGTATTCAGTGCCGTAGGTTAGAGTTCACCTATGTTGACATCATTGACAGTGTTTAACGGAAGGAAAGAGGGACAGAGAGAGAAAAAGAAAGCCAGACAGAGGGAGAGAGAAGATTTGTATTCTTTGGGGTAAGATGAACTCATAAAGAGAGATATTCAAACAAGGCACAAACAAAAACATTTATCAGAGAAAGAACAATTGCCTTAAGTTTTGACTAAGGACTCACAACCAGTACAACACCAGACTTTGAACATATAACCTTTGGAGTAAAATTCAGAGACCTTAACCGCTGGGTCACAGAGACTAATGGGTGTTGTCTACGAAAACGTATATATGACATTCAGATCAAACACTCCAGTGTATGCAGTGCCGAAGGTTAGAGTTCACCTATGTTGAAATCATTGACAGTGTTGAATGGAAGGAAAGAGGGACAGAGAGAGAGAAAAAGATAGCCAGACAGAGGGAGAGAAGATTTGTATTCTTTAGGGTAAGACATACTTGTAAAGAGAGAATGTCAAACTAGGAGAAATGAAAAATATTTTCCAACATTTATCAGAGGAAGTACCATTGCCTATAATTTTACCTCAAAAACCATGACCATTGAAACACCAGGATTTGAAAACATAACCTTTGGATTAAGAGTCAGAGACCTTGACCACTAGGCTGTAGTAACTCATGATTGTTGTGCATGAAAACGTATATATAATATCCGAATGAAACACTCCAGTGTATGCAGTGCCATAGGTTAGAGTTCACCAATGTTGACATGATTGACAGTGTTGAATGGAAGGAAAGAGGGACAGAGAGAGAAAAAGAAAGCCAGATGGAGGGAGAGAGAAGATTTGTATTCTTTGGGGTAAGATGAACTCATTTAGAGAGATATTCAAACAAAGCGAAAAGAAAAACATTAATCAAAGAAAGTACCATTTCCTTAATTTTTGACTGAGGACTCCTAACCAATGAAACACCACAATTTGAACACATAACCTTTGGAATAATAAGTCTGAGACCTTAACAACTAGGCCACAGTGACTCATGATTGCTGGGTTCAAAAACTTATATATGACATTCGGATCAAACACTCCAGTGTATGCAGTGCCGTGGGTTAGAGTTCACCTATGTTGAAATCAATGACAGTGTTAAATGGAAGGAAAGAGGGACAGAGAGAGAGAAAAAGCCAGACAGAGGTAGAGAGATTTGTATTCTTTAGGGTAAGACTTACTTGTAAAGAGAGATAGTCAAACTAGGAGAAATGAATAAAGAAATTCAGCATTTATCAGAGAAAGTACCATTGCCTATAATTTTACCTCAAAAACCACAACCCTTAAAACACAAGGATTTGAACACATACCGTTCAGAGTAAAAGTCAGAGACCTTAACCACTAAGCCACAGTGACTCATGGTTACTCTGCACGAAAACGTATATATAACATTCGAATGAAACACTCCAGTTTATGCAGTGCCATAGGTTACAGTTCACCTATGTTGACATCATCGACAGTGTTTAATAGAAGGAAAGAGGGACAGAGAGAGAAAAAGAAAGCCAGACCGAGTGAGAGAGAAGATTTGTATTCTTTGGGGTAAGATGAACTCATAAAGAGAGATATTCAAACAAGGCGAAAAGAAAAACATTTATCAAAGAAATTAACATTTCCTTAACCCCTTCACTGCTAGGCCTTATTTTGGCTATTTGGGGTAGTTCGCGCTTAGGCCCCTGTAACATTTTGACCACACAAGGTATCCACGCCAAATTTGCGTCCTTTTTTTCCAACATCATGGGGATTCTAAAGGTACCCAGGGTTTGTGGATTCCCCTGGAGGGGACCCAGAAATTAGCCAGAATACAGGTAAATATTGTTGTTTTTTTTTAAAAATGTGAAAAAGGGGCTACAGATGAAAGCGTCTGGTTTTTTCCCTGCAAATGGTATCAAAAAGGGGTTGTGGTGCTGAAATCACCATCTTCCCAGCTTTCAGGGACAAGCAGACTTTTGTCAGAAAACCAACATTTTTGACACTGTTTTGGCATTTTTCTGGGACATAGCCTATTTTTGCTATTTTTTGTGCTTTCAACCTCTTTCCAGTTAATGGTATAAATGGGTATGAAAGCAATAATGGATCCTGGAAAGCTATACATTTTAGAAAAGTAGACAAAATTCTGAATTCAGCAAGGGGTCATTTGTGTAGATCCTTCAAGGTTTCTTTATAGAAACTAACCGTTGAATATAGGAAAAATTGAAAATTAGTTGAAAAAAACAGCCATTTGTGTCAACGTTTTCACCTGTAACTTCTTCAAATTATGACAGCTGTTTGAAAGCAATATACCGTTACATCCGCTGGACCTTTCTGGTTGTGGGGATATATAGGACTTGTAGGTTCACCAAGAACCCGACGAACCCAGAGCCAATAACTGAGTAGCGTCTTGCAATGTTTTTTTTATTATGTACCGGGTATTTAGCAATTAATTTGGGAAAATATATACATGGAAAAATCGGTATGAAAGACACCTATGTATTTCTGAAATTGGAACAAAATATAGAGTTTAGAAACAGTAGATATTTGCACATTTCTGAAATTGTGAGTACCCATACTAGCATGAGAATTATAGGTCATTTTTCAAAATGACTTCTTTTTTCTACATTGTCTTTCATTTGGAAAGCAGAACTGCATCGAAAGTCAATAGGTAATAGCAGTTGCTCTACAATTCTGTGTTACCCTAAGTCTCCCGATAAAAATGGTTCCTCACTTGTGTGGGTAGGCCTAGTGCCCGCAACAGGAAACGGCTCAAAACGCAATGTCTAGCTGTAGATTTTGAACCCTAGCTCTGCCGGCACCTAGGGAAACCTAGCAAACCTATACATTTTTTAAACCTAGACACCCAGGGGAATCCAGGATGGGGTGACTTGACTGGCTCTCACCAGGTTCTATTACCCAGAATCCTTTGCAAACCTAAAAATATGCTAAAAAAACACATTTTCCTCACATTTCTGTGGTGGAAAGTTCTGGAATCTGCGTGGATCCACAAAATTCCCCCCACCCCTTGTTCCCCAAAGTCTTCCGAGAAAAATGGTACCTCACTTGTGTGGGTAGACCTTGTGCCCGTGACAGGAAACGGGCCGAAACGAAATGTGGACACACCACATTTTCAGTGAAAACGGACCCTTTTTTGCAAAGTGCCTAATTGTAGATTTGGAACCCTAGTGATCCAGCGGCGTACTAACAACAAATACTCCACTACCATATACTCACCTGAGCCCATATAACTCTTCCACTATTACCAAGTAGAACGCTGGAGCTTTAGTTAATAGATTTCATATTTTCAGGAATAGTTATTGTTCCTTTCTAACTAAACCTTTCACTGATCAAAAAGTTCTTTCCTCTGGTCGATGGACCATTAGTTGGAACTAATTGATGGTGATAATTAACATAACTTATTAAACATTCTTTAATTGAAGTAAATAATCACAGACTCGGGAAGTTTTAAAAATTTTATCTAAATTAATTGAATGTGAACCATCTCCAAGTTTCAGTACAAACACCCTCATTCGCAAGAGTGTCAATTCAATCAATAATCAATAAGCAAAAATATTTCAGACTCACGCAATAACTATGCTCAGAAAGGAGAGGACAGAGAGAGAAGAACATCTATCAATACAATGAATTTATATTTACCAAGAATGGTGTCAAGACCAACCCCCTGGCCAAAGGGCTGGTAAAGGTCTCCCGGGATAGATCAGGAGACAAAGACTTCAGGACAGGAATCAGGACAGGACACTTCACCTCTCTAAATACCAACGACTGCGTCGCACCCTTCTCTGACACTCTCTTCCTCCTCGTGGTTCTTCCGCGATCTTCTTTCTAACCCAATTAAGTTAAGATGGAAGTTTCTGCATTTGTCTTTTTCATCAGCGTCTCACAGCATCAGCACCACCCACAGCACCGACAGCATCCCGAGCTCTGCTTCTGTGCTCCCGCTTCTGCTCCCGTTTCTGCTAACTTCTTCTCCCGCTTCGGCTAACTTCTTCTCCTGCTTCTGCTAACTTCTTCTCCCGCTTCTGCTAACGTCCTCCACTAACTAAAACTACCTCAATTATACCTTTCGATATTCATGTACCACCCATTAATGTTTCAATATCATAAAATACTAACTCTGATTGGATAGTCAAGGGGGGATGATCATCACACCATGCTTACATTTCACTTATTTCATTGAACTATTGTTTGCAAACCCATCCCCTTAAACTTTATTAAGTCGTTTCCTTTCCCATACATCTCCAAACTTTATTAATACAAATTGTTTCAATCTCATGAATAAGGCTTCTTCATATGAACTCTTCACCCTCATGTTCCCAGGGCACATCTTTCTTGTCCTTGGACGCTTGACAAATCCTTACTCATCCTTCCTAGTTCTCTCTCATGTGCGCATGTGTGGATTCAAATCAGTCAGCTCAGTTCAGACAAGTGTGGAAGGCCCAAATGCGTACTAATAATAAAGTCAAAAGAAGAAATGTTATTTTCAAAAATAAATGGTTTCACTGTATACCACCAACCTCTACTCTAACCCACTTTAATTATTAATACCCTTTCTGCATTTGGGTTAGTATAAAACTTATTTTCTATTTAGCCAAAGCAGGTGCCATGCATGTGAACTTTCAAGCTGCCATTTTAATGCCTTTTGCGCATGCGCAAGATTTTCCCTCCAAGCGTTAAACGTCATACTACGTAGATGCAGTAGACGCATGCGCAGTAAAGATCCCTTGTTAGAGTGCGTTTAGTCCTTCGCTCATATTGTTAAAATTAGTAAAACACATATGCAAGCTTCGTTGTCCCGCGTGTCTTTCTGAAATGCGAATTATTAATTACAAACACATAATTAGTAATTCGTTAATGAGTTAAAACGAGAGGATTGCTTCTGAGCAAGTCTCATTTACGAGTCCTTGCTTCATCAATCCCCTCTCTGATGGCATTTTAAGCCATCACAAAATTACCCATCCCATCCCAGATACCAACTTTAGCGTATCTCATTTTCTATTTCAGTCAACTCTTTTCCATCTAAATCTTTCATTCTCTTGTATATTTTTCCTTTCATTTCTTCCAGCTGTATTTCAACATATTTTCTTTTTCGTTTCTTTCCCTTTTCTTCTCTTCTAAAATGTATTTTTCCTTTCCCTCCTTTGCTACAACATTTATATGTAATCATTATTATCATCACTACTGTTATTATCATAACTAATGGTATTATTATTTGACCTAGGAAACTTTTCCCAAAATCAGTAAACCATTTCCCTATTGATGTTATACTTTTTGTTAGTCTTCCCCACACACTGTCAACCTCCAGTTGGGTCAAGTCTTTATGCGTTCTTGTAATGTTTTCAATATATCCTTTAATTTCTCTGCTCTTGTCCGGAATATAAGTGCAGCAATGTTGAATTTTTAACATACCACAGACTCCACCTTCTTTTGCTAATAATATATCAAGAGCAAGACGGTTCTGTAAAACCATAGACCTGATTGCAACCATCTCTGTGTTAATCATTAAGAATCCTCCTGCAGTATCTGTAGAAAGACGATCAACTATGGTTGATAACTTACAAATTTTCTGTGAATTAAGAATGACTCCAACTGAGGGTATCAATGCATTAAAAATATCTCCTACGATTTCAGAAAATCTAGCTCTTCTTCTATGTGTTAGTCCATTAGAATTTCCATTGATTCCACTGATTCTGTCCACATGGTAAATTTTCGGAAAAACTATTCCAAAATAACAGCTTCCGTACCATCTTGCGGGTAACCTATAATAGACATTATTCCCGCAGACATAATAAACTCCTGGAAATACAGGATCAGTTCCCCCTTTTAGTCCCCACCCTCCTAAAATTAGGAAGTTGTGTTCACATTCACTGGAACCAATGTAATTATTGTTATAATCTGTCTTTAATCTATGGAGGCAGAATTTTCCCTTTTTCACAAAATCCAGGGACATCGTAGCATGAGCCTTGCCATTTGCATAGATTCCCTCTTTCCCAGCCCATGGAGGTACATGGGTTTTCTGTTCAGTCGCTTTCTTTATTAAATTCTGTCTCCTTTCTTCTACTAAATTCAAAAATTATTTTTCTTCTTCCCTTAATGTACATGTTAAATTGTCTTTATGTGCTTGAACTAAATCTATTGAACTCATTGTTAAGAAAAATTCACCCATAAACTGTGCATTTTGACTACTAACTACTGGATTCATATTCTTTCTAATAGGTAAATCAGAAAATACTACATCTAGATTTGAATAAAAATACTGAAGTCTCCCTGTAGAATAAAATAAACTTGATAAAATCCTACATGACACACCATATGTTAAAGGTATATGTGATACGTCACCCCTTCTGACACTGATGAGGGTAACTTCATACACACATAACAATTACTAATTTCCATTGTATTAACAGACTGAAATAACAATTTCATAAACACATTTGAGGACGTATTATAGTCTGATTCATTATGATAATTTGCTTCATCTTCTACCCCTATTTCTATTTTAGTTCCTTTTATTCTATCTATCTTATCATTAGTATCTGTGTTATTCTTGTCACTTGTTTCCATTAGCAAAGGTACTTCTACTGTTAGGAATAACCATACTAATAATAAAATACTACAAAAACAAAATCTAAAACAATTCCTTTTTAATCCTCGTTTTGGTCTTTTCGGTACCTTCAATTTCTGCCATTTTACTCTGAGAAAATTTCTTTGTCAATTTAACTTTCTTTTCTTGTTCTTAAGGAGGCCTCAATTTGCTTTCATCAATCTGTGCAACATGAACTTCTTCTGTTTCATCACTTAAATCTAGGGATTCAAATTCTTCGAGTATAACATAGGTCCATTCAGGGGCCTTGTACCGTCTATTTAAATTTCTCAATCTTGGACTTCTTCGAGTTATTTTCGCTAAAGTTTGTTTAGATTGTGTTTGACTTGTGACTTCATTTACTTGTTCTGGTCTCTTTTCTGATTTTCTCAAATGATATCTTAATTTCTTTACTCCAACTGTCCAATTGTCTCCCTTTCTGATTCTTTTGATCTGTACTGCACTTTCACCTTCTTTATCTCCTTTTAAAGTTCTTTTATTTTCACTTAATCTAGGACCAGTCTGTTCTCGTTCTCTGTTTTCTGTGCTTGAACCTTCTTTTACTTCCACCTGCTCAGGTCTTATCGTACTTTGTTCTTCTTCTTCCTGAGCTTGTTCTTCTAATTCTATCTGACCCTGTTCAGGTCTTACTTCAAAATGTTCTTTTTCTGCCTGAACTTGTTCTTCTAATTCTATCTGATCCTGTTCAGGTCTTATTTCAAACTTTTCTTCTTCTGCCTGAACGTGTTCTTCTAATATTCCCTCCTCAGGTTCCTGGAAGTCTTTTTCTATTTCCACCTGACTGTGTTCTTCTTCCCCTGCCTCTTCCTGACTACTTTCCTGTCTTTTCAGTTCTGTTATTCTTTTTGTTTCAATAGCATCATCAATTACTTCAATCACTGGTATCCACTCTTCCTGGCTTGTACTTGGCTGTTCGTCATATGGTTGTCTTTCAGAATCTATTACTCTAGATTCTTCAATTTCACAGCTTACAACTCCTGACGCTTCAGCCTGTTCAGTTAGTGGTTGCTCTTGTTGTTCTGATGGGCTTGGAACTCTTCTGGTATGACTGGCATGAATCTAATTGGGCAAACCTGCACACTTCACTGCTGTGGTAGTGACTAGTATGACTTGACCCGGTTTGTCCCACCTTGGTGCTAGGCACGACTTTCTTGCATGTTTCTTCACTAGCACCCAATCTCCAGGATTCAAATCATGTGCTTGATCTGGTTGTCTTTCAACTGCGTCTTCTCCAACCTGGTGAGAGACAGAACGCACCATTTCAGCCAATCCTTTGCAATAGTCCAATACCAGATCATCAGTTATATTCATTAATTTATTTCCAGGAATAAATGCTTGTCTCATTGCTCTTCCCATGAGAACTTCATGTGGGCTCATTCCTGTTTTTCTGTCTGGAATACTTCTGAGACCCATCAATACAAGAGGTAATGCATCTGCCCATTGCAGCATTGTGGATGCACACACTTTCCCTAATCTTGACTTGATTGTGCCATTTAACTGTTCAACTATTCCAGAAGCCTCTGGACGATAAGCACAGTGCAGTTTTTGTTCTATGTTAAATGCAGCACAGATTAATCAAATTATTTCATTATTAAAATGAGGTCCTCTATCTGATTCCAATGTGACTGGAAAACCAAAACGTGGAATTAACTCCCTCAACAACAATTTAGCAACTGTAAGACTGTCATTTCTTCGAGTGGGATATGCTTCCACCCATCTTGAGAAAAGGCATACTATGACAAGTATATATTTCAGTCCATTGCTAGGGGGCAACTCAATCAAATCCAACTGTAATCTGGTGAAGGGTCCTTCTGCCTTTCCAATCTTTCCCCAGCTAACCACTGTCTTCCTACCTGGATTTTGCTGCTGACAGGTTAAGCATCTTTGGCAAAGGCTTTCTGCGATTACCCTGAATTTTGGATTGTACCAACTCTGTCTGAATATCCTGATCATTGAGTCTCTCCCTATGTGTGTTGCTCCATGATACACTCTTGCCATTTTTGAAAGCAAACAATCTGGCATGACTGGTCTTCCATCTAAATACACCCATACCTCATCTTCTGGTCTCTTTGTACAAGCTGCCTTTATCCAAATTTCCTTTTCCCTTTCCTCAACTTCTTCCTGCAATTGTCTAATCTCATCCCATGTTTCTGGTACTGAGAAAAACATAAGTTGGCATCTGGTTTCACCCGTTTCAATTTTTCTGTTTATGGCCAATGTATTTTTGGCACAGTATTGAGCAACTTGATCTGCATATCTATTGCCAGCAGCCACATAGTCATTTCCTGACTGATATGCAGCGCATTTAACAACTGCTATTTCCTTTGGCAATTGTAATGCTTCTAGCAGATCTTTCACAGTTTTGCTGTTTCTTATAGGAGATCCTGAAGAAGTCAGAAATCCCCTCTGCATCCAGAGTTGGCCAAAATCGTGCACCACCCCGAACCCATATTGACTGTCCGTAAATATGGTTACTCTCCAATTTTTCCCCTTTTTGCATGCCATGGTTAGGGCTACCAATTCGGCTACTTGTGCAGATTTGACTCCCGGTAAACAGGATGCTTCAATTACCCCGGATATCTTACAAACAGCATATGCAGCACTTAATCCTCCTTCTTGTGTCCTGAGGCAGGACCCATCTACAAATAACTCATGGTCAGCCTCTTTTAAGGGTGTCTCCTTTATGTCTGGACGGGGCTTAGTACATAGTTCAGTTACATCCAAACAATCATGATCACTTTCATCTTTCACTTCTTCATTGCATGGGTCTGGTAATAGGGTAGCTGGGTTCATGATCGTGCACCTTATCACTGTCACGTTCTCAGCTCCCAAAATCACTCTTTCATACTTAGTCAATCGACTAGGGGTGAGATGTTGTGTTCTTGTTCTCGTCAAAAGAATCTCAACTGAATGTGGAACATAAACCTTTACCGGATGTCCCATCACTATTGACTTGCTTTGTTCCAGACTCATACAAGTAGCAGCTACTGCTTTTAAGCAGCCAGGTAATGCTGAAGCCACTGGATCCAATGTAGCTGAAAAATATGCCACTGGACGTCGACTCAATCCATGTCTCTGTGTTAAAACTGAAAATGCACAATTTTCTCTCTCACAACAAAACAACGCAAAGTATTTTGAATAATCAGGCATGTCCAAGGCAGGAGCCTCACACAAGCAATTTCGCAATTTCACAAAGGCCTCTATGCAGTCATCATTCCAATCAATCGGATCTTTTGCTCTTTTCCGGGTCATTTGTATTAATGGTTTTGCTAGCATGGAAAAACCATTAATCCATTGCCTACAGTACCCAACCACTCCCAGAAACATTCTCATTTCTCTCTGCGTCTGTGGCAATTGC
This sequence comes from Calotriton arnoldi, assembly GCA_963921515.1. NCBI lineage: Eukaryota > Metazoa > Chordata > Amphibia > Caudata > Salamandridae > Calotriton > Calotriton arnoldi. The sequence goes on from CAWUFW010003818.1 coordinate 455,466, forward strand.
ATCTCTTTGATTATTTTTATTCTTTCCAGTGTCACTTTTCTAACTCCTCTTTCTATTTTATGCCCTAAATATCTAACTTCTTGTTGACAGAACTGTAATTTTTCTGGAGACACCTTGTGTCCTCCTTCAGCCAAATGGTTCAGTAATGCAATTGTGTCTGTGACACAATCTTCTCGTGTTTTTGATTCCACCAGTAGGTCATCAATATACTGAACCAGAACAGATTTTCCAGGCATAATCTATGATTCTAGACACTTTTTCAAAGTCTGATTAAAAATCGAGGGACTCTCTGTGTACCCTTGAGGAACCCTGCACCATGCATAGATATGATCCTCAAACTTAAATGTAAACAAATATTGACTATCTGGGTGCAAAGGAATAGAAAAGAATGCTTGACATAAATCAATTACTGTGAACCAACCTGCATTCCAAGGTATCTGTTAAAGGATCACGGCTGGATTTGGCACTATTGGGCAACATGGCACTACAATTTTATTTATTTTTCATAAATCCTGCACTATTCTATATTTTACGCTAGGCTTTTTCAGTCCCATTATTGGCGAATTACAAGGACTACCCATCACTTCTTTTAAAACACCTTGTTTAACCATTCGTTCAATTTCTGGAATAACTCCTGCTTTTACTTCTGGACTCATCTTGTACTGTCGGGTGTTTGGATAAACTGCACCATCCTTCACTGTCACTTTAACTGGGTCTATATTTGTCATTAACCCAATATCCTTTCCTGTAAAATCCCACACTTCTGGGTTAACTGTGGCTCTCAACTCTTCTGTTAATTCATTTTCAGTCATTAGTGAAAACATCTCATCTACTTCTGTTCCCTGTTTAGCTAACATCATTTTGTATACAACGTCTTCATCAGGAGTTTGGAAAGCGACACCATCTGGTGTACAATAGATTGTGCAGTTCATTTTGCACAATAGATCTCTTCCCAACAGATTTACAGGACTGGAATCGCAAACTACAAACCGATGCATTTCTTTAAAGTTTCCGATGTGCACCTCCATTGGTTTTGTGATTGGGGTTCTAATCTGTTGGTTAGACATGCCTAAAACTTGGATTGATTCTCCCGAGAGGAGTAGGTTTGGGATGTCTGCTGTTCTCACAGTAGACCTGGTAGCACCAGTATCCAATAGAAAAGTAATGTCTTTACCTTCTACTTTCCCATCAACAAATGGACCTGACTGATCTACCGGCAAGGATGCGCCAAGCACGCACTCCTCTTCCTCCCCCCTCAGGCACCATCATTGCGAGTGGTCCGAATTTTCCTCATCATTCTGCAACAAATATTGTGTAATTGTTCTATTATTCTTACCACTTTCTCCTTGAAACCCGATGTTCGTACTGAAATTTTGATGATTCACAAAATTTGGCATAGGAGCTGGTGGCACCTGATATTGAGGAGTAACTACCTGCTGCTGCTGATTCATAAGCACTTCATTCTGCATCTGTGGGATTAAATTTTGATTTGGCCCATTATTACTTTTATTATTCTGAGTACTCTTACACTCGTTCTTCCAATGTCCAAGATTTCCGCACGCATGACAAGGAAACTTCTTTTTCGCTTCTTCTCTGTCCATTCGTCCCCTATATTTATTATCATTCGCTCCTTGATCATTCTGACTCTGCTCTTTCACTTGATTATTATTTTGGGCATTTGTTTTCTCCTCTTGCTGTTCTGCCAATTTTACTTGTGCCCACATCATTTTCTCCTTTAGCTTTCTACGCCTGGCCTCAATGTCATCTCCGCAATATTTCGCGTACTTTAAAATCTCATCCACTGTCTTGCTTTGCCAACACAACATGTGCTGTTGTATCATCTGACTAATCTCTGGTTTCAAACCATATACAAACCGATACACAAAATGTCCCATATCCTTATCACCGATATTCTCAAAACCACTATACTGCTTAAACACCTGTAATAACCTTTCATAATATGCATGTACAGAATCATTTGGTTCTTGTGTTGTTCTATCTATTTTTACCCAATCTGTTTCTTTAGGAGGAATCTTCCCTTTTAAGTAAGCAATTACTTGGTGATACTTTTTCATCACCTCCTCTGAGGGTGCTCCTGTCTTTGAGTCTCTAGCATACTCCTCATTAGGCCAGTCAATTGTGATTTTACATTCCGTCCATAAATCAGCAGGCACTACAATATCAAATAAACCATCCAAATCCTTCAATAAAACCTTTGAAACCTTCACAAATATTTCTACCTGTTTATACCATTCAACCGGTTTTTCTCTCAGCTTTGGGAAATCATTTGTAAATGACAAAATATCTTGTCTACTCCAAGGAACATGAACATATCCACCTCCGGGAACCTCTCTCATTGGACACAATTTTTCAACTTTGTTTGATTCTCTTACTGGAAATACAGCTGCTGCTTCTCTCGCTTGTACTTCCTCTTTCTTTCTTATCCATCTAATTCTCCATTTATCAATGTCTCCCCATTTTCGCAAAATGCTCATTAATTCCTTTATCTGTAGTCTCTTTCCAGAAGCATTTACACTTTCTAAATCTTTGTCAGTAAAGTCCACTCGATATGGTTTCTTTAAAAACTTTGATTTCCCTATGTCTATTCCAATCTCTGAAGCAACTTCGGTCAATCTCTCATGAAATACCCTTGCTCTTCTGGTTATACTCTTACATAAATATAACAATTCCTCATCATTATAAACATTCAATCTTTCTATGCCCACACATCCTGTCATCATCTCTTCCAATTCCACTTTCAATCTGCTGATGTCTAAAATCTTTGGTGGTGGATTTCGATTATCTATTTCCTGTGCCCATCTCTCTATTTCTTCAGGGGTAACTACTGTTGCACCTTCAGTTCTTATAGGTACTAAAGATCTCTTTTCTCTCAAATTCATAGGTGTATTTTTCTTCGGAGTTTCAGTTGAAGATTCTACGTTTGGGAGATCCATTAATGAAATAACTGACTCACTTTCGCTAACCTGATCATCTGTAATTATTATTTCTTTCCTAGGACTATTTAATGGAATTGTCACGGGTTGTGGTTTCTGGCAAATCTTTTTATCTCCATACAATGGAATTACCGGACCAATGGTCACTGGCACTGTCAAAGCTTCAGTATTCAAATTTAATTGACTTATCTTCTGAACTAGTTCTTCTCTAGTTTTGTTTAAAACATCTCTCTCATTATCCTGCAACACTCTGTTATATGACGTATCATGTAAAATCTGTGGGGTTAATGGCATTCCCATTACTGGTGCACTTGGGGTAACCTTACCAGTTGCTTCTTGATACGGCGGTGGATTTTTAATTTAAATATCCTCTAACAACTCGTCATCTGATTCACCATATCCTGCTGTGTTCATGTGTTTCGTTTTCTCCTTACACTTTCCTCCAGACTGTTCCTCAGCCATTAACACTGGATATAAACCTTCTGATACCATAGCTCTCCTCCATTGTTTCATCTGTCCTTCGTGTGACTCATGCAAATGTCTGGGAAAAAATCCTCTATATCTCCCACCTCTACATTTCTCTCGTTCGTATGACTCAGTCTCCCATTCTTCCAAAGCCTCATATTGAGTTAATCTTGGTCTAGGTTCTAAATCATTCATTTTCAATCTCAAATTCTGAAGAATTCTCCCATTAAACGTACCATCTTTAGGAAATGCTAACACTCCATCATCCTTTGTATATTCTATCCAGTTTTCCAACCACACGCTAGTATGATATCCTCTTTCCATCATCATGAAAGATGCTGGTGTTTTCGGTGGCGGAATAGGAATTCCCTCTCTGGTCAACACAGGCTTATCTTTCTTAAAGAAATTCTTAATTTTCTTTATAAATGACATCTTTCTTTTCTCTCCATACATCCTTGAGGAACGATGTATAAAATTGTATTCTGCAAACACTTGAAATCTCCTGCCCGTTTGTCTTGCACTAACAGTCAAATCAAAACCCTGCATACAATCTCTCTCTCCACCAATCCTAGCGCGGCTTCTTAACTAGCTATCCAATTAAATTCAGGCTCACGCTCTTGGTCTGACCAATGCCAGCGAGGCCTTTTTCTAACGTCAGTTCTGCTCCTTACTACTGACCCCTCCTTTACAGGGCTGGTCCTGTCACACGCCCACTGTTTCTACCAATCCCAGCGCGGCTCACTGTGACATCAGTACAACTCCAGCAACTGACCCTCCCTTCACACGGTAATACGAAAACTTATTTTTCAATATTTCCTTTAAAATTCTTTGTTATTAACGACATAAAAACATTCGCTACTCTGTCTGTTCCACTAAATCAAAGGATAGTTTATTTCTTTCCACTGCGAGTAAAACCTTCCGCTTACTCTTCATATACTGCGAGTAAAACCCTTCCGCTTACCCTTTATTCAAGCTCCAGAGAACCTGCTACTCCTCCGGTGTCACCCGTATTGGGAAAATTGAGACCAAGGTTTCACCAGCGAACTCCTTTTTGCTGTCAATCTAGCTTGGAAGAACCTGCGACTCCTTCAGGGTTACCCTTTCTAGGTGATATAACGCCTAAAGTTTCACTAGCGAACTCTTTGCTATCAATCACTCTCACTTTTGCACAGAAAATAGTCCCTAGTTTAACACTGCCAGCCCTACCTAGCTTCTCAGTATTATTCCAACAGACGAGTAACCTCACTGCAGTGTGGTTTCTATCGCCACCCGCTATTCATTCCCCGGGAATTTTCCAGACAACATAAAACAAGGACGCTAACTCTTTTGTTAAAACATAAATTAATAATCAATAATCTATACTTCTAGTCAATAATAACCATCCTCTGCTACCAGAAAACTGATCCAGCGGCGTACTAACGACAGATACTCTACTACCATATACTCACCTGAGCCCATATAGCTCTTCCACTATTACCAAGTAGACCACTGGAGCTTTAGTTTATAGATTTCATATTTTCAGTAATAGTTATTGTTCCTTTCTAACTAAACCTTTCACTGATCAAAAAGTTCTTTCCTCTGGTCGATGGACCATTAGTTGGAACTAATTGATGGTGATAATTAACATAACTTATTAAACATTCTTTAATTAAAGTAAATAATCACAGACTCGGGAAGTTTTAAAATCTTTATCTAAATTAATTGAATGTGAACCATCTCAAAGTTTCAGTACAAACACTCTCATTCGCAAGAGTGTCAATTCAATCAATAATCAATAAGCAAAAATATTTCAGACTCACGCAATAACTATGCTCAGAAAGGAGAGGACAGAGAGAGAAGAACATCTATTAATATAATGAATTTATATTTACCAAGAATGGTGTCAAGACCAACTCCCTGGCCAAAGGGCTGGTAAAGATCCCCCGGGATAGATCAGGAGACAAAGACTTCAGGATAGGAATCAGGACAGGACACTTCACCTCTCTAAATACCGACGACTGCGTCACACCCCTCTCTGACACCTCTTCCTCCTCGTGGTTCTTCCGCGATCTTCTTTCTAACCCAATTAAGTTAAGATGGAAGTTTCTGCATTTGTCTTCTTCATTAGCGTCTCACAGCTTCAGCACCACCCACAGCACCGACAGCATCCCGAGCTCTGCTTCTGTGCTCCCGCTTCTGCTCCCGTTTCTGCTAACTTCTTCTCCTGCTTCTGCTAACTTCTTCTCCTGCTTCTGCTAACTTCTTCTTCCGCTTCTGCTAACGTCCTCCACTAACTAAAACTACCTCAGTTATACCTTTCGATATTCATGTACCACCCATTAATGTTTCAATATCATAAAATACTAACTCTGATTGGATAGTCAAGGGGGGATGATCATCACACCATGCTTACATTTCACTTATTTCATTGAACTATTGTTTGCAAACCCATCCCCTTAAAATTTATTAAGTCGTTTCCTTTCCCATACATCTCCAAACTTTATTAATACAAATTGTTTCAATCTCATGAATAAGGCTTCTTCATATGAGCTCTTCACCCTCATGTTCCCAGGGCACATCTTTCTTGTCCTTGGACGCTTGACAAATCCTTACTCATCCTTCCTAGTTCTCTCTCATGTGCGCATGTGCGGATTCAAATCAGTCAGCTCAGTTCAGACAAGTGTGGAAGGCCCAAATGCACACTAATAATAAAGTCAAAAGAAGAAATGTTATTTTCAAAAATAAATGGTTTCACAGTATACCACCAACCTCTACTCTAACCCACTTTAATTATTAATACCCTTTCTGCATTTGGGTTAGTATTAAACTTATTTTCTATTTAGCCAAAGCAGGTGCCATGCATGTGAACTTTCAAGCTGCCATTTTAATGCCTTTTGAGCATGCGCAAGATTTTCCCTCCAAGCGTTAAACGTCATACTACGTAGATGCACTAGACGCATGCGCAGTAAAGATCCCTTGTTAGAGTGCGTTTAGTCCTTCGTTCATATTGTTAAAATTAGTAAAACACATATGCAAGCTTTGTTGCCCTGCGTGTCTTTCTGAAATGCGAATTATTAATTACAAACACATAGTTAGTAATTCGTTAATGAGTTAAAACGAGAGGATTGCTTCCGAGCAAGTCTCATTTACGAGTCCTTGCTCCATCACTAGCTCTGCCGGCACCTAGAGAAACCTAGAAAACCTATACATTTTTGAAAACTAGACACCCAGGGGAATCCAGGATGGGGGGACTTGACTGGCTCTCACCAGGTTCTGTTACCCAGAATTGCTTGCAAACCTATAAATTGTCAAAAAAACCACATTTTCCTCACATTTCTGTAGTGGAAAGTTCTGTAATCTGCGTGGATCCACAAAATTCCCCCCTCCCCGCGTTCCCCAAAGTCTTCCGAGAAAAATGGTAACTCACTTGTGTGGGTAGGTCTAGTGCCAGCGACAGGAAACGGCCCAAAACGCAATGTGGACACACCACATGTTCACAGTGAAAACGGATCCTTTTTTTGCAAAGTGCCTAGCTGTAGATTTTGAACCCAAGCTCTGCCGGCACCTAGGGAAACCTAGCAAACCTATACATTTTTGAAAACTAGACACCCAGGGGAATCCAGGATGGGGTGATTTGACTGGCTCTCACTAGGTTCTGTTACCCAGAATCCCTTGCAAACCTAAACATTTTTAAAATAAAATACATTTTCCTCACATTTCTGTGGTGGAAAGTTCTGGAATCTGTGTAGATCCACAAAATTCCACCCACCCCGCATTCCCCAAAGTCTTCCGAGAAAAATGGTACCTCACTTGTGTGGGTAGGCCTAGTGTGGGCGACAGGAAACGGCCCAAAACGCAACGTGGACACACCACATTTTCACAGTGAAAACTGACCCTTTTTTTGCAAAGTGCCTAGCTGTAGATTTTGAACCCTAGCTCTCCCGGCACCTAGGAAAACCTAGCAAACGTATACATTTTTGAAAACTAGACACCCAGGGGAATCCAGGATGGGGTGACTTGACTGGCTCTCACCAAGTTCTGTTACCCAGAATTTCTTGCAAACCTATACATTTGCGCAAAAAAACACATTTTCCTCACATTTCTGTGGTGGAAAGTTCTGGAATCTGCGTAGATCCACAAAATTCTACCCACCCCACATTCCCCAAAGTCTTCCAAGAAAAACGGTACCTCACTTGTGTGGGTAGGCATAGTGCCAGCGACAGGAAACGGCCCAAAACGCAACATGGACACACCACATTTTACAGTGAAAACTGAAACTATTTTGCAAAGTGCCTAGCTGTAGATTTTGAACCCTAGCTCTGCCGGCACCTAGGGAAACCTAGCAAACCTATACATTTTTGAAAACTAGACACCCAGGGGAATCCAGGATGGGGTGACTTGTCTGGCTCTCACTAGGTTCTGTTACCCAGAATCCCTTGCAAACCTCAAAATGTGTCAAAAAAACACATTTTCCTCACATTTCTGTGGTGGAAAGTTCTGGAATCTGCGTGGATCCACAAAATGCCATCCACCCCGCATTCCCCAAAGTATTCCAAGAAAAATGGTACCTCACTCGTGTGGGTGGGCCTAGTGCCCGTGACAGGAAACGGCCCAAAACGCAAAGTGGACACAACACATTTTCACGATGAAAACAACGCTTTTTTTGCAAGGTGCCTAGCTGTAGATTTTGAACCCTAGCTCTGCCGGCACCTAGGGAAACCTAGCAAACCTATACATTTTTGAAAACTAGACACCCAGGGAAATCCAGGATGGGGTGACTTGTCTTGCTCTCACCAGGTTCTGTTACCCAGAATCCCTTGCAAACCTCAAAATTTGTCCAAAAAAACACATTTTCCTCACATTTCTGTGGTGAAAGTTCTGGAATCTGTGTGGATCAACAAAATTCCACTCAGCCCGCATTCTACAAAGTCTTCCGAGAAAATTGGTACCTCACTTGTGTGGGTGGGTCAATTACCCGCGACAGGCAAGGGCCCAAAACCTATTGAGGCGACTTCAAAATTACCTATCACAAAACAACCTGGTTTTGCAAGGGGGGTCCCATGAATTTTTGGCCCCGGGATCAGCGGCCATCTAGGGAAACCTACCAAACCCACACATTTCTGAAAACTAGACACCTGGGGGAGTCCAGAAAGGTATGGCTTGTATGGGTCCCCCAACATTTCCCTACCCAGAATCCCCTGCAAACCTCAAATTTAGCTGAAAAAATCACTTTTTTCTCAAATTTCTGTGTGGGAAAGTTCTGTAATCTGCGTGGATCCACAAATTTCCTTCTACACAGCATTCCCCCAGGTCTCCTGATAACAATGGTACCTCACTCGCGTGGGTGGGTCAATTACCCGTGACAGGCAAGGGCCCAAAACCTATTAAGGTGACATCAAAATTACCTATTAAAAAACAACCTGGTTTTGCAAGGAGGGTCCCAAGAGTTTTTAGCCCCGGGCTTGGCGGCCACCTAGGGAAACCTACCAAACCCACACATTTCTGAAAACTAGACACCCGGGGGAGTCCAGCAAGGTATGGATAGCGTGGGTCCCCAACATTTCCCTATCCAGAATCCCCTGCAAACCTCAAATTTTGTTGAAAAAATCTATTTTTTCTCACATTTCTGTGTGGGAAAGTTGTAGGATCACCGGGCTGACACAAATTTCCTACCACCCAGCGTTCCCCCAGGTCTCCCGATAAAAATGGTACCTCACTTGTGTGGGTAGGCATAGTGGCTGCAACAGGAAATGGCCCAAATCGTACTGTGGAGACTTCAAAATGACCTATAACAAAACTACCTGGTTTTGGGGGGGCACCTGGGGTTCTGGCCCCGGGCTCACCGCCATCTAGGGAAACCTACTAAACCCACACATTTCTAAAAACTAGACACCCTGGGGAGTCCAATGAGGTATGTCTTGTGTGAATCCCCCAACGTTTCCCTACCCAGAATCCCCTGCAAACCTCAAATTTAGCTGAAAAAAACACATTTTCCACATATTTTTGTGTGGAATCACCATGGCGGCACAAATGTCCTACCCCACAGCGTTCTCCTCAGTGTCCCGAGTAAAATGATCCTCACTTGTGTGGGTGTCCAATGCAGAATTGGCTAAAAACGTATTTTTAAAAAAATGTAGTGCTTAGAATTCTCGGTGCTATACCCTTATTCCCTATGTTTTGGGCTCTTCCCAGTCACAAGCCCTTGCCCCACCCACAGAAGTGAGGTATCATTTTACTCGGGAGACTGAGGGGAACGCTGTGGGGTAGGACATTTGTGCCGGCACAGGGATTCCACCCAAAAATAAGCAGAAAATTTGTTTTTTTCAGCTAAATTTGAGGTTTGCAGGGCATTCTGGGTAGGAAAATGTTGGAGGATCCACGCAAGCCATACCTCGCTGGACTCCCCCGGGTGTCTAGTTTTCAGACATGTGTGGGTTTGGTAGTTTTCCAAGATGGCCGCTGAGCCCGGGGCCAAAAACCCAGGTGACCCCTCTTGCAAAACCAGGTTGTTTTGTGATAGGTCATTTTGATGTCTCCTCAATACATTTTGGGCCCTTGCCTGTCGCGGGTACTTGACCCACCCACGCGAGTGAGGTATCATTTTTATCGGAAGACCTGGGGGAACGCTGGGTGGTAAGAAATTTATGGATCCACGTAGATTCCAGAACTTTCCCACACAAAAATGTGAGAAAAAAGTGATTTTTTCAGCTAAATTTGAGGTTTACAGGGCATTCTGGGCAGGAAAACGTTGGGGGACCCACGCAAGCCATACCTCGCTGGACTCCCCTGGGTGTCTAGTTTTTAGAAATGTGTGGGTTTGGTAGTTTCCAAGATGGCCGCGAGCCCGGGCCAAAACCCAGGTGACCCCTTGCAAAACCAGGTTGTTTTGTGATAAGTCATTCTGATGTCTCCTCAATACGTTTTGGGCTCTTGCCTGTCGTGGGTACTTGACCCACCCCCGCGAGTGAGGTACCATTTTCATCGGGAGACCTGGGGGAATGCTGGGTGGTAGGAAATTTGTGGATCCATGTAGATTCCAGAACTTACCCACACAGAAATTTGAGAAAAAATTTATTTTTTGATCAAAATTTGAGGTTTGCAGGGGATTCTGGGTAGAGAAACGTTGAGGAATTCACGCAAGCCATACCTTCCTGGACTCCCCCGGGTCTCTAGTTTTCAGAAATGTATGGGTTTGGTATGTTTCCCTAGATGGCCACCAAGCCCGGGACCAAAAACTCATGTGACCCCCCTTGGAAAACCAGGTCATTTTCGGATACATAGGGGGCATCTGAGTTTTTGGTCCCGAGTCGGCAGCCATCTAGAGAAACCCACCAAACCCACACATTTCTGAAAACTAGAGACCCAGGGGAGTTCAGGGAGGTATGGCTTGCGTGGGTCCCCCAATGTTTTCCTACCCAAAATCCCCTGCAAACCTCAAATTTTGATGAAAAAATCACTTTTTTCTCAAATTTCTGTGTGGATAAGTTCTGGAATCTACGTGGATCCACAAATTTCCTACCACCCAGCATTCCGCCAGGTCTCTTGATGAAAATGGTACCTCACTCGCGTGGGTGGGTCAAGTACCCGCGACAGGCAAGGGCCCAAAACGTATTGAGGAGACATCAAAATGACCTATCACAAAACAACCTGGTTTTGCAAGCGGGGTCACCTGGGTTTTTGGCCCCGGGCTCGGCGGCCATCTTGGAAAACTACCAAACCTACACATTTCTGAAAACTAGACACCTGGGGGAGTCCAGCGAGGTATGGCTTGCGTGGATCCCCCAACATTTTCCTACCCAGAATGCCCTGCAAACCTCAAATGTAGGAGAAAAAAATCACTTTTTTCTCAAATTTCTGTGTGGGAAAGTTCTGGAATCCACGTGGATCACCAAATTTCCTACCACCCAGCGTTCCCCCAAGTCTCCCAATAAAAATGATACCTCACTTGTGTGGGTGGATCAAGTACCCGCAACAGGCAAGGGCCCAAAACGTATTGAGGAGACATCAAAATGACCTATCACAAAACAACCTGGTTTTGCAAGGGGAGTCAGCTGGGTTTTTGGTCCCGGGCTCGGTGGCCTTCTTTGAAACCTACCAAACCCACACATTTCTGAAAATTAGACACCCGGGGGAGTCCAGCGAGGTATTGCTTGCATGGGTCCCCCAATGTTTTCCTTCCCAGAATGCCCTGCAAACCTCAAATTTAGCTGAAAAAAATCACTTTTTTCTCATATATTTGTGTGGGAAAGTTCTGTAATCTATGTGGAGCCACAAATTTCCTACCACCCAGCGTTCCCCCAATAAAAATTATACCTCACTCGCGTGGGTGGGTCATGTACCCATGACAGGCAAGGGCCCAAAACGTATTGAGGAGACATCAACATGACCTATCACAAAACAACTGGTTTTGCAAGGGGGGTCACCTGGGTTTTTGGCCCCGGGCTCGGCGGCCATCTTGGAAAAGTACCAAACCCACACATTTCTGAAAACTAGACACCCAGGGGAGTCCAGCGAGGTATGGCTTGCATGGGTCCCCAACGTTTTCCTACCCAGAATGCCCTGTAAACCTCAAATTTAGCTGAAAAAATCACTTTTTTCTCAAATTTCTGTGTGGGAAAGTTCTGGAATCCACGTGGATCCACAAATGTCCTACCACCCAGCGTTCCCCCACGTCTCCCGATAAAAATGATACCTCACTTGCGTGGGTGGGTCAAGTACCCGTGACAGGCAAGGGCCCAAAACGTATTGAGGAGACATCAAAATTACCTATTACAAAACAACCTGGTTTTGCAAGAGGGGTCCCCTGGGTTTTTGGAAATTTGAGAAAAAAGTGATTTTTTCAGCTAAATTTGAGGTTTGCAGGGAATTCTGGGTAGGGAAATGTTGGGGGACCCACGCAATCCATACCTTGATGGAATCCCCCGGGCGTCTAGTTTTCAGAAATGTGTGGGTTTGGTAGGTTTCCCTAGATGGCCGCCGAGCCCGGGGCCAAAAACTCATGGGACCCCCCTTGCAAAGCCAGGTTGTTTTGTGATTGGTAATTTTGAAGTCGCCTCAATAGGTTTTGGGCCCTTGCCTGTTGCGGGCACTAGGCCTACCCACACAAGTGAGGTACCATTTTTCTCGGAAGACTTTGGGGAATGCGGGGTGGGTGGAATATTGTGGATCCACGCAGATTCCAGAACTGTCCACCACAGAAATGTGAGGAAAATGTGTTTTTTGGGACAAATTTTGAGGTTTGCAAGGGATTTTGGGTAACAGAACCTAGTGAGAGCCAGACAAGTCACCCCATCCTGGATTCCCCTGGGTGTCTAGTTTTCAAAAATATATAGGTTTGCTAGGTTTCCCTAGGTGCCGGCAGAGCTAGGGTTCAAAATCTACAGCTAGGCACTTTGCAAAATAGTGTCAGTTTTCACTGTAAAATGTGGTGTCTCCATGTTGCGTTTTGGGCCGTTTCCTGTCACGGGCACAAGGCCTACCCACACATGTGAGGTACCATTTTTCTCGGAAGACTTTGGGGAATGAGGTTTGGGTGGATTTATGTGGATCCACGCAGATTCCAGAACTTTCCACCACAGAAATGGGAGTAAAATGTGTTTTTTGGGACAAATTTTGAGGTTTGCAAGGGATTCTGGGTAACAGAACCTGGTGAGAGCTAGACAAGTCACCCCATCCTGGATTCCCCTGGGTGTCTAGTTTTAAAAAAATGTACAGGTTTGCTAGGTTTCCCTATGTGCCGGCTGCGCCAGTGCCCAAAATCCACAGGTAGGCACATTGCTAAAAACAAGTCTGTGCCTAGTGGACTTTCTGCCGCCCTGGCGGGTAATCAGGGGGGGCAGGGTTGCCCCGATATGCCCCCAAGGGGGCAGAAAAACTGTGGCTATTTTTTTGGCGGTGGGGGCATTGGTATGCCCATTCTAGGCAGCCCCACCCCCAAGCATAAAATAAACACGCATAATCGCTGGCGCCTAGTGGACTTTCTCCCCCCCGGGGGCAGATGAGGGGGCTTCCCCCATCCGCCCCCCGGGGGGGCATAAAGACTGTGGCATTTTTTGGGGGAGATGTGGGCATTGGCATGCCCATTCTGGGCTGACCTCACCCCTGAATTTAAAAAACAAACAAATTGCTGAGGCCTAGTGGGCTTTCTGCCCCCGGGGGGCAGATAAGGGGCTATTGCCCCAATATGTCTCCTGGGAGGGGCAGAATGACTGTGGTACTTGTTTTTGGGGTAGGTGCATTATCATGCCCATTCTGGGCTGCCCCCACCCATACATTATAAAAAAAAAAATCCCTGGTGCCTAGTGGGCTTTCTGTTCCGCCCCTGGGGGCAGATCAGGGGCTATTGCCCCCATCTGCCCCTTGGGGGAGCAGAAAGACTGTTGCATTTTTGGGGGGGGGTGGGGGCATTGGCCTGCCCATCTTGGGCAGCCCGCACCCCTACATCAATAAAAAAATTCCCTGGTTTCTAATGGGCTTTCTGCCCCCCCGGGGGACAGATTGGGTGCTACTGCCCCCATCTGCCCCCAAGGGGGGGCAGAAAGACTGGAATTTCACTGGGGGTGGGGGCAATGTCATGCCCATTTTGGGGAGCCCCCACCCCAACATCAATAAAAAGAAAATCATTGGTTTCTAGTGGGCTTTCTGCCCCCCCCGGGGGGCAGATTGGGGGCTACTGCCCCCGTCTTCCCCCTGGGGGGCAGAAAGACTGACATTTCTCTGGAGGGGGTTGGGGACATTGTCATGCCCTTTTTGGGCAGCCCCCACCCCAAAATCAATAAAAAGAAATCCCTGGTCCACTAGGGAAGGGTACCATTGGAAAGGGGAGATTCTCCCCTTTCCAACGATACCTCTCCCAAGTGTTTCGGTGCTCGGGGGGCTGAGATAGCCCCACGAGCACTGAAACTAAGTTTCAGTTTCGTTTTCAATGTAATGACACCAGTGCTCATGACAGAACCATTCTGTCATGAGCAGCAAAGGGGTTAATTTTTGACTAAGGCCTCTCAATCAGGGGAACACCAGAATTTGAAGACATAACCTTTGGAGTAAGAGTCAGTGACCTGACCCACTAGGCCACAGTGACACATGAGTGAGCTGCACGAAAACTTATATATGACATTCATATCAAACACTCCAGTGGATGCAGTGCCGTACGTTAGAGTTTACCTATGTTGACATCATTGACAGTGTTGAATGGAAGGAAAGAGGGACAGAGAGAGAAAAAGAAAGCCAGACAGAGGGGGAGAGAAGATTTGTATTCTTTAGGGTAAGACATACTTGTAAAGAGAGAATGTCAAACTAGGAGAAATGAAAAATATTTTCCAACATTTATCAGAGAAAGTACCATTGCCTATAACCTCAAAAACCATGACCATCGAAACACCAGGATTTGAAAACATAACCTTTGGATTAAGAGTCAGAGACCTTGACCACTAGGCATTAGTAACTCATGATTGTTCTGCATGAAAACGTATATATAACATCCGAATGAAACACTCCAGTGTATGCAATGCCATAGGTTAGAGTTCACCAATGTTGACATCATTGACAGTGTTAAATGGAAGGAAAGAGGGAGAGAGAGAGAAAAAGATTGCCTGACAGAGGGAGAGAGAAGATTTGTATTCTTTGGGGTAAGATTAACTCATTTAGAGAGATATTCAAACAAGGCAAAAAGAAAAACATTTATCAAAGAAAGTACCATTGCCTTAATTTTTGACTGAGGAATCACAACCAGTAAAACACCAGAATTTGAACACATAACCGTTGGAGTAAGCGACCTTAACCACTAGTCCACAGTGACTCATGATTACTCTGCACGAAAACATATATATAACATTCGGATCAAACACTACAGTGTATGCAGTGCCGTAGGTTAGAGTTCACCTATGTTGACATCATTGACAGTGTTAAATGGAAGGAAAGAGGGAAAGAGAGAGAAAAAAAAGCTAGACAGAGGGAGAGAGAAGATTTGTATTCTTTAGGGTAAGACATACTTGTAAAGAGAGATAGTCAAACTAGGAGAAATGAAAAATATTTTCCAACATTTATCAGAGAAAGTATCATTGCCTATAATTTTACCTCAAAATCCACAACCATTGAAACAACAGGATTTGAACACATAACCTTTGGAGTAAGAGTCAGAGACCTTAACTACTAAGTCACAGTGACTCATGATTCCTCTGCACGAAAGCATATATATAACATTCGAATGAAACACTCCAGGGTATGCAGTGCCATAGTTTAGAGTTCACCTGTTGACATCATTGACAGTGTTGAATGGAAGGAAAGAGTTACAGAGAGAGAAAAAGAAAGCCAGGCAGAGTGAGAGAGAAGATTTGTATTCTTTGGGGTAAGTTGAGCTCATAAAGAGAGATACTCAAACAAGGCGAAAAGAAAAACATGCATCAAAGAAAGTAATATTGCCTTAATTTTTGACAGAGGACTCACAACAAGGCAAACGCCAAGATTTGAACACATAACCTTTAGAGTTAGAAGCAGAGACCTTAACCACTAGGCCTCAGTGACTCATGAGCAAACTCCACGAAAACTTATATATGACATTTGTATCAAATACTCCAGTGTATGCAGTGCCATAGGATAGAGTTCACCTATGTTGACATCATTGACACTGTTGAATGGAAGGAAAGAGGGACAGAGAGAGAAAAAGAAAGCCAGAGAAGATTTATATTCTTTGGGGTAAGACATACTTGTAAAGAGAGATATTCAAACTAGGAAAAGTGAAAAAAAAATTCCAACATTTATCTGAGAAAGTACCATTGCCTATAATTTTACCACAACCATTGAGAAAGCATGATTTTAACACATAACCTTTGGAGTAAGAGTCAGAGATCCTAAGCACTAGGCCACAGTGACTCGCAAGTCATCTGCACAAAAACTTATATATGACATTCAGATCAAACACTCCAGTGTATGCAGTGCCATAGGTTAGAGTTCACCTATGTTGACATCATTGACACTGTTGAATGGAAGGAAAGAGGGACAGAGAGAGAAAAAGAGAGCCAGACGATTTGCATTCTTTGGGGTAGGATGAACTCATTTAGAGAGATATTCAAACCAGGCGAAAAGAAAGACATTTATGAAAGAAAGGATGATTGGCTTAATTTTTGACTGAGGACTCACACCCAGGGAAACTCAGGATTTGAACAAAAATCCTTTGGAGTAAGAACCATAGTCCTTAACCACTAGGCCACAGTGACTCATGAGTGATCCTCACAAAAACTTATATATGACATTCGGATCAAACACTCCAGTGTATGCAGTGCCGTAGGTTAGAGTTCACCTATGTTGACATCATTGACAGTGTTGAATGGAAGGAAAGAGGGACAGAGAGAGAAAAAGAAAGCCAGAGAAGATTTGTATTCTTTGGGGTAAGACATACTTGTAATGAGAGTTATTCAAACTAGGAGAAATGAAAAATATTATTCAACATTTATCAGAGAAAGTACCATTGCCTATAATTTTACCTGAAAAACCAAAGAAACAGCAGGATTTGAACACCTAACCTTTGGAGTAAGAGTCAGAGACCTTAACCACAAGGACACAGTGACTCATGAGTGATCGGCACGAAAGTAGGATCTGCTTCTTATGGTTACCCCCACTTTTTGCTTGATCTTACACTGTTTTTGATTAGTCTGACTGGGATCCTGCTAATCAGGACCCCAGTCTATCTGCTTTCTCCCTAAATTGGTTGTGTTATGTACTAGGTACACTCCAGATTGGATACTGGGGTACCCTTGTCAGTCCCTAGTATATGGTACCCATGTATCTAGGGCATAGGTATCCCAGAGGCCTCCCATGGGCTGAAACATGTATTATGCCACCCATGAGAGGCCATGCAAAATGGAACTACAGGTCTGCCATTGCAGCCTGTGTAAGCTGGTGCTGGCACCACTTACGAAAGATATAGGTTCACTATATCTACAAGTCACTACACTTAAAACCTATCAGTGACCCCTCTACCAGGCCTTAACAATCCTGAAGGCAGGGTGCTGGGTTTTATGTGTGAGGGTGCCCCTGCATGAGCAGAGCACCCATGCAGCCTTCAGAGACCATTCTCCCGGGTTGTCGGTGACGCAGCCAGACATATAGGTAGAGGTACATTATATGCTCGCGTAAAATGCTATCTCGAAAACGGCTGCAACGAACCATGTCGTGTTTGGTATCAAACACCTTGGAATCATACCTCCACACCGGTCTTCCCGGTATAAGCCTTCTCGACCCGTACAGCACGAAAAGGATGCTGCCGACCAGAGACACATTTCTGCCCTCCTGCTGCTGAGCCAAGCTCGTGCAGAGGAAGGCAGCACAATAGGCATCCTGCCACAGGGAGGTGTGACCACCTCCCAGACAGGATTTAGTGTATTGGAGCTGGGTGGGTGCACTTACAAAGTGCCTGAAAGTCTGCACGAGGGGCACACTTGGTGTCCCTGTGCATAGTCCATTTCAAACCAGTTCTGGGAGCTGGTGGTTCCTGCTCTGGCGTGAAACTGTCAAAGGACATGGGTGTAACCACCCCCCTGTCCTGACCCTCCCCTGGGAGGGTCCCCTGAATCTGTCCAACCCTCTCTGATGGTCACAAAAGGGCTTACCTGACTGTAGGACCCTAGATTCGATGTGGACAAGATTCTGATCAAGAAACCACTGACCTTCGACCGTCTGGACACTCTGGACTTCGACTGGGCCTGACCTCGTCTCCCTCTCCGTCCAAAGCATCGTCTGTGCCCGTGCACCATACAGACTCCATGCAGGACCTGTGGTGCATCAAGGATAACTGAAGTATCGCCCTTGGGGTAAATGAGTCACTCCCCTGCATTTGCAGGCACAGTAATGCAACTGACTGGTCTGCTGATCCTGAGCTCCTGCAGACTCCGAAGGCTCCAGCAACACAGGAGGTGGGTTCCTTTGTTCCTTGAGGTTGAGCTGCCCTCTCACGAAGTCTGAGGCCAGTATCCCTAGTGGGGACAGCATAACCTGAACCCCTGTGCACTGTGTACTTTTGCAAGTGCATGAGCTTGTTGGGTTTCCCAACTTCGTGCATTGGGCTGTCGATAGCCCCAACCTCTGTGCACATTTACTACAAAGGACTCTGGCCTCATCATACTCTGTGCTCTGCAAGCTGTGTCTTTGTGAAACTGCTAGAGGTCCCCTCGTGACTCCTGTGCCTTTGGCCCGTGGGTCCACTTAGGGGTCAACACTGCTGACCTTCGGCTCCCCTGGTGCTCCAAGCCTGCCCTGACTCCCCTAGCTGTGGTGAGTCTCCTGGTCCATGATGGGCCAGCCGTGACCTTCCTTGACCTTCTATGGGGGTTGCCGCTGCCAAGGCTTGTTGGTGCTCCCGCCAGACACCGACCCCTCAGCACTCGACATCCTTCATGGGACAGCTCGTATCCGGCTCCTGGTCATCCTCGATGTCTCCTGGTCCCTACATCTGAAGAGTCAATGTCTCCTTCTTCACACCTGGAGCACCCGACATCGGTGGACATTCGTCTACCGAGCCCTGGTCACTCCTGAGTGACCCAGACTCTGTCCCCTCTGCTTTCAGGTACCTTCCACCAAGAATCCACCTGCGGATTCCACCGAACACTTTTCTTCTTTCCAGCAGTGGCATTTCTTTGAAGACTCCCATTGAGAACGACGGCGGTTTCCGATGCCACTTCAGACCTACGCACCCGGCTTCCCTGGGATAGGTAACTGGTACTTAGGTATCCACGAGTGGGGTGGCTCTCCAACCTTCTATGTTCCAAAGGGTTTTGCGGTCGTGTTCTCACACTGCACCCATCCTCCGTGGGGTCCCTACTCACTCACCCTGGGTGGCTCCTTGGGGTCCCAGCAGTTCTACATCCTCTAGACATTGTCTTGACTCGAGTCGTGGTTCTTATACCACTAATTTAGTATATGGTTTGGTCTCCCCCTGGAGTCCACTGTGTATTAGTGCTACTGATGATTGTTTCTGTGCAAAAGTATTGTGTGCCTTGTGCTTATCTGCATGTAGCAGATACTGTGAGGTATTTAAGGTGCGTTATAATAATAAATATATATTCTTATAACTACTGTGTGGTTCTCCTTTCATTTAACCAGTACAGTAAGGTTACATTCTGGTAAAACAAGCTGCTTAACATTCCTTCAAGACTAAGCCTGAAGGCTGCTCCCCACAGCTACCACTTGTATAGCTTTCTAAGGTTATCTTTGACCTCTTAAATCACCATAAGGGTTGTTTGGAGTGATGCAAGGTGCCCACTTTAATTAGTGGACATCATATACCAGGCCAACTTCTCACCAGTGATCTGCATGAAATCTTATATATAACATTCGAATGAAACTCTCCAGTGCATGCAGTGCCATAGGTTAGAGTTCACCTATGTTGACATCATTGACAGTGTTGAATGTAAGGAAAGAGGGATGGAGAGAAAAAAAGAAAGTGAGACAGACGGAGAGAGAAGATTTGTATTCTTTGGGGTAAGATGAACTCATAAAGAGAGATATTCAAACAAGGCGAAAAGAAAAACATTTATCAAAGAAAGTAACATAGCCTTAATTTTTGACTGAGAACTCACAACCAAGGAAACATCAGAAGTTGAACACATAACCTTTGGAGAAAGAGTCAGAGACCTTAACCACTAAGCCACAGCGACTCATGAGTAATCCGCACGAAAACCTATATATGACATTTGGATCAAACACTCCAGTGTATGCAGTTCCGTAGGTTAGAGTTCACCTATGTGGACATCATTGACAGTGTTGAATGGAAGGAAAGAGGGACAGAGAGAGAAAGAGAAAGCCAGACAGAGGGAGAGAGAAGATTTGTATTCTTTAGGGTAAGATATACTTGTAAAGAGAGACAGTCAAACTAGGAGAAATGAAAAATATTTTCCAACATTTATCGGAGAAAGTACCATTGCCTATAATTTTACCTCAAAAACAACACCCATTGAAAAACCTGAATTTGAACACATAACCTTCTGAGTAGGAGTCAGAGACCTTAACCACTAGGCCACATTGACTCATGAGTAATCTGCACCAAAACTTATATATAACATTCAAATGAAACTATCCAGTGCATGCAGTGCCGTAGGTTAGAGTTCACCTATGTTGACATCATTGACAGTGTTGAATGGAAGGAAAGAGGGACAGACAGAGAAAAAGAGAGCCAGACAGAGGGAGAGAGAAGATGTGTATTCTTTGGGGTAAGATGAACTCATAAAGAGAGATATTCAAACAAGGCGAAAAGAAAAACATTTATCAAAGAAAGGCCTCAGTGACTCATGAGTGATCTGCACAAAAAATTATATATGACATTTGGATCAAACACTCCACTGTATCCAGTGCCATAGTTTAGAGATCACCTATGTTGACATAATTGACACTGTTGAATGGAAGGAAAGAGGGACAGAGTGAGAAAAAAGAAAGCCAGTGAAGATTTATATTCTTTGGGGTAAGACATACTTGTAAAGAGAGATATTCAAACTAGGAGAAATGAAAAATATTTTCCAACATTTATCTGGGAAAGTACCATTGCCTATAATTTTACCTCAAAGACCAAAACCATTGAAACACCAGGATTTGAACAAATAACCTTTGGAGTAAGAGTCAGTGAGGTTAACCACTAGGCCACAGTGCCTCATGAGACATCTGCACAAAAACTGATATACAGTGTATGCAGTGCAGTGGGTTAGAGTTCATCTATGTTGACATCATTGACAGTCTTGAATGGAAGGAAAGAGGGACAGAGAGAGAAAAAGAAAGCCAGACAGAGGGAGAGAGAAGATTTGTATTCTTTGGGGTAGGATGAACTCATTTAGAGAGATATTCAAACAAGGCGAAAAGAAAAACATTTATCAAAGAAAGTATCATTGCCTTAATTTTTGACTGAGGACTCACAACTATTGTAACACCAGGATTTGAACACATTACCTTTGGAGCAAGAGTCAGAGACCTTAACCACTAGACCACAGTGACTCATCAGTGAATGCATGAGAACGTATATATGTTCCAATATATCATGAACAAAAACTTCATTCTAGTTGAGAGTTTGGGCCCATAGAAACTCGATAACCACTTACAAATATCTGGTCTTCCGATAGATCTTTGGTAGAGCTAATAGGGACTTAGATGATAAGAAACGGATGCTATTTCCCTCATGAGGACCTATAATGAAGGAAAAGCCTTTCCAACAACAATAATCACAATATACATTATGTCAAACTTATTCATTAATAAAGACAAACTCTAAATGCTTTTTAAAATCGCTTTTATTTAAAATGTCAAACTCTGAATGGTTATAATACAAAGTACATTCAGAATGTCAATTCTTGTGATATTTTCAATGTTACAGGTAAGATCACAATAAGAAAAATAATACAGTTCATGGTAAAAACATCATAAAATCAATAACAAGTATGAGAGGAGAGAGAGAGAGAGAGAAAAAGAATAAATCATTCTAATATCAGTATGCAATTCAGAAATTCATACGAACCTAGATCAATGAACTAATGCACAGCGTGCAATAATCAGAAAAAAGCTAACTATTCAGCCGAAGAGGTAGAGCTTGAGCAACATTCATCAGCCGATGATGTGCAATGCAAGCAAGACAGATTAAAGATTTGGACCGACAGCATGCCACGCCCAAGATTGCAAGGAATATAGCCAGCCAGAGTAGCATAGAGAGTGCAGCAGGAGAGCTCTCTTCTCAAGGAATCGGCTACTGCCAAGTTCTTTTCCCACAGAAATAGTTATACCCCAATGTAGTGTAGCTCCTATTTCCCTAATAGGCTCTGCGCATTGGAATAATATATCCTACAGGTTTGACATAGGACTGAGGTCAGTATGTCCCTATCGAGTATATTAAACTTAATTACTTGTGCCAGCTAGCTCAGAGGCCACTAGAAACTCCTTGACAACAAGAAGGGAGTAGTTTCTGGCAGCCGCAAAACATGACCACTTTGTTTCTCTTTAGAATCAGAACGTGTCCCAGAGTCATAGAAACAATAGATAACTATTTCACTCAGCTCAATCGTGCATGCTTAGTTTTCCTCAAAGTTACACAGAGAGAACAGACGGGCGTTTCAATAAAAGATTTATTGAACAGTCTTGTTTCTGGTGTAAGTAGAATGTGCTGTTACGATCACAAGACAGTATGCGAGATAAATAATGTACAGTGTGAGCAGTAGAAATAAATAATACTGCGATAGCATTATCTTTTAGCATATATGCACTTACATAAATAACACAGACTAAAAATGCGAGTACTCATACGATGCGTTTTCTAACCTAGTTCTACCCCAATGTACCTAACCTGTCCTAGGTGTAGGGAGAGGTATGAAGTAGGTGAAGTATTCCTTACTATGGTATACTAAGAGTATGTTAAGCCTAGTATGCCTAGTATGCCAAGTGTCCCTCTAGGTTCTAGTCAGCTCCATACCTGAAGAATGAGAGAGGTAGGAATCTCTTGAAATACTCGAACTCCAACACCCCGCAAGGGAAGTCAGATCACTGGAAGCTGGACTCTCTGCGTGCAGGGATGACAGCGTCTTCTCAGTGCGTCAGGCCGGGAAACGGGCTCCTCTGAAGTCGAGGTCTCCTCTGATTTACAGGGGCTAGGGAAGGTATATTTATACCTGAGAATTACCTCAGAATGTTAGCATTGACGTGAGTCGGACAGCGGAAGACGTCATGAATGAACCCCTAAGGAATAATGGTTCATGCATAATATATGAGTCCTTGAAGAAATCAATAGTCCTGGGCTAGGGAAACTCCCGCAGCCTAAGGGTCTGTTCTTCACGAACTCGTTGTGACGTTAGGGTGGACGGATGTCGGAGACCATACTGTATTTGGAGTGCACGGTTTAATGCCTAAATAAGGACTGGGATTTTATGCCTATATAAGGGCAGGGCGAATTGTGCCTATATAAGGACATGATTCTGGAAAGCCCGTTTATGGACACCCTAAGAGGAATACAACACCCACTCCACTTTCGTGTGTACGATAATACTAAAATGCTAAACATTTAAAATGCTAAACATTAAATGGAGTACTGCATATTAAAAAATATTTCTTAAAAGCATTAAAAAACATATTAAAAATGCAAAAGGTACTGTACATATCAAGCAATGCTTTTCATTTCAGGCATAAATTTCTAAATTAAATGCAATTGGAATGAAAATAAGCAGCAATATTTACATATGACAAAAATGATCGATAAGTTGTTCAAAAATCAAAGTCATTTCATGTCACGAAAATTAATGAACTGTTCTAGACACACAAGATGACTAAGTGTCCGTGGAAGTACCGCAAAGTCTGTACTATAAGGCTAGTTCTACTTTAAGCAGATTGAAGTACCATTTTCGTTCGAAAAAATGGGACAAAAGTTCAAATTTGGTAGAGTTCCAAGTTTTTTTAAAATGAAGGCTAAATTGTTACTGCATCTCTGGAACACTGTATGCTGAATCAGAGTCAGTTTACGGGTCTGGTGTAAACATGAGATCATCTATTTCTATAGACAAAACATCATCCACTGTAGTTGGTGTTAGTTGGAACACCTCGTGTAGTAGATTAACTGCACAGAGATGGGAAGCATCGCTTCCAGCATAAGTTGCCACAGCAATGTTCGCGTCCGTTGTTACCTGTGTGCCTGTAGTTCTTTCTCGTATCTCAGCAGTAGCCGGAAGCGTCTGTGAGATCTCAATGAATGCTGACATCAGGATTGGTAGCCTCTGGGGACAACACAGAGCATGGGCCGTTATCGGGACCAGCAAAGTATCGACATCCGTTGTCGTTGCTGATGGAAATGTTAGACAGGTGTCCAACACGCATTCTTCACCACATAGCAGGCATCGTAGAACAGGTAAGATGCAATCTTGCCAGATTGGTCTGAATGACAGGAACCACGTGGTATTCAGGTCCCGTAGACGAGTCATGCCCAATAGCTGTACTATTCGCCCACGGCACTTTTGTTCAAGGAGAGCTTTCTCCATTTCGCTCGGAGTGATGTCTGCGAATAGGCTGGCCATAGCGCAATAGCAGGAAGAGAAATAGAATTCCGACAACAAGTGCTAGAATTAATGGTATGCCACCAAACACCGAATGTGCAAAGTTCGGGATGATTCCGAATATTGCCTGGAAAGGTGCTAACAGACCGGAGCAGATGCTCTTAAATACATGTACAATTCCTGTTGTATCAGACATGTTAAAGATACGTGTTATCATTTCTACGAAATGTATAGGGCAGTTTGTACGTATTAAAGTCTGTATCTCAGCCGAAGTCCTTGCTACTTGTAGATCATAGGTTTCTTTGGCCGAGGTCAAAGGCACTGTTTGCTGTAAAAGCATGGCTTTCATTCTGCTCAAAGTATCAAATCTTATAAAAGAGACATTCAGCGAAGGCCATAGAGGCGACTCCCTGACTGTGTCTATTGGGGGAAACAATACTTGCATACAGCAAGTGACCCTGGAGTTGACCGTTACTAGATATGGGATGCCTGGCAACATTCCGCAGCAACTCTGATCATTCAACATGAGGTAACTCCCATGAGAAAGTTGTCCAAACGTTGGATTAATCACAGCAGCTGGTGTACCCTGCTGATGGCGAGACAAATTTGCCACAGAACCATTGCAAGCCCCGTGTAAAGAAATGTCCTGACATATAAGTGAACCGCTCAGTGCCTGTTTACAGTGTGTACCGCTCAAAAACACTTCACGATCCCCACTCCAACATCTATATGTATACGGTAAATCCCAAGATGTCTTAATGTATTCCTTACCCAACCTTTCATATTTGCCTGCTTGCATTTGTCTGAGGCAATACTGAAACTGAAAAGTAGTCACAGGTAATGTTATTTTGCCATGAATAAGCCATTCTGTAGCTGGTTTTTCTGCCACTGTGAATGGTAACTTTTCCAGTTTTTCAATGCTCAGCACTGTATACCTTGCTCCTCTTTGTGCCAATTTGATCTGTTTATCAGTTAGATTGTATTCTGCAAACAGAGCTGACGTGTTGACAAAACGCCAAGGCACATAGCCCGCTCGCAAAGATTGCAGCGTCCAGCTTAATAACACAATAGAACGTAACTGAGACTGACCTTGTTGTAACATCGCCAAATCTTGTTCTAGTATGTCGATAGCAGAGGATACAATGCCATCCAATGAATATATTCTGGAGGACAGAGTTGTTAACCCATTGTCGACCACAGAGAGTGTTTTCTCTAAATTAATACGATCAAGTTCACGTATTCGTTCTGCGGCCTCCATCTGTGACACTTTCCATGCTTCATTATAGGCAGCATAAATGCCGGCATATATGAAACGTTTTTGACGCGGTTTTCTTGGTCCAAGCAAGAATTCCCTAAGGTCTGCGTCCTCTTTAAGTAAGGATAAGTGTTGTTTCACATCCTGTAGTGTAGACTTATGCAGCCAATCGAGGCATAATTTTCCTACACTGTATGTTGTTACTACCCCCGGATGCTGTCGTTGGACGTATCTTGGGTCTGGCCTATGAATAGTAAAGCCCTGAGTTTTATTCAGGAATCTTTCCTGACAGTTATTCGTGTCTGTGGGCCAGATCAACCATTTCTTCCAATCAGGATTAGATCTGTTGAGTTGTAGTATACTGTCAACTGTCACCACTGCCTTTGTATTATTATCACTGGCAGGAGTTGGCACAGAAGGTGTTTTCATCTCTTTAATCTTGGCTAATCCAAGACAAGATGTTTGTTGGACGGTTTCATTCAAAAACAGTATTTGTTCAGGGATGATACATGCTCTAAATAAAGCTTCTACACCCTGTACTTGCCATTCTTTACTACCCCAGACAGTTTTTGTGTCTATTGTGTCTTTCCATAAGTCGAAACTCTGTCTAGACAGATGGGCAATAAATGCTGCAGAGTATATCTGTTTCGTATTAGTTAACATAATTTTCAGTCCTGTTTTGTTTACATTTTTATAGTAAAACGTTTCTGGGTCAGATGTATTGTAACCTGAAAAATATGGAAACTTGTTAGCAAATGTTTTTGAACTACCTTGTGGTGGTGTAGGACAATGTTCCCATTGGTTAAACATAAACACATTTCTTGGATATGCAGATTTATGCAAATAATGATGACCATAGTGGTTATAACAATACAGTTGTTCATAGTCTGATGAACCCTCTAAATATTCATTTTTAGAAAATGCAGCAGATTTTTCTAAGTCAAACATTATGTCGTTAACAGTCACAAAGTCCCAATCATCTGAATAGGTACTGGACGAAATTAGATCACTTAGTGAAATTTTAAACAAATGTGGAATGTTCAATGGTTCCGTCGGGCCGAAGATTTCATAATCCGTTTTGTCCCACACTATACCATCCTGTATAGGAACGGCTGTGATGTTCACTGATGACAAGTCTCTTGCTTCACGGTGGGAAGATTTATGAGGTTTCAAAAGTACGTTCACGTCTTTTCCTTCAGTGTTCACATGGATGTATCTGCCACTTATAAGCATGCTCACAGTTGTTACCAAAGCTAGCCAGAGCAGGAAAACAAAAAGTCCAGATATAATCCAGAATTCAATCCATGGAGAAACCAGATAAGTCTTTTTCAAAAAGTGAAGAAAGTCTTGTACTTGCTGCATGAGTTTGAATGATGCTGGCGTCGTTTCAGGTTCACTCGGATCTTCTGAGAACGTATCAAAGTTAATGAAATAGCCAGAAGCAGTTCTGTCAATTGTTGGAATTGCATCAGGATTTGTAGAAATCACAGGAACCAGTTCATCACTTGCCACGTTGGTGTAGACAGGTGTATTTGGACGAACTGTTACTTGGTGTTCAAGAGGGATGAGTTCCATAGCGTTGTTGCTTAGTCCTCCATCAGTTACAGCTGAATTCTCGATTGTTATCAGTCTTTCAGTCTGAACCTCTTGGATAGTAGCGAGAGGAGTGCGTCTGCTACTAGGTCGGAGTCCACGAGGCCTACTGTTTAGTATTCGCCACATACTGTGGTTTGATGAGGTCGATGGACACAAATCTTTTCTCCTTTCTTCCAGCAAGGGGCGGCAGAAGTACTGTTCTTGTTCCTTGAACTGCTAGGACAGGTACTAGTTGTCTGTAAGAAGGTCCAAATTCCTTCTTGTCCGCGATTTTTCTCTGACTAGATCCCCAACTTTTGGAATCCAGACAGGCCTTGCTGGGACAGCCGGTTGTTCCCCAGTGGTGGTTGGCTGCAGGAACACGTTGCTTTGTTTCGTTCTGAATTCATTAAGTTCCTGTAAAACAGCCAAACGATCTTTGATATCAAACGGTTTATTTTCCACCACTGTGCCTACGTGTTCAAGGTCTGGTACCCACATTCTTGTCCCAAATAGGACCTCATATGGAGTGACCCACCCTAGAGAACTTCTTGGCAGATTGTTCAATGAGCGTTGTACCCCATTTAGGTGTTTGACCCACCCATCACCCGAACCTAATACCCTAGCTGTTATAGACTGCTTTATGTCCCGGTTTTTCCTTTCCACAACCGAATTTCCCTCAGGATGGAATGGAGAGGAGTACCGCAATGCAACGCCCAGACTGGCCATGGCTTCTTTGTAAGCCCGAGAGCTAAACGTAGGACCCTGGTCAGAATGTAGCGTGCCTATTGCGTATGTGCCGATAAAGACTCGCAAATCTTTTATAACAGTTCGAGCGTCAGCTGAGCGCTGTGGCCATAACCATAGGAACCTAGATTCAGTATTTGTGGGATTGCACCTGTCCAGTAGGACGTAGGCGTGTAGATAGTCTAATGCTGTCCAATAGTGGTGTCTGTACTGTGTTGCCGCATTCGCAGCATGGTGTCCGGTGGCTCTCTCGCTGTAATTTACAGTCTAAGCAGTTATTGATGAATATTTGAATTTCTGTATTCATTCCAGGCCACCAGTACATCTCTTTTAACGTTAAAATAGTTTTAGAGATCCCTTGATGTGACAGACCCTCCCCCAAATGTGTTTCATAAATCAAGGCTGCTCTACGTTCCATGTTTGGAATTACCCTATCCCCCACTCCAGGGTTTTGAGCAAAAGGAACGTTGTTCGCATCAATTACATAAGAGTACTTGAGTGGAAACTTTTTTGGTAACGCTGCACTGCTGCCCTTGCTTGAAGCATTGACAGCCAACATTATCTCACCGTCTATTTTTGTTTTTGAATGAGTGATCGCAGCTACGGAAGCCGTCTGAACAGCCCCCTTTGCGGCTTCGTCAGCCAATGAATTCCCTGTAACGTGAACGCCATCACGTTGATGACTCAGTGTGTGGATCACGTGAGCCTTTGGTAGTTCGTTTTGTAACTGAACTACTTGTTCCCAAAGCATTTTATGCTTTATTGTGCCACCTTTCGCATCTTTGAAACCATTTTCAAGCCAGTTTCGTATGTAGTCATTATACGACTGAACACAGTAAAAGGAATCGCACACTATTAGTGTGGGGAATTCTCGATCTGTACTTTCAAGTGCCAGTTTGAATGCTTGTAGTTCAGCTCGCTGAGCTGTGCAATCTCCTAGAGATTGAGTTTTTGTGACCATGGGTCTGAAGATGCTATTTCGCATGCGACCTTTAATGATTGCACACGCTGCACTGTAAGCTTGCTTACTCCCTGTTGCAAGCTGTGCGGATCCGTCGGTGTAAATTATGAATTCGTACTGATCGAGAGGCAGAATTTCAGTAGGCAGAGGACATTCTTCTTCATATTGGAGGAATGCTTGTGTTTTTAAATCTGGATCAAAAACATATTCAACATCAGTTGCAGCAAGAGAATTAACCCATTGTATCCATCTTGGATGTAATGCTTTAGCATTTGGAATGCTTGCTTTTGTGACCGCTTCTAAAGCCGGTACTGGGGTTACGACAATAATGCGTTTCCCTTGGGCTAAGGCTCTTTCTTTTGCTACAGCCGTTTGAACTGCTGTCAGAATTTTTTCAGTTGAACTGAAGCGCATTTTCGCTTGTGTGTACAAATGTGATTTGTATGCAATTGGTATTTTCTCACCCTCATTGAAGGTTAAGTAGGTGAATCCGCATTGACCCGAAATTATTCGGATCACCAAATTTCGTTGACTTACACGTTTTTGTAAGTGATTTGTTGCTAACATGTTAGCCTGGAGTGAACGCAAGATTTCTGTGTGTTCCTGTGTCCAGTTTTTGATTGAAAAATCAGGTTTGATTAATGCATAGAGAGGTTTAACCCTTTCTGCGTAGTTTAGTATGTATGTTCTGCCAAAATTGAGGAAACCCAGGATGGATTGTAAGTTTTTTAGCGTTTTTGGAGTTTGGAGCAGCGCACATTTCTCTAGAAAGTTAGCTGCCAAGCTCTTGCCTTCCCTTGAAAGCTCATATCCCAAAAATAGGACATTGAGATGGGCAATTCGGGACTTTTTAAAGTTGAACTTGTAGCCCTCAGAGGCGAATCCCAGTATAATGGTGCTCACCTTGTTCAAGTGCTTGTCCAGGTCATCGTCTGTCAGATAGATGTCATCGACATAAGACAATGCCTCATTGTCATAAGTTTGTAGTAACTCCGTTACCCTCGCTGAGAATAAACCTGGGCTGTTCTTGAACCCTTGTGGGAGTCGACAAAAGTGACGCTGGGTCCCCATTATGGAGATTGCTGTTAAGTACCTGCTTTCAGGTGCTATGTTTTGACAAAAGAAACCATTTGAGATGTCTAATGTTGTTTTATATTTTTTACGCACAATGTTATTCATTAATGCTGTGCTATGTGCATTTTGCACTGCAAAAGTTTTAGAACAAGTGTTTAGGTGTCTGTAATCCAAAACTAGACGATATGTATTGTCTGGTTTGGAGACAGGAAACAAAGGATTGTTCATTGAGGAGGTGCATGTTTCAATCACCCCTTGGTATTCAAGTTGATCTAAGATCTCCCTGACCTGTTTTTTAGCTTCTTGCTTTATTGGATACTGCCGTTGTGCAGTTGGTTCATGTTTTAGATGTATTTTATGGTGAGGTGAGTCCTCATCCCATCCTACCTGATTTTTATATAATGCTGGGGCCTGGGCCACTGCCCATTTCCTGGCATCTGTATATCTTAGGTGCATTGGCATATGGTAGGAGAAGGCAAGCATAATAATGTCCTCGCCATGTGGGCACTCCCTGACAAATTGTGGTGGCCAGTCCTTTTCTGCTAGAAGTATGTCATAGCCCTTTGATAGTCTTTCCCAAAAAAGTGCTTTCACCTGTCTAGGTTTATCTCCCTCCATCCGGAGTGTTATGTCATATAACTTTTGTGGAGTACTAACCCTAGTGTGTACAGTCTCTACCGTAATGTACTCATTCAAGTCCACTATCTCCAGAAGTTCCTTCAGGTTCTGGCGAGCTATTGTGACTTCTGCTGCACTGTCCAGCATTGTCTGAGCCCATTTTCCGTTCTTGAGTTGTGTTCTCAGTATTCTCGGCATGTCTGATCTTCAGACCTGCTACTTTCTTTTTCGAGAATTGAGGTTTTGCTTTAGTTTTTGGAGCGTGTTTTTCTCTATGTTCTGTTCGTCCTCTTCTTTCCGAAGTCTGTGATGAGATCTGAAAGGGACAAGAGGAACGTGTATCAGTATCTTGATACCTATCAGGTTTTCTCAAATTATCCCTATTCCTGAGGTTATACCTCCTGTCAGAGGGCTCCTTTTGAGGAGACCTACCTCGGGATTGAGAACGTTTCTCGTTTGAATTTTGTTTATTAGTCTCCCACTTCTATTTAGAAGATGTAGGAGTTTGTTTAATTGAGTCCTTCTCAGGACTTTCAGATAGCTTCGGCTTCACTGGTCTTCCACCCAAACTATCTCTGCCTAATTCTGCATAAGATTGTTCTATTATTCTGGGTAGCTCAGTTTGATGTTCTGTAACATCAAATTCCCTTAACTTTTGGCGGATCGCCACTGCTGCTGCCTCCCCTTTAATATTAGATAATATTATTGTTGAGACCTGGTCGAAATTTTTCAGTAATTTCATACCTAAATTTAGAGCAGGCTCTGCCCCGTATTCGTTTTGAATTTGTTTCAGGACATCAGGTATTACCGCAATTGACGGAATGCCATGTGTTTTAGTATACATGGCAGCAAAGACTGAGCCCCAAGTGGTGCAGTCTTCCAGTTGTGGTGTGATCCCCATCGGTAAACTGATTGTCAGTATTCTGTGTTTCTCATGCGGGCTAGTATTTGGAAATACTGCTTCGATTTGAGTAATTTTTTGAGCTATCCAAAATGGAATTTGCTCACGTTTTGTGGGCATTTTACCCATGACTGCGTATAGAGTCTGTGGTGTAATTTTTAGAGTGTTCCCCTGGTGAGGGGTTTGATTTGGAAGTGTCAATGGTGGTTGGACTGTGAAAGTCCGCATGACATATTGGACCAATTGTCTGTAGATTTTTATTAACTCTGTGAGTTGAGTAAGTAATTCCTCGTCTGACATTTCTTCAATGTCAGGATGAGGTGTGTAGCCGGCTAGAATCGGCCATGTTGCTCCTGGTCTACCTAGTGGACCGAGCCTGGTAATGTTTCTGTGATGTTTTAGGGCGCCTTTAAACCAGAGCTGATGCTCCTGGTATGTTAATGGAATTTCAATATCCTCGAAAGGAGTGTATTCCTCTGGTGGATCATCTTCTTTGTAGAAGTGAAACAGTGTGTTACTGGATTGGATTCAGGAAATATTACCCATGAATAGAATACCTCTGTCTGAAAGGATTCATGTGCCTCTATTACGAAAACTGCTCTACCGCCTCTTGGTGGTAGGCCATGTTTTATAAGTTTTAGAGTGATGGCTCTTCTTAAGTTTGGAGTGATGTCTATAACACCCTCCTCGGTTTCAATAAAACCTGTAATGTTATAAGCTGTTACAGCTGGCTGATCCGCAGCTCCACCGTTTCCGGTCTCAGTGTCGGAGTCAGGCATTTTGTTTTTTGAAAAATGTAGAACAAGTTTCAAGGAAACAAAGATAAGATGCACAATATTTTTGGAACACTGTATCCTTCAACGTTGAGCAAACCAAACAGCTAATACATAGGGTGCTGCCCTATGTAGCCTTGGTGGATATTTAACCCTGCCCACTCCAGACGTCTTTTGGAGTATATGGGTAGGGGTCTCTGAGAGAAAAAGCATGGCTGAGTTACTCAGTATCTAACATTGAATTACTGCCTTACCAAACCGTTGGGCGCCATGTAGTGTAGCTCCTATTTCCCTAATAGGCTCTGCGCATTGGAATAATATATCCTATAGGTTTGACATAGGACTGAGGTCAGTATGTCCCTATCGAGTATATTAAACTTAATTACTTGTGCCAGCTAGCTCAGAGGCCACTAGAAACTCCTTGACGACAAGAAGGGAGTAGTTTCTGGCAGCCGCAAAACATGACCACTTTGTTTCTCTTTAGAATCAGAACGTGTCCCAGAGTCGTAGAAACAATAGATAACTATTTCACTCAGCTCAATCGTGCATGCTTAGTTTTCCTCAAAGTTACACAGAGAGAACAGACGGGCGTTTCAATAAAAGATTTATTGAACAGTCTTGTTTCTGGTGTAAGTAAAATGTGCTGTTACGATCACAAGACAGTATGCGAGATAAATAATGTACAGTGTGAGCAGTAGAAATAAATAATACTGCGATAGCATTATCTTTTAGCATATATGCATTTACATAAATAACACAGACTAAAAATGCGAGTACTCATACGATGCGTTTTCTAACCTAGTTCTACCCCAATGTACCTAACCTGTCCTAGGTGTAGGGAGAGGTATGAAGTAGGTGAAGTATTCCTTACTATGGTATACTAAGAGTATGTTAAGCCTAGTATGCCTAGTATGCCAAGTGTCCCTCTAGGTTCTAGTCAGCTCCATACCTGAAGAATGAGAGAGGTAGGAATCTCTTGCCAGACTCGAACTCCAACACCCCGCAAGGGAAGTCAGATCACTGGAAGCTGGACTCTCTGCGTGCAGGGATGACAGCGTCTTCTCAGTGCGTCAGGCCGGGAAACGGGCTCCTCTGAAGTCGAGGTCTCCTCTGATTTACAGGGGCTAGGGAAGGTATATTTATACCTGAGAATTACCTCAGAATGTTAGCATTGACGTGAGTCGGACAGCGGAAGACGTCATGAATGAACCCCTAAGGAATAATGGTTCATGCATAATGTATGAGTCCTTGAAGAAATCAATAGTCCTGGGCTAGGGAAACTCCCGCAGCCTAAGGGTCTGTTCTTCACGAACTCGTTGTGACGTTAGGGTGGACAGATGTCGGAGACCATGCCTGTATTTGGAGTGCACGGTTTAATGCCTAAATAAGGACTGGGATTTTATGCCTATATAAGGGCAGGGCGAATTGTGCCTATATAAGGAAATGATTCTGGAAAGCCTGTTGATGGACACCCTAAGAGGAATACAACACCAAGAAGTTCAAAATCCAACCCCTAAATGTTTCATTTTTACAGTTCTACACAATTTTATTGGTTAAGTCCATGAGGTGATCATTTCTCCAGGCTAGGTCATCCGGAAATTAATAACCCAGTCCTTTGTTTAATTCAGATGTCGTCATCACTCTTCGTAAGCAGAAAAAGAACCTGAAACTCTTTCATATCTTTACGCTCGCTTCCACATCAGCTTACAACATAGTCGACACAACTATTCATAGAAAGAAATACTCTAACCGTAGGAAGGAAATTCTAGTGATACGCTAAGCACAGCTAAACAAATAAATCAGCATTTTAGAAATAATGAAGGACAAAATACATTCTTCTGAGGCCCATGTTAGGAAAAAAAGGAAATAACTCTAGCAGGGTTTGAGGCCTTCATAGAGAAACCATTAAGCCGTCGTTTTTCTGAAGAAATAAAACACACTTCAGTTAAGAGAACAAACAGAAAATACATAAGAAAATCGATATTTAAAGGTTCATTATTCTAATTAAACTCATAAGTATAATCAAATTTTCAAAACGTAAACTATTAATTAATCAGTCAATTTCCTTGTTAAAGATAACATAATCATAGACATTTTACTCTAAGCATTTTTCTCTATCATTATTTTTCAAAGTTCTACTTGTAAGTTTGCTTAGCACTTTATCAAATTTTCTCTTGTGATATTGTAAAATTAATAGAATCATTTCACGTTTGTCTATGCTCTCTGTACGTTTATTATTGCAGTTTTTCTCTATTAAACGTGTCCTGTTTTTCTTGCACATTTTCACCTTGTACTTTTGAAAGTTTCACATATTAATAATTTTCACACTGTTAGTTATACTTATTAATAACACACATGGCCCCACTCGCACGCATCGCCAGACAACACGACCTCAACATTATCTCCTACGCCGACGACACTCAACTGATCCTCTCCCTCACCAAGGACCCCCTCGCCGCCAAAGCCAAACTCCATGAAGGAATGAAGGCCGTCGCCGATTGGATGAAGATCAGCCGACTAAAGCTGAACACGGACAAAACGGAGGTCCTCATCCTCGGCTCCAACACCTCAGCCTGGGACGACTCCTGGTGGCCAACGACGCTGGGAGCAGCCCGGACACCCACCGACCACGCACGCAACCTGGGAGTCATCCTCGACTCAACGCTCTCCATGACCAAGCAAGTCAACGCAGTCTCCTCCTCCTGCTTCAACACCCTCCGCATGCTTCGCAAGATCTACAGGTGGATCCCGACAGACACAAGAAGAACAGTCACCCAGGCCCTCGTCAGTAGCAGACTGGACTATGGGAACGCCCTCTACGCGGGAGCCCCGGCCAAGCTCATCAAGCGACTGCAACGCATACAAAACGCCTCCGCACGACTGATCCTCGACGTACCACGCCACAGCCACATCACCCCCTACTTGAAGAACCTGCACTGGCTCCCCGTCGACAGGAGGATCACCTTCAAACTCCTCACCCACGCACACAAGGCACTCCACAAAACTGGCCCAGCCTACCTCAACAGACGGATCTTCTTCTACGTCCCCAACCGCCAGCTCCGCTCCGCCGACCTCTCCCTCGCCACCGTCCCCCGCATTCGAAGAACAACCACCGGCGGCAGATCCTTCTCACACCTCGCCGCCAAGACCTGGAACACCCTTCCACTAAGCCTACGAAAGACCCAAGACCTGCTGACCTTCAGGAGGCTACTCAAGACCTGGCTGTTCGACCAGTAGCAGCATCCCCCCCCTTCCCTCTCCCCAGCGCCTTGAGACCCTCGCAGGTAAGTAGTGCGCTCTACAAATTCTGTGATTGATTGATTGACTTATGAGCAGATTTGATCAAGCAAAATTATTCGCAAACAATCATGCTTCATCAATCACCCATCTCATTGCGACTCAAGCCATCACAATCTACATAATTCGATTAGGATCTGATCATTCTCAGAATTTAGTTGTTCTCATTTGTTTGAGTCTAACACCCTCTATATCTCTCAATACTTCATAGTAAGCACCCTTTTTGTCTTCCATTTTGGTTTCATCTCTTTTCCTTTTCCGTGCTCTTCGCTTTGTGTCTTTTTATCTGCACTTACAGCATTTATATATCAGTATTACTATTAGTATTCCAGCAGCAATAGCAATTATTGGTGTTAGTATTCTTCCTAACAAGCTGTTACTTAGTGTTAAAAACCAATTACCTACCAAGGAAAAACCCTTACCAAGTTTTTCCCATGCACCATCAACTTTCAATTCAGTTAAATCATTTCGCAAATGTGTAATATTACTGATATATCCCTCCAAGTTTCTGCTTTTGTCAGGGATATAAGTGCAACATTGTTGAATTGTCAGCATACTACAGACTCCGCCCTCTTTTGCCAATAATACGTCAAGGGCAAGCCTATTTTGCAAAATCATAGATCTTATGGTGACCATTTCAGTGTCTATCATTAAAAAGCCACCAGCAGTATCCGTTGATAAACGATCAACCACTGTAGATAATTTTCTAATCTTATGTGAATTTAAAATCACCCCCACTGAAGGTATTAATGTACCAAATATGTTACCTACAATTTCCGCAGCACTAATTCCTTTTTTATTCCGTGTTAGTTTCTTTCAATTGATTCCATATTTTTCACTCACATGGTATATTTTTGGGAATACTATGCCCATGTAACAACATCCATACCAATGTTGTGGCAATCTATAATAAGGATTTTTACCGCACACATAATAAACTCCAGGATAGACTGGATCAGTACCACCTCCTAATCCCCAACCCCCGTAATAGGGAAGGTATGTTCACATTCTTTAGAACCAATGAAATAATTGTTATATTCAGTCTTTTGTCTTAGTAATCAAAGCTTCCCTTTGTTATGCCAATCTAAAGTCATTGCAGCATATTTCTCACCTTTCTTATAATCACCCTCCCAATGAGCCCATGGAGGTATGTTAGTCTTTTGTTCTGCAGCTTTTCTTTTAAATCTTGCCGCCTATCTTCTACAGTATTTATAAATTCTATTTCTACACTGCGTAAGCTACAAGTCAAATTGTTTCGATGCGCATATACAGTATCTATAGAATTAGTAGTATGGAAGAAGTCTCCCATGTATTCCGCATTCTTTGCGCTATTCACTATATTCATATTCTTTTTAATTGGAACTTCTGAAAAGACTAAATCATAATTAGAGTAATAATATTGAAACTGCTCTTTGCCATAGAATAAACTTGTTAGTACACTACACAAAATTCCATATGTTAAAGGAAGGTGGTGATAAGTCACCCCTTATGACACAGACGAGGGTAATTGCATGCACACATAACAATATCTTGCATCCATAGTGTCTACGTACTCGTAGAGAAGCTTAGTAAAAACATTTAACGAAAAGTCATTATTAGAATTATCCTGGTGTAAGTCATTTCCTGTTAGTTTTTTAGCATTAGTCTCTGGATCTTTTTTCTAAACCTTTTTACGTCAGTTTTTGTATTTACATAATCATTAGTAGAGTTAACATTAACAGGATACATAAAATAAGGCACTACTAAGATTAGTATTAACCAGACCAACAATATTATGAGAACACATATAAAGGAAGCATTAAGACACCTTCGCCTAATTAAACCTCGATTTTGATTACCAGTCTCAGTTTGATCCATTTTAGATTTCAAAAATCCCCCAAAAAATTAAAAAACCAAAAATAATGTAATTTTGTTTAGCAAACTTCTGTGTACTCCGCACACTTTCTGAGCTTCAGGTCATGGCCTTTTTTCAAATCTCCTCTCTCTTTTTCTGCACCCTTTTTCTTAAGCACTGTTTATTTAGGGTGGCTCATATGATGAGTTGTCTTTGGAACAATACTCGATGAATTATTTTCCCAATCGTTTGTTGCAGCAGCCAAATATGTCCATTCAGGTGCTGTATATTTCTTACTTGGGATTCGTTCTCTCTTTGCTCTGCGTACTGTATTTTCTCCTCCTTCTGAATCACTTTGTTCAGATTGACTAGAGATTTCAATCACAGTCATTGGAATTTTCTCATTCAGAGTATACTTCACTTTCTTAACTCCTCTAGGCCATTTATCACATTTTCTTGCTTGTTTTCCAGTAGCACTGTCTATTTCATTGGATTCAACACTTTGCTTAGCTGATTCCCTTTTTTCTTTTTCTTTTTCTCCTTCAGAGATCAACTCTCTTTTGGCATCGACAATGACAGTGCTATGAGACCCAGTAGCTTGTGCCCACTTTACTTGATTCTCAGTCTGTTCAGGTTCTCTTCGTTCTCTTTGTTCACCTTCAACTGACTCTGTGCTTTCAAGTGGACATGGGACTCGACGAGTGTGGCTTGCATGGATCCAATTAGGCAGAACACCACATTTAACTGCTGTTGTTGTCACAAGAATCACTTGATATGGCCCACTCCAACAATGTTCTAAACAAGATTTCCTCACATGTTTTTTGATGAGCACCCACTCTCCAGGGCTCGAACCATGTGCTTGTTCTTTTGAACTGTAGTTGCCACTTCTCCAACCTGGTGAGACACAGAATGCACCACATCAGCCAATCCTTTGCAATAATCGAGCACTAAATCATCAGTTATGTTCACAAGTTGATTTGCTGGGACTTTTGGCTGTCTCATAGCCCTTCCCATCACAATCTCATGAGGGTACAGTCCTGTTCTTCTGTCTGGGATACTTCTTAAACTCATCAACACCAATGGTATTGCATCAGGCCATTTCAGTGTTGTGGATGCACAAACCTTGGCTGGTCTTGATTTTATTGTGCCATTGATCTGTTCAACCACACCTGATGCCTCGGGTCGATAGGCACAATGCAATTTTTGCTCAATTTGTAATGCAGAACAAATCATCCAAATTATTTCATTATTAAAATGAATTCGTCTATCAGATTCCAATGAGACTGGATCCAGGAATTATCTCTCTAAGAAGCAATTTAGCAACAGCTAGGCTGTCATTACATCTTGTTGGATATGCCTCAACTCAACGAGAAAACAGACACACAATTACTAACACTTGCTTTAAGCCATGGCAAGGAGGCATGTTGATAAAGTGAACCTGCATACGCGTAAATGGGCCTTCTGCTGTTTCAATTCGACCCATACTGACAACTGTTTTCCTCCCTGCATTTTATTGTTGACAAGTTATGCATCTCTGACAGAGACTCTCTGCAATGACTCTGAACTTGGGATTATACCATGTCTGTTTGAAAAGTCTAATCATAGCATCTCTACCCACATGTGTAGGACCATGGCAAAATCTATTCATTTGGGATAACAGACTGTCTGGTAATATTAGTCTTCCATCAGTGTAAATTCACACTTCATCATCTGCCCTGCGTGTACATCCTGCTTTGATCCATACTTCTCTTTCTGAGTCACTAGCTGCATCTTGTAATTCTCTGATTTCTTCCCATGTTTCAACAGATGAGAGCATTAGTTTACATTCTGTTTGATCAGATCATTCTTTCAAATGCTCCCCATTGATTGTATATGAATTTTGAGCATAAAATTGTGCAATTTCGTAGACATATCTGTTGCCCACAGTAACATAGTCACAGTCAGATTTATACGCTTAACATTTCACCACCCCAATTTAGTTTGGCAATTGTAGTGCCATCAATAGATCTCTTACACACTCTCCGGTTCATATGGGTGAACCCGAAGAGGTCAAAAATCCACATTGAGACCACAACTGCCCAAAATTATAGATCAACCCAAAACCATATTGACTATCCCTAAATATGGTTACTCGCATTTGCTTTGTAAGACAACATGCTCTTGTCAGCGCCACCAGTTCTGCTACTTGTGCTGAACTTACTCCTTTCAACCATGATGCTTCAATGACAGTTGTCACTGTACAAATCGCATGTGCAGCTTGCAAGGTACCTTCTGAATCTCTCAAGCATGACCTGTCTTCAAACGACACCATATCAGATTCAGGCAATGGAGTATCTTGTGTATCAGGGCTTGGTTTTGCACACAATTCAGTCACATCCAAGCAATCATGATCTGCTTCATCCACCACCACTTCACAACTTGGACTCGGCAATAAAGTAGCTGGATTCAAACTCCTACATCTTGTCACTGTTGCCTTTTCAGCTCCCCAAATCACTTGCTCATATTTTGTTAACTGACTGCTTGTAAGATGCTGTGTGCGAGTTCGTGTTAACAAAATCTCAACTGAATGTGGCACATACACTTTCAACGGATGTCCCATTACAATCGTTTCACTCTGTTCCAAACTCATACAAGTAGCAGCAACCGCTTTCAGACAACCTGGTAAGGCTGCAGCCACGGGATCCAGAGTAGCTGAAAAATATGCCACGGGACGGCGTGCTGTTCTATGCATTTGCATTAAAACTGAGAGTGCACAACTGTCGCATTCGCTACAAAACAATGCAAAATCCTTATTGAAGCCTGGCATTCCCAATGCGGGTGCTCGACACAAACTGTCTCGTAATTCAAGAAATGCTTTCATGCATTCATCATCAAGATGTACAGGATGTGACACATCTTTGTGCGTCAGTCTTTGTAATGGCTTGGCTATCAGTGAAAAACCAACGATCCACTGCCTGCAAGATCCAACCATTCCCAGAAACATTCGAACTTCTTTTTGTGTTCTCTGTGTATTCATTTGCAAAATAGCATTGATCCGATCTTGAGACACTTTCCTGATTCCTTTCTCAATGTTGTGACCTAATTAAAGAACTTCTTTTTGACAAAATTGTAATTTTGCTGGAGACACTTTATGCCCACCTACTGCCAAATGGTTCAGTGGAGCAATTGCATCGGTCACACAAGCTTCTTTCATTTTTTATGCAACCAGCAAATCATCTATATATTGGACTAAAACTGAATTATTAGGCATTAGTAGTGATTCCAAACAATTCTTCAATATTTGATTGAAGATTAAAGGGCTCTCTATATACCCTTGAGGAACTCAGTACCATGCCAAAACACGATTTCCGAACCGGAAAGCATATAAATATTGGCTATCGGGGTGCAGAGGTATCGAGAAAAAAGCTTGATACAAGTCAATCACCAAAAACCATTCTGCTTCACAAGGAATTTGAAAAAAAATCACAGCTGGATTTGGCACTATTGGACAACAAGGAATTACTATCTGATTGATTTTGCATGAATCCTGAACTATCCTATACTTCCCGCTAGGTTTGCGAATTCCCATTATAGGTGAATTGCATGGACTCCCTAGAATCTATTTTAGGATACCTTGTTCGATTAGCATTTCAATCACAGGTGTTATTCCTGCAATTGTTTCGGGACTCATTTTGTAAGCTTGTGTTCTTGGAAATTCTGCTTTTGGTTTAACTGTAATCTGAATTGGAGCTGCTCCTTTTATTAATCCAATGTCTTTCCCTGAAAAATCCCACACATCAGACGACACCGTATCTCTCAATTCAACAGGCAAATAATTTGCTGTAAATAGAGGATATAAATCATTCACTTCTGTTCCCTGCCTTGCCATTTTGAAGACCACATCTTCATCTTTTGTTGAAATGCTATTCCATCTGGTGTACAGTAGATGGAGCAATTCATTTTACATAGCAAGTCCCTTCCTAATAGATCAACTGGACTTGTGTCACATACCACAAATCTGTGTAAATCTTGAAATCCTCCAATTTGTACTTTTATTGGTTTACTCACTGGGGTCTTAATCAATTTGTTTGAAACTCCTACAACTTGGATACTTTCTCCCGAGAGGGGTAGGTTGGGAATTTCCACAGTTCTCACAGTGGAACGGGTAGCACCAGTATCTACGAGGAACGTAATTGAATTTCTGTCAGCCTTGCCATCCACATAGGGACCACACTGATCTAACTCTAAGGATGCGCCAAGCATGCACTCCTCCTCCCTCCTCAGGCACCATCATTGAGATGTATCTGATTCATTTCCATCCCACTGCATCAAATAGTGTGAAGACACCTTCACATTTGAATTCAATTGATCATTTGTATGGAAACCCACATTTGCATTATACTTCTGT
Organism: Calotriton arnoldi; assembly: GCA_963921515.1. NCBI lineage: Eukaryota > Metazoa > Chordata > Amphibia > Caudata > Salamandridae > Calotriton > Calotriton arnoldi. Next base: position 497,288 of record CAWUFW010003818.1, read on the forward strand.
ACTTGACCATTCACATTCTGATTTTGCATAGGAGCTTGAGGTATCTGTTGACCCTGTCCTCTGCCAACCAACATCTGCTGATTCTTATTCTGTTGATTCATCTGCATCTGATTCTGATTCATTCCATTTACTCTAGTATCACTTGTGTTTACCTGTATACTTCTACACTCGCGCTTCCTATGCCCCAATTTGCCGCATGCATAACAAGGAATTTTTTTTTTAATTCATCCATATTACCTCCACCTCTTCCTTTTGGAATCGGTTTCAATTGCGTCACAGTATTTCCATTTGACACTACACCTCTCATACCAGTAGTTGTCTGACCATTTTCTTGGTAAACTTCTGTAAGATCTGTATCTAAAAACCCTCCTTTCTTTGCCGCTTTCATCTGAGCTAACATTAGTTTTTCCTTTAACTTTTTATGTCTCATCTCAGTATCATCACCACAATATTTCGCATAACGAAGAATTTCGTCAATCATCTTACTTTGCCAACAAATTAAATGCTGCTGAATCATAGCACTTATTTCTGGTCTCAATCCATACACAAACCTATACACAAAATGTCCCATATCTTTCTCAGTGATGTTCTCAATACCACTGTACTGTTTGAACACCTGTAGAAGCCTTTCATAATATGCATGCACTGATTATTTCAACTCCTGAGTAGTCCTGTGTATTCTCACCCAATCCATTTCTTTAGGTGAAATTTTCCCTTTCAAATATGTAATGACCTGATAATTTTTTTCATGACTTCCTCAGATGGTGCTCCTGTTTTTGGATCTCTTGGATATTCTTCTTTTGGCCAATCTACAGCAATTTTACATTCAATCCACAAATCAGCTGGAACCACATTATCAAACAGGCCATCTAAGTCCTTCCACAAGACTTTTGAAACTTTCACAAACCTTTCCAATTGTTTGTACCATTCCACTGGTTTTTCTCTCAACCTTGGAAAATCATTCATAAATGATGGGACATGAACAAACCCACCTCCTGGTACTTCTCTCATAGGATATATTGTTACATCAGCTGTTTGTGCTCCTGTCTCCCTCACAGGATACAGTGGTAAGGCCACCGAATTCACTACTGTATCATCCTTCTTTTTAGCCCATCTTCCTTTCCATCGATCAACTCTCCCCAACGGTTTAATGTGTTGATTAACTCTTTAATCTGCAAACGCCTTCCTGAAACATTCAAACTCTCCAAATCTTTGTCACTGAAATCTAATCTATACGTCTTTTGCACAGCTTTAGACTTCTCTAATGCAACTCCATATGTTTGTGCATTTCAGCAATCTTCTCATGTAGAATTCTTGCTTTCCTCTGTAATATTTTTCACATAAAAAGTAATTCTTCATCCCAATATTTAACTAGTCTTTCTGGACTGATTGTACCTAAAATCGTTTCTTCCAAATCCGCTTTTAACTTGCTCACATATATGCTTGAATGATTATTCTGTATACTGCAACCAGGTGCTATTTCTTTTATCCATTCATCCAATTCTTCTGGAGATGGACCTAATGATCTCTGAGTATCTTCACCTCTTTCACTTCTTGATCCTCCTGTAGTCGGTGTTACTCTTTTCTCATTCTGCAATAACCATTCTGGATCTAAATATATGCCTCTGTTTTGGGGTTTCAATTGATATTTCTGAAATATTAATTAATGATTCTGATTCTTCTGTAACTACACACACGATTGCTCCACTATTTTCATTCAATCCTTGGTTAATCTCATTTATTTTTCTGTAAACCGTATGAACTCCACTCGTATTTCTATCCGGTATTGTTAAGGCATGCACTCGAGAAACCCCTTGTCCATCATTGTATAATGGAACAATTGGACCAATAGTCACTGGAACAGACAAAACATCTGGGTTCAATGGTGTTATTATTCTCGACGACTCTTCTCCCACCGAATTTTGATTCTGACTTACACTTATGGGTGTTTTCTCTTGAGGCATTTCTATTTGAATTAACGGAGCACTTGGTAAAGTATTTGTCTCTACTCTGTACTGTTCTTCTTGATAAGGCGGAGGTCTATTTATCAATAATTCATTTAAAAGTTCATCATCTATGTCATCAGTTTCTTCAACAATTCTGTAGTCTTAGATTTCTGTTCTATAACATTTTTATTTTTCTCCTTGCATTTTTCTCCCTCATTAGTCTCAGATACCATAACTGGAAACATTCTTGCTCCACAATTTCTTTTGAGCATCCCATTTTGCTTCTTAATATCTACTCACAGTATTCTTGTACCTAGTCTGATACCTTTCTCTTTCTCTTTTGTATGCCTCAAATTCCCATTCTTCAAGCACTTCATACTGCATGGGTCTAGGATTAGGTCTCAAATTATTCATTTGTCTTCTTAAATTCTCTCAAATCCTAGGATTGAAAGTCCCATTCTCTGGAAATGCTAGATTACCATCTTGCACAGTATATTTAATTCAATTTTCAAACCATGTACACGTAATATAACCCCTTTCTAATGACATGTAAGTAGTGGGGGTCCCTTCAGGTGCTACAGGAATTCCTTCTCTAATGGGTATCGGCTCATCTTTACTAAATAACGTTTTTAACAATTTTAATAACTTCAAGATTCTCTAGGCTAAAAGTAAACCTATATATGTAAAATCTTCAACAACTCTTTTTCCATGTTATGATTATCTGCTACCAATCAGAATTAATCACACTGTCCAATATCAGCGCGACTCACAGCAACCAACCAATACCAGTGCGACACTTTCCGTGACGATTTCTCAGCAACTGACCAATATCAGCGCAGCACTTGGTGACGTCAGTTTAACTCCTGACACTGACCTTCCCTTTGCAAAATTAGCGTCTACGTCTTTACAAAGTCTTATAGAAAACAAACAACATTAAACAACTTGCCTGCCCCACTAAAAGAAAAATCGATAGAACATACACTGTGAGAATTATTTTACTTCCAGCAAAATCTCGACCAGAGTGATTTTACCCTCACTCGAGTGAAAACTCTCAGGACTTATCCAGATGTGCTTTCCGAAGGTACCCAAATAAATCTTCACTATTCACACTTCAAGATTCCCTGTGCAAGTATCAACAATACGACCATTGCTCAGCACTGCATCAACAGCAGACAACTCAACTTAGTGTATGCCACACTAAGACTGCCATTAGGTTTATCCCGGAATCTTAGGCCAACGACGGACCCATTACTTCCATTCAGGTCGACGACGGACCACAACATATAGCATAAAGGTACATACTCAATAAATTTCTGTCTCTTAATTCCATCTCCTCATTACCTATTATATTTATTATAAACTAACCACCCAATGACACTACCAGAAACTGATCCAGCGGAAGCTGTGATAATTGTTATACTCATTTACTATATCTCCAATATATCATGAACAACAACTTTATTATAATTGAGAGTTTGGGTCCATAGAAACTCGATAACCACTTACAGATATCTGGTCCTCCGATAAATCTTTGGTAGAGCTAATAGGAACTTGGATAATAAGAGACAGATGCTATTTCCTCATGAGGACCTATAATGAAAGAAAAGCCTGTCCAACAACAATAATCACAATATACATTATGTCAAAATTATTCATTAATAAAGACAAATTCTGAACACTTATCAAATCACTTTTATCTAATATTTCAAAATATGAATGGTCATAATACAAAGTACATTTGGAAAGTCAATTCTTGTGTTATTTTCAATGTTACAGGTAAGATCACAATTAAAAAAATGATACAGTTCATGGAAAATACATCATAAAATCAATAACAAGTATGAGAGGAGAGAGAGAGAGAAAAAGAATAAATCAATGCAATATCAGTATGCAATTCAGAACTTCATTCGAACCTAGATCAATGAACTAATCCACAGAGTGCAATAATCAGAAGAAAGCTAACCCTTCAGCCGAAGAGGTATTGCTTGAGCAACATTCACCAGCCGATGATGTGCAAGCCAATCAAGACAGATTAAAGATTTGGACAGACAGCATGCCATGCCCAAGATTTACAAGAAACATAGCCAGCCAGAGTAGAATAGAGAGTGCAGCAGCAGAGCTCTCTTCTCAAGGAATCAGCTACTGCCAAGTTATTTTCCCACGGAAATAGTTATACCCCAAGAAGTTCAAAATCCAACCCCTAAATGTTTCATTTTTACAGTCCTACACAATTTTATTGGTTAAGTCCATGAGGTGATCATGAGGTGATCATTTCTCCAGGCTAGGTCATTCGAAACTTAATAAACCAGTCCTTTGTTTAATTCAGATGTCGTCATCACTCTTCAGAAGCAGGAAAAAAAATCTGAAACTCCTTCATATCCTCACGCTCGCTTCCACATAAGCTTGCAACATAGTCGACACAATTATTCATAGAAAGAAATACTCTAACCGTAGGAAGGAAATTCTAGTGATACGCTAAGCACAGCTAAACAAATAAATCAGCATTTTAGAAATAATGAAGGACAAAATACTTTCTTCTGAGGCCTACGCTAGGAAAAAAAGGAAATAACTCTAGCAGGATTTAAGGCCTTCATAGAGAAACCATAAAACTGTTGTTTTTCTGAAGAAATAAAACACACTTCAGTTAGGAGAACAAAAAGAAAATACATAAGAAAATCAATATTCAAACGTTCATTATTCTAAATAAACTCATAAGTTTAATCAAATTTCAAAACGTAAACTATTAATTAATCAGCCACTTTCCTTGTTAAAGAAAACATAATCATAGACATTTTACTCTAAGCATTTTTCTCTATCATTATTTTTCAAAGTTCTACTTTTAAGTTTGCTTAGCACTTTATTGAATTTTCTCTCTCATGATATTTTAAAATTAATAGAATCATATCACATGTTTGTCTATGCTCTCTGTACAATTATTATTGCAGTTTTTCTCTATTAAACGTGTCGTGTTTTTCTTGCACATTTTACGTTGTACTTTTGAAAGTTTCACATGATAATAATTTTCACACTGTTAGTTATACTTATTAATAACACACTTATGAGCAGATTTGTTCAAGCAAAATTATTCGCAACGAATCGTGCTTCATCACTTCCTTTGAAGGAAGCCCTTGAAAGCCCAGGTTCTGTATAGAAGATGACTGCAGGCAATTTGGGACCCTGCTAAATGAGGGTGACGTCCCCATGTGCGGTATTCAAGTGGCAAAATACTTAGCTTAAGCTAAGAAGGCTGCTTTTGAATTTGACTGAAGACCATATGTTGGAGGCTGTATCACGGCACAAGCCGGCGACCGTATCAGAAGAAAGTAAGCATGGGAGGACATTATTTGCATAGGACAGCCCTCTTTACAGTCCCAGTATTATGCTACAGTTGCCGTGTAGTGTTACTAGAGGGCAGCAGTATGAACATGAGAGCACACCGAGGCTTTTCTTCTGCTTGCTGACATACCTCTTGTTCATGTTCATCTTGCAGGGCCTAAGGAGTGGAGGACTGTGATGACTGAGTGAATGAGTAACGAGGAATGGATGACCTGCATTTGTGGTGAAGAGGGAATGTTTGCTGGTAAACAGCAAGATGAAAGTGTCAAAGCATACTAGTTTGCTGAGTGATTGTGTCACCTGTCTCTTTGAAGGGACATGTGAGAGAGGAACAGCAGCTACATATTCTTCAGGTGGGAGAGGAAGCACAGATGAATATTTCCCTCAAATATATACACTTAGACCACCTCAGAGCTGACAAGTGTGATATAATGCTTTGCTGGTGTAAGGATTTGACATGTTTGGTGCATAAATATGCATGGTTAGTGAGGTGTTTCCCATAATGTCAGTAGAGCACCCTTCAGGAGTATCCTTAGGCCAGAAATGTCAGGCACTCATTTGGGGGTATGAGGTCAAGAAAACCTTTGGGAAGCTGGTTCCAGTCCTCTGCAGATCGAAAAATACTGGGGGAAAAGTTACAGAGGGAGCCAGGCTGCACAACATTTGGTCACAGTTGGACAGAAATCTTTAGCAGGGACTTTTGACCACCCCTCACTGTGGGATCAGGATGCCCATACTTCTGTGCCTCTGACACATTTTTTGACCTCTGGATACCACCATCTCATTACCCCTCAAATATTTCCTCCTGGTACCCGAGCTTTGGTAGTGCACCAACCACATTTCAATCCTTTGAGTGACCACAAACACCCTTCCTGCGTGCCCTCCATTTACATTCCGTCAGTAACCCAGCTGCTTCTGTCATTGTTCAGTCTAATGTGACCGGTTGGATGCACATTGCTCAGGTATACAGGCACTTATCGCTCTGTACAGCCCCTCTCAGCACACTCAGACTACACTTCTTTAAATCATAAATACATGTTCTGCCTATAAGTAAGGCCTGGCCTTCCCTCTGTGGATCATATCCAACGTAAGGAGGACAAATAAATTGAAGAGCACGCCAAATTCTCAACAGACACTGCCAATCCATGCACTGCTGCCTATTTGCACTCCATGATTATTCTCTATGATCCATCCAACCAATTGCCACAGGTACCCTTTACCTGCGTCATTCATCTGCTCCACTGCACCCCTTTATTTAGCAAATGTTAGTGCTCTCAGATTTCATAGTGGGAATCTCTAACCCATCTGCTTTCAATAGAAATTTCACGAGGGGAGGGGAGGCAGTAAAATATTGGGGAGCCCCGCCTGCAAAAATACCACCACATGCTCCTTGTTGTACCTTTTAATACCATAACCGCAGTAGGATTGTATAGTGCCCACATGTGGTTGGTAATAGAAACTGTTGCAAACCTGTTCACCCCCTAGCCCCCCGGTTGACCCAATTCTTTTGGGGTGCACCCCCTAAAGGAGGAAGGGAGCAATACAAACTATGGGTAGGCCCCCCAAAATTGCCCAGAATCCATGTCATTCTGTGCCCCTCCATCACCTTTATAATGAAACCCCTAACCCCTTTTAATACTGCTCCCCCAAATTTGACTGCCCCCCCAAGCCAGAGAGAGTAGGGGGTGCAGTAAAAAAGATTTTGGGGTTCCCCACTGTTGGAAATGGCCCTTTTTGCAGGGTTAACCCAAAACTTTTTGCTTCTTCCTCCTTTGTTTTTCCTGACCTGTGGTTGTTGGCTATAGAACTCTGGGCACTTTCCCACTGCTGATCAGTGCTAAAGTGCATATGCTCTCTGTAAATTGTTATTATGATTGGTTATCCATGATTGGCATATTTGTTTTACCAGTAGGTCCCTAGTAAAGTGCACTGAGTGTGCCAGGGCTGGTAAATCAAATGCTACTAGTGGGCTCGCAGTACTGATTGTGCCACCCACCTGAGTAGCCCTAAAATGGTGTCTCAGGCCTGCCACCGCAGTGCCTGTGCGCAGTCTGTGAACTGCCATGTTGTCCTGGCCAGTGTACACACTTGCCAGGCCTAACCCTTCCCTTTTCTTACACATTGGACACCCCTATGGTAGGCCCAAGGTACCCCCCTGGGCAGGGTGCAGAGTATGTGAAAGGTAGGACATGTACTAGTGTGGGTGACATGTCCTGATAGTGAAATACTGCTAATTTCATTTTTCACTATTGGAAGGCTATCTTGCCCATAGGTTAACATGGGGAATGCTGTGTAACATGTTTACCTGCATATCTTCCCATAGCGTCAAGATAGAAATATGGAATCTGGTACCCCTGAACTCAGAATTTAATTACACATCTTTTAGTGAAGATGGTTTTTAAATTCTAAATTTGGAAATAGCACTTTTAGAAAGTGGCTATTTTCTTGTTCAACCTTTCTGTGTGCCTCTGCCTGTTTGTGTATTGACTGTCTGGTTTGTGAGTGGCAGGGGCTGGGGGTGGCTCTAGGAGGGAGGGTGAGTCAGCACTAGGCTGAATAGACCTATCTGCATCTTGACTGGTGGGAGGAGTCGCACCTGGGTCTGAATAGGGCTGTGCCTGCCTTCCACAATGCTGGCTCCACCTCCTGCGGTACGTCTGATGGCCCTGGCCTCCCCTCACAAAGAAAGAAGACATGCACTGGCAGAGTGCACCTAGAACTGGTTTGGACTGGGTCCAGGACCCCTCACACATGAAGAACAAAGACTTTTGGGGTATAAAGGTAGGACCTGAAACCCCTGCAATTTAGACTACTTTTGCCAACAAGAGGAATCCCTGCCAAAGAAGATCAGCTGAAGAGACTGGAAAGGAAGACTGCCCTTGCTGTGTATTCTGGGGCTGACCTACAGTTTGCTGTTACTACTAAGGAAGGGGACAGGGGACTTTGCTGTGTGCTGTGTTCCCCCCACCTGCTTGAAGGAAGGACTTTGCTGTGTGCTGTGTCCAGGAATAAGTGTCTCCAAGGGCCTGAGAAGAGCTGGCCTCCTGTTAAAACTCAGGAACACAAAAGTTTACCCAAGACTTCTACAATCAAGAGGAACCTCTGCCCAAGAAGAGCGCCTGAAGAAACTGAAGAGGAGTACTGCCCTTGCTGTGTGTTCTGGAACTGGCCTGCAGTTGGCTGATTTTGCTGAGGGTGAGGCTAAAGGACTTTGCTGTGTGCTGTGTCCCCCCCCCTCCTAGAAGAAAAAGGACTCTGCTGTGTGCTGTGTCCTGAGAGTCTCCAAGGGCCTGAGGAGAGCTGGCCTCCTGTTTACAACTCCTGGACACAAAAGTTGCAGAAGACAGCTGTTTGTGAACTCCCAGCGCGTGGGGTTGTGCACCACCTGTGGCCTCGTGAGCTTTTGCCCTGCTCGCCCTGCCTGCCGGGTGGTAATTACTACAGTGTGCATGTTGGCACACCGTGAGGCGCAGCGTGGGGTCTGCTGGGCCTCCTGCATCGTTAATCCGGCGCTCAAGAGTACGTGTTCGTGCACTACCCGAGGCCGTCACTAAAAAGGGGCCAAGATCACCGCCGCAGGCCTCGCACCGTTTGGGACGGAGAAGCGCCGTAATAGAAATCACCGCCTCTGGCCCGGGAGTCTCCAAAGTGCTTCCTCGTTGAACCCCTGATGTCAGGGGCCCGCCGCGCTGGGATTGGACCCAACCGCGGGCGTTGCCTGGTAACGAAGGTGCTCGTCTGGCCGAAGCAACGCTGGGAGTGGAGGAGGCGCGGGGCATCTCTTGGCAACCAGGCCTCCGCGCTTTCCCCCTGTCGCCGCCGAACACCGTATCTGGAGCCGGGGAGCAGCGAAGGAAGAAAGCTGCTTAGCCCGGGGCCGGCACCGACAACGGAAACTCCCTTCCAAAGGTAATCGGAGCCGAGTGGCATTTCAGGGGCTGACAGTAAAGAAGTAACAGTCACGACGCGCACTCGCGCATGGGGGCAAAGAGAGTTTTTGGTCAGCGCAGTGGGGAGCGCACTCTTGCAGTCGAGTGCCATAATTATTCCTCCACGTTTAGGCAGTGATTTGCGATCTGTTAAGTGGGCCAGTTTACTCGTTCCCCACGCGCTGGCAAGAGAGGCTCACAGCCAGTTGAGCCCAGAAGTAATTTTTGAATCACGAAGGGAACCCTGTGAGCAGGAACTGTTTTGTGTGGCGAGGTCTTACCCGCCACTGAACTTTCTTTTACCACTGGAGGCATTACTGTTTTGTTGATAAGAGCACCCTTCTGGTTTTATTATTGCGGAGGTGAACTGAGTGAGCACAAAGAGCATTCCTGAAGTGAACTTTTGACAACGGAAACCTACAGGTTATTCTTGCTAGAAACCTATCAAGAAACATTTCCACCGACAGAGTAACTTTATTTATATGTATGTGCATTCTTCTGATGTTTTGATCTGACCTAAGCTATATAAAGATATTGATATTTTTATAATAACTGGTGTAGTGTTCATTTGTGGTGTTTCACTGTGTTACTGTGAGTGTTGGTGCAAATACTTTGCACATTGCCTTGGGGATAAGCCTGTCTGCTCGTGCCAAGCTACCAAGGGGGTGAGCAGGGGTTATCAACAGTGTGTACCCCCTTACCCTGACTAGAAGCAAGGGTCCCTATTTGGTCAAAGGTACCTACCTCTGCCAACTAGAGACCCCCATTTCTAACATTGGTGGGCAGCGGTGAGGATTTGAACTTGTGTTTGCACTTGACCCACAGTGATTGGTGAACATCACTAGCTTAGCGCAGATCACTACGCAACCACATACTGAACTTTTTTGTTTTTTGGTTCTATTTTTGCGTAACGCCCAGGAAGCGTCATGTCTCAGAAGGGGAGTGCAGCAAATGAGAAGGCAGAATTGGAATTTCATATTGAGGATCTGTATTCTTACAAAAAGGATGAGCTCAAACAATTTTGCAAAGATTTTGGTTGCACCATAAGAAGCAGCTCTAGGAAGGAGGAGCTGCAGGAAGCCTTGAAGGCCTGGTGGGAGGCTAAAGAGGCGGAGGAGGCAGATGCTGAAAATGGAGGGGAGAATCCAGGAAGGGAGGGTTTTGGATCACACGATCTACCAATGGGCACACCGGCCTCTGGGGCTGGCAGCCACCATTCCAGTAGGGGATTCTCCCCAGAGGAGTTACAAGAGAACCAAAGGATCAGGGAACATGAGCTGGAAGTCATGAGGCGCAAGGACAAGGCAGAGGAGAGGGCTCGTGCCGTGGAGGAATTGAAATTGACCTTGGCCCATGAATTAAGGATGAGGGAGCTTGATATGGAGCTCGAGAAGCTTGAGGCCATGAGGGTCTCAGCTGAAGAAGAAAAATGTGTAGCTCAAGAAGTGAGCTTTGCTGAGTTGGAGGTGGAGTCCAGCTCAGATGGTGGCAGCATGATTGCGTTATCTAGTGCTGAAAGGGAAGTACAAACACCCAGAGATGTGGCGCCTGACTTGAGGGAGGGGGTTGACATACACCAGGGGGTGCAGGTTTATGAGATAGCTCCAGTGGTGTGCAGTGTCCCTGAAGTAGATTGGGGAACTGACACAGGGGATCATATTCCTAGTGATGGGAGGGACGCTCTACTGACTCTAGATGAGAGGTGCAGGGAGAGAGGTTCCCTCATGGTAGAGGTCCTGGTGTGTGAGTGTGGATACCGCCCAGAAGAGTGTGGGTTGAGTGACAAAGACTGTCAGACACTGTCTTGCCAATCTCAGGAGAGTGGTGTGAGGTACTTGTGTGAGGCACTGGATGGTAGGGCAAAGGGTAACTTGGTTAACAGCTGTGGGGGGCTATGTGATTCATTTGTTGGAGAGCATATTTTAAGTCCCTGTTTTCCAGAGCTATGCCAACGCCCGGTGGAGTGTGAGTTCTCTGATTCCAGGGAACTTGCGCAGGAGGCAGACCTCTTGGTGGATTCCAGAGAGTCTGAGGAGGCATTTGGGAGTGATCCTAACAGGAGTGGCTCGGGTATCTTCCGGTCCTGTGTGGTGGAAGAGGTTCAGAGTAGCCCAGCTAGGTCCCGGTGTACGGGGAGGGGTGTAGGGGCTCACGTCCTGTCTCAGTGGAGAAGGAGTGAGTGTGGGACTGTGTGTCCCAAGGTGCCAGAAACCAAGTCTCAGGGCCTGGAGGGTTCCCTAAGGGAACACCAGGATGGGGGCCTAGGCTGTACTAGTAGGCCATTTGCAGGGGACCTCCTAGTGTCAGGAGAACCTGGAGCCTCTGTAAACAGAGCTCCAGTGGTTCTGGTGTCTGGCGGTGCCGCTCCAGTTGGGAGGGTGCAGAAGTCCAGATTGAGGGGTGAGAGGGGGATGTGTTCCCCAGTGGGTCAGGGGCCAGCCAGAAGGGCTGAGCCTCACAGGAGTGACCATGGTGACACCACTTCTGTCCTGGGGGATCTTCCCACACTGTCAGATGGACAGGGGTCAGGAGATCTGAGCCAGGCAGACTGTCACACGACACATGAGTCATGTGTTACCCTCAGGGGGATACTGTGTGAATCCCCAGAAGTCCTGGTGTGCCAGGCAAGTGTTCCACCACAGGGTTTAGCCCCAAGGTTGGGAGGCCAGGCTCAGGATCTGCCTGACCTGGAGGGAGGGACATCTGTAACCAGTGTCCTGACCGGTTTGGCTTCCAGGGGTACCGCTCCAAGTGGGAGGGTGCAGTCCTCTGGAAGGGGGTGCAGAGGGAGGGAGGGAGTCCTCGCCTCTGACTCCGGTGCAACCTGAGGGTTTAGACCCTAGGTTGGGAGACCAGTTGCTGGAGAAAGGTCCTGAACTGGTGGGAGAATTGTGTTCTGAGGGTGACTCTCCTGGGAGTGGAGTGCGGGACCCCAGAAGGAGAGGTAGGGAGAGGAGAGCCTCACCTGTGACCTCTAGTCAGCCTGGGGGATGCCATACCTGACTTGGCAGGAGAGAGAGTGGAGAAAAGGTGCCAGGCACCTGGGCCTACTGCCCCCCACTTTCTGGTGCCACAGAGGCTAGAGAGGCCTGACAGGCATGAGGCCTGGCTCTCGTCACTGACCGCTGTCAGTGGCCCCTGTGGCTGGTTGTCTTGGTGAACAGAGTTGCCCCTGGGAGGGGGGCAGGAGTCACACCCTGGGGGTGGACTGGGCCACACAACTGTGTTGGCCAGGTAGGTACTGTCTACCAGTGCGGACACATCTGTGAGCGAAGTAAGGTTAGGCGCTGCACAGATGGGGTCCCCAGGTGAGGAGAAGGGTCCCCCATGGTTTAGCCTAGTGGGCCCTGAGAGTATAGATAGAGGGATCCAACTGGGTTCAGGAAGGCGTAGAACAGGAATAGTCCCCTGCTGTTCGGGCCAGTTTCCATGTTCTATCGCCCCAAACAGGGAATCCCATCGAGGTATCGTTTGGTGTACCCTGGCTTTAGGCTGGAAGGGGGTTGTGTTGGAAATGGCCCTTTTTGCAGAGGTTATCCCAAATATTTTTGCTTCTTCCTCCTTTGTTTTTCCTGACCTGTGGTTGTTGGCTATAGAACTCTGGGCACTTTCCCACTGCTGATCAGTGCTAAAGTGCATATGCTCTCTCTGTAAATTGTTATTATGATTGGTTATCCATGATTGGCATATTTGTTTTACCAGTAGGTCCCTAGTAAAGTGCACTGAGTGTGCCAGGGCTGGTAAATCAAATGCTACTAGTGGGCTCGCAGTACTGATTGTGCCACCCACCTGAGTAGCCCTAAAATGGTGTCTCAGGCCTGCCACCGCAGTGCCTGTGCGCAGTCTGTGAACTGCCATGTTGTCCTGGCCAGTGTGCACACTTGCCAGGCCTAACCCTTCCCTTTTCTTACACATTGGACACCCCTATGGTAGGCCCAAGGTACCCCCATGGGCAGGGTGCAGTGTATGTGAAAGGTAGGACATGTACTAGTGTGGGTGACATGTCCTGATAGTGAAATACTGCCAATTTCGTTTTTCACTATTGGAAGGCTATCTTGCCCATAGGTTAACATGGGGAATGCTGTGTAACATGTTTACCTGCATATCTTCCCATAGCGTCAAGATAGAAATTTGGAATCTGGTACCCCTGAACTCAGACGGAAGTCCTCATCCTGGGCTCATCACCCTCCGCCTGGGACGACTCCTGGTGGCCCCCGGCCCTGGGCACCGCACCCAAGCCAACGGACCACGCACGCAACCTGGGCTTCATCCTGGACTCCTCCCTATCAATGACCAAACAAGTCAACGCCGTCTCATCTTCATGCTTCAACACCCTGCGCATGCTCCGCAAGATCTTCAGATGGATCCCCACTGAAACCAGGAAGACCGTCACCCAGGCACTCGTCACCAGCCGACTGGACTATGGGAACACCCTCTACGCCGGAACCACAGCCAAACTTCAAAAGAGATTCCAGCGCATCCAGAACGCCTCCGCACGACTCATCCTGGACATCCCCCGACACAGCCACATCACCGTACACCTGAAAGACCTGCACTGGCTCCCCGTCAGCAAGAGAATCACGTTCAGACTCCTCACCCACGCACACAAGGCCCTCCACGACCTGGGCCCAAAGTACCTCAACGACCGCATGTCCTTCTACACGCCCACACGCCAGCTACGATCAACCAGCCACGCCCTCGCCACCGTACCACGCATCCGCAGAACCACCGCCGGAGGAAGATCCTTCTCCTACCTGGCGGCCAAGACCTGGAACTCCCTCCCCACTCACCTTCGGCGAACCCAGGACCATCTCGCCTTCAGGAAGCAGCTCAAGACCTGGCTGTTCGAGCAGTAACTTACCCCCTCCCCCAGCGCCTTGAGACCCTCCCGGGTGAGTAGCGCGCTCTATAAATGCCGTGATTGATTGATTGATTGAATTTAATTACACATCTTTTAGTGAAGATGGTTTTTAAATTCTAAATTTGGAAATAGCACTTTTAGAAAGTGGCTATTTTCTTGTTCAACCTTTCTGTGTGCCTCTGCCTGTTTGTGTATTGACTGTCTGGTTTCTGAGTGGCAGGGGCTGGGGGTGGCTCCAGGAGGGAGGGTGAGTCAGCACTAGGCTGAATAGACCTATCTGCATCTTGACTGGTGGGAGGAGTCGCACCTGGGTTTGAATAGGGCTGTGCCTGCCTTCCACAATGCTGGCTCCACCTCCTGCGGTGCGTCTGATGGCCCTGGCCTCCCCTCACAAAGAAAGAAGACATGCACTGGCAGAGTGCACCTAGAACTGGTTTGGACTGGGTCTAGGACCCCTCACACATGAAGAACAAAGACTTTTGGGGTATAAAGGTAGGACCTGAAACCCCTGCAATTTAGACTACTTTTGCCAACAAGAGGAATCCCTGCCAAAGAAGATCAGCTGAAGAGACTGGAAAGGAAGACTGCCCTTGCTGTGTGTTCTGCGGCTGACCTACAGTTTGCTGTTACTACTAAGGAAGGGGACAGGGGACTTTGCTGTGTGCTGTGTTCCCCCCACCTGCTTGAAGGAAGGACTTTGCTGTGTGCTGTGTCCAGGAATAAGTGTCTCCAAGGGCCTGAGAAGAGCTGGCCTCCTGTTAAAACTCAGGAACACAAACGTTTACCCAAGACATCTACAATAAAGAGGAACCTCTGCCCAAGAAGAGCGCCTGAAGAAACTGAAGAGGAGTACTGCCCTTGCTGTGTGTTCTGGGGCTGGCCTGCAGTTGGCTGATTTTGCTGAGGGTGAGGCTAAAGGACTCTGCTGTGTGCTGTGTCCTGAGAGTCTCCAAGGGCCTGAGGAGAGCTGGCCTCCTGTTTACAACTCCGGGACACAAAAGTTGCAGAAGACAGCTGTTTGTGAACTCCCAGCGCGTGGGGTTGTGCACCACCTGTGGCCTCGTGAGCTTTTGCCCTGCTCGCCCTGCCTGCCGGGTGGTAATTACTACAGTGTGCGTGTTGGCACACCGTGAGGCGCAGCGTGGGGTCTGCTAGGGGTCCTGCATCGTTAATCTGGCGCTCGAGAGTGCGTGTTCATGCACTACCCGAGGCCATCACTAAAAAGGGTCCAAGATCACCGCCGCCGGCCTGGCACTGTATGGGACGGAGAAGCGCCGTAATAGAAATCACCGCCTCTGGCCCGGGAGTCTCCAAAGTGCTTCCTCGTTGAACCCCTGATGTCAGGGGCCCGCCGCGCTGGGATTGGACCCAACCGCGGGCATTGCCTGGTAACGAAGGTGCTCGTCTGGCCGAAGCAACGCTGGGAGTGGAGGAGGCGCGGGGCATCTCTTGGCAACCAGGCCTCCGCGCTTTCCCCCTGTCGCCGCCGAACACCGTATCTGGAGCCGGGGAGCAGCGAAGGAAGAAAGCTGCTTAGCCCGGGGCCGGCACCGACAACGGAAACTCCCTTCCAAAGGTAATTGGAGCCGAGTGGCATTTCAGGAGCTGACAGTAAAGAAGTAACAGTCCCGACGCGCACTTGCTCATGGGGGCAAAGAGAGTTTTTGGTCAGCGCAGTGGGGAGCGCACGCTTGCAGTCGAGCGCCATAATTATTCCTCCACATTGAGGCAGTGATTTGCGATCTGTTAAGTGGGCCAGTTTACTCGTTCCCCACGCGCTGGCAAGAGAGGCTCACAGCCAATTGAGCCCAGAAGTAATTTTTGAATCACGAAGGGAACCCTGTGAGCAGGAACTGTCTTGTGTGGCGAGGTCCTACCCGCCACTGAACTTTCTTTTACCACTGGAGGCATTACTGTTTTGTTGATAAGAGCACCCTTCTGGTTTTATTATTGCGGAGGTGAACTGAGTGAGCACAAAGAGCATTCCTGACGTGAACTTTTGACAACGGAAACCTACAAGTTATTCTTGCTAGAAACCTATCAAGAAACATTTCCACTGACAGAGTAACTTTATTTATATGTATGTGCATTCTTCTGATCTTTTGATCTGACCTAAGCTATATAAAGATATTGATATTTTTATAATAACTGGTGTAGTGTCCATTTGTGGTGTTTCACTGTGTTACTGTGAGTGTTGGTGCAAATACTTTACACATTGCCTTGGTTATAAGCCTGTCTGCTCGTGCCAAGCTACCAAGGGGGTGAGCGGCGGTTATCAACAGTGTGTACCCCCTTACCCTGACTAGAAGCAAGGGTCCCTATTTGGTCAAAGGTACCTACCTCTGCCAACTAGAGACCCCCATTTCTAACACCCACCATAAGTCCCATCCTATGTAATCACCCCATCTGTGGGCTAGGGAACCACTGCATGAGGGCCCACATTTTGACCCACTCTGCTTTCAGCCCTCCTCTCTCCCCTGACGTCCCCCAGCCTCCACCTATGACCCCTTCTAATCCCCTGGGACCCCACCCACCCTTGCTCTCCTCCTACACCTGTTCTCTATGTCCCTCTGCTCTGACCTCACCCAACCTGCCTAGGCTCCTCCTACAGCACCTCCTCGCTCTACCCTCCACCTCACTCAACAGCTGTTCCCCTTCTTTCACCTGTCCCTGTTACCGTCCCTTGCTCTTGCCACACCCATGTTACTTACCAACCACGCTGCAATCCACCAGTCGTCAGTCATGACACCACTCTTACACCACACCACACGCACACACACACATGCCCTATCTCTCTCTCTCCCAAACACACACTCACAATGCAGTTAACTGTTAAATAAAAGCACAGACCAGGAGCGGTTCTAACAACATTTTGAAATGTTTACCTACAAAGATTCCCTAGATCAGCATTGCCTATTCCACGAAGGTGTTTCGTTCCTAGTTGATTTCAGTTAATTTGACACATTGTATCCAGTGTTATACCAAATGTCTGCACTGAAGTGACACTTCTGTGCAACCTGGGCCTGCATGTGGGTTGTCCGTCACTTGTCAAATTGTAACAGTTGCTGTGCAACTATTCAACAATCTCAGTAATCTAAGCCACAGTCTGTTTTTTTTTTTTAAAAGAGAAGTGCACTCTGGAAATATACGTCTCTTTTCTTGGTGCATCTTGGTTATTACAGAGACCAGGGGTAGCAAGAACAACACCAGGGGTCGCAAGAGAGAACCCAGGGGTCGCAACTGTGACCTCTGGAGACCCTTAAATGACATCCATGAAGTACACAGAAACATATACACAAGTATCATATCAATTAAGCTAGACTGTGATGCATCCATAAATCACTCTATGGCAGAAGAGCAATGAAAAACCCAACTTGAAAGAGAAAAAGACAAAGGGGCATATTATCAAGGGCTGGCGATATAATTATCGCCGCTTTAGCGTCCGTTTTTGGGCGAAAAGCGGCGATAATTATATCGCAATATCATCAAGGACACGCTAGCGCGTGTTTCCTTGATGTAGAGCTCGTTTTCACAGCCTCGCCTTGCATCGCTAATGAGATGCAAAGAAGGCGTGGCTGTGAAAACAACACAAGTTAATATCGCGAAGGCAGCTTCGCGATATTAACAAGGAGGTGCAGCGATAAAAGAAATCGCGCTACCTCAGCTTTAACTCAGGAATTTAACGTCTGTTAAATTCCTGACTTAAGCATACTTTTCATGGGAGATGGATTCTGCTGATACGACCACAGGGTCGTATCAGCAAGGTCATCGCAATTTTCCATGGAACATCGCTGGAAAACCAGTGATGTTCCATGGAAAACAAGCTATCGCAGGAATAATTATCGCCATTGCGCTATGCGTTGTTAATACAGCGCTAGCATGGCGATAATTATCTGCGGTAGCCGGCGATAACTATTCTCACGCTGTGAACGGCCAGCGATAATTATCGCTGGCCGTTGATAATATGCCCCAAAATTATTTGGTACCTTTACTAAAAAGACACTTTAAACACCTTTAACTAGATTTATGTCTTACTTAATTTCACATTAACTTACACAAATGATGTCTGAACTGAAGCTCTTGCGAACTTTCTGCTAACATTTCCCAACCAAACATTACAAACAACATTCACAATCATATGATGGTACTACCAGAACTGAACAAAGCAGTGCCCAGATTAAAAAAGCGCTACAGTGTCATACTAACATTACTTAGTGCCAATTATATGATGGAACAAATGATAACATTTCCAAGGCTGAGAAAGGTACTAAAGTATTGTGAGTACTGTATATACTACTGAGCTGTTTTTATATATACAAAAACAAAACTCTGTCTCTGACATACTACAGCCTTTTTTTTTTGAGTGAATGTGAATGCTTCATACCCCGGTCTGGACAGTTTTTTTGTTTTTTTTGCTTTTAATATGTATGGCTCATAAGCAATTCCTACAAACGTATGGTATTCTACACCTACTTTCATTTGTTTTGGTTCACAATCTTTCAGCCATCAGCTTCTGTGTCTCTGGAATGTTAAGCCAGAGACATTGTCAATCGCATCTTAGAACAGTCAATGAATATTTTAATATCACTGTGTTTTTCTGTTGGTTGTTTGGGTGTGACCTGCTGCCTCCATTGGAATTCATTAGAGACTATTTTAGGTCTCGCCTACTAGACAGCGCATGCACTGTCTGTTTATGAGACATATTGTCAGCCTACGATGTGTTTAGAGCCCTCCCATTGCTTACCATTGGTTTGCTTCATTTTCAGTTTCATTTGCTTGCTTCTTATTTGTGAGCTAGTGTGGGGTTTACTTTCCTTTTGTGCATTTGTGCCTCCCGTGGAGCATGGATGCAACACTTGTGTCCTTCTACAGCTCACTTTATTCAACCACTTCTTTTTTCTTTTTCATTAAGCACTCCGTGAGAGTGCATGCGTTTTCCAGCTCCCTTGTATGCTTCTTACCCCCGACCCGCACACCATGCTGACCTCTTTCACTGTGGGCTTCTCTTCCCCTGCCTGTTCTCCTCATTTATGTCTCTTGCCCTTGTGCCGCTCAAGCCCTTCCTTCTATTAAGCTTCTCCATGGCCGCACTTCTAACCCATTGATTTTAATTTATGTCTCCCCTCCCTTTGCGTTGCTTCCCACAACCAAATTCCTGTTGCTTTAACACCCCACCCCCTCCTGCCATCCCTTCATGTTGCTTTCCTACCACAGAGTTTTTTTTCTCATTTAGACATGCTGCAGCTGTAAAACAAGACTAAATAGCATGGACAAAGCCAATAGGTCCCATGTGCAAGCCCTATTGTCATTGGTGATTCTTGTTGGAATCTTCTGGCAAGCGGCCCGGTAGCATTGAGGAGGAAAAATTGAAAAAAAAGCAAGTGAAAAACTGATGCTTAAGAAAGGAAAACAGCTAATTTTCTCTGTACCGTCAATTTTTCTGATGCTTCATTCTGATCTCGCCCCCCACTGCTGCAAGCAAAGAAAAATTTGCAAAGACACTAAATTTGACACTTGTACGATGTGCACATGTTCCTACAGGCTTTGTATGTGGTCCATGTCTACTGCAGTGGTCAATTTGTAAAATAAATAAGTGCTGGGCTCTCGTCAGGAGGCAGCTTGCACCAGCCCATTTCTCCTGTTAGCGCCACCTAACACAGAATCAACTACTAACCATGAAAGTGGGGGAGAGGATGTGGTGGCCAGAGCTGCAGACTTTGGAGCTGGGGACCCAGGTTCGAATCTTGACGTGGCTCAACTTCCTGTGATTCTGGGCAAATTACTTAATCTCCCCATAAATGAAGGTGTTCTTAACTGATGCTCATGAAAAGCGCCGGTGTTGATGATTAAGTGCCGGTGCTGAGCACTGGAAACCACCAGCTCAAATTAAGCACTTGACTCTTCCGCCGTTGAGAGGCAACACAAGCACTATTAAATGTCCAAAAAGTTCTATTATGTATCACAAAAGTGTTTTCTTATGACCAAACAGTGACATCATATGTAGAACCCCTATGATAGCAGAGACTATAATGTATCTGTATATGATTACGGTGGTGGTCACAAATCAAATGCCAGTGGGCACAGGTGCTGGGTTGGCAGTGCTTGTGAGGAAGGGTCACTAAACTGGGTCCTGGATTTGAGCAGGTTCCCCGGGTTCGTAGACAATGGAAAGTTTCCCCTTTTCTGCACGCAAGTGCTGTATTGGTCCAAACAGAGACATGCTAATAAATATTAATAGATTGCTAGTTTGTGCTCAGCTCCTGTTTGTATGTTTATATCAAAGTGGCAGTGGAGGGAGGCGATTGACAACCAGACATTTATAAATACCCAAGTGTGCTTGTCCAGTTCTGCTCTGCTGGGTTAGTTGGAACTTCAGCATACCAAAAGGTGGGATTGGAATATTAGTTATAAGGCATTGGGGGCACAGAAATATTGCTTGAAGCAGTTGTACCCTTTTAGAGCGAGGGCCTGGAAACTTAAAGGTATCCACACCTTGTATAATGCATAAAGTGTACATATGTATTATATGGAATGTAAGGGGCTTGTCTGAAATGCTGGAAAGTACACATTTATAGTAACAATGGGAAACCCAATAAACCCTTGGAGGCTTGGGCGGTATAGTATGATCAGGTAGATGTACCCTTGTAGGCACATCTACCTGATCGGAAAGTACACATAGCATTTTTACACGAGACCCACCTCATACTGACAGATCTGGAAAGTCAAAATACTTCTCGTTTGCTAGCAGGACCTTGATATGGGTAGCCACTGGGATCGCTCATTCAGCAGACAGTGAAGGTGGAGATACTGTAAAATGCAGTAGACTAGAGGGTGCTCCTCTGATCATATCTAGCTTGTATGCTCCTGACACAGGGCAGATCCAGTTTCTTGACACCTCGATCCTCCCTGGTTAAATGCAGAGAAATAAAGTGAGCTGGAGATTATTATACATTGTTAAATTTTGATCACAATGGGTCCTCTGTCCTGCTACCAGGAACACAGAGTGAATCTGCATCATAAAAACTTCTGTGTTGGTTACAGCAAGGGCAGTTGGTTAACATTTAACATAGAACATACCCAGAGGGAAGAGAATATTCTTATTTTTCCCCTGTGTTAGATTTGGGGGTCTCTAGTTGGCAGAGGTAGGTACCTTTGACCAAGTAGGGACCCTTGCGTCATGTCAGGGTAAGGGGGTACACTCCTAAAATAACCCCTGCTCACCCCCTTGGTAGCTTGGCACGAGCAGACAGGCTTATCTCAGAGGCAGTGTGTAAAGCATTTGTGACCACATACAGTAATCCAGTGACAACACTACAGATGGACACCACACCAGTTGTATATTAAAAATAAGTATCTTTTATATAGATTTAACACAAGACCACAAACGACAAAAATCCACAATACTGTACTTCAAAAATGGTAGAATTAGCTCAGTTCTCTTTAGATAGCAAATGCGACACTTTGAGTTCAATGTACCTTAGGATGCGTAACGCTATACAACGAAAGTGTTGCAGGGAAGGTGATGCGTCGGTTCCTTACACACAAGAATGGTGATGCGTTGGGTCCCTACTGATGCGTAGGGGATGCGTCGGTTCTTCTCGGCGTGGGGAGGTGATGCGTCAGTTTCTTACTGCGCTTCCGTGGCGATGCGACCAGCAACGCCGTGATGCGATGAAGATCCGGTGCAATGAACAAAGATGGCGTCTTCTTCTTGATGCGACACGATGCGTGCACGCCCGACGGCCGTGCGGCGACTCAACGATTCTTCTGAGCCGCGACAGGCCCTGCGACACGCTTCCCGGTGATGCGGTGGTGTCTGATGCGACGTCGATCCTCTTCTCCGGCGATGCGAGGCGCTTCGGCAACGATGCGACAGCTGCAGCGGCGGCGACACTCTTCTCCATTGATGCGGCGGTGTCTGATGCGACGTCGATCCTTCTCTTCGGCGATGTGAGGCGCTTCGGCTGCGGCGGCGATGCTTCTTCTTCGTGAGTCGCGCTTCCAGCTCCTTGCGACACGCAGTCCCTCAGAAAGTCCAGCACAGCAGAAAGACTCTTGGGGAGCTGGTTGGTGAAGTCTGTTGTCCCTGAGACAGCAGGAGGCAAGCTCTTCTCTCAAGCCCTTGGAGATCTTTTACAAGTTGATGAAAGTACACACAAATTTCCTTTCTCCTTTCTTTGGCAGTCAGGCAACCACTGCAGGCCAATCCCCCAAACAGCACTCAGCATAGGGATAGTCTCCTCCTCAGTTTCTCTGGTTCCTCTCCTCAGCAAAGGTTCTTCTTGTTTCCCAAAGTGATCTGCTCTTCTAGGGTTTGGGTCCCCTCTCTTATACTCATTTTCCCTTTGTTCTCTGAAGGCAGAGAGGCCTTTGCCTAGTCCAAACCAGTTCTGGTCAGTCCTGGAGCACTTTGTTGACAAGACTCCTTCTTTCCTTTCACAGTGTAGGGCAGGGACATCAGACAGACCACAGGAGATGGAGCCAGCATTGTGGAGGGAAGGCACAGCCCTATTCAGGTCCCAGGTGCAACTCCTCCCACCCATCTCCATGCAGATCTCTCTATTCAGCCCTGTGCTGACCCACCGTGTCTCCTGGCATCCCCCAGCCCCTGTCACTGAAACTCCAGACAAGGAATACACAACCTAGCAGAGGCAGGCTTGGATAGTTAGGCAAGAAAATACCTACTTTCTAAAAGTGGTATTTTCAAACACAGAATGTTAAAACCAACTTCACTAAAAGATGTATTTTATCATTCTGAGTTCAGGCATACTAAATTCGTTTTTCTACCATGTTCCCTGGGTCAGTTAGGATTATAAGATGTAATAATCAAACTGCCCATTCTGGCCTATGGGGAACAGGTAGCCTTGCAATAGTGAAAAACGAAAATGGCTGTAATTCACTATTAGGACATGCCACACACACCAGGGCATGTCCTACCTTTTACCTACAATGCACCCTGCCCTTGGGCCTACCATAGGGGTGACTGATATGCAGAAAAGGGAAGGTTTGCGGACTGGCAAGTGGGTGCACTTGCCCAGTCAACATGGCAGTACCAGACTGCCCACAGGCTCTGCAATGGCAGACCTGAGACACACTTTTACAGGCTGCTTCTGTGAGTGGCACAACCAGTGCTGCAAGCCCACCAGCAGTTGAGTCACAAGCCCTGGGCACAACCAGCGCACGGTACTAGGGTCTGACAGTGAATCAAATCAACCAATCATGGACTCACTAATCCATATACCAATTTAACATAGGGAGCACTTGCACTGTGGCACTGAACAGCAGTGGCACAGTGCCCAAAGCATCTATAACCAGCAAAAACACATGAGGCAACAGCAAAAAATGGAAGGGAGACCCACGCCAACAGTGCCAGGTCTAACATCCTGCATTACTTACACATGAGATTTGATAAGCTTCTTGGAATGGGAGGGATTGCGAGATTAAGGATAAACACTGGCCCAGAGTGAGTCTGATCACAATCAGGGGGTGTCACTATGGCTCCTACAAACTGAATGGCAATATGATCCAGCCTCTCACACAATTGTGATAGAACAAATTGGGCTTTACTTTGAAAAAAATGAGTGTATCGCTTCAAGTGAAGCATTCAAATGGGAAACTTTTAAAGCGGTAATAAGGGGAGTTTGTATCAAGATTACAAACAGTATAAAACAACTTTTTACCAAGAGATAAAGGTGCTGCATATGACTATAAACACTTTGGAACCGATGTTGGTCAATGACCAACAATGCCTAGGTGAACTTACTGATGCTAGAATGAAATGTTCTGTGGTAGTTGTAAATTATAAGGACTATATGGTCGGGCGTCATAAAGGAAGTTGATGGCCTGGCTGGTATGATCAGACATGGACAGAAAACTGATATGAGCTATGCGCTCAGAAATGGGTGTGATGTAGAGCTCGCAGACTGAAATAAACGGAGTCTTTGTTCCTTATTGTTGGAGCTTATATTATCCATGCTCACTGGTTAATGTAGCCAAGATTACTTATTATTTAGACTTAGTTCCACTAAGGAGGCTCTCTCCCCATCAGGGAGCATATATGAATGGGTCAAACTCCTCCAATGAAATACAAGGGGCCGTACTAGAGTTGCCCAATGGGAAAACACTGGGTATATACAGGCTTCCACTATAATTTAATGCCCCATTTAAAGCAAAGTTTGTTCTGAGATTGGTGAAATGTACACAGAGGCTTTAGACAAGAGGTCCTTTCCTGTGTCAAATAGGGAATCTCTCTTAGTGGTCTTACTGAAAATAGGCAAGGATCCAGTGCGTGTGAAAACCTACAGGCTGCTATCTCTGCAACACACAGAGAATAAGATCCTGGTGAAAAGTTTTGCAAATAGAGCATTGGAGGCAGTAGGGACCCTGATCTAAATGAATTACTCCCTGATCGTAATACCCACTTAAATATTTGTCGCCTTTTCTGTTTTATGGCTTGAGTGTTGCAGGTGAAACCCCTCACTGGTGGTAACCTTCCTTGATATTGAAAAGTTGTAAGACACTGTACTGTGGCCATACTTGCTTGCTGTCCTGGTGGAGATTTGCTTCCAAGATAATATGCTGCAATGGATCTGCTTATTATATACACTGCGATTAATGAGGGTTTGTGCAGGACTCAGTTTCTAAACAATGGCCCATCTGTAGAGGAACTTGGCAGGCCTGGCCCTTATCCCCTGCACTCTTTGCATTGGCAATGGAACCTCCAGTGGTCCTGCTACAAACGAAAGCCACGTAATGGGGTATACAGCTTCTGGGTGGTTCACACATAATTTTGCTACATGTGGATTACACTTTGCTATTCATGAGATACCTTGCAGTGATGCATGTCATGCTTGAAAATTAACTGGGGGAAATCCTTCAAGGGACAATGTCCCTCCATGGCATGGAACCCTGCTAGCTTCTCCATTTCTGAGCTTGAAACATTTAAATATCTGTGGGTCTGAATTTTGGGTGATACTGAGCATTTGTTCACAGGTAACTTAGGCATGGCTTTGACCTCAAAGAGGCAGTCGATTTCCTTTTGGACTAGACTGCTGTTGCCCCCCATGATTGGGATTGCCATCACCAAGATACTGCTCCTGCCCTGGTTTGCTGAATTATTTATTATATCGCACAAAGAGAGATACAGGGAGTTAGTGGGTTCACGCCAGCCTTCGGTATCTGATCAAATCACAAAATTGCCGTGACACCCCAGTGTTTCACTCAATACGTTATTTAGTGAAGAATGAGCATTAGATGCATTGATCTATCAGCTGTCGCTGCCTACTTTTTTTCCAGGTTTTGGACGAGAATGGCTCACTCACGTAATGTGAGATGCTTCATAATTTGCCACCTCGTCCCACCCTGGTAAGATGGCAATACCAGGGCGGACTCAACCTCAGGCTGGGGCTTACCCAAGGGAGTTCTTAGATATTACTTATCTAATCTGGATAAAACTCTGATCCAGCTGACTGGTTAAAAACACCTTAGGATAGACCACAAAGGTGTCCATTTATTCTGGTGGTATCCTAGGTATATTAAAAGGTTACAAAAGAGTGTTAAACACCAAAATCTGCATGTTATTTCCCAAAGCCTCATTATAGGTCCAGAATCAGAATGCACCATGATTAGTTTACAAGTAATTCTTGAATGTCCCCCAACAGGCATTACTTTCTCTTATTGGGTACCTACCGTGGAACATACTGTTTATTAGCTGACTCTCTTGCTCTCCTTTCCTGGCATACTTTTTAAAATTGTTTTTTTAATGTGTTATATGGCACACAATGAACAAGGAAAAATAATATGTACATCTCAGTAGTAATGTTGAGTCAGAATGTATATGCTTCAATAAGGAGCCTTCTAAAAATAATAAAGTGATGAGAAATGTCATTTGGCACTTTCTTAAAAATCCTTAGCGATTACCCACATCTTAAAGAAACGGAAGCTCATTCCACAATTTAGGAGCTAATTAAGCAAAAGAAGGAAAACAAGAGGAAACAAAATGTGGATGGCGCACAGTAACTAGACACAGAGAGGCAGAATGTAAGAACCTAGAAGAAGTAAAAAAAGAATTAAGAGAGCATAGGTATGGCAAGAACAGTGGTGTGGCAAGGGTGCCATGGGTCCTAATGCAAGCAAAGAAAATGGGTCCTCGACCCTACGGTTACATAGTAAAAGACAATCCCAATTGAGATGCTGAGGACCCCATACACACTACTGATCCACAGTGCCTCTGCACCTACTTCGCTAATAATAGCTACATTCCTGCCAGAAAGCATATACCAATATCCTGAACTCCGATTAATAGTATTTGTCCAATAAAAAGTATCATCACCTTCAAACACAGATCTCTCTTCACTCTCATAAACTTCTGGTTCTTCCAGCTATGGACTCAATGTGTTGCCCCCTCATCCTCCTCTTCTACCGCTCTCAGCTCTCTACCTCACATACATCCTCATCTTTCTTTGATCTGTACTATCTTAACCTAACTCTTCCTTTACCTCTGATCGAATAGTCTCCTATCACCTCCCTCTTCCCAAACCCATTCACACACACTTCCATCTTTACTCTAGCTTGGGCTGTTTCTCCCCTCAATTTAGATCTTCACAGCTTTCTTCTGTCTGCAAAGTTTGACTCATCTTTTCTCCGACCCATCAGTACCCGTCTATTTCTGTGCACACTTCACTTTTTACTCTTATTGCATTCTTCCCTCACTCTTATTGTTTGAAATTGTCTCTTGTACTAAATAATTCATCTCTCTCCTTCATTCTCCCTATATTACTTTGTTCAAATTCCTCCTATCTTTCTGTACCCTTGCTCCCCCGTCTCTCTGCCGCCACCTTCTTTTTCACGCTATCACTCAGTAGACTTTCCTTCTCACCTTATTTCTAGTTTCTCGCCTACTGCCTTGCACATCGCTCTGGACTCCTCTTCTCTTTCACACTTTAACTCAGTTCTTAAACTCTCCTCACCCAATAAGTTTGCACCATGCTCTAACCTCATCATTCTCTACCCTATCTCTCTCACCCCATCTCTCTGCCATTTTCTTTTTTACTTTCTTTCCCACGTCCATCATCCCTCAATTTCCTCCTTTTTCCTCACCTCTTCCCTCTGTATTCTCTTTCTCCTCCATCCGTTTACCCATTTGTATTACTGCCTCTCACCCTAACACACTAACATTTTATTTCTTGTCTCTTATCCTATTACTTTGTTTTTCCCTTTTCTCTCTTTCTGACTCACTTCTCTCCATCTCTCACACCCTATCCTTCTATACGCTTCCTCTCTCCCACCTTGTCAGTTGCCTCTGACTCTTACACCCTGTCACTCTATTCTTCTTCTTTCAGGCTAACACCACACTCTCTGTCGTCTTGTCCTATCACTATGTGCCCTTCTCTTCCTTCCCCTTCACTCTGTTCCCTCCTCCCTCATCCTTCTGATCCTTTCTTTTTTAATCATCTCTCTTTCACTCCCGCTGTTGTGTAGTTCCTAGGACCCCCCAGGACCTGCGTGTTTTGGATGACCTAAACTGAGTGCTTGGTGTGCAGACAGACTCTGGACACCCCCAAAGGATGAGTCAGCCGTTAGACCAGCTACCTCTACGGTGCCATTACCACCCCCCTGTGCTCTACAGCGGTGTGTGTAGTTTCTGGCAACCACTGAACATGACAACCCTGATTCCTCAGGTATCGTGGAAAACAATACGGTATCTTTTGCTCAGTCACTCGTGCTTACTTTTCTCAGAATACACATAGAATGACGATTGGAATGGTTTCAATAATTATTTATTGATCAAGTGTTAGTCTAGTATGAAACATATTCGCTGCGACAATCAAAAGACAGGAGCAGACAAATGTGATCGCTATCACCAATATCGTAAATAGTAGATACATTTCTACCATAGGGCTAATAAGATGAGTAAAAGCAGATTATATGAAACAATAGCATTGGCGTACTCCTACGATGCGTAGCCTACCTAAATGTACCTAGCCTAGATATGTAGGTGAAGCATGTGTATGTAAGTGCTAGGATATATCCTAATGGAGCCAGAAATCCCCCGGGGAAGTGCTAACCCCTCACCTGATGGTTCTGAATGAAGGACCCCGTCTCTGCATCAAGAATGGCACCCCACAAGGTATGCCAGGTCTCTGCCTGTCGAAGGATCAGCCTGCAGAGTCTCGGTCCAGCCTGGAAGGAATTCTCCTCTCTGTCTGTAAGGGGGAGTGAGGGTCTTTTATACTAAAGTGGTTACTCCAGGGTTTATTCTAGAATCGATATGTTTTGAAAACATTCACTAATCCTTTACTAATCCTTTTCTAAACAAAATACTCATGCACAGCTGGCTGTTGGCCATGGATGAAAACAATGGTGACCTTTATACAGAATAAATCTGCCGTGCCTGGGGACATTTTTATGTATGTCAAGTACAGGGATTAAGATAGGGTACCGAGAGCCTGGTGTCAAAGAGACAGAAGTAAGCTACTAGGTAAAAGGTCACCTGTGTAGGACCGTTATATCGTGTGGATGGGACAAAATGTATGTAATTGGTATGTACATGATGGGACTATCCTAAAGGACATGACACCGCCTTCTGTCTGACATGCATTGCCGTCAGCTATCATACTTAAATATATTTATTTCCAACTGCACTCATCATAAATGAAAGTCCGGATTACATCATTTGTGATCATATATTGGAAAATGATATGTTGCCTACTGAGCAAATGCAGAGATCATCAAGTTTCTATGTATGTATGCACTGGTATTTTTATTGTGCAAACTAGCTGTGAAGCATGGTAGACTCTCTACTAGATTGGGTACATCAAGGCGGGATTACACAAATGCATTTTGTACACAAGTAGGCACAGGGAGATTAAATGATTTGCCCAGAATCACACAATGTTGAGTCTAGCATTGAGGCTTAAATTCTAACCTGGGCCCCATGCTCCAAAGGCCCATGCAGCCCAAACAGCAAACCTCTGATGCATGCTATTTGGACACAAAGAAGTATAAAAAAGTAAAAACAAGGCAACACACCTTTCCTTTCTATGCACCCAGGACCTTGAACAACATCCCTGTATCCATCAGAACCATACCAACTCTGCTCCAATCGGGGTAAGTCAAAGATGCACCCCTTTGAAGAGCACTACATCACAATGCACTCACAGTATACTTCTGTACCCAGAAACCAGCTACATTCCAATCAGATATGTATTGGAGTCTTACCTTTGGCCCTGTACAGGCTCTGCTGCCTTTTAACTGGCTGTGTGCTATACAAAAAAACATGCATTCATACATGCATACGTTCCATAAATGTAATGCCATAAAGTCAAAAGTTGCTACTGCTCCACCTCATACTTAATCCTGACTGACATGCAAGGCCTGCAAAGGGTTCGGGTCAAAGTCAGCCTAGTTCTGAGCCTGTGTGCTTCTTTATCTCACTAGAACAGTGCTCCCTTTTTTGCTTTCTGCTGCATGTGATAACTGCCTGCTCTCCTCTCTCTCCTACCCAAGCTCATCATACTTGCAGGTAGACTCAAAGATTCACTGCTCTGAGGCAGAACACTTCCTCATGGCACTTGCTTATGGCTTGGGGCTAAGCTGAGCTGCTTTGTGATTGGATGACTGATGCTGCAGTCATCCAATCACAAAGGAACTCCGCTCAAGAGAAGCAGCAAATCTTCCTCCTTATAGTCAATTGACCCTGAAAGAACTTCAGCTTCAGAATTCTTCAAGTGAGTGCTGCTCCTCTCCGTTGCCTGTCTGGAGCCGGTGCTATTGCTTTCATTATCTTGCTACCCCATTCCAAAAAGAGTTGGGCTGGCTTTAGCGCTAGTGGCGCCCGGTGCAACAATGTTTTTTGGCGCCCCTACCATCCATGGTGGAGGCGGTGACACGGATACAGGTAGATGCAACTTCTTGTACTACTTTGTAGCCATCTCTACCTGACTTCATGCAGGCATGGACGTTTGCCGTAGGAACCAAGGACGAAGGCACTGGACCATTGAAAGACCTCTCACCATTGGCCGCTAACGATACATTCATCTGTTTTTGCAATGTTAGCTGTTTTCGATATAGTACATGCTCCTAGCTAGAGATGTTCTCATTCCATGCATCCCTACCCTGCCATGCCTCTTTGGCACGTTACTGTGCTAGCCTGACTTTCCATAAGATACTGCTTACAGTGATTTATTTGCTTTCCTTACGCTTTTTGAGGAGATGTTCTGTTTTTTATACTGATCATAGCTACAGCTGTGTTTCTCTCCTTCTCACCTGCATAGACAGTTGCTACTGCAATTATCCGGAGAACTTGGTTCTGCCTCCAGAACTACCCTTGATGGGGAGTTCGATCTTCCTCTTAGTTATCTGACTTTGCTCCAAAATCTACTTGCTCTTTTCCATAAGAAACTCTTTATGGGTTCTTGTTAGGATAGAATGGGTCCTTTAGTTTAGAATAGGGACAATACTCTGAATGGAACACACTGTTTTCATTTCTCTGTGCTTGTTCCAAACAATCTTACTTCTTATTATTTCTGTAATCGATTTGCCACTAATTTGAATAAAAAGAACAACAATTCTGACTAATCTACTACTGTGAGAAAATACATTTTTAAAACTTCACCAACCCTCTATTTATTGACTGAACGTCAAATGCAATTAATAATGTCATTGTTGTGAAAAGCTCTATTTTAAAACAGTGGCAAAGATTCATCTACCGTGAATAGCGTGACACTTCCAGGTTCTCTAAGTAAGTTTTAAGGTGACATCATTTCTGGAAATGTTTACCAGATTTCTGTGCTTGCAATAACATTGGCCATTTCTGGCTTTTCAAAACAGCATATTGCATTGTTGAACTTGTAGTTTTGATTTTAACTCTTTCATTATGGGCTAAAAATCCCAGAATGCGAGTGCTATTCGCCAAATTGCCAGCATTAGCACTTCTAAGCTATGTTTGAAAATTATACAAAGTCATTGAGTCTATTTTAAAACAAAATGCTTGTTTCATACATAAAACCAAAAGTACCAAAAGTAAACTACTCAGATAGTTTGTGAGGGTTCATTCTTTCTTTCAGATCATGTATTAAAGCAAGCATTGGCAATGCAAATTGTTTTATCTTTTGCAGTAGCAGCTGCTACCGGACTCGTGTATTGGGGTGGGGGCAGGGGCATTTCCGGAAAAAAAAACACTTACCTGTAACGGCCGGCCGGCGCCTCCCCTCCATCCTCTTCTTCCTGCTCCAGTCCTCCAGCAGGATACAGGAAGCAGCAGGAAGCATCTGGCTCCCAGGCTCCACTGACCAATCACAATGCTGCAATGCGGCGTTGTGATTGGTCTGAGCACCGTGGATAGGCGCTCAGCCAGGGAATGGGGGCCTGGGCATGTTCTCCATGCAGGCTGTAATGCAGCCTGCATGGAGAATATGGGAAGTGTGCATGACTGTTTTGGGCGGTCCGAGTGGGCTGACACAACAGTCATGTGCACTTAGGAGTGGGCAAACCACTCCTCCCCTGCTCCTCTGTCCTCGGAGCAGCCCCGCCCCGCCCAGAAAGCTGCAGCAGCAGAAGGACACATGAAATGATAATAATGCGAGTTATTATCATTTTATGTTTCCTGCTGCGGAGCAGTGGGGTGACGCTCCTCCGCCTTAACGGAGGAGCCGCCACTGATCTTTTGTGCAGTATAAAGCTTTATACCTAGTGTCTCAAAACACTAAAGTTACAACATGGACAGCAACCTTCCCAATCCTAAAAATAAAGGACAGGTGGCATATGCAGAAGGTACATCACATGATACTCTAACACACGGACACGCACAACACAGGTCGCCAACACACTCAAGAATGCGTGAAAGGAGTTAAGGGAGTATTGTGCACTCTCCCTTAATGATGTAACCATACAATAAGTTAAAAACTCCTGGATGAAACAGCCAAACCTCTACCCATTCCCTAACTGCCTTGCTGCTTCTAAGTGTTTTATTTGTTTGAGGCTGGCCAGCCCAAGGGTGCCCCCTTTGAAGTGAATGGTATGCGCCCCTCCACACCATGGGGGCTGCGGGGGGCCTCCCTTATGCCCTTGTTCCTTACAGAACAGGTAGAGCAAGTCAGTGCAAATAAATCTTTCCCCTCCTTCAGAAGG
Source organism: Calotriton arnoldi (assembly GCA_963921515.1). Taxonomy (NCBI): domain Eukaryota; kingdom Metazoa; phylum Chordata; class Amphibia; order Caudata; family Salamandridae; genus Calotriton; species Calotriton arnoldi. Next base: position 529,489 of record CAWUFW010003818.1, read on the forward strand.
CAACCAATGCATCTTCCGTTCCACACAGAGTAGATCCAGCAGGGCAGCCTAGCACAAGGTTTCATAAATCACAAAGCATGTACAGTTGTGGCCTGTAGGTTACAGACAGATCTCCAGAGCGGGTGCTTCAGTCACTGAGAGCAATGTATAGGTGGATAAATGAATTAATATGCGAATTCAGACACCATTGCCACTTAGGTGATATTCCAGGTCAGCATCCAGCATGTTCTACTGCTGTCACTCAGAGATCTGATTTTGCTGTTGATTCTTTGGTTTTCCATGTATGCAGAAATGGTTCTTTTTTGGAGCAACCCAGACACAACCTAAGGTAACAGTGCCCTGTACAGACACACAGTTGCCAACCTCTTTGAAAACATTTTGACTGCGCGTGCACCAGGCACTGTGCAATCCCAACCTCGGTGCTGCACCTGTTCAAAATACTGAGGGCTACCACTGGTCAACTCACGTTATACTGGGTACATCCTACAGCGCTGGGGTATTTGGTTCACTCCACATTGGCTAAGTTTGACATCTGCCTTCCTAAAACCCCACACATCTTATTGTAAGAACTGCTGTCATACAGTCCATATCCTTCTGGGGCATGCATTTTGGTAAATACCCTCACAAAAAAACAAGCAACATGGTCTTTGGGTGAGCATCGAATCAGGACAGCTACATCCTACAATTACTTGGGGGTATGGGTGACAGAGAGGGCCACAGCAGCCAAACATATAAAGGAGTTAACACCGATAATTAACAAAATAATTCTGTCACTCAGACGCCTAAGCCATCGCCTAGTAAGTCCATCTATAGAGCCCATGTTGACTGTACTTAGGGCAAAACTAATTCCAGCAGTTACTTATGGTCACTTAGCCTTCCCAGGAGCACTTGAGAAAGTCATCAATGCAGCCCAGATAAAAGCTTACAAGACCGAGCTACAAGCTCCCAGACAAGCAAGGAACACCAGGCTAAGGCTGGAAATAGGACTGAACAGACCGGACCTGGCACTACAGTGGGACCTAATAAAATATTACATCAGAGTACTGAAAGCCCCTGATAACAATCTTAAATATTTTCTAAAACTAATTTTCAGGGCCGAGGGTTCCCCCTGGCACTCTAAGTTGGTTCAAGCAATAGATCAACTGAAAATCGAGGCAAAGAGTATGCCCCTTCATGAAATTCCTTACTTTGCCTGGGCTAAAGCTGTGAAGCGCCAAGTCCAGACCATCTCGTTTGAACTGGATCGATCCTCACTCCGGTACAACTCCCTCACACTGGCACTGGATAAGTCATATACTCCTGGGAAAGTTCAACCATACATGCAAGACTCACTCTCAGCCCAAGCAAGAAAGAAAATCCTGTACTTGCGCCTCACTGCCCTCAAGATTTCAGATTTCAACCCAAAATGGGCACGGACAGACAACATCATCTCCTGCCGGTTATCCAATTACCACAGGGAATCCTGGCTACATCTTTTATGCTGCTGCTCCAAGCTGGCCAGCGATTGTCGTTGTTTGCTGCGCCCGGCCCTAAGGGACAAAGGCCTCAGAACTTGCAGTGTGGCCTCAGAATGGTGCTTTTCAGAAACTACAACTTGTTTACTTGCCAGAGCTGGCAAGTTTACCCATCAAATTAGAACTGCACTTGATTCCCATCAAAAGGCCGCAGATTTCAGGGTCCCTACCATTCTGTAATGAAAATCATCTGGTGCCCTAACCCTGTCGGTCGTCACTTAACCCAGGGCCTCTCCGCACGGACACTGGGATCATAAAGAAAACGAGGGGCCCTCTAGGGGGTACACCAAGAACTTTTATTAATGACAATTGATATCTTGGAGGGAATGACCCTGATGGATTTTTATATAACCACTGATCCCTACAGGAGTAAAAGTGTGAAAGGGCGGTGACCCAATATTTTAATTCATTTTTAAATTGAAGTTTTAAAGGGACATAAAGTAGTAAATAGAGCTCATGTAGCCATGGCGCTATTTTAAGTTGAATACCGGGTTGCTTCTGGGGGTAGGGTGGTTGGGAGGGGGCGTTGTTCATGTGTTTTATACTGTAAAGATTTTAAGTAATCGCACAGTTAATAAAGAAAATTTCAATTTCTGGGGCATACAGCACCGTACAATCAGCAAACGTAAAATAACATCTGTTCTTGCGTCTCCCAACGCATGCTCGCCTCCCCCCACCCTTTGATGAAATCAATTTGTCCAGAATAAAGGCTTCCATCGAGCAGAGACTTGTCTCTAGACAGTGCGTCACAATGTGCTGACATAAACCACAGAGCGCCAATAAAGAAAGCAGATGTAATTGTGGTTACTGACCTCACTTCCGGGCGTCTTCCTCTAGTGTGAAGCAAACGTCGATATAAGGAAGTCGATTTAACAGCACTCTCTGGGACTGTGGCTTGAATCAAAACCAGACCTTTTCGTGGTTTTCTCACTGCGAACTGCTCTGCTCAGACATATGGTTTTACAATGTTCATGTTCCTAAGTGATAAAATGGCTAACAAATGACTTTGCAAATACTCAAGCATGACTTGTTCTGGTCTGATATCTGCAAAAGTCACAAGTGTTTCTTCTATATTCATTTGTAGGTATTTCCCACGAAGTGCCCACCTGTGCCACTGGAATTATGAGTTAGGAGAGGACTAAATTATGTGGCAAGGTTACTAAATTACATGGCAGGGAAAATGAAAATTATGCAGCAAAATGCAGCACATTTTTCTATCGTATTACCTCATTATTTTGTCAACATTAACAGATGTTAACACTATATGGGTGCAGGGTTTACCTCATTAGTACTAATCTGACACCCAAAAAGAGAAAGTAGCAACAGAAATGTGACCAGTCAACCGATGGAAAGGGCCTATCAATGCACTGCAGCACATGTTGCTGCATTTTCAGTAACTTTTGATCAGTCTGAGCTTGACGCTATTTTTGTTGGCTAAAATCTGCAGATAATGCAGTAGATGATGAATTATGAGGCAAATGAGGCTTATCTATGATTATGCAATAAAATGCAGCAGCTGCAATATTGCATAATTCCAATGGCCCTGCTATATGTCACTTTAGGATGTCTAGGTTTCTCGTAATAATGAGACCATATAGAAATACTCTAATGCCACTTTGGCTCAAAAGGAGGACGGATTGTGAGTTGAGTCTGCATTAATCACAATACATGGCTTATTCCTAAATAGACCCATCCACTCATTTTTATGGGAGCGTGACCCCATGCAAATGAGGAAACTCTTTGCCTGCTTCAAACAGCTGTTCTGACGTTCACTAATTCACTGCCTCCAAGACTGGTGCCAATTTGTATATTGGGGAAAGCACATTCATTGTGGTAGAACACACTGGTCTGCACACAGTGCACCAAAATAAATGTGCACCACATTGCAGACCAGGGCAGTGCTCCTGATTACTAATATGGGCCTTCATAACCAAAAGTGCAGATTCGGTCCCAAAATATGTATTTTCACATGTTAACGGACGTGCAAATAATTGTCCAAATGACCCCTTTACAATCCAGCTTCAAAATTAATTTTGACCTCAGAGAGTGCCCTGTGCCTCCAGGCATCATCCTCCACTGAATCGTGTGCTGTGCTGGCAGGCTGAGGAATATGCAGCTTCCCAGAAGTTATTGCAAGGCTTGGGGCTAAAGCAAAGCAAGGCCCTTTTGACACTTCTGCTTTTTGCAGGTGCTATAAATACCTATTTCACAGTGTTTATGAAGAGAAAACATGGCATCTTGTATCATTTAGTGGTATGGCTAGGTAAGCTTCTACATTAGTAGTGAAGATACCAGGCTTGTGTATGGGAGAGCGCACATTTACATTTGCCTCTGCATTTTTAAATAAGGTGCACATTAATCAAATAATTTGGAGTAGGTGACCACATTTTGCTGTTATGAGCAGCACACGATTTAAATGTTAAACTGGATTAAGCTAGCCTAATATTAATGCCATTTTGAATATCTCATTTACACGTTTTCAGACGAAGAGGCCTGCACATATCCTTTGCATGTAGGTTTTCTTCCCACTGCAGATGCTGTGTTGTTCCAGAGGCCTTCGACTAATTAGTGAATGGTCGTTTTGTTGTGTATTAAGTGACTGATAGCGAGGTTCCTATCTGAAGAAGGAGAAGATTGCAGGATGGGAGACTCGTGGGGAGAGCTGTTTGGATCTGATAGTCTGTACAGTGTATCAATTCAAGGACATAGCCATGCAGGGACCATTGTAATAACATGAGAACAAGGGAGTTTACCAGCTCCCAGAGTCCAGAAGGAGACGATTGGCTCTTGAGAATTGGAACAAGCTGACCTATTCTTCCTTAAAATAGATTAGGTATTTTCCTAAATGGAACACACTATCTGGATATTCTGTATTCTTTATGTAATTTTAATTCCTATCATGTTCTATTTTATGCTAAAATGTTGGCTTTTTGACAATTTAAATTTGAAACGATAATCCTTAAGATTTAAAATCTGATTATCAATGACTGACTAAATCTGTTTATAAAACCTTTTAAACTAACTTCAATTCACTTTGTCATTTCCTGTGGAGCTCAATTGGTCCTTCACTGTTCATGCAAATGTATGTAAATTATTGCTCTTCATTTTTTCTCCTTGTCAACTGCAAACGGTCAATGCAACCAGTGGTGGGGTTTGTATGACGAATATACCAGACGTTTGAGGTTGAAGAACCACACGCTCCATCAAATACACTTAAAAATCTATAGATACATTTTCAGGAAGGACTGAAGGGCCTCTAAAAGTGCAGGGCTTTTGGCATAATGACCCATCACACCCAGCCAATGCCTCTGTGGCAGCCCTTTGAAGATCTCAAGGCTTGAATTAGAGTTGGGTGGCAACAGAATATGCTCTGGTGGAGAAAAATCGAAGGGCCTGATTTAGAGTTTGGCGGATAGGTTACTCCACTATAAGTGTGACGGATATCCCGTCCACAGTATTACAAGTGCCATATGATATAATGCACTTGTAATACAGTGGACGGGTATCCATCATGTTTGTGACAGAACCTGTCCGCCGAAATCTACATCAGCCCCTAAATCTTGATGAGAATCAGCCTGCGGAATGGATTCCCCAAAGAGATTAGTATGGTGGAGGAAATTCCTCAGTTGGATTCACCTCCACAGTAAATTTTACATTTCCACCTAACTCTAAATCAGTTATTTACACGTTCTGTGCTGACTTTTTGAGCGTTGTACAGGATTTTTAATCATCCCAGACACAATGTGGAGCTGCAGAACACAGACAGGACACCAAGCGTGTGACACATAATTCGGTGTTAATGTGCTCCCTATAGCATTTCAAATAAATGACAACACAAACTCCTAACAAAATATATTAGACACAACACATCAAACTGACCCAACACTGTACAGGTTTAAAAGTTAAATGGCTATCAATGTGCCCACAACAACACTCACATACATCATCACCCCACTCCAACATTCAACAAGGCAGATCTAAACCGAAGACATAATACCCACCTAGCACAGTTCAGACAGGCCAGCGAATGGCTAAAAGGTTTCCTCAGAACCACCAACTACCCCCCAGCAGATACAATACACCTCTTGGCTACACAACGGACTCCCAACACATCTAATTATCAACAGAAAACATAACTATTTGCACACTGACTCCTATACCATTCCATCACACAAACACCACCAGACTCTAGTCTCAGTTGAAATCCTTACAACGACTGTGAGAAGACATCAAAGTCCATTGTTGCAGCAATGACACACCAACGGCACAATGCGCCCCATAGGAACTACGTATAAAATAACATACTCTAAAAAAAAATTGAACATTTGCTTGAAGGGAAAATTGAGTATTATTTGGTTAGCTCTTTTTTGCCAGGTTCTCAAAAGTAGTTTGTATTGTTTTGCTTTAGACAGCAGCCATGACCGGAATTCACTGGGTCACATGGTGTGGTATGAATAAAGAAGACAGACTATCCTAACTGTGTGTTGAAGACATGGAAAATGTGACCCAAGATATTTTTCACTGTTGGTGGAGGAATCATGATATTGATCATCTACTTTCTACCGCTTAATCTGTCTCTAAGGACGAGGACAAGTTTTTAATGAATCCTCCTGATTTGTGGATATTTTTTAGAACTCCTGCATTTTTCTGAGGTGTTGTGGAGGTGGGCACGTGAGTGGCTCACATGCACAGTTGCTCCGCCCACTGTCCATTACACATATGTGTTTCAATCCTCCTGCGCCTTTGTAGGGGGGGTTAGAATTACTGGTATAATTACTCACAAATCTGTATATATGTCAGCAACGCGGAAGCATTTGCTACTGCTGGCACTGGGGCCGCGTACAAAATATATGTTCACTCTTTCCACTCAGTGGCATATGGCAAGACTCAGTGCTTAATTTATACTTAATTTATAAAACAAAAAATAAGTTGAGAACCAAAAGTTTTTCTTAGGAGGCTGCTGCTCACTTATCCCACTTGCACTGCTCACTTACAAAACTGGCAGTGCCTACCACCTGCTTAGGGATGCCATAGCCAGATTGTAGCGAGCAAGCAGAGTGAGCCAGATAGTTTTCCACAAGTGGGCCAGGTGGGGGTTGCCCCCCCTGAATTTTTTCCCGTGGCGCATTTCATGTTTCACGAACTGTGTAATTCCTTCACACACTTTACCATTGAATGGTAATTACAATTAGCACATATCTGTCCACTGTCCTCTACACTTTGCAGAGAGGCCAAGAACTCGATGAGCATGTAGTAAGAACACCTTTGCAACACAGTGACTGGCACTATGACAAACTTGGACTGCGTTCAGCCTCAACTGTAGAGTTCTCAATTGTACCATCACAAGCTCCCACCCACTTAATGGACCTACCTTAAAAACTAGAGGCAACTCAGTTTGCAGTATGCATTATACAAGATCCATATGTTACATGAAAAACAAAACTCTCTCCCTCTCAAATGAGAGAGACACTGAAAACAAGTGCTGGTGGGGCGCTAATGGCATCCACCGGCACAAATTAACTATTGTAACCACAATATCAGTAACATTAACTGAAATCATTCTTTCTCAAACCTTTTTTTTTTTAACACATAAAGTAATCTAGGATTCATATCACCAGAGGAAGAAAAGACAGCTCCTGTCCTCCCTCCAGATGTTTTGTCCCCTAGGACACCACTGTCACCAAAACCTTGAAGTAGAGGGCCGAGCCTATCCATGATAATAAATATAGGGGCCAAAAGAAAAATATCTTAAGTATTCAAAAGTAAGCAAGTTTGTGGAACCGGAAGCTCTGCAGGTGTTCAGCAATAGTTACAGCAGGAATAATTCAAGTCCTGGTTTTGAGTGAAGTATTATCTTTCAAGGACACAAAATTGGCCCTAAGCCTGCTCAAAAGTTTCATAATTACCTTTGTGGAATTTAGGTGAAATGTTCAAAGAATTGCACAAAAGTCCACGTTATTGTGCAAAATCCTGATTCAGCATTTTGCACTACATTTTGCGAGGATGCATTTAGCGCAAAATTGTACATGACACAAATAAAAGTTGTATGGGTTCAGTTCATTCTGGTGGTTCCCATGCTCCCACAATTGGATTTGCACCTAAATTAAATCTCAATTATGCGCGTGCAGCAATCGTGTACGTTTGGGCATTTCACGCAACAATTGCAAAATGTTGGAAATTATACAATATTAGTACAGCACAAAATACATTTTGCACAGGCTTAATTGGCATCCAATGGCAAACTTTGCACAAACAAAACAAAGGAGTTCACTGCCAAATTAATAAATGAACCATATGCAATTCAATTCATCCCCAAATCTTGGAAGGGTGTACTGGATTATGCGAGACAGAGACAGAGCGAGACAGAGAGAGAGCGAGACAGAGCGAGGGAGAGAAAGCGAGGGAGATAGAGAGGGAGAAAGGGACTGCGAGAGAAGCTAATGTAAGAGATGTAAAGATAAAATAGCACCTTAAAGTGTATCATCATGAGATCAGGCATCGGGCTAGGTGGTGTGAAAGATCGTCCTTCTGTGGAAGGAGCTTCTATGGTCATGCCGAGATGTCACTTTTTAGAATGAGTGAACAAAGAATAAACGCTTTGTTGGGTCAAAAGCAGGAGGAAGATGGAGGAAAGAAGGCCATCCAATGTCCTTGAAACATAATACACTATTTTGCTTCTAGGATGCTACTACATACTGAAACTTAAATAGTCAGATTAGATTGCTTGGGCAGTTCACAATTGCTGATTTCAAAGCACAGTAGTCTATTCCCATGACCCATGTTATGTTATGTTATGTTAGCAGGTATTTATTAAGCGCACGGCTACTCCCGGGAGTGTCCCGGCGCTCAAGGCAAAGACCCGCACCACTGAGCCATAGTACTCCAATCTAAGGCTGCTGTTGGAATAACCAAGTTTTTAATTTCCTTCTGAAAGTGAGGAGATCCTGGGATTGCCTCAGCGCGAGTGGCAGGCCATTCCAGAGGCGAGAGGCCACCACTTGAAAAGATCTGCCACCCCTCCGAGAGAGCAGGATTCGTGGGGTAATGATCAGTGACTGGGCGGACGACCTCAGAGTTCGACACGGAATATAGTGCTGCAGTCTTTCCCCAAGATATGGGGCACCTATTTTATGAAAGGCCTTAAAGACCAGCACTAGTGATTTAAAGGCGATCCGTTTCCTAATTGGTAGCCAATGCAGGGAGGCCAGGAGGGGTGTAGAGTGAGTTATCGGCCCTACCAAAAGAATGGCTCTGGCCGCCACATTTTGGATCACCTGGAGGCGGCCAAGTAAAAATTCAGGAAGGCCAAGATACAGGGCATTGGCATCGTCCAATCTCGACACCACCAGAGCTTGGACTATCGTCTTCCTGTGAGAGACCGGGAGTAGAGAAAGAAAGTTCCTCAACATCCTCAGCATCCCAAAACAGGTCCCTGCCACTGATTGAATTTGGGCCTTCATTGAGAGAGAGTCATCAAATTTGACGCCTAGATTTTTTACAGTCTGAACGGCTGAAGTGGGAGGAGACATGTCTTGCGGCCACCAATGATGCCATAGATCACAGGACCGAGAGCCGAAGAACATCATCTCTGACTTCTCAGAGTTGCACTTCAGTTGGTTTTTCCTGAGCCAGTGGAATACCTCTGATAAGCATGTGTTGATTTCCTTACTGTTAAATTCTGAGCTCTTCTCGCAGGTAAACAGCAGTTGTGTGTCATCAGCGTATGACACTATCTTTGCCCCATGATTCTCTGTGAGAAGCGCCAGAGGCGCCATATAAACATTAAACAATGTGGGGCTAAGAATTGAGCCCTGAGGGACCCCCACATTCATAGGGGGAATGGGTGCCGAGAAAGGCGGGCACCAGATAGTTTGCTGGCGGTTGTTCAGAAAGGAATTAAACCATCTTAACACCGTGCCTCCGATCCCACCCTCTTGGAGCCTTCGTAAAAGTCCACTGTGGGGCACGGTGTCGAAGGCCGCGGAGAGATCCAGCAGCACCAGAGCTGCCCTGCCCCCCTTGTCCAATGTGATTTTAATAGTTTCCGCGACCTCCAGGAGGGCAGTCTCCGTGCTGAAATTGGCTCTAAAGCCAGATTGGCTTGGGTGAAGAAGATGGTTGGCCTCTACATAGTCCGTGGTCACCGAATTAACATAGCTCTCCAAGACTACAATACATGAACACTACAATACCAGGGTTCATAGCAGAAGAATCCTAATCATAACTATATATTTGTATTTATTTTTGCAATTTCATATAGCGCGGACATGGCCGAAGGCATCAGAGCGCTTAACAGCAGTAGCATGATACAAGGGTACTGCAAGTTACAGTTACAATAATTACGTTCAGACACATTGACTCGGAAGCTGCGACCAGGACAAATGCAGCCGTTGGACGAGGGACGTACACGGTTCAAGCATTGATGAAGATGGTGAGGACACACAATGAAGGTAGTTTGTCTCCTGGATAGAGTACTTAGGTATGGTCGAGGGTGATTAACCCAGGTGTCTGTCAAATAGGAGGAGCTTGACGTCCTTTTTGAAGGTGGCTATGCAGGTTGTTAGGCAAACTACACTATACATTCTCCTTTTCAATGTACTGGTTACTGTAAATATCGTTAATATGCATATATATGTTTTTGAAACTTTTGTTTGCGTATCCAGTTTACATTAAATCAACTTCATCGTATCCTTCCATCTTTACAGTTGCTTATGTACAGTGTGATTGATGCTATGTACAGCATTCCTCGTCAAAAGATTCTGATGGTTCTTGCATGCTGATGCGTATGGATACATTAAATTTGATATAGTCATTTACAAGATGCTGCTGCTTTACTTTGGGTGTGGTGGCAGAGAGATCACAATGCTGAGAAAGCATTTATGTTACTTTACATGATGGAACACAATTTTAAACAGAGATGAACTGGTTAAGCACTAAAGCATAGGCAGAAGGCATGTGTGACACTGTGATGCAGAAAGGGCTCTAAGGATTGAAGTGTTGGAAGGGCGCGAGGGCTTCTAACCAGAAATGCACTTTTACCACTCTTCTGTGCTGCCCGCGTCCTCCGTCTGTGAGCCATGGCAAACGCAGGAGACTGGAAGCTCACGCTGTGCGGGCTCCTCTAAAATCAGGAATGAAACCTCTTCCTCATATAAAAGCTTTCTGAAGGCATGGACGTCAATTCACCAAAATGCCAGGCGTTGCGGAGATGACGCCGCACGCCATTAGACCTTTACTTTGACTCACATACACATGCTTACACATACTAGCAAATTCACACTCTCGCGAGACATAAACACACTCTCACCCGCAAGCATGCATACAACATACATTTAACAGCATTTCTTACTTAACTTAGCTTCCAGATAGGTTCATATTCCAGCAAATGTACTCCATTTTTTATTACACTATTAGTGAATAATATTATTTACTATTTGTATAATTAAAAAATTGATAGAAACCAGGCAAGTGTAGCTCCAACGAGCGTCTATTAGGAAGAGCTACCCCTGTGTTCCAGGCACTGATTTTGCCACCTCTGAGGCCAGGGGGTCGCAAAAGCAGTGCCAGGGGTAGCAAGGTGCAAGCCAGGGGTCACAGCTAAATTACATCCATGTCTGATGGGCTCTGCCAATTCATGGCATGGGTGATAAAACCAGATTCAGCAGACAGACGTGTACACCCATGCAAACATCCAGGGAACAGGGCTAGCCGTAGCATGTCTCTTTACATATACCTGTCCGAGAGTCCCTCTGGGTTCACTTGTAAAGGCGCCTCATGGCCAAGTGTGTTTGTCAGTTTGTCATTTTTCAGATGGCTGTGTCTCACTACCACTGCAAACGACAATGCTTTTGTGTACTCCATAGTGCAATGTCTCCCTCCATCGTGTAAAAAAATGGAATTGAAAGTGTTCTACTGTAAAGTTCTGATGTAAACTAAACATTCAGGAAGGATTCATATCTCACACTTGACATGCCTTTCAATTGTGTGTGTACATATTTTTCTATTAATGTGCCAATGTGTGCTTCTCAGGACGCTGCTATAGAGATACGCATTTCACTAGCCACAACATACATAGACCCGGTTAGATATCACGTTGATATACATACAGAAATGCACACATCAACAGCATTTCTTGCTAGTAATGTAGATAGTTTGAATTTATATATGTGTATGCGCCCATAAATACTATTGTGCTTTTGTTATAAAAAGCACAAGGTGTACTTTGCTATAATTTACTAATAAAATGCTTTTATTGCTTTGCAGCCTTTATAGACCCTAATCCCTCTAAACATACTCTGACTGAATATTGTCAGGCCTTAGAAATTAAGTAAGCAAGTAATGCCTCTTCTGTTTCACAAAGCTTTGCTGAATCTAATGCCTTTGGAGAAGCTGCACTTTAGGGTTAGTGAATATGTCTACTGCAAAGAACTGGAGAACATATCAACCCCTGCATTGCGCCATTGCAGCTGTAGTTCTAAAGCACATCATACCCCTGACAAGGCTCAAAAATGTTTTCGTGGATGGGTAACTCGCTACTCCATACATATTTGACCATGAGTTAGAGCTCACTGGGTCATGACTATTAATTTCACTCTAGAGACTAAAGTCCTGTGCATGATGGTCTATCTTTTGGGACTATCAGCCTATTGGTTTACCTGCCAATCACTATTTGGTTGGAATTTGTAACATAATTTTACATCAGACTTAAGTGTACATTGTTTAACTCTGTGACTTGTGCTTCTAAGCGACTGATCCCATACATACTAGCAGGATGTACTACAACAGACAAACACACACTTCTAGGTACATCTTTGTTTCAGATTATGTTTCTACATTTGAGAGCCAGAACTTTGGATACTCCATTGATTTCCTTTCTCCAAGGATTTTTGCTTATTCCTTTGATCAAAGTGTTCATAGAATGTGAAACTGGACCGTTCCATTTCTTAATGGAAGACCCTAAATGTATTATTTGAAGTATGTGAGTTTGTGCAAAGTGTTTCAACTTTTTAGGGGGATGTGTTTTTGTGTTTTCTCCACTCCCCACTCAGTTCTTGATCTTATTTTGGGTTTCTGTTGATCTCCCCTCCCCATCTCCTATATTGTCTCTGTCTCTCTCTTTCCCTGGTATCTTTCTGTCTCTCCCTTGGTTGCTTGTGCCAGTCGGTGCAGGGATACACCTTCTAAGTTGTGTGTGGAAGATGTCCAATCACGTGGTTTAGCCCTAAAAGCTTCTGTCTGTTTATTTTTAGGTTTCACCTACAGACAGCTTTAGTGCTCCTCGATCTGTCAGCCGCTTTCGATACTGTTAATCATTCCCTCTTGCAACAGCGGCTGGAGAGTCTGGGGGTCAGGGGCACAGCACTGGCCCTACTGTCTTCCTTTCTCAAGGACAGGAGATTAACAGTTTCGGTTTAATGGGTATCATTCTGAGCCTTATACCCTCCCGTGTGGAGTGCCACAGGGCTCCTCCTTGAGCCCTTCTCTTTTTAACGTATATGTCTCCAAACTGGCTCCTTTGATCCGGGACTTTGGGTTCAGTCTTACTTCCTATGCCGACGACACCCAGATTGTGGTGGCTGCATATAAAAACCAGGCTCCTCCTACTCAACAATTTCAGAACTGTATGTGTACCATAAACCGATGGATGAGTACACACTGTCTTAAACTTAATTCTGAAAAAACAGAGGTCCTGATCTTTGGTAATATGCAGCCAAACTGGGGCAGTCTGTGGTGGCCGGCAGAGATGGGAGACCCACCAAAACCCGCGGTTAAGGCTAAGAACCTGGGAGTATGGTTTGATAATAAACTCTCGCTTACCCAGCACACAAATGCAACTGTCTCCTCCGCCCACTTCCTTATCAAGAAAGTAAGGAAGATTCTTCCTTATATTCCCGTGGACACCAGAAAAACTGTAGTTACATCGCTGATTCAGTCTAAACTAGATTACTGTAACGGGCTTTACCTGAACATACAGAAGCAGTGCTTAAAATAGCTTCAGACTGTTCAAAATACAGCAGCACGGTTACTGTCCAACACCCCTAGGTGCAAATCTGTATCTAAAGAGATTCGCAGCCTGCATTGGCTTCCTGTAGAACAACACATTAAATTCAAGGCGCTGTGTCTGGCTTACAAAGCACTGAACCACACAGGTCCTGTCTTTTTGCAAAATCTTTTTGCCTGGTATGAACTAACCAGACATCTTCGCTCTACAGGGGCCAAACGTCTGACAGTGCCCAGAATTCGAACATTGCACTGGGGTGGCCGCAGCTTTCGTCTTGGAACCTCTAAACTCTGGAACACTCTTCCGGGTGAGCTCAGAAGGGCGAGCTCCCTCTCCATCTTCAGGAAAGGACTCAAAACTTGGTTATTCCAGAACTAGACGTCTTAGCAGGCTTACTGTGTCCTCAGCGCCAAGACACCTTCGGGTAATCGTGCGCTCTATAAATCCCAGTAACATTAACATTAACAGTTGCCTGTGGCCAAGGCCTATTGTCTACAGTATCATAATTACATACAATGGGCTTTGAGGTCAACCTCTTGCCCATGACTGGATGCTTTAGTGCCTTTCTCAGTTCAATGCTCCTGATTCAATGGGTATCCTTTGTATTCTTCTTTTTGTCCTCCCATTGTTCCATAGCTTCTTTATCATTGTTTCGATTGGAGAGTTGTATCCTTCCTTTGCTGACCTTAGGAAAAAAAAAATATTTTGTCATTTAACACTGCATGGGAATTCATGGCTTTCGTTGCTCTCTCCCCATCTGCTCACCAACCCCATGACGCCCCAGTTGTTCATGCTCACCCTTCCCCCTACATTTAGGGTGAGCAACCGTCCGTAAATTTCACGGACCGTCCGTAATTTGGACCTCACGTCCATTGTCCTTGAGGATCCCTTTTACGAACGCCTTTTGTCTGTAATTTTGGGCCTTGCAGGGAGCAGAGCGGTTCCCCTGCGAGAGGCCTCAGCTCCCTGATGGTGCCGCCTCGCACTCATCCTCGGAGCATAAGAGCAGCCCCACCCGGGCCATTGTCATTTTGTATCCGGCTGATTGCCACATACAGAATGACAATGGGCCAGTCTGAAAAGAAGCTGGCGAAAGAAATTAAAAAGAAGAGGTTATAGTTCTTACAGAGTCTCATCATTTCAGAGCTGAAGCATTTTTAATATTATATACAACAAAGCCATAGTTGCTTCTTTTTTATTTATTTTATGCAACTAACATCCATTGAAAGAGCCAATAGTCATGGCTTGTTGTAGGTCTAATGTTACTGAATGCAATGATAGAAACAGCAAAATACCAGTCGGGCGGCACATTATGCTCAGCACATATTTTTATCTTAGGTGCTTTAAGCCACGCCCTTAATTACATCAGACATGCCCCTTGGAGAGACCCCCAGTTTTTTCATCCCACTTAAAGCCCTGGAAACAACACCATGTCACAGTCACCTCACGTCCTGGCACTGACCATCATGCATGACTCATGACTTCCTTATTTTCAGATTGCCTATGTGCAGGGACATAGTGAACCCTCCCCCACCCCACCCCACCCCTTGCTTTAGGAACTACAGCAAGGGTGAAGTTCTTTATGGGCCTCTCCTGGGTGGATGGATGAGTATCCTGGGTATCCTACGCCGACGACACCCAGCTCATCCTCTCCCTCACCAAAGACCAAACCACTGCCAAACTCAACTTCCAGAAAGGAATGCAAGACGTCACAGTCTGGATGACCAACAGCTGCCTGAAGCTCAACGCCGAGAAGACAGAAGTCCTCGTCCTCGGTACCACCCCTTCTGCATGGGACAGCACCTGGTGGCTGACTGCCCTCGGAAGCCCACCTACCCCCTCAGACCACGCCAAGAACCTCGGCATCGTACTCGACTCATCACTCACCATGAACCGACAGGTCAACGCCGTCACCTCCAGCTGCTTCAACACCCTCTGCATCCTCCGCAAGACCTTCAAGTGGATCCCCCCTGGGTCAAGGAAGACAGTCACCCACACACTCATCACCAGCAGACTGGACTATGGAAACGCACTCTACGCTGGCATCAACAAGTCCCTACTCCGCAAACTCCAGACAATACAGAACACCGCTGCCAGACTTGTCCTCAGCATCCCCCGACATGAACACATCAGCCAACACCTACGAAGTCTCCACTGGGTCCCCGTGGAGAAAAGAGTCACTTTCAAAATCCTCACTCACACCTACAAATGCCTACACAACAACAGACCCAAATACCTCAACGACAGAATCAACTTCCACGTACCCAAAAGAAACCTCCGATCTTCCAACCTCGCACTGGCCGAAACCCCGCGCATCCACAGAGCCAGAGCAGGCGGAAGATCCTTCTCTCACATTGCAGCCAAGACCTGGAACGAGCTACTAGCAGACATCTGACGTGCCCCCTCCCTGAACACCTTCAGGAAGTCCTGGCTCTTCGGCTAAACAGATCTGCAGACCCCCCCCTCAGCGCCTTGAGACTCTTACGGGTGAGTAGCGCGCTTATAATTCCCTGATTGATTGATTGATTGATTGATTGATTGATTGAGTAAGTGAAAGGATGGCTGGATGGGTGAAAGGGTAAATGGTTGGATGGATGAGGGGAAGAGTGGATGGATGAGTGAAAGGACGGATTCGGTGAAAGGGTAAATGGTTGGATGGATGAGTGAATTGATGGATGGGTGGAAGAGTGGATGGATGAGTGAAAGGACGGATTGGGTGAAAGGGTGGATGGATGATGGATGGATGAGTGAAAGGGTGGATGGAGGGATGGATGAGTGAAATGATGGATGGAAGGATAAATGATGGATAGGTTTGCAAATGGTTGAAAAGGTTTGGATATGGATGGGCACACAGATGGAAGGACAGAATGAATGGTGAAAGACTGAATGATGGATGAAAGAATTAATGGATGACAACAAAATATAAATTTGAAATGGTGGATATCAGGGGTTTGATGGAAGGATGAATGGCTAGATCCTTGGACAAGAGAGCTCTTCTGGGGAGGGTTGTGATGACTTACTTTGCTTTCTTGGTGCCATAATAGCTTTAGTTTAAAGTGGGAGGTATTTAAATTTTCTGGCTACTCCCTTGCCTATGTGTTACTATTCTGTATTTGCTGTATGCTTATATGTGGGATCTATACATCATGTATATGACATTTTGAGGGACACCCAACTGCTACTTGAATGTTACACTAGTAATTGTAAATGTTTGCATATTTTGTTTTAGATGTAAGGTTTTAGGAGAGCCTCATAGTGCCATGAGCTGTGCTTGAGATGTATATTGTGTTTGTAGCAATAGGCAAGGCATAAAAAATAAACTATGTAATAGTGTATCGACAGTGCCTTCTTTAAGAAAGCTGCAGGGAAAAGCACCTTTGTGACTTCCGTCAGCTAGTGCAACTCTCTGTGAAGCCCCCATAAGCAGAGTCAGATTCCATATTTTAAGTTCCACTTGCTGAAACACCCATAATGCGTTCCCTATAGTAAGTTCATCACAGCAATCCTCCCTTTAGTTCACCTATGCGTGCCGCTTTACATCTCACAATGGCACTCAACTATGAGATGCTTATAACAAAGTCTATCCAAGCAGATCTTTCTGACCACTTCTCTCACCAAACATGCCTGCTCAGGACCATGAGTTGTAAACAAAATATCAGAATGGACAACTGTTAGAAATGGGGGTCTCTAGTTGGCAAGGTTTGCACCTTTGTCCAAATAGGGACCCTTCTTCCTAGTCAGGATAAGGGAGTTACACTCCTAAAATAACCCCTGCTCACCCCCTTGGTAGCTTGGCACGAGCAGTCAGGCTTATCTTAGAGGCAGTGTGTAAAGCATTTGCACATAACCCACAGTAATACAGTGTAAGCGCTACAAAAGGACACCACACCAGTTTAGAAAAATATCCAATATTTTTATATACTTAAGACAAGACCACAATACAGTACTTAAAAATCTTCAGTTATCAAAATATGCTTGAAAAACAGTTCCTTGATGTCGATAGCTCCGTCCGGGGCTATCACGGCGTCATGAGCAAACAAATCCAAACAGTCCTGGCTGACCGCGGCGTCGCGGGCCAGCTACGGTGTCGGGAAGACCCGCAAACAGTACCTTTTAGAAATTCAGGGCGTCGGTGACCTCTCGTTGAGCTTCCGAAAGCACGGCGTCCGCAGGCGTCGGTTCCGGAGGTCGGAGCAGGAGTCGTCGGGGCCCTCGAAGTCACACGCGTTGCAGGTCGAACTCCTCTCTGGTGAAGTCAGGAGCGCTGGCGTCGGCAGGCGTTGGGTGCTGCGGTGCGAAGTGCAGCGGTGCGACGTGCGGTAACCTCAGGTCACGGTTCAAGCAGCGGCTCGGTGGCGGCGTCAGAGGGCGGCGTTGGTGAGACCAGGGCCGCAGCGCGAAGTGAATGCGGTGCTCGTCGCGGTGCTGGCAGGTCGCGGTGCGAGCAGCGGCGTCGTCGTTGCTGAAGCGCTGTCGTCGGCTGACGAACTGGAGTCGATGGCGCCCCGGCGTCGGTAGGCCAAGGCTGCGGTGCGGGATGAGGGCGGTGCGTCGTGTAACTTTACGAGCGGTGCCCTCGAACCACGGTGCAAGCAGCGGTGTCGATTTCGGCGTGGGGCGTTGTCGTCTGGGATACCAAGGCGTCGTCGTGAAGTGAGGCGGTGCAGACTGCGGTGCCCAAAGGTTGCGGTGCGAGCAGCGGCTTGGTGGCAGTGTCAGCAGGCGTCGCCGGTGAGACCAGGGTTGTGGTGCGGCGGTGCCCTCTGCGGTGCCGTCAGGACACGGAGTCGGCAGCGGCGTTGTCGACGTCGTCGGGTTGCTTTTTCTTCTGTTGCAGCACAAAACACACAGTCCCCAGTGCTGAGGGCAGAAGAGCTTGAAGTCTTTGTTGTGCCTGAGACTTCTTGAACAGGGGGCAAGCTCTACCTCAAGCCCTTGGAGAAACTCACAAAAGTAGATTGCAGAAAGTTCAGTCCAGTCCTTTCACTGCCCAAGACAGAAGCAGCCACTGCAGGCCAACACAGCAAAGCACACAGCAAAGTGGTAGTCCCACCTCACAGCTTCTCCAGCTCTTCTTCTTGGCAGTCTTCTTGGTCCAAAAGAGTTCTAAAGTTCAGGGGTCTGTGCCCCAATATTTATATCCCAAAATCCTTTGATCTCTTAGGTAGAGAGTGTCTGTGCCCAGCCAGAACCAATTCTGCCTCCTCTGGTGTGACTTCCTGGCAGGAGGTGGAGACGGCATTGTCAGAGGCAGACCAGGCCCTTTGAGGTACAAGGAAATCTCCTTCCCCTTCCCCAGTTGCAGCCCAGGTCTATTCAGCCCTTTCCTGACCCACCTAGACTATCTGGAGCCACTCCTGCTCCCCAGCCTTCTGTCATCCAAAACCCAGACAGGCAATCCACATTCCAGCAGAGACACACGGGATGACTTGAGCAAGAAAATACCAACTTTCTAAAAGTGGTATTTTCAAACACAGAATGTAAAAATCACCTTCACTTAAAGATGCATCTTTAGATTCTGAGTTCAGGCATACTAAACTTTATTTTCCTACCTAGTTCCCAGGGCCAGTTATGTTTATAAGATGTTATAAACAAACTTCCCATTCTGTCCTATGGGGAACAGGTAGCCTTGCAATAGTGAAAACGAAATTGGCAGTAATTCACTATCAGGACATGCCACACACACCAGGGCATGTCCTACCTTTCACATACACTGCACCCCATGCCCACAGGGGTACCTTGGGCCTACCTTAGGGGTGGCTGACATGTAAGAAAAGGGAAGGTTAGGGCCTGGCAAGTGGGTGTACTTGCCAAGTCGACATGGCACTACCAGACTGCGCACAGGCTCTGCATTGGCAGGCCAGAGTCACATTTACGGGCTGTTTGTGTGGGTGGCACAATCCAGTGCTGCAGCCCACCAACAGCATTTGATTTACAGGCCCTGGCACACGCAGTGCACTTTACTAGGGACTGACACGTAAATCAAACAGGCCAATCATGGAAACACCAATCCATAACACATTTTACCACAGGAGCACTTGCACTTTACCACTGATCAGCAGTGAGAAAAGTGCGCAGAAACACTAAGCCAGCACAAACAGAGTCAAAACCGGGAGGTCAGAAAGCAAAAACTCAGGGGAAACACGCCAAAAGATGCCAAGTCTAACAACAACCCAGTGCAGTAACCATATAAATAGATTATTATCATATGAAATACCCCAAAAAGACCTGCACAGTTGCTCAAAGCTGCACGCATACCGAAAAACTGTGAAGTGCACGATTGTCTCAATCTAATCTAAACTTATTTTGATTTATACTTAAGTGTTTGTCTATTTACTTACTTTTATACTATCGTGCAACATCCTCTTATGTGTCTGTAAAACTTACCCTTTGTCCCGAAGTTTTGTCCTGAATTTTGACCTTCTATCATGAATTTTTGTCCTGAATTTTGACCCTTTGTCCTGAATTTTTACATTTACCTTCCTGAATTTGCACCCATGCCAGTTGGTCATCCTACCGACATTGCCTTTCAAAACAAATATATATACCTATTTTTCCGAACTGTTTTTGCGAGTGCATGGCAACTGCACACTGTGACTGGTCTGCTTGCTGCCTCGTTCGTCCTTTGATCCCCATATTTCCACGCAAGTTACCTATCCCTCCTCTTCGGCTGCTTTATTTATTTTTTCTTTTTGAATCTGCTGTACACTGCTACCAGGTCACTCACTTCTTTCTATATTCGCTCCAGAGTATATTTTATTTTTAAATTACAGTTCGAAAACAGAACAACAAATTAAACTTTAAATAAAAATGCTAAAATGGTTGCCCATGTATCACATACATGCAGACTCACAGGCGGCCATCAAGAAATGCTTTTTAAAGGTGAAAAGCTATTCCAAGATGGCCATCCATCCTTGTGCATGTTTGGTGACACACTGAGAGCCATATTGGAATGTTTTTTCCATATAGTAAAAGCATTCCAACATTGCCACCAATGGGCGTGCCAAGACATACTTCAGCAGCAGCTATTTGTTTTCGTTTTATAAATGCCAAACCAAACAAGTATTGCAACGCCAATAGCTTTGCCCTTATATTGTAAAGACAAAATCTATTGGCTTTGCCGCCACTGAAAGCATAAAGTGCTTGCATGCTGTGCTTAAGGCTCTTGCTGGCTGGGGTAGATCCAAAGTGTCAACCAGCTGTAATGTGAAGACATTAAATATTGCTGTCTGCTTTTGGGTAGACTGCCTAGTTGTTTGCAGCATATCATATTTATGTCACAACTTAGGGGTGGACAATATATTCCGCTCCACGAGCGGAATTGGCAGAATTTTGTCATGGAGTTTTTTCTTGCCTGCAGCTCGAAAACAGTTTTTCGGTCACTACAAGGGAACCCATCAAGATTTCTCCCATGTGGGTGGTCATGACCGTTTGCGGTCAGAAAGCAGCCACCAAGTAGAACAAGCATTGGCATAGCCAATAGGTCTCGCCTTTGGGACATTATAAGTGTTTAGTTATCCAGCACAATATCCTTGGTGCAACAACATCAACTGTTGCATGGCTAAACACTTATAAGGTCCCAAAGACGAGACCTAGTGGCTATGCCAATGCTTGTTTCTTCTTTAGCTATGCTGCTCAGCATCTGGGAAGTTGTACCACATTGGTAAAAAACATTGGCTAAGCCATTTAGGTCCTGAGTGAAGCTTCAAGCTACTTTGTTTTGAATAAAAGCTTCAGAAAGGCTACTTGTTTGAATTAATGGCGAGGTGACCTCAGATTTAATTTAAATTACATTTTCTGGTGAGCATGTATTAATGCATTATTTACGCAAGAGTTCACATTGGGAAGAGTAAAAAAAAATTCATAACCTTTTCTCAGGGAGAGCGTGTAAATGCAAGCACGGTGTGCGTGCGCTGTAGGCGACTTTTAGGCTTAAAATGGCTAACAGGCTGGCTTCGATATTTCTCACAATTTACCACTAGCATTACTTTGATAGCGAAATTATGCTAGAAACCAGGGAGATGGCCGGGCTGCACGCAAACAGTACTCTGTTCGAAGTGGCCTTTTCATGTTATCAATGAACCTTGCCCTCTGAGACCCCAAGATGCCCTTGGGCAAATGTAAACATTGCGAGCCGAGATGTCTGTTGGAAAAGACAGTCTAAGTAAAAATAACCACACACAAAGTGAACGCTTTTAGCCACGAAGTGGCCAAAATGAGATTACCCACATTTATCAAGGAACTTGTGCAAAAGGAGGCCTACTATGACACTAGACTAGATAGATAACAGTGGCTGACTTCTGCAAGTGTATTTTTAATGTACAGGTGTACAAGAAGTGACTGTGATACAGGTTGCATTGCAAAATAGTACGACTGAACTGCTTTTTAGGACACCACAGGCTGAAAAAAACAACTATACACTTAAAGAGTGGTAGGTGAATGTATGTGAGCCAATTGTCCTGCATAGCAATGTGATAGTCGCTAATCTGCCTGCAACGAGAGGGCACACGTACGAGTAACACGATTTGAGCTTCTTCTGTGGATTAGCTGTGTGCGGGAATCCACCCCGCCACCTGTTTGAAATGCCCAGCCCGAGGCGAGCAGAAAGAGCCTCTAATGAAAGGCTCCACACCCTGCCAATATCTGCGAGGGGCGGCGGGCAGTGATTGGAAGAAGGGAGGGTGGGCAAAAGAAAACAGAGTGTGGGAAACAATTACAGGGCACGGCAACAGCTCGACTCTTAGAAACCCTGTGGAGCATGTCTTTAGGAGGAGGCCGCAATTGACACTTCATAAACTGCTCGTTTTGCAGCTCTTTGCAATCAGAGCCCTGGATGTGAAATTACAACCCCCAGCCCCTAAGACTCCCTGCAACCAATAAATTCGGAGCTAATGCTAGCCTTCGAGACAGTAGCGGGGTAAAGAATGAAGCCAGCAAACTAGAAAGAGAGGACAGGGAGGTGGCGCGAGACGTGCTCTGAAGCGTTTCAAACAAAGACGTGTTGCCTTATAATTAACCGGAGATTTCAACACCACTCACTTCTGCCTTCTCGTGCGTGGAGGATGCCCCCTCAGGAAGACCAACAATAACTAGTAAATAAATAACTTTTTCTAAAAGCCATTGTAGAAAACCAGGAAGAAAGTGTCCCACTGAGCTCTTTCATAATACTCACCAAGAGTCACATGTAATATTGCTCGACTGCAATAGCACAAGCGAAACGGCCAGAGCTGCAGACTTTTGACGTCGGGAACCAGAGTCTGGGACAGCGCGCCTGCTTCTACGAAAGTGAAAGCGGTACGGCGCGAGATAATTAAAAAAACATATGGCGCCTGTAGACGCTGAGGGGTGGGGGGGGAGTGCGGCCGAGAGCACACAGAGCGTGCCTTGCGGGAGCGAGCAGGGGCACCATCCAAAGCTCGCTCCCGCAAGGGAATCGCCAAACGTGCACGCGTTGCCATCGAAAGCAATGCAACGCGTGCACGTTTTTCGCCGAAAAAGCGAATCGATTGCAATAGGTCCCCTATGCAGCGCATGCGCGCTGCGTAGGCGAGACCTAAACACTACCCGAGCTGCAGTAAAATGAACTTGAGAAGCTGCGCACGCTCGCGTGGTGCCTTTTGTGCTGATTTTTCAGCCAGAAACAAGCTCCCGGCACTAAATCACAGCGCAACTCAGCGTGACGTGCCTGTTTGCGTCCGTTCACGGAATTTCATGGAATCTCACTGAGTTTTTTTTTGTAACTCCGCGGAGTTCATGCGAGTTCCACACAAGCCTTCTTTTTACTATATCTGTGGTCGTAATGTTTTAGTTCCTCCATAATCCTAACAGTTTCTTCATAACTGGACCTTGTGCCCCACCTTAAGTGTGTGGCTCCCTAAATGACATTCCTAATGAAATATATACATATAATATAATATTTTTACTCCCCATTATAGGACTCCCCTTGTGGATGTCATCCAGTCCATCTTCAAGCCACTACCACCTTCTTACTTCACTGTATAAGGAGCTGTTTTTCAGATGTCTGGATTGCTCCTGAAATACACGTCCGCAAGCCCAAACCACTTTGCCCAAGTTTGCCCTATCAGGAAGCTCATGAAAGTCATCCCTCACCTAAGCAACTGCCAGCTTAAAATGCCAAACAGAGCTTCTTGCAGTGTGTATCCTTGTCTCCTGCCCCACCTTTTTTCATGGAATAACTACAGGAACTCGGAAGTTAGTACTCTGAAAAGTGCGCTTCTCAGACATTTGAGTTCTGTTCCCAGTATCCACCAGCTGGGAACCAAGCTGGCATATTTGTCCTATTTGGGCCATGTCCTTAAACATTTGCTTGTCTAAATAATTTGCCCATGGCCCAGAAGAACCTCCCCAAACCCCATTAAAAGGAGATTATTACATTCAACACAGAATCATTCTTTCACAGTCATCATCCCGATTGGCGGATCCCATACTTAATCCGGCGCGAATAGACAGATGGCGTCCCACTATGCTCCTTAATACCCACAGGTCTGCCCTGACCCGTGAGGGAGATCCGCACAATACAACATAGATTTATATGGGAGAAGGATTTGGGAGTCGACCATACAAATTAAATATAGGAATACTGCTTCATGCAGACCAAACTAGTCTCCATTAACCGTAGACATAAACTATTACATTATAAGTAGTGGCAGTCATATTGTACTCCAGACAAACAAGCAAAAATAGACCCGAGCAGATCACATAAGTGTTCATGATGCTCCCAGGAGAGTGCAGACTTCCTACACGTGGCATGGCTGTGTGCACCCGTGCAGGATTATGGGAGACATATTTGTTATTACATATAACAACTAACTAGCAGAGAACTCAATCTAAGCCAGCTGATGGTACTACTCAGCTATGTTAAATTGATCCCTATCCTGTATAGGAAGTTTGTTGCGATGGCCTTGCTTCTAGCTAAGTGCAGAGTTCCTATGTGGTGGGGGGCGGGCTATACAGAATCCCCAAAAAAATGACTGGCTGACAAACATGATTTTATGTAATTGGCAATCAGAAATATATACAACACAACAGCCAGTCACCTCTAGATCCATGAATATTTGGGATCCCCTCCGATCCTACCTGCTACAGGATACAGGTCAGAATACAAATGATGAGGGGCTTAAAAAAACTTCTTTCATAAGGGTTCAGATGAGAACATACTCCCTCTAAGACCATGGTGGCGGGACTGGGAAATCTGGAGAGACCATTCTAGGTCTGAGATAAATGACAATCAATGGAACACTCTATATTGAAGTCCTCATAAAAACACAATATATAGAGGGAGCTTGGTTTTTACTTTTCTTTCTCGGACTTCAAAGTGAGAGGATTTATGTGACAATCATGCTGGCCCCTGGGGGAGTGCTTGAGGATTGCTGTACAATGTTTTTTTCTAGCACACAACAAAATGTAAACATATGTAAATGAACGGTGCAGATATTTCAGAATATATCAGAATTAGAAAAGCACAAATGTAGCACATTTTTGGTAATTCTTAAGTATGGTGGAAACAAATATTTTAATACGATCAAAACAAATCAATCCTCTAGGTGATGGCATTTCTACACATTATTGTTTGTGCGCTGTATATTTTTATCAGTAAAACTGTATGCCTGTGCAAATGTAATGGTCATTTCAATTGAAGATGTGTTGTCTGTTAATGGTATTGTGCTACCAAACCATGCATACCCCACTTTACCCTACTCCACTCTACACTGCACAACTCCACACTACACCACTCCACATTGCGTCACTGACTCTATGCACCACTTCACTCAATGCCTCTCTACTTGACACCACTCTATTCTATGGCAATGCACTCTACTTCACACTACACTACTATGCACCTCTGCACTCTTTGCCATTGCACTCTTTGCCACTCTACTCTGCAACACCGCACTCTATGCCACTGCACTCTACACCAATGCACTCTACTCTTTATCAGCCCACTCTATGCCAGTCCACTCTGCACCACTCTATTCTACTCTGTACTCCACTCTATGCCACTTTACTCTACTATGCACCACTCCACTCTGCTCTGAAACAATCTATTTTATGCCGTTGCACTTGGCGCAACTGCACTCAGTGCCACTGCACTCTACACCACTTTACTCAAAGCCAATGCACTCTACGCCACTGCACTCAACGCCAAACTACTCTGCACCAATGCACTCTATGCTACTATACTCTACAACACTTTATGCCACTGCACTCTAAGCCACTGTGCTCTATGTCACTGCACTCTATACCACTCTATTCCACTATGCATCACTGCTCTCTATGCCACTCTACTCTGCACCAATTTATGCCACTGCTACCACGCCAATGCACTCTTTGCCACTTTACTATACATCACTGCACTCTACGACAGTCTACTCTGCAGCACTGCACTCCCTGCCATTGAGCTCTACACCAGTACACTCTATGCTGCACCCCTCTACACCACTCTACTCCACTGCCCTCTATGCCACTCTACTCAAAACCACTGTACTCTACAACAATGCACTAAACACCACTTTACTCAAAACCAATGCAATCTATGCCACTGCACTCTATGCCAACTACTTTGCACCACTGCACTCTATGCAACTCTACTCTACTCTACAGCACTCTACTCCACTGTACACTAACCCACTCCGTACAATTGCGCTCTATGTCACTGCACTCTATGTCACTCTATTCTACTCTGTGCTACTGTACTCTATGTCACTCTACTCTGCCCCACAGCACTCTGCCCCACTGCACACATGCTACTCTACACCATGGTGCTCTACGTCACTGCACTCTACACCACTCTATTCTATGCCACTGCACTCTGCGCCACTACACTCTCTGCCACCGCACTCTCCATCACTCCATGCCACTCTAACCTATTGGGCACCACTGCACTCTACATCGCTCTACTCAATGCTGCTGCACTATATACCCCTCTACTCTACACCTCTACCCTCTACCCTGCACCACTCCACTGTACGCCACTTCACTCTACTCTGAAACAATCTGCTCTATGCCACTGCACTCTACGACACTTCGCTCTGCTCTGCACAAATCTACTCTACGCCACTGCAGTCTACGTCACTCTACTTTATCTCACTGCACTCAATGCCAATGCACTCTACACCACTGTACTTTATGACAATTCACTCTAGACCACTCTACGGCACTCAACTCTATGATACTCCACTCTGTGATGCTCTACTCAATTAAACTCTTCTCCACTCTATGCCTCTCCACTCTATGCCACTCTACAACACTACTCCACTCTATGCAACTCCCTCTATGCCACTCCATGCCACTTTACTCCACTCTATTCTATAACAATATACCTCACTCTACTCCATGCCATTCCACTCTGTGACACTCTATGCCACCCTACTGTGCGCCACTCGACTCTACAACACTCTGCACCACACTACACAACACCCTCTACGCCACTCCACTCTACACCACTCCATGACATTCTCTGCTACTCCACTCTACGACACTCTACTCCACTCTATGCCACTCAACTCTACTCCACTCTACGCCACTCAACTCATCTCCACTCTACGCCCTTCCACTCTACGACACTCTACTCCATCCATGACACTCCTGAACACTCCAACACACTCAACTCTACACAACGCCAATCCATAACACTCCACTCTACTCTACTTTATGGCACTCCACACCACTCTCCTTTACCCTTCTAAGTTTTAGCCATGCTGAACAGCAGCCTTGCTGATGTACAACATGGCTAAGCTCTTACACAGGCGAGACATGTTGGCTGTGCCAATGCTTGTTTTCCTTGTTCCTGTAGTGTCAGAATCCCTGTACAACATGGCTAAGCTCTTACACAGGCGAGACATGTTGGCTGTGCCAATGCTTGTTTTCCTTGTTCCTGTAGTGTCTGAATCCCTTAAATCTTAGACATTATTTGCACTCTATAAAACTATCATTCATTCTGAAATCGTTGAGCTGCCGCAAGGAGCTAGATTGATTACACTGCTTATAAATAGCTGCCAGAAATGTATGATTAAATATGCAACATATAAAGCGCAAAGACCTTCACTGTACTTTACTTTTTAGAACGTTTATGGCGCTTTGAACATAAATAGTTGCTGATACTAAAAAAACACAGCATTTTTCCTTTAAGACTCATCAAATTATGTTGACAATGTCACTGGTTTGTGAACTTTCAAGATGTTTTCATCACTAAATTACAGTGGAGCGTTTGAGGTTATTATTTTGCTAGCAATAAGTCGTCTTATAAATGATACAGTGCATTATATGCTCCTTTGGCCTATCACCCATGTGTTTTACAGTGAGGAATGCAGGGTTGTTGACATGGCAGTGAGTAACTCACCCATATAGAGTTAACAAGGGTAAGCCACTGGTCTTTTGAATAAGCACTTTGTTCATTCAAATCAGCTGCTTGCAATCTCCCTTGGCATCAAACTGCCAAACGGATAAGGGTTTTTTTAAATTTTTTTATTTAAGCTGTACAAAACACAAACAATACGCCTAGGCAGTTGTTGTTTATTTATTTACTTGTTGTTTAGTTTCTAAAGAGCTGCGCATCACGTTTCAATGTCCTCAGAGCGCTGGAAATTGCTGTGAAACGGGGAAGTTGGAGTCTGATTGGGTAAGGTAGGATTTTTTTTCCAGCGTTCATCATTTGCGACTGGTGATCTGAAGTTCTGTTTCAAAGTGAGCTTGAAAATTCAGTTTTCAGATGTTTTCCAAACCCCAGTTAGTTTAATCTGGCTCCCAGGTTTGGTTTCAGGGTATTTCACAAGCTGGGGCCCTGGGTGTTGCAGCCACTTGAAAGCTTGTTCCTTTTATGTGCAGCTCCTGCACATAGATGAATGGGGAGCTGGTTTTCTTCAGATACTTTGGGGTTTTGTCTCCGTAGATTTGTACATAGCATAGGCAGGGACGGACAGGCCTTTTATTCTACCGGGCATTTCCCCTGTGGACTCGGGCTATTGGAGGCCGGTTTTGGAAGTCCAGGGCAACTCCTGGTGCATCTGTCACTTTCTGTAGCTCACTGAGGTTAATTGCAGATGGAAGGGGGGGGATCAAGAGTGAGAGACAGACAGGCAGGGAGGAGGAAGGTAGAGGGAAAGTGATCAGAGAGAGAAGAAAGAAGGAGAGAGTATGAATGGATGGTTGAAAAGAGAGATATTGCGAGGACACGAAGGGCGAGGGGCTGGTCTGAGCATTTGTGCCAGTGCTGCTTGTGGTTATCCAGTCCGGCTCTGAGGACAGAGGACTTTAAATGTGACCAATGTGTCTAAAGAAATCCTGTTGAGTGCTTTTGGGGCCGGTCTGATGTACTCACACATACAAAGATTCAAGCACATTCTACCCACCTGGTTTTGTTACCTTTGCAGCCTGCCAATCAGTGGCGTAGCAAGGGGGGGGGGTCCGCCCCAAGCGGCACGAGTTTTGAGGGCGGCGGCCACGGCCCCCCGCTCTTACCTGCCACTGTTGTGGTGGCGGTGGCGGCTGCAGGTCTAGCTACTCCACTGCTGCCAATGAGCTGCCAGTGGTCAGTTAAGAGTAGCGGGAGGATTTTTGGGAATGAAGGGAACTGCATGATGGTGGCCTTGGCCCCCTGTTGGCCTTGTTGCACAAATGAGAGCTTGGAGCCAAAAGCAATTGCCAGACTCCATCCCTTCAGCGAGTGGGATGGAGGTCTTCTCAGACCCATGAGACCATACCAAGAGTCCCGCTCTACTCTGCGCCTCATGAGAATCTCACTTCTAGCTCCATTCATGCAACGCACGCCCTCTGTCATTGAGTGAAACACCTGGTCCAGGAGCGAAGGTATGGTGGCTTGATTCTCTAGTCTAGTCTTTCCAGAAAAAAAAAGTTGACTTGTGGGTCATTGGGGTACAATTGGAAATTCACCATGTTTTGCTGATGATGTTCTGTTTGGTGTGCACTTACATGTTGAATAGCGCATGGAGATAGAGAGAAACTGTAGGACGCCGACTGATAACATTCTGGGCAGGAGCCCACTTACCAGATCAGATTTTTTTCAGCTGTGGTTAGAGACAATGGATTTAATAAATGCCACAGCCAGTGCAGACATGCCTGTCCAATAGAATTATGTGGTCCACTGTATCGTATCCAGGAGAATTTATACTTTCTGTGTAAAATTTATTTGGCAAGCCATATTTATTTGCTATGTTATTAAGCTACATTTCTGTAAAGTTGCAAAAACCCAAAACTTAGGGTAACTAGATGGCTCCCTGTCAAGTTGACACAAATTTCCAGTAATAGATTTTCTTTTTTTCTATACATATTGGAGTGGTTGGCCTTGCTTTAATAGACACCGCTTGCCGAAGAAGAAAATTGCCCAGGCATATCAAGATTGGTCTAGGGTGACGACCAGGAGGTCTGTTGGAAATTATAGGGAGTCTATGAGCCCGTTGAACTTGGCTATCCCAGTCCCAATCAGCCAAATCTGGAAAAGATTTCTGGAGTAAGTTAACCATATACGCTCGGCAATCCAATCCTTCTGATCCTTCTGGGATCCCAAAAATACGCAGATTATTGCGTCGTTGTCTATTCTCCAAATCTTCGACCTTCAGCTACATACTTTTTAGCTGTGTTTCATGCGTATCAAGAAGCTTTGATGCTCTGCTCACGTCGTCCTCTGTATCGGCTACCCTCTGTTGAAGTTCGGTAATGTCAGATGTGAGAGATACTACTTGACTTTTTACTTCTGAGAGCGTAAATCTAATAGCAGAACTATCGGCTTTTGCCTGAGCATAGTAGTCCTGAGCTTCAGCTCTTTGTACCTGTAATGCCTGAAAAATTTCAGCCAGCGATGTTTGATCAGATGACTGGCCAGAGACTGGTTGTATATCCGTCAGACCCTCTTGTGCTACCGACATGCCCAGGGTAGTTGTAGAGAAAGAAGGCATCCCAGGGCTGTTGTGACTATTAATGCCCCTAACACTAGTATTGGTAGTATCTTGCCTCTTATCTACTATCGTAGACTCCCCAAGAGTCTGAGTAAGCTGAGAAGCCGGACTTGGGCCAGAACCAGAAAGACGTGAAATTATCTTCTTAACATCGCCTTTTTTTGTAACCCATTTTTGAAGTGGGCTGCAGGTCCCTGCAGCAGCAGCAGTTTTAAATGATTTATCACTTTTATCACTTTTATCTCTTTGTTTAGCAAGAACTTTCTTTTTGGGCTGATTTTGGACTCTAAATTTAGTACCCCCTTTGTCATTTTTATTCAATAGAGTCTCCTTCTCCTCAGTACCTGGCGTAGTATGTTCCTCATCGTTGCCTGATACCCATTCATTATCAAGTGAGTCAGAGTCATTAAGCCCCTCTCGATCTCCAAGGTCAATTTCTAATCTCTCAGCTATGCCCCTATCTGATATTTCGGCGCCAAGTTTTCCGCCCTCAGATAAATGTATATTTTCATTAGTACCCTCAGCATTGCCAGCTACACAAATAGACGAGGTTGGTGTGGTTGGTGCGGTCAACAGATGTCCATGCGGGGCCTGTAGAGATTGTGAGGAGTGATTAAAATTACGACTCACAGTATCTAAGATATCTTCGGCGTTTAAGATATCATCTCTTAAGGGGGATGCAGTTAGTACTCTCTTAGAAGTCACTTTGCCAGCCTTTTCCAATATATCAGCCATAAAAGTACCTGAGCTTTTAGCCATCTGTAACTCTCCCCTCCAAGTGGAGACACAGCCTCAATGAGAGCCTTCACCATGTCGGTTTCAAGTGGGTGAATAGGTGCTCCTTTCGGGTTAATTACCATAGAAGCTTTCCCCGATTGCAATACTTTTAAAATAGGGTGGCCTACCCGTGAGACGGAATGCAGTGGTCCAGCCTTCCCTTCTTCCTCTCTCTCCTCTCCTCCTGCAGTAAGCACTTCCACCATTTCCGCAGCCTCTGTACTAGCCATTACTGCAGCTGAGCGCCCTCCAGCGCGCCCTCCCTTCGACGTGCCTGCTTTCGGTGGACCCATTGCCGGCGTTTTCCTATGCTGTGAAATACGAGCCGACACTCAGCAAAGCCACCCGAGGCCTCTGATAGAAAACAGCAAAGCCCGGAGTGGAGCGGGGTGAGCCAGCAAAATCATAAGGCAGCAACTCCGTAAGTTAATAGGCACACCTGGCAGGCTTGTTCAGTACCTGGGGTCGTAATGAAGAAACCAGTCACTCAGAATTGACTCAGAATTAACAGGATACCAATAATAGAATCCGCCGGATCCGCCGAGTCAATCCGCTGTTAGTCAGGTTACCCCCAGTTGATTGAAAGAACCGGGAGTGGATCGAAGAACAAAGCGCTGGGCGCAGACAACAACGTTTTCTCCCTGCCCTTCTCGTCCGAGTCTCTGAAATATCTGGATTATATTCAAACCATTCTCCCGTCAAATTTCGCAGACATAATCCGCTTAGTTTCCCATGTTTAGCATCTCCTGCATGCCTGGAACCAATATATTAGGGGAGCAGCTCCGCAGTGACCTCCTAGTGGCGGCGTCAATCCGCCATCTTCCTTTCCAATACGTATAGATGCATTGACTTTATTTGCTCGATCTGACTTTTGTAAGGCTACTATGGAACGAAGATGGAAGCTTCGCCAATTCATTGATCCTATGAAGGCTGCTGGGGCGCAGGCGTATTTGCAGGAACCTGGACGTTTAAAAATAATGAAAGATGGTCATATAGATTTGGTATTTACGGAGCAAGAAGCCCAGGAAATCTTGAACTCTTGGCGACAGGGGTCGGAGAAATAATGTGCAGGGAAAGTTTATGGCTATTCTGGTGCAGATTTTGTTTTTCTTTCCCTTTTTTCTCTCTCTCTCCTTTCTCTCCTTTCTCTCCTTTCTCATTGTTTTCTCTCTTTCTCTTCTTTCTTCTCACTTTCACTCCTGCAAGCCAATTGGAACATTGTCTTCACATGGGTTTTACTTAATTGAGAGCACTCTGTATGTGATCCTCCTTAAGGGCTGTCTTATAGACAGTAGTAATGGGGGTGATTTCTTTCCTTAGATACGGGGGGAGCGAGAGGGGAGGTGTGGGTGAGGGTAGGTTGGGGTGGGGTAAAAGCAAGGGAGTCAGATTCGATACTTTTTCTCTCTCGGA
This sequence comes from Calotriton arnoldi, assembly GCA_963921515.1. Lineage (NCBI taxonomy): Eukaryota > Metazoa > Chordata > Amphibia > Caudata > Salamandridae > Calotriton > Calotriton arnoldi. Next base: position 562,125 of record CAWUFW010003818.1, read on the forward strand.
GGATGGGTTTTCTTTGGAGTCTAGGAAGATCGGTTCTAATGAAGCGTTTATTGTTCTACCATGGCAGTAATTAAATTTTTATGTTGGAATGTTTCTGGGCTGAATGCCGGACGGAAACGCCAACTTGTGCGTGAAGAGCTAAAAATGTATTGCCCACATGTGGTATGCGTAACTGAAACTCACATAGCTTATAAAGATCAGAAACTACTTAATCAACTTGGTTATAATATTGTGGTCTGCTCATCGCAAACTGTTTCAATAAGGGGCGTGGCTATACTTGTTAGTAAAACTTTGGAGTATAAAATGTATCGGGTTATGGCTGATGGAAGGGGGAGATGGGTTATTGCTCAAATGACGATCCAAAATAGTAAATATGTTCTAGCTGTGATTTACGGACCTAATACAGACGATCCAGAGGTATTTAATACACTTATGTTAAATTTATTAGAATTCCAGGGAGCCCTGATAGTTATGGGAGACTTTAACTGTGTAATGAATCAAGCGTTAGATACAACTTCTCGGCGCCCGATTTCAAGGATGCCGAAAGTACGGGCTTCAATTTTGGAAATTGCCCGTTTGCATGATTTACATGATGTCTGGCGTACTCTTTACCCAGATTCTCCTGGGTTTACATTTTTTTCATGTCCACATAAACAATATTCAAGACTAGACATGGCCTGGGTTAGCAGTGTAATATTGGGTATCGCTAGGATGGAGATCTGTCCCAAGATCACTTCAGACCATAATCCAATTTTATTAACAATCCAGCCAGTATCTTCTGTTAACATAAAAAGGTCCTTTTCTTTTCCACGCTACCTGTTGTCGAACGATGAGTACATTTTGCATATGGGGAAATTACTTGTAGAATATCTGCATTTTAATATGGATACTACATCTCCCCATATGATATGGGACTCTATGAAGGCGTTTATAAGAGGGGTCACCCAGCAATTTATATTAGTTAAGAATAAGTCTAAGGAGGCTTTGGGCAAAGCTGCATGCATGACCTTAACTCGTCTTGAACTTGCTCATGCACAATCGGTAAAAAGTCAGGATGGAGAACAAACACAATTTTTTTTCCAATTAATAGAAGCAAAGGAAGCGGCATTAGGGATCATTAGGGAAAGGGCGGCAGTTATATACAATAAATCACATGCTGAACAGTATGAATATAGTGAACAAGTGGGTAGAGTACTGGCCTATAGGACGGCAGATGAAAGATCTAAAAGTAGGATTACCGAAATTGAGGGAGCGGACAATGTTCTACATACAGAAGCTCAAGCGATTCTGGAGCAATTTGCGATTTTTTATGAAGAATTGTACGCCTCTTCAAATTTGGTAGATCTGGAGGAAGTGTCTAACTATTTAGGTAGTGCTAGAGTACTATCGTTAACATCTCAAGATGCCGATCAATTACAGCAAGAGATAATGGCTGACGAAATCTGGCTAGCTTTGGCATCTCTCCCTTCAGGTAACGCCGCGGGAGAGGATTTGATCCCGATCGAATTTTATAAAAAATATAAAAACATAATAATTCCACTCTTTGTCAAAGTGATACATGAAATAGACGAAACAGGGCGAGTTCCACCTTCGTGGGATAATACAAATATGGTTTTCTTTTTAAATAAAAGGAAGCCACCAACAATCTGCAGATCATACCGCCCAATATCATTAATTAATGCCGATGCCAAACTGTTTGCAAAGATTTTAGCTAACCGCCTCTCCTCATTAATGGTTAAACTGGTTTCAGAGCAACAACATGGTTTTATCAAGGGAAGGGATACGTCGACCTATATTAATACTGCTATTATGGCATTTGATCTGGCTGAACAAACTAATGCTAAATTAGGTATGATACTTCTTGATGCTGAGAAAGCATTTGATCGGGTGACATGGGAGTATCTTTGGTCCACTTTATCTGCAATGGGAGTCCCTGATCAATTTCTGGTTTGGGTAAAGGCGCTTTATCGTGCACCTCGGGCTAAACTAAGTTACATGGGTTTGCAATCCAGGACCTTTTTAATAAAAAGGGGGACGCGACAGGGGTGTCCACTGTCACCTCTTTTGTTTGCTTTATATTTAGAACCCTTCATCCGAAGACTATGTTGAATCAGGGTATTCGACCACTCTCACAAGGATTAAACGAATTAAAACTTAACGCTACGCGGATGATATCGCAATTTTTTCAATAGATCCAAGACGGCCACTTGAATTAATTTCTCAGGAAGCTGATAGATTTGGCTCTTTTTCAGGGTACAAGCTAAATAGAGATAAGACTCAGATCTTGTTGAACTTTAAGCTGGATACCCAGATAGTAGGAACATGCCAGGAAGCTACATATCTTGGTGTTTGCATAACCCCTCAGATTCAGAACATTATTAAACTAAACTATGAGGTGTTGCTGACTGGGACTATCAAGAAATTTAAGAAATGGCATAGGCTCCCCATCAGTATTATTGGCCGTTGTAATATAGTCAAGATGACAATCCTTCCTAAGATTCTTTATTTATTTAGGTCTATACCTTTGAAACTGCCGAATAGTTTTCTAAAAAAATTAGATGGGGCAGTAGGCAGCTTTATCTGGGTATATAGACGGGCACGCCAGGCTATTAAGTTTCTCAAATACCCATATCATAAAAGGGGATTGGCACTTCCTGATTTTAAGATCTATTACTGGGCCTCTTCACAAGTAGATTTTGCAGCTTACTTGCTAATAAAAATCAAGATTTTAGCCACAAACTCCTGCTAAATCAAGATAGTTGTAGGTTTCTGTACCGAATACACAACCCTAATTACTACAAACGAGTACGTTTTAAGACAATGAGGGATATAGCTACTGTTTGGCGAGAAATAACGAAAACATACTCTTTACCGACTTTTTTCACTAAATTTCCACTATGGGATAACCCATTTCTCCCAGGTATATTTCACTGGTATTGCTAAGCAGTGGGCTAGACTAGGGGTAGATAAGCTAGCAGATTTATATGATGAGGAGGGTTTCCGTACTTTCCAAGATCTAATGGATTCCTTTCTTATACCACGCCAACATCATTATAAATATCTCCAACTTAGAGACTATTTTGTGAGATCACAAGATCTTAAGAAGCCAGAACCCCAACAACTATTGGCCTATTTTCATGAATTTTCTCAGGAAAATTAATTTGTACTGCCTATCGGCTATTCAACCAAGATAGAAAGGACCCTCTCGATTTATTAGCTGGGAAATGGAGTACAATACTAGCGAAGGAAATATCCCCTATAACTCTAGAGGATGCGTTATCTACAATAAAAGATGCAATATGGTCTAATAATCTAAGACTTCAGCAATTTAAAACCATCACTATGTTATATTATACTCCTGATAAGGTGATTAGATGGAGACCTACAACGACTCATGATTTGAGCGATAGGACCAAATGTCCTAAATGTGGGGAATATGGGGCTAATATTGTCCATATGCTGGTAACCTGTTGTCTGTTGGAAACTTTTTGGCGAGAGGTTAGATCTGTTTTAAGTAACCGGCTGGGGCTGGATGAGACCCTTTCCATTAGAGAGATAATGATTGGGCACAGCGATAACCCTAATAGAGCAAAGAGAGCTTTAACTGCTATAGTGATAGTTTCTGCTAGATTAGCTATAGCTCGGGCATGGATTTCATCAAAGCCGTGCAATGTAATGGAATGGTGGAATATCTTTATTGAGATCTTCGAAAGGAAAAAAGCTCTGGCTACTGTTAGAGGCCGTAAGGCATTACAGAAGTTTAATGCTATCTGGCACGGGATGAATCAAGTTTGATTTATATAAATTTGGCTTTGTACTTTTACTGCTATTTATTTAATTATTACCGATTTTGTTTTTTTTTGTTTTTGTACACTAGGAAAACTGATATGTATAAGTGTACAACATAGTATTTTATGTTTGTATTTTTGTGATTGTCTCCCTTGCAAAATAAAAAATAAAAAAATAAAAAATTACAAAATAAAAGATTTTCTTTTTTTAAGTAATTCCTTTTAGGTAAATTAGGCTAATTTGGTTAGTGGAACTGAATAAAAACTTTAACTTCCAGAATGTAGTGTTTTGTTAAATGAACTGACTGGCAATAAGATGTATAGATGGCAGGGAATCATCTGGGTACCTTACTTGAAATGAAATAAGGAGAAATTGAGGTATTTGAAATGCATGGATAATATTACATAAAAAGAGAGCTGCATGCATTGGCTATGATAGATTTCTTTGTGTCCTTTTTGTTTTCAAATCTCCAAAATATGTCACCTTGAGGGAAATTAAACACATTTCTGGCGCCTTTTGGAAGGAATATGGACGCTCACATGCAGGCATTTGGTGGGGTGCACGCAATATTTATATTACGACGTTCTTAAATAAGACCTATGTGTCTCCCTTCATTCTCTGTGGCCCAGAATGGGGCCTGCTGGAGCTATGTCATGGAATCACCTTCAGTCGTCCGGTTGGCATAAACAACGGCATTGGACATGCTGGGATTTGTAGGCCCATGCGTGTAGCAGCAACAAAAAAGCATAATGGTGTGAGAGCTGTTTTCCTTTTGTTAGCTTTAAATACATCAGAATCTGAGCTTGTGCTAACATAAGCTGTGTTTACACTGTCCTCCATCTTGGATCACCATCGTAATTCCCCACGTGATTACTCGCTCTGTTGTTTCTTGTTCTAAATAAAGAATTGCAAGCTTTACAGTAATAAACCGAGAGCGTTCCCAGAAACTTCAACCACCATATTCCTAACCAAGGGCATTCCAACTGTCTCAGGCTATCGTTGTACAATGTATCTACTAGCGGGTTGAATAAACTGTGAGTGACTTAACTCAATGGAACACTGATAAGGAAGAGAATCCTCAAACATATTCTGTAGTAAAATGTTTCTTCTTGCTTGTGCCTCATTGGTGCAAACTCTGAGAACCATGCTGTTGTGGAGAAATGTATGAAAGCCATTGTCTGAAGTCCTTTAAAAGGGCGTGGTCTCACTGTATATCGTAACCCCCTTTTCCCACCTTTAGAGGGCGAAGTTATGTCAGATTTTTTATTGATCTTTATTAAGTTCATTGTACTCATGAAATGTATGCCTTGCTACTAAACCTTTGATGGCTTATTTCTTGTATTCAGAAAATGTATTCCTTATGTAAATTTCAAAACGTTTCCTAGTGTCTGTCATTCTTAAATGGAAAGCTTTAATGATGAATTGGTTGCAAACTGTTAAGACGGATCCAGTCGGGGAGCACCAAAGTCCGCACTGGGACTACACCGCTCACGGTACTAGCGTTTGGCACGCCAATATGCATGATTATTTCACACGGGGTTGCGTGCTGACAGTAACATGTTTCCGAATTCGATGGCAGAAGTTGATGAGGCTAACCTTGTGACAATATTGATTAAGCATTAGCTGTAAAAGTCATTTCTTGACCCTTTGAGAGCAATACAGTGCACACAGGCAGGCATTTGGTGGCATATCAGTAGCATTTGCATCATCAGTAGCATTTGCATCAGCACTTCTGTTCACAAACCTTACAACGCACCCCTTCTCACGAGGAGCACATTTAGCCAGTCCTGTTTTATGTGTTTGCAATACTAAAACTGTTGTGACGTGTGGTTTCCCTTTTCCCGTTGTAAGGTTGGACCAGAAAGTGCCATTCTTCGTTCTTCTTGTGTAATGAACTGGACTGGTAAGAAGCTACCGTTATGCAGTGCTTAATTTGTGCAGGAGTTTGCAAGTGGTAAGCATGTATGGTCATTTGTGAGCACTGGCGCTTATTTTTCCTCATCTGACTTTGACTGAGAACATGAAACAGAAAGGGAAAAAAGAGAGAAAGAAGGAGGAGAAAAAAGAAAGAAAGCGTGGAAAAATACTCGCAATAGTGAGCTAAAGGTACAGAAAGTGGAGGTGGTGAAGAAACACCTGATGTGTTATAAATGTTAGTCTTGTATTATGTATTGCTGCCTGGCTTCTCCACGAATGAATGTTCTGAGTTTTTGCACGCACTCCGTCTACGGGTTTGACTCCTCAATGAATTTACATCTGGAGCAGCTGGAGCACTATCATAGACACGGGTAACTATAGTGAATACCGCTTAGAGCACTACGGACGACTCACCCATGTCGATATTTATTTTTAACTGCACATCGATAGCGAGGAAAAAAAAAAAAATCCCATGGGAATTTCCCGGCAATTTGGATATAGCAACACAATAAGGAACACCACAGGGGATAGAAATAAGCTCCCCCCTGGGCAATAAAGGATGCCATCACAGCCTGACCAACAATGGGTTCACCTTTTTGACACAGTTAAGCGCCGCTGGGCTTCTGCCTCAAAATTTTAAAGCTCTCTTTATTATCACTTTTTTTAGGTCATATAACACTAGGTCAATCGGACCTGGTGTCCACAGGCAAAGCTGGTTACTACTCCATTGTGTCAATCCCAGAACCAGCATTGCGGTAGTGTCAGAGTTGAAAAAGTATCTATTTTTACACTTGGTCCTGATGAATTGCCACCAGACCCGTTAGGGGCTATCCAAGGCAAGAAACATGTCGACCTTTCACACCACACATGCCCTTTAGGTCCATTGCATCCAGTTAGGGCTATCTACTTTTAGCTAGGTTAATGCACCCCTGGAATAAAACTTAGACTATAGGGCAGCCCTAACCTATTTTAACACCACCTTGCACTCACTGCACTACCTAGCCCACACACCCACATGCACCTTACGGCTTCATCAACAAAAGAACTCCGCTAAAGACCCCCTTCGCGTTGCCAATTGGGCATTGCAGCGCCGGCCCGACGAGGAGCTAAGCCCAATGATGAAGCATGACATCCCTTGGGTGTCTGAGGGCACTTTATCAAAGACCTGAATATTCCCACCCACACTTAGGAACTGCACACCAGTTTGCTTTATCAGTTTACGTTTGGGAGTACGTGTGCAGGACCTGGATAAAAAAACTCCTGGTTCCTCTTGTTTGAAGAATTGACTGCACAGCGGCTCAGCCGTGGGACCGTCTTTACCTGTCTCCTTTTCAGTAGGAATCGCCACTGAAAACAGGGGAGCAACTCTTCGTGCTCTCCTTTCTCTCCGCTCTATTCAGACTAGAGCATCAACATGGAGAACAATCAAGGTCTCTCTTTCAGCGACGATCTTGTATCAGAAATCCTCAGAACCCCCTCACTGTTGGACCCAGATGGGGCGGCATCATCCAGCAGCCAAGGCAGTGATTGGAATACCATCATTGAAATGAAAAGACAACTAATGAAGATTATTATGCATGGCGCAATAATGACTGAGTACCTACGAGCTAACATAGCTCCTACGGTCTTATTGTCGCCAACGTGCCAAGGATATTTTTGGAAGACAAACAATTCAAGGAGGAGTGGTCCCTAGTTGCCTGGAAATGCACTAGGGACTGGCTGGTATTGATCATAAAAACAGCCAAAAGCCTAGCGGACGACCTGATCATCAAAATCACGGTGGCAGAAGGAGCTCTAGAAGCCAGTATTACCATCACAGCGTTTAAGACGAAGCTGGCAGAAATTAACAGCGAGATAGCAGAGAGCAAGGATTACCTGATGAAACAAAAAGTCACAAAACTTCAAAAAGATATTTCCAAGTTTAGTAGAAAAAAAATCTATCCCTATTTGAAAGAGGATTATTGCCCTATACAGGATGAGAACTCATCAGAGGATAGTCAATCGTCAAGAAGAAGGAACTCCTCGAAAAGCAGCAACTCGAGCACAGACAGCTGGGGTGGACAACAACAACAAAGAGGACCCACTAACCCGATGTTCGGCTGCAGGATGCCTGCTTACCAAGGACCTCCTATGTGGCATTATCTGGGTTTTCTGCATGGCCCCCAACCACCGTTTGCCCCCTTTCACCAACCTTTTTTAGGCAGAGGCTGGGGCAGAGGGAGAGGCAAAAGAAGAGGAGGTCACAACCAACGGAAACAGGTCCAATGGCAGGACTCACCACTACAACCACAGATGGAGCTCAGGAGCCACACGCGGAAGAGAAGCTAATTGTCAATCTTTCCACCAGACCCCTCAGTGACCTAGAAAAGAAAGTTCTACATAGGGGCTTGGGCTTTGTCCCGACACCAAGAATTGACAACTTCAGAGCTAATTGTGAACTACACAATTCTTTTTTAGGAAAGTACGATTACAAGTCTTCTTCTCAGGCCAACCAGAATCTCCACCAGTGGACTCTGGCCTAAGAAAGCCTTCCTCTTTCACTCCAAACGCGAGTATGGTTCCACCAGAGATTCTCACCTTTAAGAAGGCTGTCCTAAAAGAAATTACGGCCAACCGTGCGAACAGCACTTTCCATAACACATCAAAACAGGAAAATGAAGCAATCGGCAACTTGGCCGATGACATCACAATTACGATCAAAGAAGCTGATAAAGAGGGAGCAATTGTCATAATGTCCACAACAGACTACAGGAAAGAATGTCTCCGCCAACTCACTGACGGAAGGTATTATACTCCCCTCATGGAAGATCCCACTACACGCCTGATCGCAAAAATAAAATCCATTGTGACAGCGGCCCTGAACCAGGGATGGCTCAGCAAGAATGAGGCCATTTTCCTCATCAATGACAACCCAAGACTGTCCTATTTTTACACGCTTCCCAAGATACACAAGGGAACACCACCACCACCAGGGAGGCCTATAGTATCGGGCATAGGGTCAGTCTTGGAACCCCTCTCAAAGTTCTGTGACCACTTCTTCAAACCACTGGTCAAGGAAACACCCTCGCTCATCCAAGACACAAGGGATGTCTTAAATCTGATTGAAGCCAAGAACTTGGAGGGCATCCAAATGGATGTCATCATCACCCTAGATGTAGAGGCACTCTACACAAATATCCCTCAACAAGCCACACTACATGTTGTAGAGGAGATCCTGAGGTCAACAAACTGGACAGCCACAACACCCATAAGCTTCATCATGGAATGTGCAAACATAGCCCTGACTGAAAACTTTTTTCAGTTTGAGGACCGTCTTTATCACCAAACGCAAGGGACTTCAATGGGCAGCACGTTTGCCCCAAGCCTGGCATTTCTTTACATGTCAGACTCCGAGGCTAAACACATTCTCACAGACACTAATCCCTACAGAGATAATATTTCTCTGTGGCGTCGCTACATTGACGATGTCCTGGTTTTTTGGAAGGGCGATCAAGAAATTATCCCTGCTTTTGTATCCTGGATAAATGGCCTCAACACATATCTAAAATTCACGGCCAACACCTCTGACCAGGAACTACCCTTCCTGGACCTAATGATCAGCCTGAAACCAGACAAATTGGAAACAAGGACTTATAAGAAACCTACAGATAGCCACAGTCCACTGCTATTCAGCAGTTTCCACCCTAAAGCACTCCGGCAGAATCTCCCCTACGGGCAGTTTCTTCGCATTAGACGGAACTGCAGCAATCTGGAAGACTTTACGAACCAGTCATCAGAGCTTACCTCCCACCTAAAAAAACAAGAATACCCAGTGAGAAAAATAAGAACGGCCTATAAGAGAGCCCGTAACACTAATAGGGAAGCCCTCCTGGAAACACAACCTAAGGCTGAAGAAAAAAATATGACTTGTGTGACCACGTATACACCTGAATCTAACATGATAAGACGGGCCATAAGAAGCATTGGAGGATCCTCCAGATTGACGACCTTGCACCCAGCCCCCCCAGATTTGCTTTTAAGAGAACAGCAAACCTAAACGATATGCTGATCAACACAAGACCAAAAAAGAAGGAGCCACAACAAAACCTACTGTGGGACCTACCTCCTGTAGTCGGCCACTACCCATTTGGACAATGCATAGCCTCCCCCCTCACGAGTGCCACTAAGACGGTCACTTTGACTGACTCTTTGGTATGGACGCAGAAGAAACACACAAATTGTAACACGCACAACTGTGTATATCTTATCCCCTGCCCGTGCCAGCTCAAATACTTGGGGATGACAACTCGCCCTGTGAAAACAAGAATCACAGAACACAGGAGCAATATTAGGTGTAAGAAAACTAACACCAAAATGTGTGCCCATTTCACTGAGATGAACCACACTACCGATGACTTACACTGGACAATTTTGGAAGCACACCCCCAAATACGAAAGGAAGCTCTGTTCAGAAAGGAGCAGTTTTGGGTCTTTAGACACTCTTCCCACATTACAGGGTTAAATGACGATATCCCCTGGGGCGAATTGAACTGACCGATGTAAGTACCAGAGGGAGGTTACTTACAACGTGGGACACACTCATTGATTTGGGGCTTATCACAGTCCAAATACCAGAATAAACCACATACTTGCCAATACCTTCTGCTCACGATATAGTTGCCACTGAGCAATTTAACACAATATCGGGAAGATACAACCAAGGTGCGTACCCTTGCCAATCATCACTGCCACAAACAAGTGAAGACACGATATTGAAATGCCAATGCTAGCAACCTCTTACAGTGGGGTTCCTCATCGCATTAAAGGGAACTGCCGTTACTTACAGTTTCCTTATCATTAAATATGCAGGAGGCACCCTGCAGTGAGAAGAGATAGATCGTACCCTTCACGACCTCTCACTCCAGCAATCTGCAGCAGGGACCGCCCATTGAATACTGTGCACTATGTGGTCCTATGTGATTTTTGCAAATAAATCCCATCCAAGCAGAATACCCTTAGCTCCACCAGGGTTTCCGCTAGCCTTTCATTCCCTTGACTCCAAGGGCCAACAATGCAACACACTCTAAGGCAACATCAAGCATTCACATTGTCACCACACAAACAATTTGATAAAGTTCACTCCCAAGATGGCCACCACCTCCCGCACACTAGCACTATCACGCTTACGTGCCTTCGTAAATACCCTGCCCCCGGAACCACACCTCACGGGAAGCAGAGCAGGGGTAGGAACACAGCTAGTTGCTGCGCTGTTCTTCCGTGAGTATTCTCGCTGTCGGACGTTACCAAGAGCCCATGGTAAGATAAATATACAGTATGGTTATTTACTACATGCTCTCCATATACCATCATTTTGTTTTAGGCTGTGATCAACGAGGTGCTCTGAAAAGCTCTCTTCAGGCTAGACCTACTAATTAAGGGGTGAGTGATTTAACCACAGTCCATTGGGGACACCGCTAAGAGCGCGCTCAGAGCTTTATCTTCACTCCCTGCTCCTACTACGATATACACGATATACATTGACTAATGGTGACGCAACGTTAATGTTTGAAACGACGTGTGTGTGAATATGTGTATACTTGCTCATTGCAGAAATCACAGGTTAGGTGGCTACCCCCATTTATTGCACTGGGACAAGTTCGTACATATATTGCAACAAAGAAGTGGCCTTCACCCACCCTACATGTTTGTTAGTCTTGTATTATGTATTGCTGCCTGGCTTCTCCACGAATCAATGGTCGGAGTTTTTGCACGCACTCCGTCTACGGGTTTGACTCCTCAATAAATTTACATCTGGAGCAGCTCGAGCACTATCATAGACACGGGTAACTGTAGTGAATACCGCTAAGAGCACTACGGACGACTCACCCATGTCGATATTTATTTTTAACTGCACATCGATAGCGAGGAGAAAAAAAAAAAAACAACACTGGAATTTCCCGGCAATTTGGATATAGCAACACAATAAGGAACACCACAGGGGATAGAAATAAGCTCCCCCCTGGGCAATAAAGGATGCCATCACAGCCTGACCAACAATGGGTTCACCTTTTTGACACAGTTAAGCGCCGCAGGGCTTCTGCCTCAAATATTTAAAGCTCTTTTTATTATCACTTTTTTTCAGGTCATATAACACTAGGTCAATCGGACCTGGTGTCCACAGGCAAAGCTGGTTACTACTCCATTGTGTCAATACCAGAACCAGCATTGCGGTAGTGTCAGAGTTGAAAAATTCTCTATTTTTACACTTGGTCCTATTGAATTGCCACCAGACCCGTTAGGGGCTATCCAAGGCAAGAAACATGTCGACCTTTCACACCACACGTGCTCTTTAGGACCATTGCATCCAGTTAGGGCTATCTACTTTTAGCTAGGTTAGTGCACCCCTGGAATAAAATTTAGACTATAGGGCAGCCCTAACCTATTTTAACACCACCTTGCACTCACTGCACTACCTAGCCCACACACCCACATGCACCTTACGGCTTCATCAACAAAAGAACTCCGCTAAAGAGCCCCTTCACGGGTGCCCGTCGGACATTGCAGCGCCGGCCCGACGAGGAGCTAAGCCCAATGATGAAGCATGACATCCCTCAGGGTGTGTGAGGGCACTTTATCAAAGACTTGAATATTCCCACCCACACTTAGGAACTGCACACTAGTTTGCTTTATCATAAATATTAGACTGCCAGGGTATTCAACCACCCTGCCACTCGACAGTCGCCCGCTAAAAGACATTGAACCCCTGCAGGTTTTTTTTTTTACAAATTAAGCACCGACAGAGGTCAAAATAACACCTATGAATTCATTATTTTCCTCATGACCCTTGTGGCTTCCGGCCCCATGTCAAGAGAGCCAACCACAGCTGGTCTTGTAGAATTTGCGAAAAGCTCTGTCCATAATTGCTTGTGTAGGGGTATAGCTGTTATGAGCATAGTGATACTACAAGCCCTGCCTGGCTGAGTGCGCCCATCATAAGATTGTATTGTATTGTAATGTAATTGTATTTATATAGCGCTTACTACCCCTGACAAGGCGTCAAAGTGCTTTCCAGCGAATAGCACGCTACTCCGGAACCCAAAAAGGATGGATTAGTATAGTGAAATTAGAGCTAATTAGAGCGGTTGACATATGAGTCTGTTAGGTGAATTGAAGAGGACAATGGGGAGATAGAAGAGGAATGAGTCAAGAAAGTGTTTATTAAGCGATCATAGTAGTACGATGAGGTTTGGGATGAGCATAAGGAGAGATGAGGTGGATAGAATCTTTAGAAATGGATTAGAGAGATAGTAGTAAAATTAGTTTTGGGATGAGTCAAAGGAGGGATAGGCGAGGGAAGAATTTATAAGACTTGTTTAGGAGACTGTGGTATTAAAATGAGGTTTGAGGCAATCCAAGGAGGGATAGAGGAGGGAAGAGTCTAGAAAGGGTTATTTTGGAGATCATAGTAGTAGGTTGAAGTTTGGGATGAGCCAGAGAGTGTAGGTAGAGTATATATTGAGGGAGGTATTGGGTGAAATATAGTGCATTGGGGAGAGTCAAAGCTTTTTGTTTTTACAGTAAGAGTAAAGTAACAAATATATAGATACAGAAGTACATATTATACATATTTATATCAAGAAATACACATATCTAGATACGCACATATAATCAAATTATATGTTTATATACCCAGGGATATGCTGTAGATTTGTGTTTGAGTTTGTTTTTTATGTAGGAAAGAGCCAACTCTTGAGTAGTCTTCTGAAGATAAGATAGTTATCTGTGGATCTTATGTTTAGGGGTAATGAATTCCGTAGTTTCAATCAATCAATCAATCAATTACAGAATTTGTAAAGCGTACTACTTACCCGCAAGGGTCTCAAGGCGCTGGGGGAAAAAAGGGGGGGGGGGTGCTGCTACTGGTCGAACAACCAGGTCTTGAGTAGCCTCCTGAAGGACAGCAGGTCTTGGGTCTGTCGTAGGCTTAGTGGAAGGGTGTTCCAGGTCTTGGCGGCGAGCTGGGAGAAGGATCTGCCGCCGGTGGTGGTTCTTCGAATGCGAGGGACGGTGGCGAGGAGAGGTCGGCGGAGCGGAGTTGGCGGTTGGGGACGTAGAAGAGGAGTCGTCTGTTGAGGTAGGCTGGGCCAGTCTTGTGGAGTGCCTTGTGTGCGTGGATGAGGAGTTTGAAGGAGATTCTCCTGTCGACGGGGAGCCAGTGCAGGTTCCTCAGGTGGGGGTGATGTGGCTGTGGCGTGGTACATCGAGAGATCAGGCGTGCGGAGGCGTTTTGTATGCGTTGCAGTCGCTTGATGAGCTTGGCCGGGGCTCCCGTGTAGAGGGCGTTCCCATAGTCGAGTCTGCTGCTGACGAGGGCCTGGGTGACTGTTCTTCTCGTGTTTGTCGGGATCCACCTGTAGATCTTGCGAAGCATGCGGAGGGTGTTGAAGCAGGAGGATGAGACTGCGTTGACTTGCTTGGCCATGGAGAGCGTTGAGTCGAGGATGACTCCCAGGTTGCGTGCGTGGTCGGTGGGTGTCGGGGCTGCTCCCAGCGTCGTTGGCCACCAGGAGTCATCCCAGGCTGAGGGGTTGGAGCCGAGGATGAGGACCTCTGTCTTCTCCGTGTTCAGTTTTAGTCGGCTGATCTTCATCCAATCGGCGACGGCCTTCATCCCTTCATGGAGGTTGGATTTGGCGGCGAGGGGGTCCTTGGTGAGGGAGAGGATCAGTTGAGTGTCATCGGCGTAGGAGATTATGTTGAGGTCGTGCTGTCTGTAGTTTGGCTGCTTGAACAGAGAAAGATGTGCCACCTTTTCTTGTATGGTGGGATTTTGAGGTGAGGTGCCAATCTGGAGTGGAGATTCCTTTGTTGAATGTATTTGGTGATTTATTCCTGATGAAGAGCGGTCCTGTTCCATGTATTGCTTTGTGGGTGATACAAAGCAGCTTGAATGTGGATCTTCTGGCAACCGGTAACTAATGTAGGGCCCTCAAGGCAGGGGGATGTGGGCTTGTGGCTTTACATGTAGTAGTAGTCTGGCAGCAGGGTACTGAATCCGTTGTAGTCTTTTCATAGGTGATAAAGATGATCTGAGGTAGAGGCCATTGGCATAATCAAGTTTAGACAGTACAAGAGAGATAGTGGCTTGAACCTTGTGTGGAAATCCCAGGTGGGGGAAAATGCATTGCAAAGTTTTCATAGTAAAGAAGCATGATCTGGCTAATATGTCCCCTTGGGTATTCATTGATAACTTGGAGTCCATGGCGATTCCAAGGTTTCTTACTTCATTAGAAATTTTAGAAGGTGGTCCCATATCGTCAGGACAGGCGCAAATTGGGTCATATATTTTCCAATCGCCACATGTGAGTATTTCCGTTTTGGAATCATTCAATCTGAGGTAGCTCCATGTCATCCACTGATCAACGACTCTGCGGCAACTGAAGATTTGTGAGTTTCCAATGTCTTTGGGGCTTTAAAGTATCGTCAGTGTACTCTCTGACATGGTCAGGGTACATGATGTTTTATCAATGCGATTCATATAAAAAAGTATATATTTTGGCTACATCATTACGTCACTGGTTTCTTTATAAATGAATGTTGCGCTGATGTTATTGGATCATTTGTTTGACCAGCATAAAGATTAAGTTGAGTGGGAATAAATCCTCAAGGAACATATAATTTTCTTGTAGATCCTTGTAGGAAGCTGGCTCTTTTTTGTAGTATACCAAAATGAGGCACACTATGTAGAAAGTCCAGACAACCCCCACTGGCTTACAGGGCTTAAATTAACAATTTCAAATACTCTCCTTTGTGGCAGTGTAGGCAAGAAGCCAAGCCCCACCAGACGGCAGTGCCAAGCATTCGTTGTACACAATGAGTCAATAAATGAGACCCACACTTGAGAAGAAACCCAAGATCAATCTAGAAAAATAACAGGGGGCAGATTTACAAGCCTCTGCGCACCAGTACGTCACTTTTCGTGACGTACTGGTGGCGCAGGGGCTCTCGATATTTACAAGGAGAGGAAAAGCCACCATGCGTGACTTTTCCTCTCCTTGTAAATACCGTCCCTTCACACGCAGCACTTTGCGTTGAAGGGCGTTCCATGGGTGTTGCTGTGGGTGTTCCCACGCAACACCCATGGAACAAGACACATCTCCAGATTTACGAGTAATCGTAACTCTGGAGATGCGTGTGGAATGCTACGCCACCCTAGAGGTGGCGTAGCGAGACGCACCGAGGAGAAATGTTTTCATTTCTCCTCGTTTTCTCTTTCAATGCGTGCTGCATTCTGCAGCACGCATTGAAAGAGGAAAAGCCTGTACTGATTGTTTTTGTGCAGAAAGGTGCCCTTCCTGCACAAAAACAAACTCCCCATGGCGCAGGCATCCTTGCACCATGGTGCAAGGGTGCCTGCGCCGGCGCTTGGCAGCTGTTTGTGCGCCAGCGCAGGGGAGAGCACAGGAATGCGACATATTCTTGTAAATATGTCGCATTCCTGTGCTCTGAAAGTGCCGCAGCGTGGCGCAGCCAAAGGGCTTGCAGCGCCACGCTGCGGCACTTTCTTGTAGATCTGCCCCCAGGTATTTTTCTATATAATTTTTAACACCAAGAACTTCATAATTGGGCAAGTACTTTAGACGTTATCAAATTTTACAGTAGAAACAGTAGAAAATGACAACTGTCAATATTTGAGGCATGAGCCTCGAACGCGGTAGGCAATGTTATCCTATGGGAGAAATATTCACTGCATAGGGTCACCTGCAAACAACCCACAGGAGTGTTCTTCTGGACCCAAGGTAAGCAGGGGCCAAGGTCCAAGAAACCACCAGAAGCTCAATCCTGGCTGCCCTGGAGAGTCCGGGTGAAAAGGTGCTGGTCGCGAAGGTAGCCTCAAACACTACCCGTTAAAGTCAATGGGAAATGGTATCTGCAAAGAGAGGCTCTGTCTCCAGAGGTGCAGCTGTGCAAGTAAGATCACTGTTGGTGGATATACCCATACTGAAGGCCAAAGGGGAGGTGATGCAAGCAAGATCACTGTTGGTGGATACCCCCATACTTAAGGCCAAGAGGGAGGTGATGCAAGCACAACCATTGTCAACAAATGTAGCAGCAGGGGCGTAACGGAGGCCCCCGCAGCCCCCTCGGTGGAGGTGGGGCCCAAATGTTTCTTGTTTTGGAGGGGGACAGGCATGCAATGGCATGGAATAAGAAATAGTTAAACACTCAGGAAAGCCACTCTGCTTTACCAAGCAGGCCCCAGCATTGTATGGGGGCCCAACCATTCAGGGGCCCCCCATCATTTTGCGTTACGCCTCTGCGCAGTAGACAGCAAGACCCCTGTGCAAGTAGGGCTGGCCGGTCACAAAACTGATTAACTCTTTTCATTGCTCCGTTTTATCTAGCGCACAGTTGCTCAAATTCACTATAGCTAGTGCTCCTCTGACTCTAAACTTTGGTGAGCCGAAAGCAGTGCAAACGGCACTGGCAATCAACTTGCTTAAGCAAAAGCAACTTTGCACTGAAGATTGTCTTGGCTGCAGGGCCTAAAAACACCTTGAGTTGCACTGGAACATCCTTCTGCTACTGTATGCAACGGGTGCATAACTGGAAGGGACCAGTGCAAATCACCCTAGGATGTGACGCAAAGCCTATCTACTAAAAGTACGTCATCTGGCTTACCATGCAATCCAAATACCAAAACCAATCAGGTGCAAACAACAAGCAAGCGGGATATTGTATGATACTCCCCCATATAATTTAAATGAAATTGCACACATTGGGGCCGATTCCGATTCGGGCAGGAAATCTCTCCGACCGAGCCGGACCCGGAGAGATTTCCGACCGAATCGGACCCTAGCAGTCCGACCGAACGAGTACGATGCGTTCGCATGCTATCGGACTCGATTCGGTCGGACTCCCATTGAAGTCAATGGGAGCCGGTCGCACAACGCGTACGCGGGCTCCCATTGACTCCAATGGGTGCGAGGCGAACAAGGGCGCCCCTATAGCGGGTACGCGTCGAAGCGGGTCGCGCCGTACACGCACAGGTAGGGGGGACCCATGGGTCCCCCCTGTGTGCGACTCGCGCGGCTAGGCGTACAGGGGGGTCCGACACGGACCCCCAAAGTGCGGCTCCGACTGCTCTTTTGACCCGGACGGCGCGAGTCGGTCGGACTGCTCGCGGCGCGCATCGTACTTACCCGGCCGGGGAACGTCTCCATTGCGCGGTGCGAGTCGTGTCCGTGCGGTCGGAGCGGTTGGGTCCCGCGAACGAGTCGGTCGGCGATTTCGCGTACGTTCGCATCGTACTCGTTCGCCCGGACGCACGTCCGACTCGGTCGGAAACAGGGCGTCCGAATCGGATCCGGTAAAGCCGAATCCGATTCGGAGCCCTACCGGCCGAGATCGGAATCGACCCCTTAATGTGGATTACTCTTTGCCGGCTGTCATTGTACAGGAATTTGTCCTCATGGGAGGATCTTATGTACAATTCTACACAAGACACCGCTGTCTTTCCGTTGCACTGTAGTGTAGTGCTTCACATTGTGCTACAGCAGCATTTTATGCGCTAGATCTTCTGCTGTCATCCCTGGCACACTATTCTGTGTAGATTTAATGCAGTAGTCCATGTTCAAGCAATGCAGAACTGCAACTTAGCATGCAGCATTCTATTCTATGAACAACAGCAAATCTGGGTATGTGTCTCTTTACATGGCGATTATTCCTAACTTCTATCCATGGCGAGTGTGTGAATACGGTGAATTGTTTTTCATAAAAAGATGTGATTTTTTTTTTTTAAACAACATTTTCAAAATCCTCCCCGGTGTTTTACGTGAAAATTGAAACATGAGGACATCACGGCTCACGATGATCAAAAGTCACATTAGACACCTGCAGGAGGCTGGCTAAAGGCGACAATGTCTCTTGTGAACTTGGGAAACATTTTTTGCCCTAACTAGTCTCCTGTGGGCAGAAAAAAATAGAAAAATAATGTCCGTGAAATCTTGCGAAATTTTCAAGATTTTGCAGGCTTGAAAAATATCGCCCAGGGCTATTACCAACTCAGCACAAGTTCAAACTAATGCACTAAAGCGAATTTCAAGACCACTGGGCAAACCCTGGTTCTCTCCCACATAGATGATGACAACACATTGCCCAAATGAGTCCCAGATAAGACTTTTGCACCAATGGTGTTTTTCTCGGTACTGCTGTATTCTTCACCAAAGTATTCAAGAAATTCAACCTTATGCCACCCACTAAGAAAGATGTACTTGAATCCTTCAACTCCCAGAGCTACTATTTTATACAAATCTGCAATGTGCACTGCGCCCTCATCTGGCAGAACATCCTGTGATTCTGGGCTAAGCACCTATTCTCCCCCTGCCTATAAAACAATGAATCTGCCCTAATGGAACTGATGCTCATGTAAAGGGCTCCAAGTCTGCACAAAATAAAAACAATGTAGAACAATGCACAGAGGTAAAAACAAAGCTTAACATAAGGAAAGACAAATAGATACTCATTTACTGACTAACTTGTACACAGTGAAACCAGAAAACCTGGATAAATTGCGGCAACCCTGCTTTAATTGTATAGTTCCATGTGTGGTGCCAAAGTGCTGTATGGCAGCGACAGCTTGCTGATAGGGCGATAAAAAAATCGCCGCTTTGGCGGCAAAAAGTGCCGCTAAAGCGGCGATAAGGCCCTTGCTAATATGACCCTTAGTTCACTAATGGTTCATGTTCAAATACTGTCACTTTTAATAAGTACTTCTCAGTGCAGTGTTATAGTATTAATGTCAAAGATTCTGCAAGTTAAAGAAACATACCTTTTTGGATTTTGAAGAGACTTTATCATATTTCACATGATGTTTGTTGTAGGATTTACGTAGCAAACATTTTCAGGACTCGGCTCGTGCACGGGCTTTACGATCCGAACCAGACCCTTGGCTCGGCCCTGGCTCGACTCTTCCTGTTGGATCGCCCATCTCTAATGCCAGTTGCGGACTATGCAAATTTTATTGTATAAGTTTGAGCCACATTTAATTATATGGACCCTGCCCCTTTCACAGACCCCCAGTTTTTTTCATCCCACATCAGGCCCTGTCGACATCTCTCTATTCAGGACCGGCTTTTGACATGTGTGAGCTGGGCCCAGGCCCACGGCGCCAATCTTCAGAGGGGCAGAAAGAACTGTCTGCATAAAGGTTATCAAAACAGCACCAACCCTGCACCTTGGCTCCAGTGATTTCCTTTAAAGTGCTTGTGATCGTTTTTAACATGCCACAGTAGCTGTATTTGCAAAAGAAACAATTGATGGACGGAATGCTGGACAATGCAAACATTCACCCCCAGTCACAAGGATCTGGGTTAAATCCATCATTCTTTTGCTCACCACACCACCCCAGTTTGGACCCAGCCATATGCAAATCAGTCTTGACCCTGTTCCTTGTGGGAACAGTCCAGCCCGAACTGCCAAGCCAGGTCCTCCCTGGACCGGAAACAAGCATCCTAGGACCGGTTTCAGGGCATCACCCTTCTTCAGCCAGGCTAGCTTGAATCCAGTGGTGTGGTGAGCACGGGACCCACGTCTGGGCATACCCTTCCCACTTAGGGTGACAAATGCAAAAGAAACAATTGATGGACGGAATGCTGGACAATGCAAACATTCACCCCCAGTCACAAGGATCTGGGTTAAATCCATCATTCTTTTGCTCACCACACCACCCCAGTTTGGACCCAGCCATATGCAAATCAGTCTTGACCCTGTTCCTTGTGGGAACAGTCCAGCCCGAACTGCCAAGCCAGGTCCTCCCTGGACCGGAAACAAGCATCCTAGGACCGGTTTCAGGGCATCACCCTTCTTCAGCCAGGCTAGCTTGAATCCAGTGGTGTGGTGAGCACGGGACCCACGTCTGGGCATACCCTTCCCACTTAGGGTGACAAATGCAAAAGAAACAATTGATGGACGGAATGCTGGACAATGCAAACATTCACCCCCAGTCACAAGGATCTGGGTTAAATCCATCATTCTTTTGCTCACCACACCACCCCAGTTTGGACCCAGCCATATGCAAATCAGTCTTGACCCTGTTCCTTGTGGGAACAGTCCAGCCCGAACTGCCAAGCCAGGTCCTCCCTGGACCGGAAACAAGCATCCTAGGACCGGTTTCAGGGCATCACCCTTCTTCAGCCAGGCTAGCTTGAATCCAGTGGTGTGGTGAGCACGGGACCCACGTCTGGGCATACCCTTCCCACTTAGGGTGACAAATGCAAAAGAAACAAGCATCCTAGGACCGGTTTCTGGCATTTCAGCCGTCATCAGCCAGGCTTGCTTGAATCCAGTGGCAAAGTGAGCAAGGGACCCACGTCTGGGCATACCCCTGCCAACTAAGGGCGACCAAAGCGATACAAAAGGGGATGATGGACAGAACGTTTGAGCCAATCAAACACTCACCCCCAGTCAACTGATCTGGGTTTAATCCATCATCATTCTTTAGCTCACTCCACCACCCCAGTTCAGACATGGCCATATGCAAATCAGTCTGACCCTGTGCCTCATGGGAACAGTCCAGCCCAAACTGCCAAGCCATGTCTTCCCTGGACCGGAAACAAGCATCCTAGGACCGGTTTCTGCCATTTCAGCCGTCATCAGCCAGGCTTGCTTGAATCCAGTGGCAAAGTGAGCAAGGGACCCACGTCTGGGCATACCCCCGCCAACTAAGGGCGACCAAAGCGATACAAAAGGGGATGATGGACGGAACGTTTGAGCCAATCAAACACTCACCCCCAGTCAACTGATCTGGGTTTAATCCATCATCATTCTTTAGCTCACTCCACCACCCCAGTTCAGACATGGCCATATGCAAATCAGTCTGACCCTGTGCCTCATGGGAACAGTCCAGCCCGAACTGCCAAGCCATGTCTTCCCTGGACCGGAAACAAGCATCCTAGGACCGGTTTCTGGCATTTCAGCCGTCATCAGCCAGGCTTGCTTGAATCCAGTTCAGACATGGCCATATGCAAATCAGTCTGACCCTGTGTCCATCATCCCCTTTTGTATCGCTTTGGTCGCCCTGGGTTGGCGGGGGTATGCCCAGACGTGGGTCCCTTGCTCACTTTGCCACTGGATTCAAGCAAGCCTGGCTGATGACGGCTGAAATGCCAGAAACCGGTCCTAGGATGCTTGGTTCCGCCAGGGAAGACATGGCTTGGCAGTTCGGGCTGGACTGTTCCCATGAGGCACAGGGTCAGACTGATTTGCATATGGCCATGTCTGAACTGGGGTGGTGGAGTGAGCTAAAGAATGATGATGGATTAAACCCAGATCAGTTGACTGGGGGTGAGTGTTTGATTTGCTCTAACGCTCCGTCCATCATCCCCTTTGGTATCGCTTGTTCGCCCTAAGTTGGCAGGGTATGCCCAGACGTGGGTCCCTTGCTCACTTTGCCACTGGATTCAAGATAGCCTGGCTGATGAGGGTTTTGAACCCGAAGCCGGTCCCAGGATGCTTGTTTCCGGTCCAGGGAAGACATGGCTTGGCAGTTCGGGCTGGACTGTTCCCATGAGGCACAGGGTCAGACTGATTTGCATATGGCCATGTCTGAACTGGGGTGGTGGAGTGAGCTAAAGAATGATGATGGATTAAACCCAGATCAGTTGACTGGGGGTGAGTGTTTGATTTGCTCTAACGCTCCGTCCATCATCCCCTTTGGTATCGCTTTGTTCGCCCTAAGTTGGCAGGGTATGCCCAGACGTGGGTCCCTTGCTCACTTTGCCACTGGATTCAAGATAGCCTGGCTGATGAGGGTTTTGAACCCGAAGCCGGTCCCAGGATGCTTGTTTCCGGTCCAGGGAAGACATGGCTTGGCAGTTCGGGCTGGACTGTTCCCATGAGGCACAGGGTCAGACTGATTTGCATATGGCCATGTCTGAACTGGGGTGGTGGAGTGAGCTAAAGAATGATGATGGATTAAACCCAGATCAGTTGACTGGGGGTGAGTGTTTGATTTGCTCTAACGCTCCGTCCATCATCCCCTTTGGTATCGCACAGTAGCTGTATTTAGCACCCTGTCATCTCCCTGCCTTGCCCTCGCATCTATCTCTCACCATCTTTCTATCCGTCAGTCTATCACGATCTCTGTTTCCCGTTTTATCTGCTATTCTTTTCAATCTCTCTTGATCAATTGCGCTCACATTTCGCTGAGACCCACTTCTTGCTATGCATGTGCTCGCAGTACGCACTTCTTGGTATTTGCTGCCATCTCGTGGTGAAACGGCAGTGTAGCGAAATACTGACAAGCAAACTAGTTGCTGAGTAGAATGCGATTGATTTCACACGATTCCATATCTTTGAACATGGTAGCTGTGCGTCGCTGTTTAATCTGTTTCCTGTGCATCGTCAAACTAGGTAACAACGTCCAGAAATGGTCCGAAACACAGAGAGGCATTCATCATGATTACGCAGTATTAACATACATGTAACTTCCTGGTGCCATGTTACATAACTAACTTGCGAGCCCAATGTCCATTTTAGCCAAGTTTGTGCAAATCTGGGCCATTTTAATATCACAGAAGAAGCCACAGATGCTTCAGTGGCCCATTCTGCAATACAGCACATTTTGCAGTCACAATGTCACAGGGGAGTGACCCCTTATTTCTATGGGGACCTGGCTCCATGCAACTGAAGTAACACCTTTGCTCTTGAGCACAAGCTGTATTACCAATGTAGAGATACAAGGGAAAACGGGCGCTCACGCTGGAAGGAGCACTCTCCGTGACCTGGGTCAATTTGTACAGCGCTCAAAGATGCCTTTTGGTCCCAGGGACCCAGCAGGTACATTTCCGCAGGTCAGCACAGTTGCACTCTGCACCCACCAGCAGCGAATCCCTACCGCCACCCTCAACATCAGACTGTTTCACCAACGTTAGATATTGAGGGGTAGATTTTCATACATTTTGCGCTGGGTAAACCAGCACAATCTTTTTTTTTTTACCAATTTACTTTCCAGCGCAAAACTTGTTTTGCATTGGAAAGTACCCAACAAGTAACTCAAAGCAGTGCAAAGCATTGCTTTGCTTTACTTAGCGCCAAGGGGGTGTTACATGGGTGGTACATGCAACCACCATGCCTTTTGAAGCAAAACCCTATCTACAAACAATTGTAGACAGGGTTTAGCACCAAATGTTAACGCCATCCGAAAGAAAGTATTAAGAGGAGAAATGATTTCTCCTTTCTTTTCCTACTTCGCGTGCATGCTGCACTGCACACATACAAAGTGGGAAAAGTGTTTGAACTTGTCTAGGCATAGTATTTTGTACAGGAAGGGTACCCTTCCTGTACAAAACCTATGCTAGACTCAGGCACGCACCCTAGCGCTGTGGTGCTAGAGTGTGTACCTGGCGCACAGCAGCTGAAATCAGCACCGGCGTTAGGGTGAGGGAAGGAGAGACCCATATTTCTGTGAATATGGCGCTCTCCTGCTCCCTCACTGTCACCCAAGGCAATTAAGGGGCTGCGCTGCATTGTGTGCCCCTTTGAAAATCTGGCCCTGAGTGTGGTATAAAAACTGTGTTTTTTGTGCACTGATGTGCTTTCTGCAGTCCAGGCACAAACTCGGGAGTTCACTCCTGTGCTGGGGAGAGAGCGTTTCTATTCTAATGCCGTGCACTGGGCAGTTCTGTGCCGGGCGCACCATATGAAGGTGTGCCCCGTATAGACCACGAACATTCACCATGTTATTGTAATATGAACTCGGGGTGGTACCATGAACAAGTTCTACACCTCAACACAAAAGCAGAAAAAAATCTATGCATTCAATTCTATAATAAAAAAGTCCCACTGTTTACAGTGCTTTTTATAACCTGCAAATACCACAAGTTAGAACATGAGCTGAAGACAGCAGAGCTCACAAAGGTTCATGCACAGCGAGAGGTATCCGCTGCGCAGGCTTCTGAGCTGCGCTCTATGCAGCTCATGTTCTAACTCGCGTGCTACCAAGTCAGAGCATGTGCTACAAAGAGTGATATTTTGTTAAAAATAAGTTCCCAGATCAGTTCTGTGCCTATGTGCGTGTTCAGAACTTGTTCATGATACGAACCCTGGTAGCATACCTTCACCCAGAGCCTACAAGTAGACGTTGTCATCAAAGGAAACAAATCCATATGCACAATGCCACATTCATTTTTTAAAAGTTTAAATGAAGTATGAAATATATCTTGTGTTGCTGCTTCATGTCGCAAATGCAATTAATAATGTTTAACAAAAGTAAAGACAGATGAAAAGTTACCATATTACCCCATGTCGCTGGGACACTGCTCCAGTACTGATCTTTCAATTCACAAATCACTGCATTCTGGAAGCTGTAGTCCTTGTTCATTGCAAGTCAACAAATTGGCCTTGTACACCTAAAAATAATGATTTTTTAAAGTAAAAACTAGGACTGCAAAGACTGTCTCCCCTAGACGTGGAGTTAGACAGCCAAATGCCTTTGTGAATGTTCCATAATGCTTACCCAAAGCATTTACCACTACCACCCCCATTACGCCTCTACACCTCTAGATCTGTGTCCCGAACCACAGAGGATAACATTGCCTTGGCCAAGAAGTAGTATTTTCTATGAGCAGACAATCTCTTCTACACAAGGTAGATATCGCTGGTTTAATTCTCTTTCGTTGCACTTCCAAATTCACAAAGGGACCATCCTAGCCCTAAGATTATGTTCTTCTTACTGCTATACCATACAAACTCTTCATGTACCCTCCTTGACGACAAGGAGGAACTATTTTCTGATCTGGGCGACTGTTAAACCTGGCATCTTTTGCGTGTTTTTCCCCAGTCTTTTTTGCTTCTGACCTCCTGTTTTTGACTGTGTGCTGTATTTTGTTTTTGCTGGTTTTAGGACTCTGGGCACTTTACCACTGCTGACCAGTGCTAAAGCGCAAGTGCTCCCGGTGTAAATGGTATCTGTAATTGCTTATCCATGATTGGCATATTTGATCTACTGGTAATTCCCTAGTAGAGTGCACTGTGTGTGCCAAGGGCCTGTAAATCAAATGCTACTACTGGGTCTGCAGCGCTGATTGTGCCACTCACACAAGTAGCCCTGCAACCATGTCTCAGACCTGCCACCGCAGTGTCTGAGGTGTGGTTCTGAACTGGCAAGTCGACCAGGCAAGTGCAGCCACTTGCCAGGCCTAAACCTTCCCTTTTACTACATGTAATGCACCTGTAAGGCAGGCCCAAGGTAGCCCAATGGGCAAGTTGCATTGTGTTTAAAATGTAGGACATGTCCTGATAGTGAAATACTGCTAATTTTGTTTTTCACTATTGCAAGGACTCTCTCTCCCATAGATTATTATTTGAGTTGCCCTTGTAACCTCTTACAAGTGTAACTCCAGACTGGGAAGAGACAGAGATTTGGAGTTTGGTGTCCCTGAACTCACAATTTAAAAAGACATCTTTTAGTGAAGTTGGTTTTTAAATTCTGTGTTTGAAAATTCCTCTTTTAGAAAGTGAGAAACAGAATAGAAGAAACCCTTCACACCATAGATGCATCCACTATTTTGAATAGGCTACATAATGTTTCCGTACCTCTCAAATCCTTAAATGTTATATGTAAAGTGTTGTCTTGTACTCATGTACTAATATAATTTTTTGGGGATGGAACAGTCCACTGAGAACAAACTCTTTCTTGTGGTTAAGAGTGTACATTTTTTTTGTCTCCTTTCCATGGTTCAACCTATACAACCACTGTGGTTTGGAATGAAAGAAACTGTGGTACAAAAGTGAGAGGCTTTCTATATAAACAACAGATTGAGTAAATATCCTCAATAGATGTTGGGATTGAGAGGTACAGCACCATTACGTAGCCTACTCAAAATAGTGGATACATCTATGGTGTGAGGGGTATCTTCCTTTTTTGTTTCTCAAAGTTAATGATCCCGCCCCTCATTACCATAACAGGATCTCTCCCCGTTTTGATATTGATCTTTTAGAAAGTGGGCATTTTCTTGCTTTCCCATCCTGTGCCTCTGCCTGCCCGTGGAATCCACATCTGCGGAAGGGTGACAATTGGGTTGTTTGTGTATTCACTCTAGTCTAGACAGTCTCGCAAACGGAGTTAAGATGTGCCTTGCATATCCTGACGGCTCATCACCAGGCTGATGGGTCTTCCTGAGCTAGAGTGGTGGGAGGAGTTGTCACTGACACCTGGATTGGGCTGTGCCTGTCCTCACACAAAGCGGTCTCCACCCCCCTGTAGTGTGTCTGGAGCCAGGTCAGGGAAAGGCTGGGTCTTGTGCACTACAAAGGCTTTCCTTTGAAGTTTGCCTACTTCAAAGGAAGAAACTGGTATAAGTACTGGAGCTGTGACACCCTAATGGTGGAACACTTCTGGGTTAAGAGGACATTCTGCTGGATGCTGTAGGAAGGACTGGCACTCTGCTTGTTGCTTTGTTGTGCTAGCCTGCTGCTTGTTGCTTCTGCCCAGGGAGTGAAAGGACTGGACTTTGCTTTCGACATCCTGCTTTCCAAGGTTCTTCAAGAGCTTGTGCATGCTTACTTCCTGTTAAGAAGTCTCAGGAACATCAAAGCCTCACCTACCAGTGTCTGGGCTCTTCTGCTGAGAGCCCTGACTTGCCAAATGGTGCCAAATCCATTTCCGGAACCCTTTTTAATCTGGTAAATCTGAGAAGAAAATCCACACAGCGAATCTCAGCGCCCCTTTTTCCGACACAGTACCTGCCGTACCACAATCAGAGTCCCGAGCAACATGCAACCGACGTCCGTAGCGCACGTTCTGACTCCAGCACTGGCCCTGCTGTGCTGCTGAAGACATCAACACATTACCTGATTAGCGGCTGGGAAATCGATGCAGAGCCTGTTCCGCTGCCGCCGTCTCGACCCAGCATGTCCGGATTTTTGATGCATCGTCCCTGTGCGCCAAGTTCTTCATCAACGTGGCCCAGCAGTAAGGAACCGAGGCTGTGTGTCCGGAGATCGATGCATCACCTCCCCTCACAGTAAGGAACCAACGCCTCACCTCCCCTGACAGTAAGGAACTGACGCATCACCACCCCTGCGCTGCAGTAAGGAACCAACGAATCACCTCCCCTGGCAGTAGGAAACCAATGCATCACCTTCCCTTGGAGTAAGGAGCCAATACATCGCTATGCTTTTCCAGTGCCTCACCTCCCCTGCGCCTATTTACGTCTTTGATTTTGACGCACCCCAGGTTGTGCTAAAAGTGACACATCCATAGTTTCCTATGGACTGAACTATTTCAAACCTTTTTAAAGTGTCTACTTGTGTATGTTGGATTTTTGTTATTTTGGTCTTGTTTGATTCAGACAATTATTGGTTATTTTTCTAAACTGGTGTGGTGTCAATTTGTAGTGTGTTCACTGTGTTACTGTGGGAATGTACACATGCTTTACACATTGCCTCTGAGATAAGCCTGACTACTCGTGCCAAGCTACCAAGGGGGTGAGCAGGGGTTATCTTAGCTGTGTAATCCCCTTACCCTGATGAGAATAAGGGTCCCTACTTGGACAGGGTGCAAACCACTGCCAACTAGAGACCCCCATTTCTAACAGTGACTAGAAGGTAACACTTGGTTGAAAAAGGAGGACAAGGGGTAAAAACCTAGAGAGTTAGTAAGCTACATAAATAGACTTTGAGACACAGCAAATCCTTTAATGAATGAGTGTTGCCAT
Organism: Calotriton arnoldi; assembly: GCA_963921515.1. Lineage (NCBI taxonomy): Eukaryota > Metazoa > Chordata > Amphibia > Caudata > Salamandridae > Calotriton > Calotriton arnoldi. Next base: position 590,528 of record CAWUFW010003818.1, read on the forward strand.
CATCAGGGCAGCTTCTTAAGTACTACCGGGGACCATGGGCATGAGCAGCCATAGAACCCCAGATATGGCTTACTTTAACAACACAAATGGGCAATGTGGGATCCATTATACTTGCCTGCATTAGGGCCTATGTCGCCCTTGCTGTGCTGTTGTATGAATGACTCAACCATTGTGGGGAAATCATGGCTACTGATAAGACAATCTTACATGTGAGCATGTCAAGAGAGAGCTCCTCTGAAGGTCTGAATTATGGTGCTCTCATGTCTATGGTAATTCACAAGTAGATATGCTTTCCTTAGAAGGGTGCGCAATGACATCCCATTTACCATAGTGACAAAGAATCTAGCAGTTCTAGCCAATCCAACGGTATCTGATGCCTCTGCCAAATGTTCATTGTAGATTAAGGATGGCCACTGCCAACACCTTGTCAAAACCTTCCAACAAGAACTCAGGAATCCTGGGAGAGGACATGACAATGAGTTGACATCTTTAACTAGGCACTGAGAATGAAATGACATCCAATAAAATGCTAACTTGTCTGATTGAGGCTTACTTGAACCTCTGCCCTGCAACCACCTATGACATCCCAAGCCTGTCTAAACCTGCCCTCTCACTCTCCAGGCTGAATACCTCAGAAGGGTAAGCTGGAACCTGCACAGAACCAGGACTCTCAAAGGAGGTAAACTTCTCTCTAACATGCCAGGTGGAGCTGAGGTCATTATTATGAGAAGAGGAACACGAGACCTAATTCTTTAATATGGAATTGCCCAACATACCTTCCTTCGCTCTTGGGGGATGCTTGGAAACAAAGGGAAAGAGAGAAATTCATAGAAGACGCCGCTGTCCATACCATCAAGTGTGCATTCAGCCATAATATCAAGGGATATGGAAAGTTTAAACAAATGTGTGACACCATTTGTTTTTTGTAGGGCAAGAGGCCCAGGTGCTGCCTCCCAAAATTACTGCAGCTCAGCCCTGCTATTTACATAGAAACCTTTGCAGGATGGGAATATCTCATTGAGCTCATCTACCTTCCGGTTTTCCTCCACTTTGATATAAAGAGCAGTGATCACATTCTTATGTGTAGGCTGACAATGCCACCAAACTCAGAGATCTTATTCAGCCCTGACGCTCCACAAATGCTTTGGCCAGTATATTGTCTGTGCTCATCAGGGGCCGTATTATCTAAGTGCCTCGGGGGTGTAACAGGTGTTTGTGCCCGCTTTGCGCACCCCCGGGACACTTTGGTAATACAGAAGAGGCAGCAGACACTTGTGTGTCCCCTTCTGTAATACCGATTGCGCTGACGCACATAAAGTGTCAGTGCTATCTTCAGAGGGCATGCCCTCATTTGCATGGGGGCGTTCCCCATGCAAATGAGGGAATCCATTTGCCTCTGTACCCACGCCGTATTATAGATGCAGGCGCAGAGGCAAAGAAGCTCTCAGGATACGCACTGACAGTGTGCCACCTAAAAGGTGGCACACTGTCAGTGCGCCCCCTGATGGCAGCCGTCTAGAGGAGGGAAAGGGGGCCCCGTGGACACCCCCAGACATTCCCTTGCAGGTGGGTGCAGTCACTCACTGCACCCGCCTGAAAGGGGATCTCTATTCCCCCTTCAAAGGGCTGGTGGGTTGCCGCCTGCACTGTGAAAACACGGAGCAGCTGGTTCAAAGCAGCCACTCTGTTTTTCACATTAATGCGCTGCCTTGGGGGCAGCACGAGTTCGCAGCTGCCCTGGGGGCAGCGTATTCATCATATTACAGTGCATTTTCCTTCACTGTGCCAGGCGCACTTTTAAAAGGTGTGCCCGGCGCAATGAAGGAAAATGCGCCCCATGTATAATACAGCCCCATGACTGCTTGGCCTGAAATTTATAGGACCGCTGCCAGCAGTCCTTGACTAATTGCCTCTAGCTCACAAATTGCCTTCAGCTCCCTGGACATCTTGCTCTTCCACTGTTGCCCCACATCCAACCCCACTGGCACGCGATGGAATGATCTGGAGCAGTGGAAGGCCCTGATTCCCATCCGGCATGCAACATCTTAGGGATCATCTCAGACCGTTGGACATGCGAGTGCTGTGTTTGAAAGCCCACTGATCTTTATTTCGGTGATTCTGGATCTGCTGCTGTTGTCACTGCATATGCAACCTTGACCAACCATTGCTGATCTATTGATCAGCGAGTCTGAAATGGCAGAGAACACAAACAGTAAGTTAAGCTGCTGACCTCTTTATTTAACTGATAGCAGGCAAGGAACACAAAAGCATCTGACTCTTTCTGCAACCTTCCTCCTCACCCCCATATTCTGCAACTATAGTACGTCACAGCCAGAACCACATATAGAGCACCCCCCTCCGTTAACAGTGTTTTTCACATACTCTACAATAACGTAAGAAACGAATACATATGCATTACAGTACTGATCTCATGTTGTGCACTTTTTGCGTGGCTCCTCGATTAAATTTTCGTCATGGTAAAACCCACAAATTGCTCCACACTTATTTTTGAAAACACCAGAAAACATGTTTGCGAGAAGTTGGCCTGGTATATGCTGTCCACTAATTAAATTGGGCCCCTTGTACCAGTCCAAACAACCGCTATGATGATTTAAGAGGTCAAAGATAACCTTAGAAAGCTATCCAAGTGGTAGCTGTGGAGAGCAGCCTTCAGGATTAGTCTTGAAGGAATGTTAAGCAGCTTGTTTTACCAGAATACAACCTTACAGTATTGGTTAAATGAAAGGAGAACCACACAGTAGTTATAAAAATATGTATTTATTAATATAACACTATCTAGTACGACACAGTATCTCCTACATGGAGATAATCACAAAGCACACAATACTTAGGCACAGAAATGACAGTAAATAGCACTAATACACAGTGGGCCCCAGGGGGGGACCAAACCATATACTAACAAAGTGGTATAAGAACCACGACTCAAGTCAAGACAGTGTTAAGAGGACGTAGAATCACTGGGACCCCAAGGAACCAGCCAAGGTGAGTAAGTAGGGACCCCACGGAGGACGGGTGCAGTGTGGGAACACGACCGCGTGCTCCGTACAATTCCATGGGAAAGTCGCGGTTGCAGTTTTAGAGTTTAAAGACCCTTCCCTGTGGACTTCGAAGAAACCCCGTGGAAGATAGGAGGTTGGAGAGCCACCCCACCCGGGAATACCAAGGTACCCAAGTTACCTATCCCAGGGAAGCCGGGTGCATAGGTCTGAAGTGGTGTCGGAAACCACCGTCGAACCCAATGGAGGACTTCGAAGAAGAGCCGCTGCTGGAAGGAAGAAAAGTGTCTGTTGGAATCCAAAGGTGGATTCTTGTCGAAGAGTACCTGAAAGCAGAGGGAACAGGGTCTAGGTCACTCAGGAATGACCAGGGGCTCGGTAGACCAATGCCCAACGATGTCGGGTGCTTCAGGTGCGTTGATGGAGTTCTTGACTCTGCAGCTACGGGGACCAGGAGATGTCGAGGACAACCAGAAGCCAGATACAAGCTGTCCTACAAAGGATGTCGAGTGCTGAGGGGTCGGTGTCCAGCGGGAGCACCAACAAGCCTTGGCAATGGCAACCCATGCAGAAGATTAAGGATGTGTACGGTTCGGATCAGCAAGTTCCAGGAGACTCACCACAACAAGGGGAGTTGGGGCAGGCCTAGAGCAACCAGGGGAGCCCAAGAAAAGTAAAGTTGACCTTCAAGTGTATCCACAGGCCGGAGGCACAGGAATCGCGAGAGGACCTCAAGCAATTTCAACAAACAACAGCCCACGGAGCACTTGGTGTGAGGAAGCCAAAGATTTTAGTAGAATATGGTACCAGAGGTTGGAGCTACTTTGGGCCCAATGCACTTGTTCGGGAAATGCCAACAAGCATATGCACTTGCAAATGTACACGGTGCACAGGGGTTTAAGTATTGCAGCCATCACAAGGGATTCTGACCTCAAACTTGGTGAAAAGGCAGCTTGTACCTTGAGAGATGTAGAAACCCACCTCCTGTGTTGCTGAAGCCTTTGGAGTCCGTAGGAGCTTAGAGTCAGCAGACCAGATAGCAGTGTTGTGGTGCCTACAAGTGCAGGGGAGTGACTCCTTCACTCCAAGGGAGATATCTTTGGTTGTCCTTGATGCTCCACAGGTCCTGCACGGATCCTGAATGGTGCACAGGCACAGACGATGCTTCAGACTGAGAGGGAGACGAAGTCGGGCCCAAACGTAGTTCAGCGAAGTCTAGAGTGTCTAGACGGTCGAAGTTCAGTGGTTTCTGGTTCAGAATCTTGTCCACGTCGAATCTAAGGTCTTACAGCCAGGTAAGCCCTTGTGTACCCACGGAAGAGGGTTGGCAAGATTCAGGGGGCCCTCCCAGGGGAGGGTCTGGACAGTGGGGAGGATACTCCCATGTCCTTTGTCCAGTTTCGTGCCAGAGTGGGAGCCAACGGCTCCCAGGACTGGTTTGAACTGGACTATGCACAGGGACACCAAATGTGCCCTTCATGCAGACTTTCAGTCGATTGCAAGCGCACCCACCCAGCCCTAATACACGAAACCCTGTCTGGGAGGTGGTCACACCTCCCTGTGACAGGATGCCTATGGTTCTGCCTTCCCCTGCACGAGCTTGGCTCAGCAGCAGGAGGCCAGAAATGTGTCTCTGGTCGGCAGCAACTATTTTGTGCTGCTCGGGAATAAAAGGCTGGTACCGGGAACACCAGGGACACCACGAAGCTCGCTTCTGAGGGGTGGAATCATACCTCTCACACCGGTTACCGGTGTTGGGGTATGATTCCAACATGTTTGACACCAAACACGATAAGATTAGTTTCAGCCGTTTTAGAGTTGGTCATCACGCGGTGCCATAATGCCAATATGTATGTCGTAAATGGCTGCCTCACTGACAAGCTGGGAGAATGGACTCCTTAGGCTGCAGGGGTGTTCTGCTGATGCAGTGGCACCCTCTCACTTAGAACCAAGCACCCTGCCCTCAGGATTGTAAAGGCCTGCTAGAGGGGTGACATAGGTTTTAAGTGCAGTGACCCTTAGATATAGTAAACCTATATCTTCAGTAAGTGGTGAATGCACCAACTTACACAGGCTACAATGGCAGGCCTGTAGTTCCATTTGGCATGGCCTCTCATTGGTAGCATAATACATGCTTCAGCCCATGGGAGGCCTCTGGGTACCTATGCCCTGGGTACATGGGTACCATATACTAAGGACTGACAAGGGTACCCCAGCATCCAATCTGGAGTGTACCTAAGTACATAGCATAACAGTTTAAGGAGAAAGCAGATAGACTGGGGTCCTGATTAGCAGGATCCCAGTCAGACTAATCAAAAACAGTATCACATTTTAGCAAAAAGTGGGGGTAACCATAAGAAGCAGATCCTACTTTCCTACACAACCCCCCCCCCCAAAAAACATAAGGAGATGAGACCAGGGCCGGCTTTAGTACTTGTGGTGCCCTGTGCGACAATGTTTGTTGGCGCCCCCCCCAATGACCACCTGACCACGGATTCCCTCACTACCACCATTTGACAATGCCCCCCAAGTCTCCATAACCACTGTCACTTAGATTCATTTAGTTTTATAGCGCCACTCATACCAGTTTAAGGTGTCAGAACACGTTACATCACACATACATTGCACGGAGACAATCATAGGTGTGTAAAGCATTGCATAGGAAATGTTACATAAGACACAGGCCTACAAGGTGTAGGAGTCACATGTCATCCATACTGGTAGGCAGTATAGTTTAAGAGCCCTTGGTCTGAAAAAGCACAAATTCAGAATTTAAAATGTAATCCATTGTTAGGGGTTTTCTTTAATATTAAGAATTTATTTCTACTCAAATGAACCCTTTTTGCAATGTTAGGATAAGGAAAGATTGGGCAAAAAAACTTGTAGCTGTAATATATTCCTTGCAGTTTGCATGCAGCTCTTTGAGGACAGTTAATAGCTCACTGCTCTATATTAGGATTTTAACTTTTAAACTGCAAGTAAGAAAATGATCTCTCTGACAAATGCGAAAACCCAGTGACCTATTTATATTATATGTACTTTGTGATTTGAATGGGACACGATCTTTGCAGAAGGCATATTAACCCTCTGCACTAGTATGAGTCAAAGCTTCCACTACCAGACAAAGCACAAGTCTCTCTCCAGGAAGAACATTAATCACCGGAGTTATCTTGACATTTTTATTGATGCTGTAAAATTGCTGGGACAAGGAATGTGGCATCAGGTGCTTTTAAAACAAACATGATGCCCCCACCCCAAGTCAGTGCCCGGTGCGGTGGCACCGATCGCACCGCCCTAGAGCCGGCCCTGGATGAGACTAACCTTGCCCAGTTTAGTCTTCATTTTCTAAGTGGAAATATCTGGAGAGTCCATCTGAATTGGCATGGTTACTCCCAGGTCTATGTTCCACTGTATAGTCCATCCCCTGTAGGGAAATGGACCACCTCAAACGTTTGGGGTTTTCATCCTTCATCTGTTTTAGCCATAGGAGGGGATTATGGTCTGTCTGAACAATGAAGTGAGTCCCAAACAGGTATGGCCTCAACTTCTTCAGGGCCCAGACCACAGCAAAGGCTTCCCTCTCTATAGCTGACCAACATTTCTCTCTGGGGGTCAACATTCTGCTGATAAAGGTTGATCCTGACCCTCTGCATTAAGTTGTGACAACACAGCCCCCACCCCCAACTCAAATGCATCTGTTTGGACAATAAATTGATTGGAGTAGTCAGGACTCTGCAGAATGGGAGCAGTGCACATGGCCTGCTTGAGATCATCAAATACCTTCTGACAGCTAACTGTCCCACTGAACCTTCTTGGGCATTCTTTTTGATGTAAGATCATTCAAGGGAGTCACTATGGACCCATATCCTTTTACAAATCTTCTGTAGTACCCAGTCCGGCCCAAGAAAGCTCTGACCTGAGTCTGGGTAGTTGGAGCAACCCACGCCATTATGTTCTGGATTTTGATCTTTAATGGTTGAACCTGGCCTCCACCCACAAGGTGGCCCAGGTACACAACCTTGCTCTGCCCTATCTGGCACTTGGTAGCCTTGATAGTGAGGCCTGCTTTCTTCAGAGCCTCCAAAACATTCTTCAGGTGGACCAGGTGATCCTCCCAGGTGGAGCTAAAGACAGCTATATCATCAAGATATGCTGCACTATAGGCTTCCAGGCCTGTAAGGACTTTGTTCACCAGCCTTTGGAATGTGGCAGGTGCATTCTTTAAACCAAAGGGCATCACAATAAATTGATAATGCCCACTAGGGGTTGAAAATGCAGTTTTTGGTTTGGCATCTTCAGCTAGTCTGATTTGCCAATAGCCAGCAGTGAGGTCAAATGTGCTCAAGAACTTGGCTGAGGCTAAAGTATCAATAAGCCCATCTGCCCTAGTAATTGGATGAGCATCAGTTCTATTGACTGCATTGAGTCCCCTGTAGTCAACACAAAACCTCATCTCTATTTTACCACCCTTTGTGTGAGGTTTTGGTATCAAGACCACTGTGCTAGTCCAAGGGCTATCTGATGGCTCAATAACTCACAACTCTAGCATCTTTTGGACCTCAGTCCTGATGCAATCTCTGACATGGTCAGGCTGCCTGTAAATCTTATTTTTAACAGGTAGACTCTCACCTGTGTCCACTTCATGGGTACACCAGGTGGTCTGACTAGGAGTCAGAGAGAACATTTGCCTATATTGATTGAGGACTTTCCTGCAATCAATCTGCTGTTGGTCAGTGAGGCTGCCTGCCAAGGCTACACCATCAACTGACCCAGCATCAGGGTTCTGAAGGAGGAGATCAGGGAGAGGGTCACTCTCTTCTTCCTGTCCCTCATCAGTTGCCATGAGAAAGCACATGTCAGCCCTGTCCACAAAAGGTTTGAGCCTGTTCACCTGGAGCACCCTGTGGGGGCTCCTAGAAGTGCCAAGGTCCACCAAGTAGATGACCTCACCTTTCTGCTCAATTATAGTATGGGGTCCACTCCACTTGTCTTGGAGAGCTGCTGGGGCCACAGGCTCCAACACCCATATCTTATGCCCTGGCTGATAAACAGTCAGAACAGCCTTTTGGTCAAGGTTTTTGCTGGCCTTCTTCATGTACTCAGCCATCCTGGAGCGGAGACCAAGTAAATAGTCCAAAATGTCTTGTTTAGGAGGTTTGAGAGGTAACTCCCATCCCTCCTTCACCAAACACAGGGGACCCCTAACTGGATGCCCAAACAGAGGTTCAAAAGGGCTGTAGCCAACCCCCTTCTGTAGGACCTCTCAGTAGGCAAAGAGAAGACAGGGCAACAGAACATCCCATTTTTGCCTAAGCTTTTCTGGGAGGCCCATGATCATGCCCTTGAGGGTTTTGTTGAACCTTTCAACTAACCCATTGCATTGTGGGTGATAGGGTGTGGTAAACTTATAGTTCACTCCACACTCCTTCCACATTGCAGTGATATAACTTGACATGAAGTTTGTACCTCTGTCAGTTAAGACCTCCTTAGGGAGAACCACTCTTGAAAAGATTATCAGAAGGGCCCTGGCCACCACAGGGTCTGCGGTGGTTCTAAGGAGTATTGCTTCTGGATACCTGGGGCCATATGTATCAAGCCCATTTCCCGTTCGTAAACGGGCCGATTCTCAGAATCGGCCCGTTTGCCATACGGAACAAGCCTTTGGGATGTATCATCCCAAAAGGCATTCGCAAAATAGAGAATCGCAAAATTGCGATTCTCTATTTTGCAAATGCATTTAAGGAATCGCAAACTGCGATTCCTTAAATGAAATGTATGAAGCACCTAAGTTGTGCGATTATGGCTTAAGGAATCGCAAATTACCACCAACTACAGGTTGGTGGTAACTTGCGATTTCTTTGAGAAATGCATTTTTTGCATTTTTCAAAGTGGCATGTGGCGCACATACATGCCCTTAGGACATGTATGTGCGCCACATGTGCACCCATGCTCATTTCAGGGGTGCAACAGGGTGTCCTTTGGACACCCTTGCAACCTTGAAATTGCATTCTCAATTTGCGATTCTCTAATTGCTAATCGCAAATTGAGAATGTCCTCCCATTCATTCCTATGGGCCTCCCCATTCATGCCCTTGAGGGTTTTATTGAACCTTTCAACTAACCCATTGCATTGTGGGTGATAGGGTGTGGTAAACTTATAGTTCACTCCACACTCCTTCCACATTGCAGTGATATAACTTGACATGAAGTTTGTACCTCTGTCAGTTAAGACCTCCTTAGGGAGAACCACTCTTGAAAAGATTATCAGAAGGGCCCTGGCCACCACAGGGTCTGCGGTGGTTCTAAGGAGTATTGCTTCTGGATACCTGGGGCCATATGTATCAAGCCCATTTCCTTAACTGCGATTCACAATTTGCGAATCGCAATTAAGGAATATGTAGGATTCGCAAATTTTCTTGCAAATCCTACATACATCTCGTTTGCGATTCTCAAATAGCGATTCTCAAAAATTCGCTATTTGAGAATCGCAAACACAAACTTTGATACATATGGCCCCTAGTGACATGGTCCACCACCACTAGTATGTAACTGTGCCCAGATGCAGTAGGAGGGTTCATGGGACCAATTATGTCAATCCTAACCCTCTCAAAGGGAACCTCACCACAGGTAGTGGTATGAGGGGGGCCTTTGTGGTACCACCTGACTTACCACTGGCTTGGCAGGTGGTACAGGAGTGACAAAACTCTTTGTGTCCTCAGACATGTGAGGCCACTGAAAGTGAGGGACAAGCCTGCCCCAAGTCTTACTTTGGCCTAGGTGTCCTGCTAGGGGAATGTCATGTGCCAAGGTGAGTAGGAAGCCCCTAAACTTCAGAGGTATGACCAACCTCCTGGTGACACCAGGCTTGGGGTCTCTACCCTCTGAGTAAAGGATTCCCTCATCCCAAAAGATCCTGTGGGATCCACTGACACTCCCAGCAGCCTCAGCAGCAGCTTGCTGTTTGAGGGGTTCAAGAGAGGGTTAGGTTTGCTGCTCCAAACTCAAGTCTGCCCTGGAAGGGCCCACTGTCCCCACAAACTCAACCTGATCAGGTTCAAGTTCAACTGAGGCAGTTCCTTCACAGGGACTAAGATCATCTCCCTCAAGCGACTGATCCTCATTCTGAGTCTGGGGGGAAGACACAGCCTTACCCCTCCTGCTCCTTCTCTTGGAAGGCCCTTGGTCCATTGTTCCAGGATCCAGGGCCGCTTCAGTGTTTGTCAGTTTGGCCAGTGACCTGGTCACAGCAAACACATCTGCAGAGATGCCCAGCATTGCTGCATGAGTCCTAAGTTCCACTTCAGCCCAGGCTGAAGTCTCCAAATCATTGCCCAAGAAACATTCTACTGGTAGGTCTGAGCTAACCACAACTTTCTTAGGGCCAGTTACCCCTCCCCAGCTGAAATTAACAACTGCCAAGGAATGGTCAGTCCTGACATTGTTTGCATTGGTCACTTGGTACATCTCCCCAAGTATGATTTGTTCAGGGGCCACAAGATCTTTTGTCACCATAGTGACACTTGCACCTGTGTCCCTGTATGCCATGGCCTCCTTACCATTTATTATAGGCTGCTGTCTGTATTTGCCCAGGTTACTGGGACTGACAAATAGGGTGACAATATCCATGCCACCATCACAGACACCAGGCTTGGGGTCTCTACCCTCTGAGTAAAGGATTCCCTCATCCCAAAAGATCCTGTGGGATCCACTGACACTCCCAGCAGCCTCAGCAGCAGCTTGCTGTTTGAGGGGTTCAAGAGAGGGGTAGGTTTGCTGCTCCAAACTCAAGTCTGCCCTGGAAGGGCCCACTGTCCCCACAAACTCAACCTGATCAGGTTCAAGTTCAACTGAGGCAGTTCCTTCACAGGGACTAAGATCATCTCCCTCAAGCGACTGATCCTCACTCTGAGTCTGGGGGGAAGACACAGCCTTACCCCTCCTGCTCCTTCTCTTGGAAGGCCCTTGGTCCATTGTTCCAGGATCCAGGGCCGCTTCAGTGTTTGTCAGTTTGGCCTGTGACCTGGTCACAGCAAACACATCTGCAGAGATGCCCAGCATTGCTGCATGAGTCCTAAGTTCCACTTCAGCCCAGGCTGAAGTCTCCAAATCATTGCCCAAGAAACATTCTACTGGTAGGTCTGAGCTAACCACAACTTTCTTAGGGCCAGTTACCCCTCCCCAGCTGAAATTAACAACTGCCAAGGAATGGTCAGTCCTGACATTGTTTGCATTGGTCACTTGGTACATCTCCCCAAGTATGATTTGTTCAGGGGCCACAAGATCTTTTGTCACCATAGTGACACTTGCACCTGTGTCCCTGTATGCCATGGCCTCCTTACCATTTATTATAGGCTGCTGTCTGTATTTGCCCAGGTTACTGGGACTGACAAATAGGGTGACAATATCCATGCCACCATCACAGACCAGCACAGCCTGAGCTGGAGTTCCGACTAGGCCAGAACCCATCTAAGAGCACAAGGTTAACCCTACTAATCCCTTGTTTCCTGTACCACCACTTGTACTTGTGCTAGGGGGCGCAGTTGCCTTAGGGGCAGTGGTGGTAGGAGGATTTTCCTTGGCTTTTGGACAATCAGCATCTCTTGCCCAATGTGTCTTCTGTTTACAGAGATAACACCAATGTTTCTTTTTGCCTTTACCTTTGTTGGATTGTGACTCCCCCACTCAGATGCAGGTTTTTGGGGCCCTGATGAAGACTGTTTTTGATCTTTACCCTTGTCCCCACCCTTATCTGGAGTTTTAGAATCTTGCTTCTTTTGGTCAACACCATTGTTCTGGTTTTTCTGCTTCCCCCTGGTTCTTACCCACTTATCTGCCTTCTGTCCCAATTCTTGGGGAGAAGTCAGATCAGAGTCAACCAGGTATTGATGCAATAACTGATTTTGGCAATTATTAAGGATCTGCTCCCTCATAATCAAATTGTATAATCCCTTGAAATCATTCACTTTGCTACCAAGCAACCAGCCTTCCAGAGCCTTAATGGCACTATCCACAAAGTCTACCCAATCCTGATTCTGTGCCTTCTGAGTGTCTCTGAACGTAATCCTGTACTGTTTAGTGGTTACGCCAAACCCATCAATGAGAGCACTCTTCAAGATTGAGTAGTTGTCAGCATTCTCTTCTCTAACAGTGAGGAGCTTATCTCTACCTTTGTCAGCAAAGGAGAGCCGCAATATAGCTGCCCACTGCTCTTGAGGGACCCTCTGAACTTTACAGGCCCTCTCTAAAGCAGTTATCCATTTGTGGATGTCATCCCCAACGTGGTAGGGAGGGACAATCTTGCTCAGGTTCCTATTATCAAAGCAATGTTCCTTAATTCTAGGGGCACTGTTGCTGCCACCATGGGACTCTAGTCCCAACTTTTTTCTAGCTCTCTGGACTTCCAGGGGCTCTTTATCAAGAGCCAATTGCTCTTGCCTAAGCTTATCTTTCTCAAGTTCAAGAAATTGGTATTCCTTATCATAAGGGTGGTCCCTCTTACTAGATACAGAGGTCCCTACAGACTGTCCAGAGTGATTAGACTCTGCAGAGGGAGATCTAGTTCTCCTTGGTAAACTCTGCACTCTTCCAGGAGGAGTAAAGAGAGGGCCCTCATGGCCTCCTCCATTTTCCTCTTGAAGATCTGAGTTATCCAGGTGAGAGCCATCAGGTACTCCCTGGTCAGGGTTAGAGTCTAGGTCATAAAAGGTGTCACCTCCTGACCTGTCTACATTCCCTCTCCTACCCACTCTCTCCTGTTCATCTGACCCAGGGGTTTTCCTTAAGTCATCTAGAAGTAACACCTCTACCAGGTGTTGAGTGTTGGCACTTCTCCCTGTCTTCAACTTTCTAGAGGCACACAGGGCTTTCAGTTCCTGGAATGAAAGCTCACTGTATCTAGAAGGCAGAAAGCCACTGGCATCTCCTTTTGCAGACATACTAAGTGTGGTGAGGTGTTGCACCTACCTAACCTAGTGGGAACTAAACTCTCTGAGGTTGGAGAAAGGGTGTGCTAAACCCTTGACTTACCCAACCCTAAGTTCAGTGGAACTTAATTATTCTAAGCAAGTATTATATGTACCTAGTACTAGTGGTTTTTCAGTTAATCAATACAAAGATTTATCTGGTAAAACAATGCAGGCTTGAATCCCAACCGCTGCACACCAATATGAGAAGTTGGCCTGGTATATGATGTCCACTAATTAAAGTGGGCACCTTGCACCAGTCCAAACAACCCTTATGGTGATTTAAGAGGTCAAAGATAACCTTAGACAGCTATCCAAGTGGTAGCTGTGGAGAGCAGCCTTCAGGTTAGAACTAGCATCTTTCTTTCTAACTGAGCTAAGGGCACTACTACTATCTGCGCCAAAAGATAAATCTATAATGTCTTGTGACATTTCATATATTTGTTTTGCAATCTTTATTGCCTTGTTCAAGGTCAAGTTCATTGTGAGTGATAACTTTCTGTCATTTCCTGTTGCTAGTTACTGAATCGACTGGTCCCTTATCATCTTAATGAAGAATGTCCTGTAGCTACTCAAATCAGCCAATGTTCATAAAGCTCCCATATAACTGTTCCAAGCCTCTCCTGGCAACTTTGGCCTTCCTAAAAATGTATACCTGTTCACAGGTCCATTCTTCTTCCTTCCATAGTTATCATCCAACATTTTCCGTGCCCTCTTATACTCCTCTAACACCTTACGCAGTAGAAGTTGCTGTAGTTGTTTACGAATTCTTCTCCCCTCCAAACCCGATGTTTAAGCATGTAAAGTTTCTACTTTCCTGTCAAAATATCACTTCCCACACCTTCTACATAAGCCTCCTAACCTTCCTTCTATTGTTACCACGCTTCAACAAGCTGACCTGGAGACGGCAAAAGGCACTGTGCAGACATCGCCTCCCTAGTTATTTTTTCTTTGCTGTTTAATATGGACCACACTGCAACTAATTTTCCTATTTCCTTTCTTCCCTTCAAGATGGAGGGATTTTCTTTTTTCTTAATACATCTGGGATCTGTGACCAGGTAGATTCAGCGTTTTCTGTGCTCTCTCTTGGTAGAACTGCCTTTACCAGAGGGTGGTGCGGAGCCTGGTGAGGCCTAGCAGAGGTCCGCTCTATCTTAAGCAGCTCGTCAGCTTGCTCATATAGGGACTGTTCTTGTTCATCACAATGAACAGTTTTAACACATGTACATCACCCTCTCCTTCTGTGTTCTTATGCGCACCAGTGCAAGAACCTGGCTTGTACTGGTGCTCTGTAACCTCTCACCTAAATTTTCCACACACAGCACCCCAGACTCCTCAAATCGTTTTCCTTGTCCTACCTTATCTTGGCAGCGGGGGTTAACAGCTTTGTAGTGATCTGGAACAATTCATAGGTGCTGTGTCCCTTTCCGTCATCTTTCCAGTCTTCAGCCTGACTGTTCTACCCAACCGCCCCACCGCAGATCCAGCTTTCTCATCACTCTTAGCGCCAGGTTGTCCCTCTGCCTTGCCCATTAGTCACCAGTGAAATCATGAAGTGCACATGTCTTCAACACTCCATCCTCGTCGCCAATTCTTGCCCCCAGGAATGACAGCACAGCAGGCTGGGTGAGTTGAATTATTTATTAGCTCAAGTTTCCTCCCTACAACAAGAGCGCAGCTATCCCTTGGCCAGCACAAAAGTAACTGCCTTCACTGGAACGCTTGCGAGTCATCAGGAACATGGAATGCATGCTAGTCCTTCTCTCCATGTTCTTACAGAAGATTCCTACACAAAAACTTCTCAAGTACAGCAACGCGCCTTAAGTTAAGCACCTGAAACCTTTAGTTTATAGAAGGTGAGAGAAGCTGGAGCAGCTGCCTCTTCCTGGAAACTTCTTCCTGAACCCCACATTCTGGAACTATACACATCACAGCTAGACCCATGGATACGTAACACAGTCCTTCAGCCAGATTTAGACAATGATCCTCTCTGAATGTAAGATGTCCACTGCTGAAGTTATCATATTTATTGGCACACGCTCATTATCATACAGCACAGCCAACCAATTTTGAGTTGGATCATTGGGAAAACCATACATTTTACTTGCATACTGAACAACGTGGAGTATAAAGTGGTGCACTCCAAAAAACAGCTCTCCTAACAGCAAACAACCCCCCTCCCACCCAGCCCTGTTGACAAGCTGCATCTCAACCAGTTGTTTCCCTTGAATGTGCGAGTTGGATTGTGTAGATGAACACTGTGCACACAGAGGGAACCTAGCATTGACCCATCAATCGTGAACTCTTTTAATTTAATTCTAGGCCCAGACTGTAGTCAGTGTATCTGATATAGGGTGGGGAAAATGTTTTCTTTTTGGAGCTTTGACTGCCGCTTGAGATGTTTGGAGAAGTTGCAGGTATGGGATGTTCGGGTGTCAAGGAGTAGGGCAGTGGTTCCCAAACTGTGCGCCATGGCTCCTTGGGGATCCATCAAACCTAGGCAGGGAGCCGCGCACCAAGCACTTTAATGCATTTAATGTTGAAGGGTCTGTTGGCTTTAGTTAAACTAATTAGACTTAAAATCATTATGTCGATGATTTGTAAGTGACATGCCTAAAGCTGTAAACGTAGTGCTTAATTGATGGCATGTCGAGGGAGATGACCTCCATATTTCACTGGATTTCCACGTTCCAACACTCCCAAAGTAAGCGGATGATGCGTGATTTATTTTGTTAGACTCGTTAATAGTTTTGTTTTTTCCCAAATGCATTTTACACTAATGCAAGTTATCAGGAAAGTACAGTTGTCCTGTCTAATAAACACACTAAGTATTATTAAGTATTGACATTAGTACTTGAATCATAGGTACTTCCAGTACACATTTCTTTCAGTACACACACATTTCCAGACAGGCTTGCTGTCTCTTTGAGCACAGGGAAGTAAAACACCATATACGGCATAATGCCAACATTTGGAAGCAAGTAAGAGGGACGTTTAAAAAAAAAAGAACATTTGAGAAATGTATTTTACTTGCATTGATTTGGAGGCAATTTTAGGGAGGAGACAGCAAAAATAATGCTGTATGTGGGTTAAAAAACTGTGAGTCACCCTGGTGAGACAGGTGAGTTGCCATGTATGACATGGGTAGAAATGGAAGTGCATGCAAATATTCTTCAAGCGCACAAACACTTTGGCATTGGGGCTTACCTGCATAGGGATGCTATCTAGCACTGTAAGTGGGATAAAAACGTTTGAGAGGGTACTCTAAAAAAGACACGGGCAAAGAAGTGTAACTAGGAATATTTTATTAGAGGTGCCGCCTTAGTAATACGAAACACCCTGCATATATGATTATAATACCTTCATCAGCTTAATCCCAATTATTTTCAGGGGGAAAAATGCAAGTATTCCCGAGGCTGGGCTTACATCCCCCCACCCTCCAAAAAAAGTAACAGTGGGGAGCCACGGGCAATGGTCAATGGGTCAAGGGAGCCGCAGGTCGAAAAAGTTTGGGAACAACTGGAGTAGGGCATTGTAGATAATAATTTAGGACTGAATGATAGCTCTATCCACCAAGGCCTGATGCTTCTCTCCAAGGAAGGATTGTAGCCTTCTCAGCAATTTAAAGTAATATATTAATGCAAGGTTGACCTGGATTTCCCTTGACATGGTCGGGTCAAAACACTTCCAGGAGGGTTATCTGTCAAAGTTATTTATGAATTACCCAGGCATTTAGTAGATCATGTTTTCCCCAACCATGTCTAGCTGTCTGTGTCTGACTCAAACGTGAAACTGGTATGCCCTAAAGGAGGGTACATATAGGTCTATTTGGATTCTCTCTAATTCCTCCTGACCTCTTTCTGCTGTTGTAAGAAGATGGCAAACACAAACAGGGGGGTGATATAAATCACAGAGGTTGTTTCAGAATGATTGCAACTGCTTCACAAGTTTTATTAACATTCATATGGAAGGAGGAGAGGCCTTCTCAATGTTGAACGGTGTGAGGGATTATGGATCTGTCTTTTCAGTAGTCCATTTGAAATATATTACTCACCTATTTTGTCACCACACCAATCTGTATTCACTTGTAGGAATCCAAAGCAGGTGGTAGATGGACAGCATCAAGTGCACGAACGAGTTGGAGCAGTTGCGGCCGGGTGAGGAGGATGAGCTAAACCTGCAAATTTCACTGTGGGAACTTCTTGCTAAAGTCCTAGAGAACAACTCACTCTGTAGAAACATGCTTGGTTTGCCCAAATGGGTCCAGGCCCACAAAGTGATTGGTATGCAACTTCTCTTGGCTAAAAACAAATTCCACCTCTAAAAATCCGCTTTCCGGCCCCCTCTACCGTGATTAGTCCTTCTTGATTTTATTATATTTTGCATAGAGTGAACTCTGCCTATTGAAAATAGATGTTAAAAGATTCCAGGATATCAAGATCAGCTCTTTTAGTTTGAATAAACGATTTCTGAATTCCAAAGAAAAGAAATTTCCACAAGGGGCAATCGATCCCTATCATTTCCCAAAGCAAAACATCCCCATCTCTGGGTTGGGGCACGGGTGCCCTGATGCAAGGAAAGAAATGGAACCCCTCTTCCTCTGGTTAGGTGGTAAAACACAGCCACTAATGTGGGGTGCAGGAGCCCCCGTACACCCCTTGGAACCAGCGGCACTATTGACAGCTACGCTACTGTACATACCTTCACTCCTGCTTTACACGCAATCTATTCTTATTTATTGCATTTATTTAACTTATGTGGGCTTATGCTCTGGCACCCATAGACAGTAGATAACATCGCAATATAAAATATAGGAAAAATACGAGAGTGAGATTTGTTTGACAAAAGGGAGATTAAAAAGAAGCTGAAGCAAAGGGTTAAACACAGATAGAGGAGCAGCAACAGAATATGTGGGAAGATCACTAACTAACGAAGAACAGGAGAAAGAGTGAGGATAAAACGGGAGGAAAGACTGTAGGTTCTAGAAGCACTGAATTCATTGCGAGAACGAAATGTTCCCGATGTTATGAAGCAGGAAGTGTCAACTTGGAGAAATAGAAATATGCTGCCAGTAAGGAGCAGAAAAGTTAAAATACCTTCAAGTCCTATGAAGATTAATGAAAGTGCAATAAGTGGCAATTCATTAAGATGGCAAAGATACCGAAACAGTGTCAAATACTGCAGGAGTAAAAATAAAGAAATACAGTTTTGGGAGTCATCTGCCTAGAGGTTGGTTGCTAAATAAAGGGAGAGATAAAAGCAGGCAGAGAAGTGTAGATGGAGAAGATTAAGGCGTCAAATAGGACCTCAGAGGAACCCCATGTAGAAAAGAGTTGGAGTCCAAGTGACTTAGTTGGACCAATCAGAAGGGTAAGAAAAAATCAAAGAATCAGAGAAACGAAGAGAAGAATGGGTTCTGAATAGTAGAAATGTTCCACCATAAAATAATGATGCTTAAAATGATAGGCCGAGTTAAAAGAGCGGTTGTATGATCGGAACCACGCATGCGATTATAACACATGCCTTAACAACGTGGTATTTACTCTGACCGCATCTTTATCACTCATACCTTTACCACACATGCCTTTACAACATATTTTGTTGTAAAGGCATGATTGGTAAAGGCATATGTGTGGTAAAGATCACACCTCAGTCTCCCCGCTTAGAGCCCTAAAACCACCCCAGCCCTAAAAACTGCCTGACCCCCCGCCATCAGCCCTAAAACCCAGCCCCCAGCCCTACTTACCAAGCCGTGTCCAGATACTTCCTGTTCCTCCTTCCAATCTCCCCACCCATCCGCTCTGAATCTAGAGCAGTGGTTCCCAAACTGGGGTCCGCGGACCCCCAGGGGTCCCTGACACATTCCCAGGGGGTCCGCAGTCTTTTTTTTGGTTGAATCTGTTTTTATTGTATTTGTAAATATGAACATAGGCATGAAAGGCAACAGACAGTCAGTATACAATTGTACATATCTATCCCTCTGCTATACCTCAATATACATATCCCTGTTATAAGCGTGGAGTATTACATTACATGTTAATGATATCTGCAGGGCCTCTTAGCTAGTAATAAGTCGGTCCAACATGTGCGGCCCAACGTGTCCAGGCAGAGGTTATTGGATCAGTTCAGGCATTTTGTCGACTTGTCGTTGTTTAAAGTCCTTTCAGTTCATATAATGCGGCTGGTTAAACAGATAGCAAAGTTGAGACAACGTAAGAATAATAGTGATAACAACAACAACAGCAGCATTGACCGACCCATTTGCAATGTTCCTCCCTAATGTTTCCCTCCCGGGACTACACGACCGCAGCCACCACACTGTCTGCGCAGGGACATCTTAAGGATTTTGGGGGCCCTGGGCCAAACATATTTTGGGGGCCCCTGTTCAGAACAGCTTTGAATTTATGATCCAATTTGAGCCCCTGTTTCCCACGCCGTTTCCACTTCCTCAGCTGCGTTAGCGATCCAGTTTGCATCATAGGCATTAGCCTATATATTCCCGATGTAAACGGACGCGCGCAGCTGACAGCGGTAGGATTTAGTGTTTCCTGCCCTGCTACCAGGTTTTTAATACTTTTTAAATTGTATATGTGTGGCTGAATTACTCTGTGCTTTTTAACAGTTTCTCCTACCTACGCGCACTTGCACTTTACTTTATTCTGCTTGCCTACACCTCCTTAGCTGCTCCGATTCGCATCTCGCTTTTCCTCCAGTCCTGGTCCGCTGCGGCTGATACACCGATTGTGCGGAGGGCTGGGGCTACTATCAGGCTCCTCACTTCCGCCCACGCAGTTTCCGCTTCCTCAGCTGCGTTAGCGATCCAGTTTGCATCATAGGCATTAGCCTATATATTCCCGATGCAAACGGACGCACACAGCAGGCGCGCCGCTGGCGCGCCAAAGGCAAGCCTGTCTGCGCCCGTCAGCGTCCCGGGAGGCGTCCGGCGCCGGCCATGCTGCCCAGTTCCCTCCCGGTCAGTTTCCTCCACTATATTACAATAGGGAAAACTGCTCAGCCTTAGGCGGCTACCATTATGTCAGTGTACAGCGGCTGATCCGAGCTTGGAGGTAGACTTTCGATGCAACAAGTGCAACTGGTCTCTCCTCCAGCCCAGGAAACTCGCACCCAAGATCCTCCCACGCAACAATAAGTTTAAAAACAATAAGAAAACAGAGGACTTAAAGGCCACCCTTTAAATTGTCGCTCTATGCAAAAGCATGAACCACACATTTATGACCTACTGTTAGACGAACAGCCTGATCTTTTATTTCTCACTGAGACCTGGCTGTCTGAAGCCTCCAACCCTACTATCACCTCGGCCATCCCTACGGGTTATAAAATCCTTAGAGGGACTTCCGAGTGGGAAGGGGGCGGTGTCGCCATAATTTACAATCAAAAACTAGACTGCTCTCCCATCCCAATGGAAAACATCGAGGGCGCAGAGTCCTTAGGCTTCCGCTGTACCTTATCCCCCCCATCATAGCATAGTTGGTTTTCTGATTTTCAGACCTCCCGGTGCAATTGGAAATTTTATTACTACGCTTAATACAGCCACCACCTCCATGGACTTAAAATACAACAAATGCCTTATTCTGGGAGATTTCAATATACATATGGACAATGGAAAAGACCCTCAAACAATTTCCTTGTTGGAGACGCTGCAGGCCTGCAACATGTTTCCATCTATTTCTTTGGCCACCCATGAGAAGGGCCATACCCTAGACCAAATCTTTCACACCTTTGACATATCAGTAAGCCTACCTCTTCCCATTACCTGGTCTGACCACCTCCTATTAAAATTCGTCATTCCCAACTGTGCCACAGCCCCTCGGGCTAACGCAGGGCAGAGGGTCCCTAATTACAGAACGTTCCATAAAATATCCATCCTGATGTTAGCAGACGCCATCGGTCGTTCCTCACCGGAGCTGCCTGGCTGCTCCCGACTCGGACGCCCTCTCAATAGATTCATGGCTCCGAACCAACATTGGTGCAGTGGCACTGATTGTTTCCCGCTCCTCAAAGAGGTCGGCCCCACCAGCTCCATGGTTTAATGATTCCTCAGATCTAGCAAAAGAAATTGTAGAAAAATGGAACGAAAATGGCGTAAATCCTATCTACCTGAGGACAGGAAGGTGTATAAAGACACCTTAAAAGCTCATTACATTCTTGTGAAGGCAGCCAAGAAAAACTTCTTTCAAACCAAGATAGAAAATGCCCAAAATAAGAGTAAGGAAATCTTTAGCATAGTTAAATCCTTTACCGCCCGAAAGCCAGCACAAAGGAAGGGCCATGCACGGAAGAATGGTCTAAGCAAATAGCTCAATTCTTCCACAAAAGATCTCCGTGATCCAACAAGCCTTCACTAACATCTCAGAGGAAGAACTGACCTTCTACCTTAGTTCTAATAGCAAATTTCACCTCTTGAATCCTCCATCTTTACTAACTTTCACTGAGTTTCAGAGCTTGAAGAGTCACTGACCCTGCTCCAAAGCATTAAGTCTGGCTCTCCTACCGACCCATGTCCAGCGAATATCCTGAACCTATTAGCTCCCACCATAAACCCCACGGTAAACCAGCTCTTTAATGCTTCCTCTCCTCAGGCAACATGCCGAAATTATGGAAGAATGCTAAGAATCTTCCACTGATAAAAAAGGCTAACGCCAAACCGATGGAGCCTGCCAACTACAGGCCAATCTCCCTTCTTCCGGCCCTCTCCAAAGTATTAAAGAAGCATGTAAACAAGGCCCTCCAAAAACACATTGAAGATGGGAAGCTCCTTCATGAGTCCCAATCCGGTTTTAGGGCTAACTACAGTACGGAGTCCGCTCTGCTGGAAGTGACTGAATTTCTCAAGGGTAAGCTGGACCAGGGAGGCAAGGCTGTTCTGATACTGCTCGATCTGTCGGCGGCCTTCGATACGGTCCCACATGAGAGGCTCCTGGAGAGACTTGCTAACATTGGCCTGGGGGGACCGCCTTAACATGGATGTCATCCTTCTTGGCAAATAGATCTCAGGACATCTGGCTCCCCCTTTCTCATCCCCAGTTCCGGCCATGAATGTAGGTGTCCTCAGGGCTCCATTCTCATTCCTACCCTTTTTAATATATATCTATCCCCCTTGCATTTCTGGTAGAGGAAGAGGGCGCCTAAAATTGTTTCCTATGCTGATGACACTCAGCTGATTTTTACATGTGAAAAAGGAACCGACTTTGACGGGGCAATGATTGCCTCAAAAGGTTTTTAACTGGCTTAAGATCAATCAGCTGAAGTGCAATCCTGACAAAACTGATGTTGTTTTCTTTGGTAATTCAGAAACGCCTGACTGGAGTGGTCAAAAGATCTGCCGCCCGCCCGCAGAAAAGGAGAAAATCAAAAACTTAGGAATTGTCATAGACAAGACACTCTCCATGCGCATTCAAATCCAAAATCTTTCTGGCGCTTGCTTTGGCATACTCCGGATGCAAAAACAATTCCTGCCACTGTTACCGCTTGGGAGCAGAAAGATCGTGCTGCAGGCTCTGGTGACATCAAAGCTTGACTATGTCAACAGCTTGTACCTCGGTCTTCCCAAATCCCTTATCCAGCGCCTACAAGTGGTACATAACACGGCGGCCAGAGCCATCCTGAGACCTAAACCCAGATCTAGTATGACCCCTATTCTTAAGTCTCTACACTGGCTCCGCATAAAAGAACAGATCGACTTCAAAGTGATGACCATCTTCTTTAAAGCTTTCCACGGCTTAGGAGCCAGCTAACTAAATAAGAGGTTAATCGCTACACAACATCTAGACCCCTAAGATCTTCCAATGCCAACCTGGCTATCGTGCCTAAAATATGCTGTGCCCGCACTGGAGGCAGATCCCTCGACTCTTCAAGGTGCAAAATTGTGGAATAGATTCCTGAGTCTCTGAGACAAATCACAGACCTACTCTCTTTTCAGGAAGAACTTAAAAACCTGGCTTTTTAATAACTGATGGGTCTTTTACGCACGTTTTCCTCCCGCTGTCACGCGCCAGGACACTCTAGTCTGAGTAGCTGCGCGCTTTATTAAATACACTATTTCATTTCATTAGGTCCCTGACAGTGCAAAGGAACACTCGCCCAAATTCTAAGGGCCTTATTTATGAGGCCTTGCTTCATTTTTATGCCCCAGGTGCGTCTACTTTTTGTGACGCACCGGCAGCGTAAAAAATGTGCCATGTTGCGCTTATTTACAAAGTGACGCATCTAGGCAGATGTGTCACTTTGTAAACTCCCAGCACCACATTATACCTGCGCCAGGTATAATGTATGCAGGGTGGGTGTTCCCCCGCAAAAGCTCCCCGTAGAAGTGGCGCATTGAAATCTATGAGGACTCAGTGCGCTACTTCTAGGACGCCATTGCATCAATATCTTACACCTGCCTCACAGCAGGCGTAAGACTGATGCAGGCCCTTTCAAATGGGGCTTGCCCCAAGTGAAAGGACACATTGCTGGAGTTGCGCTCTATTTTCAGACACACCCCAGCAATGCATCACTTTTGCGCCTCACAGATACGTCAGAAATACTGACGTATCTGTAACTCCATGCGACATGACGCGTCATACAGTAAATATGACGCATCCATCATGTCGCAAGGAGGGCGCACTAAGAAGTGACGCATCCCTGTTTTCACACAGCGATGCATCACTTCTCATAAATAAGGCCCTAAATGTGTTTACATCTAATATTCAGGGATGGTTATGTGTGTTTTCAATATTGTAACACAGCAGTAGCTCACCAATATTACTGCAAATAATCTCTGAGACGCCTCCCATTTCTTATATGTTAGGCCTTGTTTTGATCTAAAAGAAACTTTTTTATGTATATTGCATGAAACAAACACAACATTTCTCTGCACAATGGCTGTACTGAACTCTCACACATCAGGTACATAAAAAATAAATTGAAGGAAAACAGTATTTAATACAATCTGTTTAAGAAATAGTCAAGGTCATTAGGGCAAAACTCTGGAGAATGGAGCTGACTCTGTCAGGGGGCCCCCTGAAAGGCTGGGGCCCTGGGCCAGAGCCCACTTTGCCCATGCATTAAAACGTCTCTGTGTCTGCGCCTCTCCTCGCCAACCCTCACCCCAGACAATCCGCATATCACAGTTGTGTAAGGAACAATACAGCAGGGTACTGCCAGGGTGCTGGCCATCATTCACTCCCTGTCTACGTCGATGGGCTCCCCGTAAGGTCTTCCTCCCCATTTTGCAGACTACAATACAATCCCTCCCAGCTGGCTGCTATGGGCTCCTGTCGTAACCCCAGTGTTTCCTCCCGCCGGAGGGCGATGCCTTCTGCCTTAGCCCATGCTAATAGTGAGTACCGCCATGCCTGTGTATGTGGGGGGTCTCTCGCTTTCCAGCGTTTGGTCAGGAGCCGCTTAGCTACCACTAATCCCAAGTCCAGGAACCGAGAGGTAACCTTGTGGCTGGGGTTCGCCTGAAATGATGGAGTAGGCTTACCGTCCATTCAAAGGGCAGGTCGCGGCCCGTGCACTGTTGCAAGAGCCCACGGATTTCGCGCCAATAGGTGAGTATGCTGGGACAGCTCCAGAGCATATGAATCAACCCGGCTCCAGGTTCATCACATCTGGGGCACACTGCGTCAGTACGGTGAAAGTACCTATTTATTAGTTCAGGTGTGAGATACGCTCTGTGTAGAATAAATAGTTGTATTTGTCGAAATCGCATGTTCCTGGGTATGCACACCGGGCTTCTAAGAATCTTTTCCCACTCCCTATCCGCTAGTTGTCGCCCCAAGTCCAGTTCCCATTTTTGGCGGAGTGGATCCAGGTTGACCGCTACATGTGTTCGGAGTGACGACGCGAACCAGCAAACCAGGTGTCTGCCCCTCCCCATAACATGGAGATACTGAATAGTGAGGTGTTGGGTCGGCTCCGTGTGCATGTCTCCCCATCTGTCCGTTAGCGTTGCCAACAGTGAACGATACATTAAAAACTGCCCTGGCGGTAATCCCTCTTCAGCCACCAAGGATTCATACGACATAAGCGCACTGTCCCTGTATAAATCTCCCAGGGTTTGTACCTCCGCTGCCCGCCAGTCCGCGAGGGACACTGCTGATAGTACCCCCGGTCCACTAGGGGAGCCCTCCAATGGTATTGCGGGTGCATAAGGGACGACGTCTCTTGTGAGGTATAGACATCTACGGTAGCACCGGTACGCCACTGCCAGCAGCAGCGGTGCCGGCCACGCAGTCCTAGCAGCTGGGTGGAAGAGGCTGGTTATGTGTGCTAACGAATACGGTGGTAGTGTGGTTGCGGTATCATCCCTGTCTCTATCCGCGAGCCATCTGGCTATCCATTGTATCTGGGCTGCCAGATAATAATGCTCAAAGCAAGGTACCGCTAGCCCCCCCTGGTCAGTTGGCAGGTACAGTTTCGTCAGCGCCACCCTGTGCCGTGCAGCCCCCCATATAAAATCCCGGAGCAGTTTAGTAAACGTGGTGAAGAAGGCGGCCGGAACATAGAGAGGTAAATTCACAAAGTAGTACAGGAGCCTAGGGAGAATCACCATCTTGGTCAGCGCCACTCTACCTGTGACCGTCAATGGGAGCGCACCCCAGAAGCCCATTTGCGACCGAATGGCCGTCACTGTCTTCCCCAGATTGCCATCCATCAGATCTTTGGGTTGGCGATATATCTGAATCCCCAGGTACCGAAAAGTACATTCTTGCCACTGTACCTGTGTATCATTGAGCGTATACCCTGGGTCCTGAAGTCCCTCCCGAAACGCATAGAGACAGGATTTACCCACGTTGACCCGGAGCCCCGAGAGGACAGCGAAATCCTGAAGGATGGTTGCCAGCTGCGGTGGTATATTATGTACGCCTCGCACGTAAACCAGCAGGTCGTCCGCGTACAGGGACACATGGTGCACCGCGTCTCCCAGCGGTATGCCCCCCTGCCACATCTCGCAATCCAGCCGCCAGCGGCTCTATGGCCAGCGCAGATAACAAGGGTGACAAGGGGCACCCCTGTCTGGTGCCCCTGCACACCGGTATGGCGTCAGAGATATACGGTCCCAGTCGCACGCGGACTGTGGGGGCTCTGTAGAGTAGGCCAACCATCTGAAGAAAGTCAGGGCCTAGCTCGTATTTCAGTAGCACTCCCACCAGAAAGCCCCATTCCAGGCAGTCAAATGCCTTCTCTAAGTCTAACATGAGGCACCCCGCCTTAGGCCAGGCGTGTACGCTGTCCGTTGCCACCCTAAAAAATCGTCGCAGGTTCAATGATGTGCTCCGCTTGGGGACAAATCCATTCTGGTCCGTGTTATTAACCCCGGGAACACTAGCACCAATCGGTCCGTCAGGATCTTGGCAAGGAGTTTGCAGTCCACGTTCAATAATGCCAAGGGTCTGTAGGAACCAAGGGACGTGGGATCCTTGCCCGGTTTCAGTAAGGACACCAGGTAGGCTTCTCTCATCGAGGGGGGCAGTGTGTGCTCCGCCAGTGCTGTTGTGTATAGCTTGTGAAGGGGCTGTACTAAGGACTCTCTGTAGGCCTTATAATATTCGGCCGGCAGCCCATCCGGGCCCGGCGTTTTCCCTGATGCCAAAGCCGACTGCATCCCCAATCTCTTCCAATGTAAGAGGGCCATTGAGTGCGGCCTGCTGGGTGGCTGAGGCCGTGGGTAATTGGACCGGATCTAGGAATCTTGCTAGGTCACTGTCAGAGCAGCGTTTCCGGAAGCGGTACAGTTGTGTATAATGATCTGTCATTGCCCTGTGTATTTCGCTTTGTGTGTGCACTAGTGTGCCGTCCGGTATTCGTATGGCGCCAATCGGGGCCCGCTTATCTTCTTGTCCTAGCAGCCAGGCCAGTAGGCGGCCTGCCTGGTCAGCTGAGGCTTGGGTGCGTGCCGTGTGTGCCGCGTAGTTATGACACCGCAGCCGCTCTAAGAGTTCCGCGTGTTGGGCGCGTAATTCGGCCAGTTGGGTCGAGCATCCTCCCGCCTCCTCCCTCCCACCCTCGTGCTGTAACAGTCGGTATTCTAGGCGGGCGAGGGAAAGTGATAGTTGCCTGCGTATATTCCATGTGGCCCCCAGACAGTGTCCCCGAACCGCTACCTTAAGGACATCCCATTCCACTAGGGCGTTACTGGCCGTATCTTCGTTGAGTTCAAGATGTGTGAGAATAGCCGTCCCCAGCAACGCGCGAAACTCCGGGTCTTCCAGTGCGGTCACCTGGAGCCGCCATGTGGGTATGGGTGGGTGGCCTGCCGCCCAGCCCAGTTGTATCCACAATGGATTGTGATCCGAATGTGTCCGCCCCATGTACTCGGACTTCATGACCAGTGGTAGTAGGGATTGGGATGCTACCACCCTATCCAACCTTACATGCAGGCCGTGTACTGCTGAGTAATGAGAGTAAATACGCGCACTAGGATTTAAGACGCGCCAGATGTCTGACATTGCCCAGTGTGAAAGCCAATCCTCCAGCGCTCGCGCGTTTGATGTAGCAGGCGTCTTGTGGAGGGGGGGAAGGATCTATCTAATTGTACGTTGAGTACCAAATTGAAATCCCCACCTAGGAACCAAGGGAGCCCTACATAGGGAGTCAGGGCCATTGACAGTCTTGTCAGGAAGGGTATCTGATCTACATTTGGGGCATATATTGATCCCATCAGTATTGGTTGACCATTAAGCTTCCCACGAACCAAAGTGTACCTCTCCTCCTGGTCTATTACCACCTCTTCACAGATGAACGGGACCCCCGCCCTCACCCAGATCAACGTGCCCCTCGCATGCGCAGAGTACGTGGTGCCATATATCTGCCCTCTCCAGCGCCTACGCAGCTTTTCGAGCTCCGTCTGTGTCATGTGTGTTTCCTGCAAGAGGGCGATGTTGGTCGAGTGTCGCTGAAGGTATGCAAATATGGAATAGCGCCGTGAGGGTGTGTGCATTCCTCGTATGTTCCATGTGATTACATTAACTGTCGTCATCGTTGGAGTGAGTGTATCGCTGCAGCAACAGGCGTATTATAGCTGTCAGTGTGTCCCGGCCAGGGGTGTGCAAGGGTGTGACGGTCCGCTGCAACAAAACCCGTAGGTCAACTTTAAACATCATAACAGGTAGGGCGGACTCCGCGAGGATGTCCGTCCAAACTTTGCAATAGCCTGCAAGTATGAACTAGTTCAGTATACTGCCTGGTGGGGTCGTGTACCTAAGCATCACTCCTCAGTAGCTACCCCCTTGTCGCATGCAGAGAGAGCGCCATCTGAATAATTGTCCAGGGCAGCAAATCGAGCCCATCATAGGCGGGGATCGACCACCACCACGTCTCTGTCATATCATTGTGGGCGAATATGTATCACCGCCAAGTATGTAGTGTATGGCCGTCTGGTTAGTCCCCAGTGCATGTACGTTGTCCACTGCCCCGCCCATGCCCCTCACCAACATTATCGCCCCATAAAGACATTATGACCCATAAACAACCGTGTACTTGCGTGGGCACCCTACGACAAAGTCCAGTGTCTCAGCCTCTCATCAGATGATACCATCAGCAGTCTGTGGGGTCACTGTCGGCATGCAGAGATCTTCCGACATCACCGTAGATGGAGACGATGCGCCACTGGCCGCCGAAGAGTCTCGTCTCCCTGTTCCTCGGCGCTCCCTGCTGTGTGGGGCTCCAAGGGTCGCAACCGCATCCAGGACTCCTTGCCGTTCCATTCTGCTTTTTTCCGGACTCGGGGCTGCCATCCCTGTCCTGGCATAGCGCATCGTTCCGCGCTTGCTCCGTCGTCTCGGTCTTCTGCCTGCGGGTCTGCCCTCATCTTGGCCAGAGGGTCATTTTCCTGTCCAGAGGCCCGTCTCCTCTAGCCAGTCCCACGTCTCTGCCGGGGAGTCAAAGAAGCGGGTCTCTCCTTTTGCAACCACCCGCAGTCGAGCTGGGAACAGGAGGGAGTAGGGCAACTCCAGTTCCCGGAGTTGGCGCTTTACCGCCATGTAGTTACTTCTGCGGCGCTGCACAAGGGCACTGTAGTCAGGGAACATAATCACTTGGCTGCCACTCACTTTGAGGTCGCCCAGTTTCCGGGTTTCGCGTAGCACCGCATCCCTGTCCCGGTAGTTGAGAAGTCTTAAGAGGAACGGGCGGGGCCTGGCGCCCGGCTGTGGTTTCTGTGCCGGTACGCGGTGCGCCCTCTCCACCACGAACTGGGGCGACAGCGTTCCCGGGCATCAGTTCCTTTAGCCAGTGCTCGGTATACTGTTCCGGGTTTCTCCCTTCTTCTCCTCCGGTAGTCCCACTCACGCGTGACATTGTTGCGGCGGAGCGCCCTCCGCGTCTTCGACTCTATCCTCCAAGGCATGCACACGGTCGATCATGTCCTGCAGCGCCGCCGCATGACTTTGGGTGACGGGCTGGAGTTCTTTGAGTGTCTGATCATGAGCGGTCACCTTCTCGGCCAGTTTCCGATGGTCAGCATGTAAAAGTGTGAAGTCCGACGTTACCTTATCGATTCGGGCTTCCAGAGAGGTCCTGGTGTTATCTAGTGCAGTCCCAAGTTTCTCCACCGCGGCTAGCACCGAGTCGAGCTTGGCGGCCACCGCCGCGGATGCCAGCTCCATCTCTCCCTCCTCTCGTATGCGGACAAGGTCCGACCCCCCCGCACGCAGTGGTCCCTGTTGTATTTTCGCCCGCATTCGGCCCATCACAAGCTGTTGCGCTGTCAGCATTCGCCTACGGGGCAGCGGGGTGAGATCTCCTCCATACTAGCGCCACCACTTCACAGGCCCCCAGCAATGCACCTCCTTTTTACTTCTCGCGGGGCAGTGACCTATAACTTCACCAGGCGGTGCAGTATCTCTCCACGTGTGACCGTTACTTCTTGGTTGTTTGGTGTCCGCCTCCTCACCTCCACGGGCCACCTCCACCATGTGGATGTTGTGGTTCCGCACTGCCTCTTTCAAAGCATTCTCTCAGCGGCTTGGGGGCCAGGTCTGTGGCCGTCCCGCAGTGCCAACTCACGGCGAGTTATTAGGCTGGGGGCCCTCCTTAGCAATTCACTGTCCCAGCGCCTTCACTCACTGCTCCCACGGCGATGCCACCACTTCAGTGGGTCGCCACAGCAGCGCTAATCCACTGCATGCTCGTTCCGCACCAGTTACAGGCCACTCCGTTTCACCGCCACGTCCCGGGGCTCCAGTCTGTCTGTCTCCCCTCGCCTCGAGCGCTCATGGCCTCCCCTCCGCCGCCTGTGCTCCGGGGCTGAGGTGTAACAATCCGGTCTAGGGTGTCCAACCGGAAGACTCGCTCCAGAGGGTCAGGGCCTCAGGGAGTCACGCCGGGCATCACACGCTGTCGTTCATCGCCTAATATCACCGCTGGTCTGCGGTGCGGCGTGCCTTTGCAGGACGTGAGCTACATGGAGGCACTGCAGCTTCCCGCCCAGGGCCCCGCACCTTTGCGTTGTCTCGACGAGTCACAGGGCGCCGCAGCTCCCATCCAGGCGGCCTCGCGCACACCGCTGATGCTCCTGTTGTCTGCAGCCCCTCAAACAGTTCGGCTCTTGTGGCCACCGGGGGATCAGTGCCCGCTTTGCTCCCTCGACACTACTCCTGGCGTGCTGGGCCCCGGGACCGTCAGGCGGCAGCCTCAGTCGTCCGCCCCTCCTTCACCTCAGGCAATCGTCTCGTCGCGGCACTCGGCGCTCACTGATTCCAGCAGCAGGGGGGCCCGGCTCGGCCGGGGACCACTCCGTCCGTAGCGGGCTCACCCCGCAGGCCCCACCGGGCGCGCTCCCTCTCTTAAGCGCAGCCGGTCCTTACCTCCGACTTCGCGCAGCGGTCTCTCAGGCAGGCCGCAGCGCTCCCCACAGCGAAGGGCGATCGCGGCCCCCGCAGCAAGGGGCCAGCCAGGCCGGAGAACCACCGCCGCCTCCGTGGACTCGCCTTGTGGGCCTCACCGGGTGCACTTCTCCCTTCAGGGGCAGTCAGGCCTGATCTCCGCCGCCATACAGGTAGGCCGCAGCGCCGCGCTCAACATCGATGGCGCCCCCAGCTTCTGCCTCCGCCTTCCGTTAGTTTCAGCAGCGGCAGCGACCCCTCACTGCCTCGGGCTTGCTCATTGCCAGCAATGATGGCGCTACTAAAGGGGAAATATGCCGGATAACTAGGGGATGCAGTCGGAGCTTTACGAACTCGCGTCCGCCATGATGGCTGGTTAGCCACACCCCCCCCCCCCAGGGGGTCCGCAGTCTTAAAAGCAATGCAAAGTTCCTTGTATAATCTGCAGTTTTTGGACAACACTAAAAGTGTCAAGATAACTCGAGTGATTAATGTACCTGCTGGAAAGAGATGGTAGGTAGCGCAGAGGGTTAATATGCCTGCTCCAAAGAACGTGTACCATGCATTTTTAATGAAACAGTATTTTATGTGCATAGCTTAGTGGCTTACTGCTTTTGTCACAGAGATTCTTTTGTTACTGTGCAGTTCATAAGTTACAATTATAATCTAGCACCGTCAGCTATGAACTGCCATCAAAGAGCTGCATGCAAACTGCATGGTACAAGTTAGTATGCCATCTTTTTTTCCCAGTCTTTCATTATCCTGATGCTGCCAAAAAGGTATGTTTGGGTAGAATTAAATTGTTAAAATTAAAGTCAACGCTAACCACTGTGTTACGTTCTGAAACCAGATTTTGTGCTTCTCCAAATCAAGCACTCTTAAAAAATGCTTACTGTATGGATGACATGTCAATCCTACACCTTGAAGTCCCCTTTCCCTATGTAACATTTTCTATACACTGATTTGCAAACGTATGATTCATTGGGGGAGATTTACTAAGCTTTTGCGCCATGTTTGCGTCACAAATGTGACACAAAACGACGCAAAAGTTTTTTTTTGTCATTTACTTTCCAGCGCTAAACTTGTTCCCATGCAACCACCCAAGGTTTCTCACGCTAAACCCAATTTACTAAAAACAGTAGATTGGTTTTAGTGTGAGAAAACTGAGCCCTTTTCAACTAGGCACAAGGAAGGAGAAATGCTTTCATTTCTCCTTCCTTTTCCGACTTTGCATTCGTGCTGCACTGTGCAGCACGCATATAAAGTGGGAAAAGCTTTTCTCGTGTCTAGCATAGTATTTTGTACAGGAAGGGTACCCTTCCTGTACAAAACCTATGCTGACACTCATGCACACACCTTAGCGCTAAGGTGTGTGCATGGCGCAGGGCTGCTGAAATCAGCGCTGGCGCAAGGGAAAAGGGAGGAGAGAGCCATAGCTTTGAAAATATGGCGCTCCCCTGCTCCCTCCCTGTCGCGCAACAAAGCGCAGCCTCGCGGGGGGCTGCGCTGCATAGCGCGACTTTTTTGTAAATCTGTCCCATTGTTTCTGTATGTGTGTGATGTAAAGTGCTCTGACACCCTACACTAGTATGAGAGATGCTATAAAACAAATAAAATACATGTGACAGAGGTGCTATGGGAAGAAAAGAGGCACTGTTGGAAGATGATAGTGAGGGATTCATGGAAGAGCCCCAAAAGATTGTTGTATTGGTGCATAGTAAGGTCATCATTTACTATGCTTTAAAAGCTAATACAATTCAATATATAATTACAAATGTGTTGTAGAATGCACCATTTTTCCTCAAATTTTCTTGGTGGGAGAGCCCCTCAAAGTCCGCTTTGTAGTGGCCAGGCTCACTCACTGCACTTGGTGTGCACCGTACGGGGACTGCTCTGACAACATTTGCCAGGGCTGCTTTGGGTTCCAGTTCGGCCCCGTCAGGAGCAGGAGCCTCACACTCTAAAATAGAGCCAAATATTGAAAAGTTAGTCGCCGAGATGCAGCACCAACCTTCCCAGTAAAAAATTTAGATTTTTCAAATTTTTTCAATATAAAATACTAAAAGCTTTAGTAATTCGGGTATCTGTTTGGTGTGCACATGTGTTTATTTTTTTCGAATTACTGTTTTAATGTTTGAAATTTAAATCGTACGAATTGCTTGGGGGTCCTCGGCTTCCAGTAGTGACTCAATAGGGGTCCTCAGGAGTCAAACGTTTGGGAACCACTGATCTAGAGCGCTGACTACCTTTACTAGGCATGTGTGTGGTAAAGGCATATGCGTGGTAAAAGCACACGTGGTAAAAGCACACGTGGTAACGCTTGAGGAGTAGCTGAATGCAGGGGTCCACCTGCGTTGTAAATGCTGTTTCTCTAAAAAGAAAACAACAATGGGTCTTGGCTCAAATCAGTAAGGTTGAGCTCTTAGAACAAAACCAAACAACCATGCCAATACTGATAAACAATTAAAGATTATTTTAGAAGGCCCATAGAAATAAATCTATGACAACCTAAATTCTTCGCTGAACTCTTCAATTTATTTTAAAATCCTTTTATCTTTTTTTCTTTTTTAACTAAACAAAGCTTTTTTAGCAATTCAGGATAAAGTTTTATATGAATATACTATACAGAATATATCTACAGACACCATACTCTCACTTCATCATCTATTTCTCACATACAATAACCACCATTCACAACCATTTATAACCCACACTGCATTCCAGCAATACACACCAAACCCTTCCTGGTTCGACAGACTTATTTGAAAT
The DNA here is from genome assembly GCA_963921515.1 of Calotriton arnoldi. Taxonomy (NCBI): domain Eukaryota; kingdom Metazoa; phylum Chordata; class Amphibia; order Caudata; family Salamandridae; genus Calotriton; species Calotriton arnoldi. The sequence continues at coordinate 624,106 of CAWUFW010003818.1, forward strand.
TTTACAACCAGAGGGGACCACCAAACAACGGAAAAAATTATTGTACACCAAACTTTCTAGTGCACTATAGAATAGAATTTACAATAAATTTGCAAACTGGCAAAATATTTAAAGTGCACAAAGGCTAAATTATTACAAAACGTTTGTCTGGTACAACAACGCAAGGTCGACGCGTTTCGAACCCACTTCTTTTAGAGGGTTCTCTTCAGGACCACAACAGCTGAAACAAAAACAGAGACACCATCTCTTACTTACTAATCAGAAAACCAAACTGTGCGTCTAAATTCACACTGTGGCACCCCAGTGTTGCTCTGCTTACCTTAACTTATCGTAGAGGACCCTACTGCTCTCTATGTCTTTAAGGGCAAGTGGTCTGTAAAACATATGCGAAAATAATATAAAATAATGTCCAGAAGAAACAAAGAGAATTAATACTGTCACCAGTCATTACCCGAATAAACTTACAATGATAGAGGTGTCCAAGGTCTTGACTGTCCTGCAAGGACTCTATGTCTTGGCAAGCAAGGGCTAAGAAGAGATAGAACAAAAAGTGTCAAGTCTCGACTGAACTTGTGTTAATCCAGAGACTTCCTTTCTATTTTGAAGGTTCGTACCTTTTAATGTTCCGACGAAGCTGCAGTAACTGTTTTAATGACGGCTGACTCCACCGTAATTCTTTTACTGTTGGAGGTAAAGCAACATATCAGTCCTACGTCAAATTCCACTTCAAAGAAATGTCATCTCTTTTTCATACGGGCATACCTTTCGAATTGTGGGAAGAAGCACCAGTAGTTACTTCATTGGCAGCTGACTCTTCTTTAGTTGTACATATCTGTTTGAGAACAAAATGATGTTAGAATCTATGGTTGCTCCGAAATTACTAATTCGAACCGACAACAGTGACGGAGTGGATCACACCATACTGGTGGTATTTACCTTTTCCAATTACAGTGCTTGTGTGACTAGAAAAATCTGTATACTTCTCTCAACCTGCTGTCTTCGCCGTATCTATTTGAAAACAAAGAACAACGTCTCCATGAGAACGCTGAACCCTCGTGTTGCCAAATAGACAACATTAGTTTACGGACAATATGGTGCGAACTAAATACCATCTTAGTTGACCCATAGGACCCACGGTTGTGTTCCAAACATACCTCGCGGTTTTGCTCTCCTGGCGGAGGTCAGCGCTCCGTCCGTAGTGCGTCTGTCACCCACGGTGGAGAGGATGCACGTAAGCCCACGTTAAAGCTTCCTGCGGTTAGTGCAAAAAAAGTTCTCCGAGAATTCTGGGAGAAATCACAGAGGTCATGGGGCTTGTTGTTGTTTGCCCAGACCACATGTCTGTATTCGAAAGCCTTGAATGGATTTTCTTATAGTATGAGCCAATCTGTTTAATCACTCCAAACCCACTGCAAAAAAGATTTCCCATTTCTAGTTGCCGATGTAGAAAACAAATTCCGAAAGTTCATTCTTCACGTTGCTACCAGCGACGAGAGGCGTTGCCTCGCATTTGCTTGATTTTCGATTCCTACAGCTTATAATTTGTCGAAACCAATCACATGTCCGTCATGGAAAGTTTGAATGGATTAAAACTGGCTATTGAACCTCATTACTCAATGTCAGCTGACGGAGGAATACATTCACACCGAGCGGCATTGCCAGTGTAACCGAGAACACGAATTCGGCTGTTTGCAAATTATAATTTATACAATTCCGCAAGTTCGTTCAGACCGTTCACCGCAGTGTTAAATTTAACAATGAGCATAGCTTCCCGTTGAATTAGTTTCTGATCCAGGTTTCCACCTCTTAAGTCAGTTTCGACTTTAGAGATGACTGTCCATTTGAGATCTCTCTCTGTATGTCCCTTTACCTTCCAGTGATTTACTAGCGGAGCAGTTTCAACATTTTTCTTAATTCTGGATTTATGTTGCGTGATTCTCTGGCCAATTTCTTGATTAGTCTTACCAACATAAAGCTTCGGACACGGACATAATATTCCATAAACGACATACTTAGATTTACAGTTGGTAAATGTTTCATGCTTCCAATGAATGCCATTATGTGTGAACAAAGATCCTTCAATTGTTTGCTCGCAGCAAGAACACGAACCACACTTGTGGTGTCCGCTTACTGGTGCTAAACCCATATAGTCTCTAAGGGTTGGTTTAGGAGGTTTTGGTAACTCTGCGCGGACAACATGATTGGCAATGTTTTTATCCTTCTTAAAGGCGAACAAAGGGGCATTTAGAAGGGTTTCGTCCAGATTTTTCACCAGATGCCTGTTAGACCTGGCACCATTGGCGTGGGTCTCCCTTCCATTTTTCGCTGTTGTCTCCTCTGTTTTACTGGTGTTAGAGGCTCTGGGCGCTGTGCCACTGCCATTCAGTGTCACAGCGCGAATGCTCCCTGTGTAAATATGTCTATGTGAATTGGTATATCCCTGATTGGCTTATTTGGTTTACCTGTTAGTCCCTAGTAGTGTGGCCTATGTGTGCCCAGGGCTGGTAAACCAAATGCTGCTGGTGGGCCTGCAGCACTGATGTGTGCCACCCACAGAAGCAGCTTGTAAAGTGTGTCTCAGACCTGCCACTGCAGTGTCTGTGTGCAGTCCAGAACTGCCATCTTGGCTGTGAAGTGCACTCACTTCCCAGCCCCTGAACCTTCCCTTGGCAGCCTGTAAGTCACCCCTATGGTAGGGTGCATTGTATGTGTAAGGTAGGACATGCCTTGGTGTATGTAGCATGTCCTGGTAGTGAATTACACCCCATTTCGTTTTTCACTACTGTAAGGCTACCTGTTCCTCATAGGCTAGAATGGGCAGTTTGACTATTACATTCTATAGTCCTAACTGACCCCAGGGACATGGTAGAAAAACGAATTTAGTATGCCTGAGCTCAGAATATTAAAATACATCTTTTAGTGAAGTTTATTTTTATATTCTGTGTTTGAAAATACCACTTTTAGAAAGTAGGTATTTTCTTGCCTAAGCCTTCCAGTGTGCTCTGCCGTTATGTGTATTGGCTGTCTGGTTTTAGAGGGGCAGGGCAGGCTGAGTCAGACCTGGGTTGAATAGAGAGATCTGCATTTAGAGTGTGGGGAGGGGTGGCTCCTTGACCTGAATAGGGCTGTGCCTGGCAAGGTGAATGCTGGCTCCACCTCCCACTGTGTGTCTGCTAGCAGACCCCTCTTTCTGAAAGGAAGGATGCAGCCTGGTAAACAAAGTGCTCCAGGCCTGAGCAGAACTGGTTCTGGCTAGGTTCAGTGACTGGTAGCTTCTAAGAACAAAGACTTTTGGGGTATAAATATCTGTGCTCAAACCCCTACATTTTTGTATTGCTTTTGGATCTGGAGAGGAAACTCTGTCCGTGCCACTGGAGGAATCTGCAGGAAGTGACTGTCCCTGTGCTGGTGGGTTGTTTCTTGCACTGGCCTGCAGCAGTGACCACTGGACCTTGAAGAAGAGAAAAAGGAACTTTTGAGAGAACTTTTATTTTTGTTACAGCAATCACCCAAGGGCTAGGAAAAGAGCTAGCCTCCTGCTGGAGTCTCAGGCACATCAGACTCCACCACCAACCTCCTGCTTCCTCCCTGCGAGGATTGCTATCTGCTGATGAGGCTCCTGTGAGTTCCAGGGCCTCTAGTTTGCATCAGAGAAGAAAGTGTTGGAAATCGACGCTAACGCATCTTTGCGAGCCGCTGCAGTCGAGAGCGCTGGGAAAATCATCGCGCTGCTGCCGCCGAGGGCTCGCAACACGAGACCATCGCTGACGCCCCTTTGCGAGCCGCTGCAGCCGGGACGCGCTGGGAAAATCATCGCGCTGCTGTCGCCGCGCACTCGCAACCCCTAAAGAAATCATCGCTTCGAGACATCGCATTGCGGACGCCGTGCGTCCGCCACTTTGATCGCATTGCACCGAATTTCGGCGCTCCCTCGCGGAGCGTCTTGTCTTCGCATCGCAACACGATCGCACAGCGCAACAGGATCGCCGCATCGACTTCTCCCACGCGGCAAGAAAGTCATCGCATCGGCGGTCCAGCGTGCAGAAGTTTGTCGCATCGTCTCCGCACGCATCCCGCAGATCGGCGCATCATCCTCCCTTGCGGCAAGGATTTCATCGCATCGCCGGCCTCGCGTGCCGAGAATCATCGCTACAGCTTATTTGCGACATTTTGTTGGTTTTGCTACTAAACCCAGGTACTTTGTGAAAGAAAGGGTCGCAGAGACCACTGCTTTGAACTTGAACCTTCTTTTTGCAACCTTTGAACTATTTTTGACAGCCCTTCAACAGCTATCCTATTTTTGACAGTATTGTGGTTTTTACAGTTATATGTGATAAATCTGCCTTTATATAAAGATACTTATTTTTTATAATAACTACTTGTGTGGTGTCCCTTTGTAGTGTTCCTCACTGTGTTACTGTGTATGGTCATAAATGCTTCACACCCTGACTCTGAGATAAGCCTACCTGCTCGTGCTACGTTACCACAGGGTTGAGCAGGGGTATTAAAGAGGGTAGCCCTCTCACTCTGACTTAGGAAGAAGGGTCCCTACTTGGACAGTGGCCAGCCATTGCCAACTAGAGACCCCCATTTCTAACATTGGTGGTCAGCGGTGAGGATCTGGACTTGCATTTATGATCGCATACAATAATTATAGTGTACACTACTAGTGAGTGCAGACCATAACGTACCGCATACATTTTTTGAGAGTTTTTTTTGGATCCTATATTGTAATTGATATTGCCGGTGATTTTTCACCCGCACACATTTTTTGAGAGTTTTTGGATCCCATATTGTAATTGATATTGCCGGTGATTTTTCACCCGCTCACATTTTTTGAGAAGTTTTTGGATCCCATATTGTAATTGATATTGCCGGTGATTTTTCACCCGCACACATTTCTGAGAGTTTTTGGATCCTATATTGTGATTGATTTTGCCGGTGATTTTTCACCCGCTTACATTTTTTTGGTAGAAGTTTTCTTCTGTCCTTTATTGATATTGCCAGTTATTTCTACAATGGGCAAGCCCAGATCCAATGCCTCAGAGGATCTCTCCTGGGAAGAAGAGAAAATAGAAACCTACAATGCCAAGCAGCTCAAATATTTTTGCAAGCAATTCACAGTCCCTATCACAGGTCTCACTAGAAGGGAGGAGTATTACAAGGCGCTGAAGGCCTGGCTAGAAGCCAGGGATGCCCCTAAGGATATAGGAGAGCTTGTGGAGGTGGGAGAGAATGCAGGAGAGCAGCAGGGCGATGTAGTAGACTTAGTAGGAGATCAAGCCCTTTCCAACCCGGGCTCTAGGGTTTCCGCTAAGGGTCTGTCCCCAGAAGAGCTGGAGGACAGGGAGAGAGATAGGCGGCATAATATGGAGATGGCTAAGCTTAAAATGGATGGTCACCGGGACCTAGAGAACAAGAAGTTAGAAATTGAGATTATGAGAATGAAGCTTGAGCATGAGAGAGTATTGAGGGAGTTGGAGATTAAAGCTAAGAGTATGGAAATCTCCCCCTCTGGTGGCAGCGTACCTGTAGTGCACCCTGAGAGTAGGGTTTATATACCCAAAGAGGTTATTAAGGATTTCCACAAAAGTGAAGATATTGGGCAATGGTTTGCCGCTTATGAATTAGCCATGGTGTCCCACCGGGTCCCTGAGAAGGATTGGGGAGCGGGGTTGTGGGGACGCTTTGTGAGTGAGGGGAGGGATACCTTGTTGGACCTGCCCCCAGAAAGTAGGATGGTTTATGCCCACATGAAGGAAGCGTTGATGACCCGCTATGGTTTGACCCCTGAGATGTATAGGCAGAGGTTTAGGGTCTGCAAGAAGCTAGAGGGTACCACGTGGGTTGAATATGTGTCTTTTTTTGCAGAGCCATGGAACGCTGGGTAAGAGGTAGCAAAGTAGAAACGTTTGCACAGTTTTATGATTTGATTGCATGGGAGCATTTATCTAGTAATTGTTTTCCTGAGCTACGCCAGCACCTAATTGATTGCAAGCTGACTAACCCTAGAAAGCTTGCTGAGGAGGCGGACCGCTGGGTGAGCACCCGGGTTTGCAAGGGTCCAGTGGGAGACTTCGCCAAAGGTGGGCAGGGTCCCCAGCAGAGGAGTGGGGGGACAAGGGTCAACAGAGGGAGTTCCACCGAGGGCCCCAAAGTAATCCCCCAGGGAACCAAGCAGTGGTGTCCCAGCCCCCCAAGAAAGGAGGACAGGGCCCCCAACAGGTAGGCCTGTTCCCAGGGGGCCCCCACTTGTTACAACTGTGGTCAAGTGGGCCACAGATATTTTGATCCCCAGTGCCCCCAAAGGGGGCCAGTGCACCACCCCATGCACCACCCCGCCAGATTGCTAGTGTAGCCCTGGGAGAGGAGGAGATGGGTGCCCAAGAGGGGTGGGATCCCGTAGAGTTGACCCTTGTCTCATTAGGGGACTTTGAGATGGTCCTCAAGCCTGCACTGCCTGCTAACACTAAAAATACAGGCAGTGGGTGACCATCAATGGCCATAGGGTGGAGGCTCTAAGAGACACAGGGGCCAGTGTAACTGCTGTCAGCTCCCGGTTGGTGTCCAAAGAGCAGGTTGTCCCCCATGCATTCTACCCCGTAGTGTCCGCAGACAACTCAGAGAGCCAATGTGAGGTGGCTCAGGTTCCCTTTGGAGTGGGGGGTCTCAGGAACTCTTCAGGTAGCTGTGAGGCCCGCCATGCCTGTAGACTGTCTGCTGGGCAATGATTTAGAGGACTCCCCGTGGGCTACGGTGGAGAGGAAGGCTCACTTAGAGATGTTGGGTCTGCCTGAGTGGGCGTGTGCTACCACTCGGTCCATGGCAGCCAAGGAGGGTGTTGAGAAGGATCTGGAGCCTGAGAGTATGGCCCAGATCCCTGCCTTAGAGAGAAGGGGCAGGGGCGCGGGAAGCCGGCCCCCTTGGTTCCCACGGCCCAGGAAGGAGCAGACCCTGAAGGGGATGCCCTGGAGCCTACCGGGGAGCAGATCACCGAACTGGGGGACCTGCCTGAGCTGACCCATTGGCAGCAGGAAGGGGGACCCACCAGGGAGGAATTTTGTGAGCAGCAGAGAGTTTGCCCCTCTCTTGAGGGTATGCGGCGACAGGCTGCAGCCCAGGCAGAAGGTGACATGTCTGGTTCACATCTGATTTATTGGGAGAACAGTCTCCTGTATAGCGAGCCTAAGGTTGCTGAGCCAGGGTCAGCCCGTGTGCTGGTGGTACCCGAGTGCTTCAGAACCTTCCTACTGGGGTTGGCTCATGACATTCCATTGGCAGGACATCTGGGGCAGACCAAGACCTTTGAGAGGCTGGCCGCCCACTTTTATTGGCCCCAGATGCACAAGAGTTCAGACACTCATTGCAGGACCTGTGAGACTTGCCAGGCAAGTGGGAAGAGTGGGGGAAGATCAAGGCCCCACTCCAGCCCTTTCCAGTTGTGAATACCCCATTCGAGCGAGTGGGCATTGACATTGTGGGGCCTCTGGACCCCAAGACAGCCATGGGCAACAGGTTCATCCTGGTCTTGGTGGACCATGCCACCCGGTACCCTGAAGCCATCCCGCTCAGGACAGTGACGGCCCCCGTTGTGGGACGTGCACTGATGGGGATTTTCTCCCGTGTGGGATTCCCCAGAGAGGTGGTGTCTGACAGGGGGACCAACTTCATCTCCCAGTACATGAAGTCTCTGTGGAAGGAGTGTGGGGTAACGTATAAGTTCACCACTCCTTACCACCCCCAAGGTAATGGTCTGGTTGAAAGGTTCAACTGGACCTTGAAGGGCATGATCATAGGCCTAGAAGAGCCCCTGAGGCGTAAGTGGGACGTCCTCTTGCCATGCCTGTTGTTTGCCTACCGTGAGGTGCCACAGAAGTCCTTAGGGTTCAGTCCCTTTGAACTCCTCTATGGCCACCCGGTTAGAGGACCTCTGAGTCTGGTCAAGGAAGGCTGGGAGCAATCTCCCAGGAAACCTCCCCAAGATGTATTTAGCTACATGTTGGCCTTCAGGAACCAGACTCGGCGTTTCAGAAAGATTGCTGAGGCAAATCTGGAAGCCAGCCAGGAAGAAATGAAACGTTGGCACGACCAGAATGCCACTCTGGTCGAATTTCAACCTGGTCAGAAGGTTTGGGTACTGGCCCCAGTGGAGCCTTGTGCGCTCCAAGATAAGTGAACCGGTCCATTTGAGGTGGTGGAGCGCAAAAGTCCAGTTACCTACTTGGTGGACTTTCAGTCTCCCAGGAACCCCTTGCGGGTCCTGCATGTGAACCGCCTAAAGCCCCACTTTGAGAGGTCTGAAGTGGGCATGCTTCTTGCCACAGATGATGGGGTTGAGGAGGAGAGTGAGCCTCTCCCTGACCTCCTGTGTGCAGAAGAGAAGGATGGGTCAGTGGAGGGTGTGATCCTCTCCACCACACTGACCCCTGAGCAGCAGAGAGATTGTCACCACCTGTTGGGGCAATTTTCTGATTTGTTCTCCCTGGGACCTGGTGTCACTGATTGGTGCGTCCATGAGGTGGATACCGGGGACAGTTCTCCTGTCAAGCACAAGGCTTACAGGGTGACTGACAGGGTCAGGGCTTGCATTAAGGAGGAGGTCTCCAAAATGTTCGCCCTAGGGGTGGTTGAGTCCTCTAGCAGCCCCTGGTCCAGCCCCGTGGTCTTGGTACCAAAAGCTGTGACGCCTGGTGCCACTCCTGAACTTAGGTTCTGTGTGGACTACTGAGGTCTCAATTCGGTCACCAAGACCGACGCGCACCCCATCCCCAGAGCTGATGAGCTCATAGACCGGTTAGGGGCTGCCCGGTACCTCAGCACGTTTGATCTGACGTCTGGGTACTGGCAGATCACCTTAACTGATGGGGCAAAGGAGAGGTCAGCATTCTCCACACCAGATGGGCACTACCAGTTCCGTGTGATGCCCTTTGGGATGAAGAATGCCCCTGCCAGCCTTCAGAGATTGGTCAACCAGGTGTTGGTTGGGCTGGAGGCTTTCAGTGCCGCCTACCTGGATGACATTGCAGTGTTTAGTTCCTCCTGGGAGGACCACTTGCGCCACCTCTGGGAAGTGTTGATGGCGCTGCGCAGAGCAGGCCTCACAATCAAGGCCAGTAAGTGCCAGATTGGGCAGGGTTCTGTGGTGTACTTGGGACACCAGGTGGGAGCGCCAGGTGGCGCCCTGCAGCCCAAGATTGAAACCATCCTGGCTTGGGAGCCCCCAAGGACCCAGACCCAGGTGAGGGCCTTCTTAGGACTCACAGGTTATTACAGGAGGTTTGTCAAGGGGTATGGCAACATTGTTGCACCCTTGACTGAGCTGACTTCCAAGAAGCGGCCAAAGATTGTGAACTGGACTGACACCTGTCAGAAAGCCTTTGATGCCCTCAAAACTGCTATGTGTACAGCACCCGTACTCCAGGCGCCCAATTTTGCTAAGGAATTTGTTGTCCAGACAGACGCTTCAGAGCATGGGGTGGGGGCCGTTCTGTCACAGATAAATGAGGAGGGACTAGACCAACCTGTAGCCTTCATCAGTAGGAGGTTACTTCCACGGGAACAGAGGTGGAGTGCAATTGAGCGTGAGGCATTTGCTGTGGTCTGGGCACTGAAGAAGCTGAGACCATACCTGTTTGGGACTCACTTCCGGGTTCAGACAGACCACAGGCCCCTCAGATGGTTGATGCAGATGAGGGGTGAGAATCCCAAGTTGTTGAGGTGGTCCATTTCCTACAGGGTATGGACTTCACGGTGGAACACCGCCCTGGTACAGAACACACCAATGCTGATGGTCTGTCCAGATTTTTCCCGCCTTAGCGATGAGAACTTCCAAGGGGATAGGTAGTTCTCCCCACATTTCAGCTGGAGGGGACGTGTGTTAGACCTGGCACCATTGGCATGGGTCTCCCTTCCATTTTTCGCTGTTGTCTCCTCTGTTTTACTGGTGTTAGATGCTCTGGGCGCTGTGCCACTGCCATTCAGTGTCACAGCGCGAATGCTCCCTGTGTAAATATGTCTATGTGAATTGGTATATCCCTGATTGGCTTATTTGGTTTACCTGTTAGTCCCTAGAAGTGTGGCCTATGTGTGCCCAGGGCTGGTAAACCAAATGCTGCTGGTGGGCCTGCAGCACTGATGTGTGCCACCCACAGAAGCAGCTTGTAAAGTGTGTCTCAGACCTGCCACTGCAGTGTCTGTGTGCAGTCCAGAACTGCCATCTTGGCTGTGAAGTGCACTCACTTCCCAGCCCCTGAACCTTCCCTTGGCAGCCTGTAAGTCACCCCTATGGTAGGGTGCATTGTATGTGTAAGGTAGGACATGCCTTGGTGTATGTAGCATGTCCTGGTAGTGAATTACACCCCATTTCCTTTTTCACTACTGTAAGGCTACCTGTTCCTCATAGGCTAGAATGGGCAGTTTGACTATTACATTCTATAGTCCTAACTGACCCCAGGGACATGGTAGAAAAACGAATTTAGTATGCCTGAGCTCAGAATATTAAAATACATCTTTTAGTGAAGTTTATTTTTATATTCTGTGTTTGAAAATACCACTTTTAGAAAGTAGGTATTTTCTTGCCTAAGCCTTCCAGTGTGCTCTGCCGTTATGTGTATTGGCTGTCTGGTTTTAGAGGGGCAGGGCAGGCTGAGTCAGACCTGGGTTGAATAGAGAGATCTGCATTTAGAGTGTGGGGAGGGGTGGCTCCTTGACCTGAATAGGGCTGTGCCTGGCAAGGTGAATGCTGGCTCCACCTCCCACTGTGTGTCTGCTAGCAGACCCCTCTTTCTGAAAGGAAGGATGCAGCCTGGTAAACAAAGTGCTCCAGGCCTGAGCAGAACTGGTTCTGGCTAGGTTCAGTGACTGGTAGCTTCTAAGAACAAAGACTTTTGGGGTATAAATATCTGTGCTCAAACCCCTACATTTTTGTATTGCTTTTGGATCTGGAGAGGAAACTCTGTCCATGCCACTGGAGGAATCTGCAGGAAGTGACTGTCCCTGTGCTGGTGGGTTGTTTCTTGCACTGGCCTGCAGCAGTGACCACTGGACCTTGAAGAAGAGGAAAAGGAACTTTTGAGAGAACTTTTATTTTTGTTACATCAATCACCCAAGGGCTAGGAAAAGAGCTAGCCTCCTGCTGGAGTCTCAGGCACATCAGACTCCACCACCAACCTCCTGCTTCCTCCCTGCGAGGATTGCTATCTGCTGATGAGGCTCCTGTGAGTTCCAGGGCCTCTAGTTTGCATCAGAGAAGAAAGTGTTGGAAATCGACGCTAACGCATCTTTGCGAGCCGCTGCAGTCGAGAGCGCTGGGAAAATCATCGCGCTGCTGCCGCCGAGGGCTCGCAACACGAGACCATCGCTGACGCCCCTTTGCGAGCCGCTGCAGCCGGGACGCGCTGGGTAAATCATCGCGCTGCTGTCGCCGCGCACTCGCAACCCCTAAAGAAATCATTGCTTCGAGACATCGTATTGCGGACGCCGTGCGTCCGCCACTTTGATCGCATCGCACCGAATTTCGTCGCTCCCTCGCGGAGCGTCTTGTCTTCGCATTGCAACACGATCGCACAGCGCAACAGGATCGCCGCATCGACTTCTCCCACGCGGCAAGAAAGTCATCGCATCGGCGGTCCAGCGTGCAGAAGTTTGTCGCATCGTCTCCGCACGCATCCCGCAGATCGGCGCATCATCCTCCCTTGCGGCAAGGATTTCATCGCATCGCCGGCCTCGCGTGCCGAGAATCATCGCTACAGATTATTTGCGACATTTTGTTGGTTTTGCTACTAAACCCAGGTACTTTGTGAAAGAAAGGGTCGCAGAGACCACTGCTTTGAACTTGAACCTTCTTTTTGCAACCTTTGAACTATTTTTGACAGCCCTTCAACAGCTATCCTATTTTTGACAGTATTGTGGTTTTTACAGTTATTGGTCTTGTGTTAAATCTGCCTTTATATAAAGATACTTATTTTTTATAATAACTACTTGTGTGGTGTCCCTTTGTAGTGTTCCTCACTGTGTTACTGTGTATGGTCATAAATGCTTCACACCCTGCCTCTGAGATAAGCCTACCTGCTCGTGCTACGTTACCACAGGGTTGAGCAGGGGTATTAAAGAGGGTAGCCCTCTCACTCTGACTTAGGAAGAAGGGTCCCTACTTGGACAGTGGCCAGCCATTGCCAACTAGAGACCCCCATTTCTAACAATGCCAGTTTTGGTGAATGATTTTTTTCAGTTGGTTAGAATTAGGGCAAAATGTGGTGACACATACCAATCTATCCATAGGTGGTCGTTCCTTCTTTTGTAGAAGTGACTCACGTGGTGTCCACCTATGCCCTCTTCATTGCATTCTTCAAAAGTCTTTTAGGATAACCCCGGTCAAGTAACCTATTTAGCAGATTGTTTGCATGCAAGAAATATTCATCTTTGAAAAAACAATTGCGTCGAATCCTTAAGAATTGTCCGAACGGCAGATTCTGTTTTAGACTTCTGGGATGATTGCTGGTGTAATGGAGGGCCTTATTTCTGTCCGTCGGTTTTTTAAATAAAGTTGTCACCAAACTTCCTTCTGATGGATATACTTCCACATCTAAAAAAGTCATTCGCTGCTTTGACTGATTAAGACTGAATTTAATATCTTCAGTCCTTGCATTGAGCCAATGGTAAAATTCATTCAGTTGTTCATGCGGTCCTGTCCATATCAAGAAGATGTCATCTATATACCACATCCAATTTGAAATGTACTGCTGGAAAGGGTTGTTATTATATATGAATCTTTCTTCATACATAGCCATGAACAATACAGCTAGCTCTGGTGCAAATGGACAGCCCATTGCGACTCCTTTAATTTGAAAAAGAAGTCACTTGCAAAGCTGAAAAATTCTTCTTTAGTGCAAAGCTTGCCAATTGGATAATGAAGTTTGTGGGAACCTCACTGGTTTAGTTCTTTTTCCAAAAATGGGTTAACACCGCTATGCCGTCGTCCTGAGGAATCTGAGTGTACAACGACACAACATCTAAGGTAACCAAGATGTCTTTGTTCTCTTCAAACTTAATAGATGTCAATCTGTTGATGAAGGCTGTTGTGTCCAGAAGATGGGATGGGACATCGTTTAAAAAAGGTTTTAAAAAATAATCAACATATTTTAAAATTGGTTCGATTAGAGAATCACAACCCGAGACTATAGGCCTACCTGGAGGGCTGGTCTCACTTTTATGGACTTTAGGGAGGATGTAGAACACTGGGACTCTCGGATGTTTATTTTGTAGGTATTCATACTCCTTTTGGCCCAGGAATCCTTGGTCGTGTCCTGCTTTTAGAATCTCGAACAACTGGCATTGGAGTTCTGATGTTGGATTTTTTGTGATTCTTTTATAACATTCTGTGTCACCTAGTTGTCTCATGACTTCATCTGTGTAACTAGGGGTATCCCAAACTACAATTGAGCCCCCTTTGTCTGCCTGCTTGATGACTATAGATGCATCATTTTTCAAACAGAGGATAGCTTCTTTTGTTCTTTCAAGTATTGTATTTCACATACTTTTTATTTTTCTCCATATTGGAAATAGCAGAGAGCAGCGTTCTTTCAAAGGTAAGAACTTCTTAGAATTTTGCTAGATGGAGGGCAAAACGAAGATTTTTTCCGGAGTCCTGTTACCTCTGAAGAATTTGGAAGCGGAAGTTCTGTGAAAAAGTTTTTAAGCGAATTTTACGGCAGAACTCTATTGCCTCTGTTTTCATTTTGATAAAGTCCGTAGATCTTGAAGGGACAAAAGTTAATCCTCTCTCCAAAATAGTTGTTTCAGCTTTAGTTAACACACGTTCCGATAGATTAAAAATGGGAGACGGTCTTAGTTCTTGTAATATTGTCTCCGTGTGGTCATTTCCCATGGTTGGTTGTTGAACCGATTGCGTCCTCTTTGTTTCTGTTGGCCTCTTCCTAAAAAAGGAAGAGGGGGTTGCTGTTGGGGATTATTGCCTCATCGGTTTATATTAGGGCGGCTTTCGTTACTGTCTGCTTCCCCTCCAGAAGATGATGATGTGTCCGAGAACGTGAGAAACTTATTCCTAGATCTTCCCTGATACTCGGGAAGAAACCTACGGGATTCCACTCGCGTGTAAAAGTCTGGTTGTAAGAAAGGATAGATGTTATCTAGGAAAAGTTCTTTTATCTTTTTCAAACTTATTCCCTTTCTGATTTATCGTGAAGTCCTTGAACTCTAAAATTTCTTTCTCAACTTTATCCAATAGTGCTTTTGAGTCAGTAATTAATTGGTTGTTTTTAATCTCTGTCTCTAAAAGCGCTATTTCTTCCAATTGCTGTTGTGAAATCCTATGAGCTGTCTCAACAGTGAGAACCATCAGGTCTCTACTGCATTTTGTTTCTATGCAGCTATAGCCTTTTTTGTACACGGGATCGTCAATGAAGATGACGGGAATATTCCGAACTTGAAGGCCTCCAGGGATTGTTCCTGCCTTAAGGTGTTCTAATAAGAAGTGGCCATGCAGGTCAGTTCTGATTTGTTTCTTCCTCAATCGAACTAGTTTGTCAGATTCGTTTTGGGTTTTTGCTGATAAGCTTAAGGAAGCTGATGCAAACACGGGGGAGCACTGATTAATCTTTGTATGTGATCTTCACTGTAAGCAAAAGTGTCTCTCTCAGTCATAGTCACAGACTTTGTCAAATCAAAAAAATTAAATAATAAGAAAATAAATTGCAAAACCAAAGTAGTGGCACAAAAACCAACAACAAACGACGGTTCAAAAGTGATCCCGTCTTCAACTCTCTTTATCAAATTCAATGTCAACCTTTGATTGACACACACAAAGACCTCGCGAGTGAGCACCCGCAATAATAGCAAGAAAACAACAATGGGTCTTGGCTCAAATCAGTAAGGCTGAGCCCTTAGAACAAAACCAAACAACCATGCCAATACTGATAAACAATTAAAGATTATTTTAGAAGGCCCATAGAAATAAATCTATGACAACCTAAATTCTTCGTTGAACTCTTCAATTTATTTTAAAATCCTTTTATCTTTTTTTCTTTTTTAACTAAACAAAGCTTTTTTAGCAATTCAGGATAAAGTTTTATATGAATATACTATACAGAATATATCTACAGACACCATACTCTCACTTCATCATCTATTTCTCACATACAATAACCACCATTCACAACCATTTATAACTCACACTGCATTCCAGCCATACACACCAAACCCTTCTTGGTTCGACAGACTTATTTGAAATTTTACAACCAGAGGGGACCACCAAACAACTGAAAAAATTATTGTACACCAAACTTTCTATGCACTATAGAACAGAATTTACAATAAATTTGCAAAGTGGCAAAATATTTAAAGTGCACAAAGGCTAAATTATTACAAAACGTTTGTCTGGTACAACAACGCAAGGTCGACGCGTTTCGAACCCACTTCTTTTGGAGGGTTCTCTTCAGGACCACAACAGTTGAAACAAAAACAGAGACACCATCTCTTACTTACTAATCAGAAAACCAAACTGTGCTTCTAAATTCACACTGTGGCACCCCAGTGTTGCTCTGCTTACCTTAACTTATCGTAGAGGACCCTACTGCTCTCTATGTCTTTAAGGGCAAGTAGTCTGTAAAACATATGCGAAAATAATATAAAATAATGTCCAGAAGAAACAAAGAGAATTAATACTGTCACCAGTCATTACCCGAATAAACTTACAATGATAGAGGTGTCCAAGGTCTTGACTGTCCTGCAAGGACTCTATGTCTTGGCAAGCAAGGGCTAAGGAGAGATAGAACAAAAAGTGTCAAGTCTTGACTGAACTTGTGTTAATCCAGAGACTTCCTTTCTATTTTGAAGGTTCGTACCTTTTAATGTTCCGACGAAGCTGCAGTAACTGTTTTAATGACGGCTGACTCCACCGTAATTCTTTTTACTGTTGGAGGTAAAGCAACATATCAGTCCTACGTCAAATTCCACTTCAAAGAAATGTCATCTCTTTTTCATACGGGCATACCTTTCGAATAGTGGGAAGAAGCACCAGTAGTTACTTCATTGGCGGCTGACTCTTCTTTAGTTGTACATATCTGTTTGAGAACAAAATGATGTTAGAATCTATGGTGGCTCCGAAATTACTAATTCGAACCGACAACAGTGACGGAGTGGATCACACCATACTGGTGGTATTTACCTTTTCCAATTACAGTGCTTGTTTGACTAGAAAAATCTGTATACTTTTCTCAACCGGCTGTCTTTGCCGTATCTATTTGAAAACAAAGAACAACGGCTCCATGAGAACGCTGAACCCTCGTGTTGCCAAATAGACAACATTAGTTTACGGACAATATGGTGCGAACTAAATACCATCTTAGTTGACCCATAGGACCCACGGTTGTGTTCCAAACATACCTCGCGGGTTTACTCTCCTGGCGGAGGTCAGCGCTCCGTCCGTAGTGCGTCTGTCACCCACGGTGGAAAGGATGCACGTAAGCCCACGTTAAAGCTTCCTGCGGTTAGTGCAAAAAAAGTTCTCCGAGAATTCTGGGAGAAATCACAGAGGTCATGGGGCTTGTTGTTGTTTGCCCAGACCACATGTCTGTATTCGAAAGCCTGGAAAGGATTTTCTTATAGTATGAGCCAATCTGTTTAATTACTCCAAACCCACTGCAAAACAGATTTCCCATTTCTAGTTGCCGATGTAGAAAACAAATTCCGAAAGTTCATTCTTCACGTTGCTACCAGCAACGAGAGGCGACGCCTCGCATTTGCTTGATTTTCGATTCCTACAGCTTATAATTTGTCGAAACCAATCACATGTCCGTCATGGAAAGTTTGAATGGATTAAAACGGGCTATTGAGACCTCATTACTCAATGTCAGCTGACGGAGGAATACATTCACACCGAGCGGCATTGCCAGTGTAACCAAGAACACGAATTCGGCTGTTTGCAAATTATAATTTATACAATTCCGCAAGTTCGTTCAGACCGTTCAACGCAGTGTTAAATTTAACAAGGAGCATAGCTTCCCGTTGAATTAGTTTCTGATCCAGGTTTCCACCTCTTAAGTCAGTTTCGACTTTAGAGATGACTGTCCATTTGAGATCTCTCTCTGTATGTCCCTTTACCTTCCAGTGATTTACTTAGTGGAGCAGTTTCAACATTTTTCTTAATTCTGGATTTATGTTGCGTGATTCTCTGGTGGATTTCTGGATTAGTCTTACCAACATAAAGCTTCGGACACGGACATAATATTCCATAAACGACATACTTAGATTTACAGTTGGTAAATGTTTCATGCTTCCAATGAATGCCATCATGTGTGAACAAAGATCCTTCAATTGTTTGCTCGCAGCAAGAACACGAACCACACTTGTGGTGTCCGCTTACTGGTGCTAAACCCATATAGTCTCTAAGGGTTGGTTTAGGAGGTTTTGGTAACTCTGCGCGGACAACATGATTGGCAATGCTTTTATCCTTCTTAAAGGCGAACAAAGGGGCATTTAGAAGGGTTTCGTCCAGATTTTTCACCAGATACCAGTTTTGGTGAATGATTTTTTCAGTTGGTTAGAATTAGGGCAAAATGTGGTGACACATACCAATCTATCCATAGGTGGTCGTTCCTTCTTTTGTAGAAGTGACTCACGTGGTGTCCACCATGCCCTCTTCATTGCATTCTTCAAAAGTCTTTTAGGATAACCCCGGTCAAGTAACCTATTTAGCAGATTGTTTGCATGCAAGAAATACTCATCTTTGAAAAAACAATTGCGTCAAATCCTTAAGAATTGTCCGAACGGCAGATTTTGTTTTAGACTTCTGGGATGATTGCTGGTGTAATGGAGGACCTTATTTCTGTCCGTCGGTTTTTTAAATAAAGTTGTCACCAAACTTCCTTCTGATGGATATACTTCCACATCTAAAAAAGTCATTCGCTGCTTTGACTGATTAAGACTGAATTTAATATCTTCAGTCCTTGCATTGAGCCAATGGTAAAATTCATTCAGTTGTTCATGCGGTCGTGTCCATATCAAGAAGATGTCATCTATATACCGCATCCAATTTGAAATGTACTGCTGGAAAGGGTTGTTATTATATAAGAATCTTTCTTCATACATAGCCATGAACAATACAGCTAGCTCTGGTGCAAATGGACAGCCCATTGCGACTCCTTTAATTTGAAAAAGAAGTCACTTGCAAAGCTGAAAAATTCTTCTTTAGTGCAAAGCTTGCCAATTGGATAATGAAGTTTGTGGGAACCCTCACTGGTTTAGTTCTTTTTCCAAAAATGGGTTAACACCGCTATGCCGTCGTCCTGAGGAATCTGAGTGTACAACGACACAACATCTAAGGTAACGAAGATGTCTTTGTTCTCTTCAAACTTAATAGATGTCAATCTGTTGATGAAGGCTGTTGTGTCCTGAAGATGGGATGGAACATCGTTTAAAAAAGGTTTTAAAAAATAATCAACATATTTTGAAATTGGTTCGATTAGAGAATCACAACCCGAGACTATGGGCCTACCTGGCGGGCTGGTCTCACTTTTATGGACTTTAGGGAGGATGTAGAACACTGGGACTCTCGGATGTTTATTTTGTAGGTATTCATACTCCTTTTGCGGCGGAGGAGCGCTGACCTCCGCCAGGAGAGCAAAACCGCGAGGTATGTTTGGAACACAACCGTGGGTCCTATGGGTCAACTAAGATGGTATTTAGTTTGCACCATATTGTCCGTAAACTAATGTTGTCTATTTGGCAACACGAGGGTTCAGCGTTCTCATGGAGACGTTGTTCTTTGTTTTCAAATAGATACGGCAAAGACAGCCGGTTGAGAAAAGTATACGGATTTTTCTAGTCAAACAAGCACTGTAATTGGAAAAGGTAAATACCACCAGTATGGTGTGATCCACTCCGTCACTGTTGTCGGTTCGAATTAGTAATTTCGGAGCCACCATAGATTCTAACATCATTTTGTTCTCAAACAGATATGTACAACTAAAGAAGAGTCAGCCGCCAATGAAGTAACTACTGGTGCTTCTTCCCACTATTCGAAAGGTATGCCCGTATGAAAAGAGATGACATTTCTTTGAAGTGGAATTTGACGTAGGACTGATATGTTGCTTTACCTCCAACAGTAAAAAGAATTACGGTGGAGTCAGCCGTCATTAAAACAGTTACTGCAGCTTCGTCGGAACATTAAAAGGTACGAACCTTCAAAATAGAAAGGAAGTCTCTGGATTAACACAAGTTCAGTCGAGACTTGACACTTTTTGTTCTATCTCTCCTTAGCCCTTGCTTGCCAAGACATAGAGTCCTTGCAGGACAGTCAAGACCTTGGACATCTCTATCATTGTAAGTTTATTCGGGTAATGACCGGTGACAGTATTAATTCTCTTTGTTTCTTCTGGACATCATTTTATATTATTTTCGCATATGTTTTACAGACCACTTGCCCTTAAAGACATAGAGAGCAGTAGGGTCCTCTACGATAAGTTAAGGTAAGCAGAGCAACACTGGGGTGCCACAGTGTGAATTTAGAAGCACAGTTTGGTTTTCTGATTAGTAAGTAAGAGATGGTGTCTCTGTTTTTGTTTCAGCTGTTGTGGTCCTGAAGAGAACCCTCCAAAAGAAGTGGGTTCGAAACGCGTCTACCTTGCGTTTTTGTACCAGACAAACGTTTTGTAATAATTTAGCCTTTGTGCACTTTAAATATTTTGCCACTTTGCAAATTTATTGTAAATTCTGTTCTATAGTGCACTAGAAAGTTTGGTGTACAATAATTTTTTCCGTTGTTTGGTGGTCCCCTCTGGTTGTAAAATTTCAAATAAGTCTGTCGAACCAGGAAGGGTTTGGTGTGTATGGCTCGAATGCAGTGTGGGTTATAAATGGTTGTGAATGGTGGTTATTGTATGTGAGAAATAGATGATGAAGTGAGAGTATGGTGTCTGTAGATATATTCTGTATAGTATATTCATATAAAACTTTATCCTGAATTGCTAAAAAAGCTTTGTTTAGTTATAAAAGAAAAAAAGATAAAAGTATTTTAAAATAAATTGAAGAGTTCAACGAAGAATTTAGGTTGTCATAGATTTATTTCTATGGGCCTTCTAAAATAATCTTTAATTGTTATCAGTATTGGCATGGTTGTTTGGTTTTGTTTCTCTAAAAAAGCATGTGAAGCATTTTCTATTCAAAAGGCAGAGCAAAATGCATACACCAGGGGCGGAAGAAGAGGGCAAAGATCTAGATGTCTAGAAGCTGGGCAATACCTGATGGTTGTTAGTGGGCTGTGGCACGAGCTCTCTTCCAAGAGGTGCTGAGGCCTGGTATGCGTATCCATCATACAAGACGAGAGAGAATTATACGAAAGACAAAAGTGAGGGAGTGTGGGAGGAGCGGGAGTGAAGGCAGGGGAAGTAGGTTGCGCAGTGGAAGCAGGAAAGGTTTGGAACAGATCGAGTAATTTGGAGATGGGGCATTAAGAAGTCGATTAAAAGTGGTGGTGAAAATTTGACTCAGATGAAGGGAAAGAGTAATCATCGCACCTTTTCAGCTTTGCCTTCTTTTCGTCACCTCATCACTTTGATTTGAGTTACTATTTATAAAGCGCAACATTTGCGTGGAGGCGTCTTGGCGCTGCTCATGACAGGTAACTGGAACCGAGAATTAAACTTTCCACCCTCCGTGCTTCATCCTCATACACACATCTGGCATCACTCTCTGCTCTCTCATTTCCTGTTTTCTTTCCCCCATTTTCTCACATCTCCCCTGCCCTCGCTCCCTACTGTCTTACTCTCCACTGGCTCTCCATCTTTTCCCTCACACTCTACCTTCCCTCCACCTTCACTCACACCTTACCTGACCTCGCTCCCTTCCGCTTCGCATGCTCTCTGCAGCCCTCCTGTCTTACCCTTTATGCCCTTTCTCTTCTGTCACTACACACCTGACTGCCTTTAACCCTCCCTCTGTACCTACGCTGCTAACCTCATCTTTTCCATGATATTTGACTTTAACAATGTCCCAGTTATGTGCAGGGTCACTGAAAATATGCAGCAGGGGAGCACCAAATTATGCTGCAGGGTTGACTAAAATATGTGGCAAGAAAAGCCAAATTATGCAGCATAACGAAGCACATTTTGTGGTAGCATTACTTCATTATTTTGTCATTTTTACACAATGTAACACTGCCTGGGAAATATTTCACCTTGTTTCTACCAATTTAACTCTCAAATACAGCAATAAGTCATTGAAAGATGACCAGCCAAGTTTTTCAAAGGGATTTCCACTACACGCGTCACTACGCTTTAGTAACTTTAGATCCATTTGAGCTAGAATCAATTTTTAATGTTAAAACCTGAAGATTATGCAGCAGATATTTGCGTGGTAAACATGGGTAAATCCATAATTATGAGAAAAAAACACTGCAGTCGCATAATCACATAATTCCAGTGGCCCTGGTTATGTGCGAGTATCACATTCAATCCTGTTCTTGGCATTATGGGACTTGTATTCCTGTGCTTGTAATGAGGGAGCAAAGCAAAGTCCTAGTACGGGAAGTATAACTCAATGACTGAATAACATACTTAAGCCTGAAAAGTGGCAACTTCAGACTTCTGCTTATCACCCACTCCTGATCTGTTCTCACCTCACTCAAACAAGCTGTTTTTCCTCCCTCCTCTTGCACACATATATCTGTTCTTCATCTATCCTCTTCCAAGTCATGTGTCGATCTTCTCTCATACGATCTCTACTTTTCTTGCAGACACCATGTCTACCTTCCCACTACAGTGCTTAATTTGAGAGGGTGGTTTCCGGTGCTCGGCACTGGCACTTAACTGTCAACACTGAGGCTTGTGACAGTCTGCCACAAGGTGGCACTATCTGAGATAACCACAACAACAGTTAATTATTAATTCAATATATATTAATAATTACTATTACCTGCTGCCCAAGCCCTTCTTATAGCTCTGGGAGCCTGGAATAGTCCGAATTGTCACACTTGCAGGAGCATGATGGTTAGTAGTTGTGTTGTTACTGTCCTTGGCAGCATAGCAGGGGCAATGTGTGATCAAGTTGCAGTGGTGTCTTGACGAGAGCCTGGCACTTATTTTTATACAAATTAAGCACTGCCACTACTGCAAGTCTTCTCTCAACTTCCTTCATGCAGAGAAAGTTGTTTATCTTTCAAGCACTTATGAAAAGAGAAAGGCAAGTCTAACCTGGACCTGATGCCTCCTTCCCTCACGCTGGACTCACGTTTCCCAGGAAGGAGATGGCATGGGCTGCTATCATTTCCCTATAGTCCTCTGTGTCCCACCCTCACTGTCCCCTCCCCTGAGCTACCTGTCAGACCACCCCCAACACCCAAAGAGCATGAGGGTGCACACAACTCAGTGTGAAGAACAGGGGGCACTTCATATGCTCATAGTTGGGATTCATCCCGTCTGGGAAACTTGCTGAGGAGGGGGAAGCACATAGGACTTTAGGAGTAAAATAATTTTTATTGGGTTTTTGGCAAAAAAATTATAATATTTGACACAACTACTCGCCTACATCTTAAGGCCAGCGAGGGGTTGTAAAGGAATAATAGCAGAGGGGGAGAATAGAAGGAGAAGGGTGAAGGGGAGGAAAAGGGGGAGATACCTTCTCAACAATGAAGGAGAGGGAAAAAGGAGGGAAGGGTAATAGATGCCTCTTCTGAAAAGTAACTCACAATTCAATATGTGGGTAAACACTGCAGTTACCCAGTGTTTAACTGCATTGTAGCACCAGCATTCAGTCTCTGGGAGACCGAAAGTGGTTTTCAGTCATGGGAAATCTAGGAGGCCCTGGAGATCGTATAGGTCCCCAATTCTTTTACATCCCATTTCTTGCCAGAGGGAGTAGGGCCATTCATTGAGAGCCGGAAGAAAATCTTGGTTCCTTATGATGGGTGTAAGCAGGGAGATGGGGGTAGAGAGCTGCTTAGAGAAGCTCACTTTATCCCATGCCCCAACCGTGGCTCTGATCACTGGAGAAATATACACCCCAGGTAGGCGGTGTTTCTTACTAAGCCAGGGGAGTTTTCAGACATGAATGTCGGCAATGGCCTGGTCAATGAAGCACCAGTGCTTTTCTGTGCTCTGCTGTTGCCATTCTACTACATATCGCAGTTGTGCCATGTTATAATAGTGGGTTAAATGTGGGATGCCCAACCCTCCCATTGCCATCTGGAGATAAGCCTTCTTCCTAGCCACTCATGAGCGCTTCCATTTCAGAATGAATGTTTCGATCTGGAGCTGAATATGTTCAAGGTTGTGTAATCACCAAAAATATGTCATCTGCGTTTAGTGCCACATTATGCACTTGACCGCTCATGGTAATGCCCGCTATATGTGGGTGTTGCCGAATCCGCTCTGCTAGGTGTTCCATATACAAGACGAACAGGAGCGGATATAATGGGCAACCCTGACGCGTCCCACAGGAGATATGAAAGGGGCGGGATTGCAGCTCGTTGACCTGAACAGTCGCCGTGGGACCGGAGTGGTCATAAGAGCTTCAACTGCGGAGGCGAGGGCCCAAGTCCACTTTCTCCAAGACAAGACGTAAGAAGGGCCAGTGTACCTGATCAAACGTTTTCTCAGCGTCGGTCAATCTTAAGGGCCGGGACCGGGGATCTGCTAGATTTATCAATGAAATGGAGGATATGCTTAGTGTTGTCACTGCAACCATGCCCAGGAATGAAGCTCGCTTGGTCCGGGTCTATCAACCTAGGCATATAAGGTCCCAGGCGGGTTACTAAGATACTAGTAAAAATGTTGGTGTCAATATTTAAGAGTGATATAGGTCGATGGGAAACGCGCTGGGCAGGGTCCTTCCCTGACTTGGGTATTACCGATATGGTGCCTGCTTCATAGTATCAGTGAGGGCTGCCTGTGCACTAAAGGAATTATATAGTCTAGTCAAGACAAAAGCCAATTGGAGTGCAAACGTTTTGTAAAAGTTCGCAGTGAACCCGTCCTGACCCGGTGCTTTATCCACCTTTAATTTCCCTCTCGCCTTCATGACCTCTTTTACCGTGATATCTTTAACAAAGAGCTGGGCATCCCTCACTGGTAAGTGGGCTAAAGGGGCCTGCGTGCCATTCAAAGCAGCGTCCCCAGGGTCTAGCTGGTCTGCCGCATATAGAGCAGTATAGAAAGGCTCAAATTCTGCCGCTATATTAGCGTCCCTTCGGGTGATATTACCCTATGGCTCTACAAGCTCTGACACTCGCTGAAGCTGGGTCTGGGCAGGGAGACGGTGGGTCAGAAGACGGCCTCCCTTGTTGCCCTCTACATAATATTTTTGGGGGTGCGAAGTAGCGCATGTTCTGCTGCATCCATATCTAGTGCCCTAAGCTGTTTCCAAGCTAGGGTAAGCTGCCTCCGGATCCTATGTGAGCCTGCCTGTCTATGCAACTCGTCCAAGGCCCTCACTTGAACCTCTAGAGTGAAGCATTTCTCATGTCTATCCTTACTCAATTTTGCAGCTACAACTATGAACGTCTCCCTAATTACCACTTTAAGGGCATCCCACAGTAACGCTACAGGAGTGTGAGGGTTACCGTTAATAGAGAGATACGTCTCGATGGCTTCTTGGATTTCTTTAACTGTGGGTTCATCGGCCAGAAGCTTAGGATTTAGCCACCATGTACCTGATTGTGGGCAATGGGCGGGTAAGCGGAAATTAATAGAAATTGGGGTGTGGTCTGACAAGGCTGCCACCCCAATGTCTGCGTGTTGTACTGTTGACACTAGAGCGCTGGAAACTAGGAAATAATCTATCCTAGTGTATGTCTGGTGGGCAGTTGAGGAGAAGGAATAGGCCTTCACAGCAGGGTTCTGGGCTCTCCAAATATCCACCATGCTTGCCTTTAGCAGGCCACTGCAAGCCTGAAACAGTAAAGGAGCCCGTCTGGCCCATATGCTGAACTGAACGGTCCAGAAGGGCGTTCTGTATCATGTTAAAGTCCCCCCCTAACCAAAATGTTGGCATCTGGGGAGGTGAGAACCTTCCCAATCACTTGCTGGATGAAAGCTTCCTGATGGCCGTTGCGTGCATACAGGAAGGCCACTGTAAAGTTGTGTTGGTGGAGGGAAATCCGCAGGGTCAGCAACCGGCCAGTGATTTCAGAATGTACCTGGAAAACTTGACCTTGAAAATGCGTGGCCAGAAGGATAGCCACCCTCACTTTCTTCCCAGGGTCAGAAGAAAAGAACTGTCTGTCGTACCATTTAGACTTCATTCTGCCCCAATCATGCCGTAGCAAATGGGTTTCTTGCAGGAGGCAGATATCACTCCAGGAGTCTTTCAACAGTGCCAAGAGGGCCAGTCTCTTTGCTGGGGCATTAAGACCTCTGGCGTTAATGCTCATCACCTTCCTCATGGTCCCTTAGGAGGAGGGTGGTCGGAGAGGCCCCAGGCAAGATGTGTCCCATTAGGTCTCTCCCAGGACTCAATAGGCTCCATTTGGCGATAGTAAGTACAGGGTGTGAGCAATCTGGAGGCATCTTGGAGGTTGGGGAACAAATAAACTTGGGAGGTGAACCTAGTAACCTGTGTAAACCAGTATGTGGTACTGTGAGAGTCTATGTCTCAGACGATAGTCCGTTTCGAGAGCAAGGAGCTCCGCCGTATCCATGGGTTAGCAAATGAGGAACTTTGGTATTAAGGGGCATATAATCAATCGGCTGTTCAGGCTGGATACATCTGCAGAGCGGGCCAGCGACTCAGTAGAGCAAGTGCTCCGGTGTGGGCCGCCGGGTCTCCCCTCACTCTGTGGCGGAGCCAAGGACCTCTCCCTCTGATTGAGATGTTGTATGAGGGCCGAGCGCTCCCTGAGGCTTTCAGCCACTGATGGCTTGCTATGCTTCTGCCGGGTACGACGGCGAGGCCTTCCCTTAGCTTGAGGTGGCAGGGAGTGAGATCGCTGACTTGGCGTCGGTATAGAGTCCGTCTCCTCCTGTTCCAGCCCCAGTATCGATGCGGCCTCTCTTAAGGTGCGGACTGCATGTGTTTCTCCGGCCCACACAAAGAAAAGGCAGAATGAGTGGACCCACCTGTAATGAATCCCCTTCTCCCAAAGCAAAGTGGTTGCCGGTTTCAGGGCCCTGCGTGGTTGGGGCATGATGAGCGATTAATCTTGGTAGATCCATAGTTGTATGCCCTCGAAGGTAACAGTGCGCTGATCTCTCACTGTGGCCATTATCATTTCCGTTTGGTAGTAATTATGGAAGCAGGTATGGATGTCTTCTGGAGTTCCAGGTATCCGGGAGGGGCAGTCAGCTCGTTGAGTGCGGTACAAAAAGAGGTCTTTATCCGCCAATTCTGGAAGTATGTGACGAAATAAGCGAATGACATATTCCTCCAGCCGGCGACATCTGCCTGCGATGGGACCCCTTTTATATGAATGTTGGATCTTTGGGACCTGTTTTCCAAATCTTCTAGGTAGTAGTTAAGATCCATATTTTGATCCTGGACCTCAAGTATTTGGCAGAAGCAGGCCTCTAACTCTTCTTCTGTGGCATCATTTCCCTTTTCCAACGTGCCAATTCATTGGCAGAGTTCCCTCACTTCTCGGCAGACTTCTTTAATATCCCCAGCCACTTCCTGTTTCAGAGTCACTATATCGTCATGTAGCGTTTGGAAATGGGTTTCTATAAAGCCTTGGGTCACGGGGGACTCTTCCTACATAGATTTCTCCTGGATATCTTTGTGGGCTGGTCATGGGTGGGACACCGATCCCCCGGCGCCATCTCCCTACTTTGCTCTCTATAGCGGTTCAAGGTCTGCCAGGTGCCCCAGGCCGGCAAGGCGGCCGCGTCACATCCCTTCGCTCAGAAGGCATCACAGCATTCGGGAGTCCGCAGGGATCGCCAGGTAGGTCTGCGCCAGCCGAGGAGCGACTGTCTCCTCCCCCAGGGCAGGTCCTCTGGGTAATCTCTTTCAGCAGATAGCCCTAGTCCGTCAGTCGCCTCAGATAAGCGGGGCTGGCGATGCAGACCCGCGGTCACGCCTCACTCCGCATGTACACCCCGCAACTTCCGTAGGCCCACAGAGAAGCGAAGGACCACCAGGGCCGAGCTTGACATCCACTACTGCGCTGGCATTCTCATCGGCCGGTGGTCTAGGTCCAAGAACTCGGGATTTTTGTGAACACCGAGCTAGTAGAGCGGCTTGCTGGTTCTCCCGGTTCCGATCTCTCCATACAGCTTCAATTGGACTGCGAGAAAGCCCCCGATCTGGTCAGGGCCCAAATTACACGGCGGAGCTTCGTGAATCTGCTCCTACACGGCGCCATCTTGGACACGCATCCCACATAGGAGTTTAACTTGCACAGTGCGTCCAGGTTGGTGATCACAATTACCATATCTGCGTGAAATATAAATGCCCAGAAAACAACAAAAGCACAGATGCAGATACCCAGAGCCTGCCTCATAGGCCAAGGACCAGGAATGTAATACTTGTAGTGGTATGTCCAAAGGAAGCCGTTATATCCACAGATGTAGCCCCATATACCCACTTCAAATTCAAATGCAGGGGTGCAGTCGTCTAACATTTGGACAGGAGCCTTTTAAGTGCCATTCTCTTCCAAGAGAAATCCAAAATAGACCCCGCTGATTGCATAAACACACACTTACATGTCACCCAGATTCATAATATCACTAAACCTGATTCTCCGTTAACACATACCAGACACACAAGATCTGAGCAAAGATCCTGGCGCCAAAAGTATGTGCCAAAAGTGAACCAAATTATTCGTCACGAGTGACAAAATGGTGTAGCAAGAAAAGGCAATTATGCCACATAATGTGACACTATTTGGTGCTGTATTTTTTCGCTATTGTGATACTTTACAACACATTAATACTTTCTGGGCAAAAGGTTTACCTATTAATACTAGTTTAGCACCTGAATACACAACAGTAAGCAACTAAAATGTGACCAGGTAACCTTTGCCAACGGCTGCCATGGCAGGGGACCACGTGTGGCACTTTTTAAAATAAGTTTAGATCTGTTCGACCAAGAAACAAAAATTTAGCTAATTATGCAGCAGAAGGTGGATTCTGTGACTCGTGCAGTAAATCCAGTGCTGAAAAACAGCGGCTGCAGAACTGCATAATTGCAGTGGCTATGCCGTGCAGCCTCAAATACGCAGTACGGACCTGTATGCCCATGTACACCATCAAAAGGACTGTAAAGGCCCATGCACCCAGATGCAGCCCATGCCCAGTACAGATGAGTCTTCGTGTGGCTTGGGGTAGCCTTGTATGTCTAATTAGAGCTGTAGGTGTCTAGACTTCGCCACAAAGCCACATAAGCGCAGACAAAGCCATCAAGAGCACAGCGAGGAGGGAAGTCCTCGCTCTGTCAGCCTTTTCGAGTAGGACCTCTGGGAGACACAAAAGTCAGATCTTGACAGAAAGACTCACCTTGCACTTCAAAGGAGCACACTGTCTCCGCCTCTTCACATCCTTCATCTATTCCAACCGAAGTGCTCAGGAAGGAACAATTAGGCAGCTACTGCCTAAGGTCACAGCTGTATTTCTTTGGGGAAACCTGTCTCCATCCTACCACACCTTAATATCTGGTGCTTCAAAACAGCTACGGTAATGTCAGCAATACACTTTGCTGATCAGGGAGATGCCTCCATTTTGTGCCATTCTCTTCCAAGAGAAATCCAAAATGGATCCAGCTGATCTCATAACCACACACTTGCATGTCACCCAGATTCATAATATCACTAAACCTGATTCTCTGTGAACACTTACCAGACACTCGAGAAGTGAGCAAAGGCCCTGATCATGCATGTGAGCGAAAACATGGAGAGCGAGGCTTCTGCTCACTCCAAATCTTGCTTCTTGGTCACTCCAAATCACAGAACCCACTCTGGGGCTTCAGTACCTTTACACATACAAGGCCTCAGTGTGTGCTCATGATTGTGGGGCTAAAAACCAAGAATTCTGTAGATCTTGCAATTGGGTTATTTGGAGCAAGGGGGCATGCATGCAAAAACATGCACAGGGCATGTCCCAAAAGTCACCAAGTGTGTGTGGTGTCCCCCACAATCCTAGAAAGAACACCACATAATGAAGCAATATCCTAGATACAAAACTATGAAAGCAGGGTGTAGGGCCACTTTGCTGAACACACTACACTGCTACAGGTAAGCTGCACCATCACAGAAAAGTGCTATGAAAACTGATTCAGACGACGATGCTGGCTTTGACGAACTTTCGAGGCGTACACAACAAAATATAGCACAGTGGATACCTGTGTTTGAAAAGCCAACCAGTGCGGTCTCCATCTCAGAATCTGAAATAATGGGTCCGAGGAATGGAAATAACAATGGATTGGTGATAAACACTGCATGGAAAAAATGTAGGCCTAAAATATTTAAAAATGTAATAATTAAATGGTAGGAGCAGGATGTTGGATAACAAAACAAAGGTGGGCCTGCACTGCCTCTCTTCATGTGGCACTAATACTAAAGAAGGTATGTTGATTTCATCTGCAAAGCTGTGTCCAAGGTTTTTTTTCATTTCGGGAAATGTGAAAAGAAAGTGGCCTTGCAGGACACATTGTGGCACCTAAATAGTAAACCATGTGCGGTGCACATGTAGCAAGTGGGGAAAAATGTAACAAAGCAAAGTACGGACAGACGACAGAGGTGCTGCTATTTTGCATGCAACAATTATATTGACACAGACAAAGTAGAATCGGGTGTGTCACAAAGAAATTATTTGAAAATAAAAAAGCTAATGGGTTTGGCTACTAATTTATTTTGTTTTTAGCAATAGTTCACATATTTTTGATAGAGTTTTAACATTATTGTTTTTTTGCGTATAAATTGGAGTGTGCTGCTATAGGTACTGAGAAAAAAGAAAGTAGATATTTCTGAATATCAAAAACTGTGTTGGAAAAGAAAGAGTGGTTGTTTACAGTGGAATTCCACAATAGGTCAAATGTGTATGCATTATGCATATGTTAGTAAATATGTTTATGCATATGTTGGAAAAATAGTATTTTTTATAATTTAAAAGTGGTATACATTTATCATGTATGAAGCAGTACTCTATAGATGTTTTGTTATCATCATGAATACAATATTGTACTTACAATCACAATTTCAGTAAGATAATTGTTCATTAAATTTAAATGTATATTGACAAAGCATCCATTACAGCAGTTATGTACTAGTGCTAGTAGTATTTTTGTGAGTCATTAACCAAGTAGCCTAAATGATGTAAGACACCACAACATGATAAATGGAGGATTAGTCAGTCCTGTAGTCGAGGGTCATAGAATCCTTTACTCTAGATTAGTGGCACCAACCTTTTTAGGTCTCACCTAGGTAACGCTTGCCTGTCTCTTCGAGACATGCTGTATTCAGGATATGTGCATTCAACACGCCCAGGGCTTCTGGGTGGTTAGTTGGCCTGCCTTTCTAAATTCCTTTACTCTGGTTGGTCAACATACTGTCCATCTGTCCCACTTTTGTGTGCTTGGTTGCCTCGCAGTGGACATCTCCAATTGTTTTTTTGGGTTGACCATCTCTGGCCATCTTTTGCCTCCTCGCTCGCACCCCCTCCTTCCCGTCATTGCTGCTGTCCTTTCTGCGCTGCTGCTGATGTAATGTATTATATTTTGGTAACTTTACTTACCAAAACACAATGTATTTATTGTTCACTCCGGCATGTCCCAACCCCCTGCACGACACTACAGTGACTTTTCTGGCAATGGCATTGAATTTCAATAACTTTACCGACTGTAACGCAGTGGGGTAGCTAGACTAGTTGACGCCTGTGGCGGTCCCTGTGGGGCCCGCCACACGGCCATATGTAAGAGCGTGGGGGCTGGTGAAACCTGCAGCAGGCTTGTGTAAGTGGGGGCTGGTGATGCCGCAGGTAAGAGCGGTGGGAAGGAGGCCGCCACCCCCAAAACTTGTGCCACCCGGGGTGAACCGCCCCTTCCATCCCCTTGCTACGCCACTGCCGTAATGCATTGTATTTATTGTTTGCTCTGGCATGCCTCATACCCCTGCACGACACTGCATTGACTTTTGTGGCCATGGCGGCATGCCATACTTTAGCTTTTAACATCTAAAGCTAAAGCGCGGCGTGCCGCCATTGCTACAAAAGTCCATAACTAAACAAATAAAGGCGTGTGGACGCCGCATTTCTTTTCCATTTCTTTACTTTTATAGTAATGGCGGCACGCCGCACGTTAGCTCTAAACATCTGAAGCTAAAGCGCTGCGTGCAGCGATTGCTACAATAGTAAATAAACAGAAGAAAAAAAAGGCAGCCACACAACTTTTTTTTTTTATTTATTGACTTTTAAAGCATTGGCGGCACTCCACGCTTTAGCTTTAAACATCCAAAGCTAAAGCACGGCGTACTGCCATTGCTACAAAATTGAATAAATAACTAAAAGGCAGGCTGATGCCGAATTTCTTTCCCATTTGCAAAGCCAATAGCTCAACATTTTTTTCTAATGCTACATGATCTGAAGCAAAAAAGCATGAAGTGCAGCAAGACTTCTTTACCACCAACCCTTAAAATAAACAATTGCAAAAGCCATTTTAATTTGTTGAACTCTTGCCTTTAGCTGTGTATGAATGCACTTCCAAGCTGCCTTGCCGAAATGTATCATGCTTAGTTTGCCATGCGGCTGGTGTCGCTTCATTCAGACACAGCTCACACCCACCATGTACTTTTATTGATAAATACCTCTCTAACAGAGGCCAACACTTGATGCTTTGTGGCATATTTTCTTGTTTGGTGATGAAGCCCTTCTCCTTGACCTCATACTATGTGTTTGGATATAATGGATCTACCAATGAAGGTCTACCCTATATCCTCACAACCTATCTCACTTAAGATTATCTTCACAATATTTGACCAACAACACTTTCTCTAATTACATAGGGATAATATATCCCCAAAAATCTTTAAGGTGAATTTCAGTTTGCAATCTATTTCAATATAATACAGGTCATAGGACAATTATGTCAGCAATAGAATGAATGGCCAATACAAGGTTCAGAGCAGCTAAAGGCGTGCCTTGACCTTAAACTAGTAATGAAGTCAGAAAATAATTTTCTACTTTCTGTACATCTTCGATGTTGATGCATTCCCAGAATTTGGACCATAAATTGATGCCACAACTGCCTTCCCATAATAAACCTGAATAATGGCACTCAAAATTATGCAACCTGTTCTGCTCTTACAGCTGAGGATAGCTTAGGTCAGCTGTTTTAGAGCAGAATCTGATTTTTTTTCAATTGAAGAGCTCATGATAGTCTCTTGTCAAATCGCATCCACAAGCCTTCCACTCACTCATTCTTGCCATGTATCATTGAAAGAAAATGCTCTTCTAAGTTAGATCCCCAAATTTAAAATCATACATTTTGTTTTCAGACCATTAAATGCCAGCTTCTTCTATGTGCGATAATCTATGTTCGATCAACGATAGTAAAAATATATAATCTCTGTAAAGTAATAGCAATTATTTTCACCACTAGGTTTTAGGACGTCCAGATTTAAATCTTCCAAATAGCTACCTCATCATTTAAAACAAACTAAATACCAGTGGTGGTTTGTTAAAAATTCTTGAGTACACTCATTTAACTTTTCATACCAAACTCTGGCAGCAAATAGGTTATGCAACCCTTCTGCAGGTCATTACAGCCAGTTTGGTAACCCCTGACGACTCAAAGCAGACCAGAGTGTTTCCAGTTTTGTAAGTGAAACTCTGACTTCACATCTTTAAAAGTGTAGTATTATGCTACATTTTTGATTTGAGTATCGTTGCTACTTTTCAAGTACACTGTTATAGCCTGGTCTGATGTACACATGCCCTTCCTAAATCCTGTCTGATTATTGTTTAAGATGTAATTAATGCCCAACCATTCCTTAATGTGAATTAGCTATCGCTTACCATACATTGAATTAGCCCCATCTGATAAAGACATGTGCCTGTAACTAGCAGGACCGGGATGGAGCACGGGTCGAATATAGTCCCAGATTAGTGCAGCTGAAGTTTTACCTTCTCAAGTTTTGTGCCAAGAGTCCTGTTCGTGTTGGAGAGGGTTGCGGGGAGCAAGGAGAATGTCATGGCAGTGGTTGGCATATCGCAAAGAGCAGGCCAGGTGTCGCAGACTGGGGCTTTGCGTTGGCAGTCCTCCGAGGGCAATCGACGCTTGCTGCGTGAAGAGACGGCTGGCAACCACTCGGGCTGAATTTCTCTGTGAGCGGCATGGTGTTGGTGCAAACGGGTCCGTTCGCAGTCAAGAAGAGACTGAAAGATTGATTTTAAGACCTGTGAGCCACACTATGGGTCCAGGACCTGAGAGGCACCACTTGAGGTTCAGGAACTTGCAGCAGCTGGGACCAAGAGCTGGTTAGGAGCCTCTTGTGTCCCTGAGGCTCAGATCAGGAGGCCTGCAGACTAGCCCTTTGAGTCACTCTGGGGTTCTGGGTTCAAGATGAAGTTGTAGGTCCTGTTCTTCTACTCCAGGCAAGAGGGCAGCAGGTCAGCACAGCAGGGCAGCAGTTGTTTTAGAGTAGCAGTCCAGTAGAGTGGTGGTCCTTGTGGTAGCACAGCTGTCCTTCTTCCTGACAGAGTATCCACAGGTCACAAGTGTACTGAAGAGTTGGTGTCTGACGTCCTTCTTTTATACACAGTTGTACCTTTGAAGTGGGGAGAAGCTTCTAGAGGCATGCCTTTGAAGTGCACAGATGTCCTGCCTTTCTAGCCCTGGCTCCAGGTTAACTACAGAGGGTATGCAGGACTTTGTGTGGAGGCAAGACACCGTCTATTAAAATGTAAGTAGGGCTGTGCCCAGCTCCTCCCACCCATCCAGCTAATGATGGCCCATTCAGTGACACCTAAGTTTCCCATTGTGTGTGGCTGTCTAGGAGGAATACATAAAGCCTAACTGTCAGGTACACCTAGTCATGTGACCAGAGACAGGCTGCAGGCACCTATTGGCTCAGGCAAGAAAATGCCCACTTTCTAAAAGTGGCATTTTCAGAATTGCAATTTAAAATCTGACTTCAACATAAGTTAGGATTTTAAATTTTGATTCCAGAGACACCAAACATGAACTGGTTATCTCTTCCCGTTTGGAAATTACACTTAAAAAATGTAATAAGGTAACTCCAATGTTATCCTACGGGAGAGATAGGCCTTGCAGTAGTGAGAAACGAACTTAAGAGTTTTTCACTACTAGGACATGTTAAACTTAAAAGTACACGTCCTACTTTTTAAACACGTTGCACCATGCACTCTGGGCTGTTCAGAACATACCTTAGAGGTGACATATGTATTAAAAAGGAAGGATTGGGCCTGGCAAAAAGGTTTATTTTGTCAGGTCAACATGGCAGTTTAAAAATGCATTAACTCATGCTGCAATGGCAGGCCTGAGACATGCTTAATGGGCAACTTAAGTGGGTGGCACAACCAGTGCTGCAGACCCACTAGTATCATTTAATTTAAAGGCACCCAGCACAGGTAGTGCCAATGTATTAGGGACTTACAAGTAAATTAAATATGCCAATTGTGTAAAAGCCAATCTAACATATTTTAAGGAGAGAGCACAAGCACTTTAGCACTGGTTAAAAATGATAAAGTGCACAGAGTCCCAAGGCCAATGAAAACAAATTCAGCAGAAAGTGGAGAAGTGAAGGCAAAATGTTTGGGGATGACCCTACAGAAAGGGCCAAGTCCAGCATTATTACATTTAACTCAATTTCCAAGCCCCACCTACAGTATATTTGTTTGATATCGAGATAACTAGTAAAAGTGAGCAGTGTAAGAATAGATGCCACCCAATCAAAGAGATGGTAAAGAGGCTAAGCTCTGGAGATGGGGGGATAATATGGACAAACTAGGACAAGGAAATCCATTAAATAAGAAGCAAGCAAATTAGAGTGACTATAAAGCAGAACAATGGTAAGCAATGGACAGGCTTTGCACAATTTGCAGCAGCCTATCTTAGACTGTAGCTAATATGATTATTCAATAAAATAATGACTTACATATCCACAGTGCTTTCAGTTGGAGGCTAAGAAATTGTAATACAATAAATACACATCAGTATTCCTCACTGCTTCAAGCAGGATACAGTTCTATGACTGGTTACCCCGACTAACATCAGCAGTAGTCTGTTAGAACTGGGGGTCTCTAGTTGGCAGAGGTAGGTACCTTTGTCCAAATAGGGACCCTTGCTTCTAGTCAGGGTAAGGGGGATACACACTTTAGATAACCCCTGCTCACCCCCTTGGTAGCTTGGCACGAGCAGACAGGCTTATCCCAAAGGCAATGTGTAAAGTATTTGTACCAACACTCACAGTAACATAGTGAAAACACCACAAATGGACTCCACACCAGTTTAGAAAAATAATATATCTTTACTAAACTTAAACAAGACCAAAACGACAAAAATCCAACATACAAAACTCAGTAGAATGTCTTTAAAAAGGGTTGTTGCAAAAATAAACTTGTAGATCTCAAATGCGACACTTTCAGTCTCAAAGTACCTGGGATGCGTAACGCAAAACAAGCAAAAGGGGCGCAGTGAAGGCGATGCGTCGGTTCTTCCTGCGCTCCGGTTCCGGTGCGACAAAATGGCGCCTTGATGCGTTGCGCTGATCCGGTGCGATGCGATGAAATGGCGTCTTTGTTGCGATGCGACACTGTAGATGCGATGCGTGCACGTCCGACAGCCGTGCGGCGAACTCGGTGATCTTTGGAGCCGCGACAGGCCCTGCGACACGCTTCTCCGGTGTTGCGACGACACCCTCGGTGACAGCGACACGCTTCTCCGGTGATGCGGCGGCGATGCGGCGGTGCGCTTCCTCAGCGATGCGAATGCCCTGCGACACGCTTCTCCGGTGATGCGACGACATCCTCGGTGACACGCTTCTCCGGTGTTGCGGCGGCGAGCAGCGGCGACACGCTTCTCAATGATGCGTCAGCGGCTGCTGCGGCGGCGTCACGCTTCTCTCGTTGAGTCGCGCTTTCAGCTCCCAACAGCAAGAGAGGCCTCACACACAGTTACAGGCCCTCCTGGCAGACTGGAACTCCCAGCAAGGAAGTTCAGGGAGGCTGGGGGTGAAGTCCTTTTGTGCCTGGGACTTCAGAAACAGGAGGCCAGCTCTTCCCAGGCCCTTGGAGACTCTTCTTCAGATGGACACAGCACTCAGCAAAGTCCTTTTTCAAGCAGGGGACACAGCACACAGCAAAGTCCCTTTAGATCTCTCCTCAGTGGAAACAGCAAACTGCAGGCCAACCCCAGACACACAGCAAGGGCAGTACTTCTCCTCAGTCTCTTCAGCTGATCTTCTTTGGCAGGGATTCTTCTTGATTCCAAAAGTAGTCTAAAGTTCAGGGGTTTCAGCTCTAGTATTTATACCCTAAAAGTCTTTGTTCTCTATGTGTGAGGGGTCCTGGACCCAGTCCAAACCAGTTCAGGGTGCATTCTGCCAGGGCACCTCTCCTTCCTTTGTGAGTGTGGGCCAGGGTCATCAGACACACCGCAGGAGGTGGAGCCAGCATTGTGGAAGGCAGGCACAGCCCTATTGAGACCCAGGTGCCACTCCTCCCACACTCTACATGTAGATAGGTCTATTCAGCCTAGTGCTGACTCACCCAGCCTCCTGCAGCCACCCCCAGCCCCTGTCACTCACAAACCAGACAGTCAATTCACAAACAGGCAGAGGCACACAGAAAGGTTGAAAAAGAAAATAGCCACTTTCTAAAAGTGCTATTTCCAAACTTAGAATTTAAAAACCATCTTCACTAAAAGATGTGTAATTAAATTCTGAGTTCAGGGGTACCAGATTCCAACTTTCTATCTTGCTGCTATGGGAAGATATGCAGGTAACCATGTTACACAGCATTCCCCATGTTAACCTATGGGCAAGATAGCGTTTCAATAGTGAAAAACGAAATTGGCAGTATTTCACTATCAGGACATGTTACCCACACTAGTACATGTCCTACCTTTCACATACACTGCACCCTGCCCAGGGGGTACCTTGGGCCTACCATAGGGGTGTCCAATGTGTAAGAAAAGGGAAGGGTTAGGCCTGGCAAGTGTGTACACTGGCCAGGACAACATGGCAGTTCACAAACTGCGCACAGGCACTGCAGTGGCAGGCCTGAGACACCATCTTAGGGCTACTCCTGTGGGTGGCACAATCAGTGCTGCAGGCCCACTAGTAGCATTTGAATCACCAGCCCTGGCACACTCAGTGCACTTTACTAGGGACTTATTGGTAAAGCAAATATACCAATCATGGATAGCCAATCACAATAACAATTTAACCAGGGAGCACTTGCACTTTGGCACTGATCAGCAGTGGCAAAGTGCCCAAAGCATCTAAACCAGCAAAAACGAATTCCAGCACAGTGTCAAAAATACAGGAGGTAGAGGCAAAAAGTCAGGGGAAACCACGCCAAGGATGCCAGGTCTAACATAGTCGAATTAACCAATTGAACTAATACAAAATTATAGAGTAATTGTTTCCCGACGATTTCTCTAACCTGCAATTATTTTTATGTAAGTTATGTGTGTTATATTTTATACATATTTACATGAAGATGCCTTTCCTTGTGGGTTGGAGGGGCCAGATCCGGACACGCTTCAAAAGTGACAGCAACCTTCCACAGTGTGGGACGCTCGTAAGCAGGTTTCCCTGCCCGCATTGTTTGCAGCATTTAAAGGCCCTGGCTGGGGTGGGGCTTCATCCCCCAGCCTTCTCCTGTGTGTAGGAGGGGCCAAATCGCAACAAGCTTCAAAAGCACCAGCAACTTCCTGCAGTGCAGGATGCTCATAATCAGGTTTTCCTGCCCGCATCCTTTGCAGTATTTAATGGCCCTGGCTGGGGTGGAACTTCATCCCAAGCCTTCCCCTGTGTGTAGGAGGGGCCAGATGCGGCGCACTTCAAAAGCGCTAGCAACCTCCCACAGCGCGGGATGCTCATAAGCAGGTCTCCTTTACTTGCCCGTCTTGACTCAGTAGAGTCCCAACTAGCGGTCATAAAAAGCTCACTCTTGGGTACAGCTTTGCAGTTACCCCAAGCATCGTAGCCTCCATTCAATTGTAAACTGAGGGTAATTTCGTGAGGCACATTCAGCAGCCTAGAGGGACACATGCAACAGAAAATCCTACTGGTAGCAATCCTTCTATCTTTTTGGATACATCTCATTTTGCCTACCCTCAGCCAGCTCCAGATTGTACTCCATACACAATTATTCTTAAGGACGTTAATGTGCTGTCACCACACAGTAGAGAAGACTACACATCCCAAAGAAAGAAATCTATTTTCTGGCTGAAGACCAACACTGGCGGGTTGCAGGATTAAGAGCAGGAAGTTGTATTTTTTAAGAAGGACAGCATGGCTAGGGAGCCATTGTAAGGACACCCCTAAGGATTGTATTATAGTCAACTTTAAGGACCCCCCAAACTGTTGAGCTGTTGCTTAACCGCCTTACCAGAATGCCATCACTTAAGACCAAAATTAAGGCACTTCCATTAGGGTACTTTTACAGGCCCTTTAGGCTCCCCAGGGTAGGGAAACCTGTTGCACCCCCACTTACCAACTCAGGTCAGCTTCTCTTCAATATTCCTGCCGCAAACACCTATGAAGTACTGTCATCTTTGGATGGCCAAGATTAATGGTTCCTGAATACTACAGACCCCCCCCCCCCGGGAGGCCAGTGCACAATGAAATCCAACAGGATGCTTCTTACCTTGAATTAAGTGCATCTCCAAGGTTGCTTACTGGAATGGCAACAAATATAGCAACCCATGCCTCTAATGAAATCCCTCTAGTAGATCACACACATACAATCACTAGGAACCCATCCGTGAAGCAAACTGGTACTCTTTCCCATGAGCTCCTAAGTATACTTTCGTGTAACATTGCAGGACTAAATACCAAATTGATGGACCCTGCTTGGTTGGAGAATATTGATCTATTTCATATGTGCATGTTCCAGGAAACATGGCTAATGCACCCTCCGTCTAAGTCTGGTTATAAAACCTTCTATGTTG
Source organism: Calotriton arnoldi (assembly GCA_963921515.1). Taxonomy (NCBI): domain Eukaryota; kingdom Metazoa; phylum Chordata; class Amphibia; order Caudata; family Salamandridae; genus Calotriton; species Calotriton arnoldi. Next base: position 663,178 of record CAWUFW010003818.1, read on the forward strand.
ACGATATTCCTTCTACATGGGGCAGGGCTTTTGAGCGTCTCGAGATTTGGATTAAAATAGCATTACATCTGCACATTGAGTCCATGAGTATTGACTCACCTGATTTCCTGGGGCTAAAAATCTCTTTACCGAAAGGGCCTATTCTGTACCTTTTCAATGTTTATCTCAGGCCACGGAGTAGGAATATTGAATTACCTAAGCTACCTACTCTGGACCAGCCTATAAATTCTATTAATCCAATGGACATGATCGTTATTGGGGGCGATTTCAATATCACGTATGAGCCAATCTATGGCTATGACTGATAACTGAGGAGGAGGATGAGACCTGGGGTATTCTGTTGCCTATAACTGACTGTTATGTCCCATGTACAGTGGCAGCCTCTCAGATGGCCTTGTTCGCAGTATCAAATGGTCTGTGAGCCTATAATGGCAGATCTGATTCAGACAAGCAAGGGATGTTTACCTTCAAGAGGGGCCTATCCCTTTCAAATATTGCTTATTTCCTGATCAGGGTCTCTACGTGGGGGAAAAAGTTTGATCTTAAGATAGATGACAAGGAAAATAGCGACCATTGCCCCTTGACTTTAACACTGAGGGGAGTCCTGAGTGGAGAAGCAAGTGAGCTTGAAAGCCCAACGATAGTACCAACAATGGGCAACAATAGCAGTTCAATTAAATGGCCATCGATATTGGGAAACGTAGAGATCTTAAAAGCCATTTATAACACATACTCCACGGCTTTTGCTACATACACTCACCTCCCTGATACCGATATCCCCATAGCTGATGCACATAACAACTTGGCTGGCATCCTAAAAAAGCTCATAATCAAAGTGCCAGCAAGGGATTCAATTGTACCCTGGTCGAAAAGCAAACAGAGTAACCCTTGGTTTATGAAGAAATGTAGCAAAGCAAAAAAGGCCCTCGTAAAAGCACTAAAGTCCAAACATCCGCTAGAAGTTCGGGTAGCCAGATCCCAGTACAAGAATGCTCTGTTAGTAGCTCAGCATAATTGGGATGATACAAACTTGAGTGATCAAGTTGAGATAGCAAAATTAAGTGACAATGGAACCTTTTGGAAATCATAGCCCACTTGAGCAAGGACTCTGAATTATGGGTTGAATGTTATCTGAACCCGAATGATTGGATGGAATATTTTGCTAAATTATATTCAAACTGTGTGGATGATGATTATCTACCTGCCCTAGTACCTCCCAATCATGAAAGCCTTCTCCTAGTAGAGAGTACATCGCCAGAACCTTATTTCTTGTTTATGGAGACTAAACTGGCCATAGAGGCCATTAAACTAGGCAATACAAAAGGGGATGATGGACGGAACGTTTGAGCCAATCAAACACTCACCCCCAGTCAACTGATCTGGGTTTAATCCATCATCATTCTTTAGCTCACTCCACCACCCCAGTTCAGACATGGCCATATGCAAATCAGTCTGACCCTGTGCCTCATGGGAACAGTCCAGCCCGAACTGCCAAGCCATGTCTTCCCTGGACCGGAAACAAGCATCCTAGGACCGGTTTCTGGCATTCCAGCCGTCATCAGCCAGGCTTGCTTGAATCCAGTGGCAAAGTGAGCAAGGGACCCACGTCTGGGCATACCCCCGCCAACTTAGGGCGAACAAAGCGATACAAAAGGGGATGATGGACGGAACGTTTGAGCCAATCAAACACTCACCCCCAGTCAACTGATCTGGGTTTAATCCATCATCATTCTTTAGCTCACTCCACCACCCCAGTTCAGACATGGCCATATGCAAATCAGTCTGACCCTGTGCCTCATGGGAACAGTCCAGCCCGAACTGCCAAGCCATGTCTTCCCTGGACCGGAAACAAGCATCCTAGGACCGGTTTCTGGCATTCCAGCCGTCATCAGCCAGGCTTGCTTGAATCCAGTGGCAAAGTGAGCAAGGGACCCACGTCTGGGCATACCCCCGCCAACTTAGGGCGAACAAAGCGATACAAAAGGGGATGATGGACGGAACGTTTGAGCCAATCAAACACTCACCCCCAGTCAACTGATCTGGGTTTAATCCATCATCATTCTTTAGCTCACTCCACCACCCCAGTTCAGACATGGCCATATGCAAATCAGTCTGACCCTGTGCCTCATGGGAACAGTCCAGTCCGAACTGCCAAGCCATGTCTTCCCTGGACCGGAAACAAGCATCCTAGGACCGGTTTCTGGCATTCCAGCCGTCATCAGCCAGGCTTGCTTGAATCCAGTGGCAAAGTGAGCAAGGGACCCACGTCTGGGCATACCCCCGCCAACTTAGGGCGAACAAAGCGATACAAAAGGGGATGATGGACGGAACGTTTGAGCCAATCAAACACTCACCCCCAGTCAACTGATCTGGGTTTAATCCATCATCATTCTTTAGCTCACTCCACCACCCCAGTTCAGACATGGCCATATGCAAATCAGTCTGACCCTGTGCCTCATGGGAACAGTCCAGCCCGAACTGCCAAGCCATGTCTTCCCTGGACCGGAAACAAGCATCCTAGGACCGGTTTCTGGCATTCCAGCCGTCATCAGCCAGGCTTGCTTGAATCCAGTGGCAAAGTGAGCAAGGGACCCACGTCTGGGCATACCCCCGCCAACTTAGGGCGAACAAAGCGATACAAAAGGGGATGATGGACGGAACGTTTGAGCCAATCAAACACTCACCCCCAGTCAACTGATCTGGGTTTAATCCATCATCATTCTTTAGCTCACTCCACCACCCCAGTTCAGACATGGCCATATGCAAATCAGTCTGACCCTGTGCCTCATGGGAACAGTCCAGCCCGAACTGCCAAGCCATGACTTCCCTGGACCGGAAACAAGCATCCTAGGACCGGTTTCTGGCATTCCAGCCGTCATCAGCCAGGCTTGCTTGAATCCAGTGGCAAAGTGAGCAAGGGACCCACGTCTGGGCATACCCCCGCCAACTTAGGGCGAACAAAGCGATACAAAAGGGGATGATGGACGGAACGTTTGAGCCAATCAAACACTCACCCCCAGTCAACTGATCTGGGTTTAATCCATCATCATTCTTTAGCTCACTCCACCACCCCAGTTCAGACATGGCCATATGCAAATCAGTCTGACCCTGTGCCTCATGGGAACAGTCCAGCCCGAACTGCCAAGCCATGTCTTCCCTGGACCGGAAACAAGCATCTTAGGACCGGTTTCTGGCATTCCAGCCGTCATCAGCCAGGCTTGCTTGAATCCAGTGGCAAAGTGAGCAAGGGACCCACGTCTGGGCATACCCCCGCCAACTTAGGGCGAACAAAGCGATACAAAAGGGGATGATGGACGGAACGTTTGAGCCAATCAAACACTCACCCCCAGTCAACTGATCTGGGTTTAATCCATCATCATTCTTTAGCTCACTCCACCACCCCAGTTCAGACATGGCCATATGCAAATCAGTCTGACCCTGTGCCTCATGGGAACAGTCCAGCCCGAACTGCCAAGCCATGTCTTCCCTGGACCGGAAACAAGCATCCTAGGACCGGTTTCTGGCATTCCAGCCGTCATCAGCCAGGCTTGCTTGAATCCAGTGGCAAAGTGAGCAAGGGACCCACGTCTGGGCATACCCCCGCCAACTTAGGGCGAACAAAGCGATATAAAAGGGGATGATGGACGGAACGTTTGAGCCAATCAAACACTCACCCCCAGTCAACTGATCTGGGTTTAATCCATCATCATTCTTTAGCTCACTCCACCACCCCAGTTCAGACATGGCCATATGCAAATCAGTCTGACCCTGTGCCTCATGGGAACAGTCCAGCCCGAACTGCCAAGCCATGTCTTCCCTGGACCGGAAACAAGCATCCTAGGACCGGTTTCTGGCATTCCAGCCGTCATCAGCCAGGCTTGCTTGAATCCAGTGGCAAAGTGAGCAAGGGACCCACGTCTGGGCATACCCCCGCCAACTTAGGGCGAACTAGGCAAGGCCCCTGGACCTGATAAAATCCCAGGTGAGTTACTGTGCTATGATCTAACAATTTGGGACCCTTAAGTCAACTTATTATGCAGTTCCACAGCCTCAGGAGCCTTGATCCCTAACACCTGGAAAGGGGCAAAGATTATCCCCATTTATAAGAAAGGGGACCGACATAACTTAGGGAATTGCAGGCCTATTAGTCTCCTGAACACCCTGCAGAAGGTTTATGCAAGCAGCTTCTAAAAATGCTCTCAGAATTGATAGAGGCGTCAGGGATCCTGTCACCTTACTAGTCTGGATTTAGACCAAGAGTAAGTACTACAGATCAGGTGATGAGTCTTATCCTTATTATTTGGAAGTACACAAAACTGAGAGAGGGCTATCTTACACAGCCTTTGTTGATCCCAGGGCAGCCTTTGACCCGGTCCCTAAGGGATCATTGTGGGCCTCGTTTGAGGAACTGGGATTCCCGGATGACCTTCTTACACAAAGAATTCAATTACATCACAAAAACTATGCTCTTGTTCATTGGAGCCCTTGGGGACAACTTACTGACCGCATCCCCATACGCAAAGGGGTGTGGCATGGCTGTGTGTTGGCTCCCACTCTTTTTTCCCTCTACATAAATTATATTGCTAGAGTTTCACTCGAATGTACAAACGATTACCCAAAGTTAGAAGGAGTGTGTGTCCCTGCACTTTTATTTGTAAACGACACAGTGTTAATATCGCAAACTCCTAATGGTTTACAACATTTGCTGAATAAATTTAACGCATACTTGGGGAAAAAGGTCTGAAGATCAACACTAATAAAACTAAATTTATGCTGACAAGCGCTCACAAGTCTTTTAGAGGGTCCTTATGCTTAGACCAGGAAAAATTTGAACGTGTATCAGGATTTGAATTTTTTTGGTACTATGATAGACAGCAACGTTTACTGGGTCTCACGTATACAAAAGAGGATGGCAGTAATTCAGCACCAAGCCATGGCTATCTTAAAAAAAATATCAGGCAACGGGGTCTAGATCAATTCGCCTAGCCATTGATCTGTACAAACCAAAAGCTCAATCTGCAGCCTTGTATGGCGCTGAGAGGGTTTTGCCAACATAGAGAGGATATGGACAGTAAAAGAGCTCCTGCCTTATAGAAGGGCCGTGAGTGAACTCCTGGGACCAGACAAGACTAGCATCTTTCCATGGTTTGGGCACGGTCAATCAAGGTTCTTTAAAATAGGCCTTGGGAACCTTTGGACTAATCTCGGAACCTTAAATGTGTCTGTGAAGAAGCTACTTAAATCATCTTTTTGGGCCTTTATTATTGGACACTTGCATCGAAGTAGCACTCTGGGGAGATCGACAGGTCTATTCTTGGCTTTCTATCCTAGCCCATCCCCACTTCGAGGAATATTGGGATGTCTCTCAACCCTAACTTGCTAAGACCTTGTACATGAAGTTCCATTATGAGACACTCGAAATTGGGGCATTAAAGTAAAAATTGAACAAGGATATAGTTGCCGATGACAAAGGACATTTCCTGATGTGCCAGATGCATGCCAAAGAAAATGTTGCCCATGCGTTACTTTTCTGCTCTGCTTACGCATGGCCTAGAAATAAATGGATTTGCTCTTATGTATGCGTTTGGGCTTCAAGTGTCATCTAGAAGCTATAAGGGTACTGAAGGAGGACACCGCTCCTTACATAATGATCACTATGAGCAGTTTCCTATTCGTCATAGGCCTAACTAGGAAGCAAAAAGGCCTAAAACTCGAAGCAGGGCTCAGGCCATATAAAATGGGTATATGAATATGCACTGGCCCTTTAGCTCAGCTTAAATCGTGTCTGGTTTAATTGTACTAATGTTGACTGATGTAGTAGATTCTTCAAGAGTATTTTAACCAGTTTCTTGCATTTGCATTTTAAGTTTGTGTAGTCGCACGAAGGTTGCCCTGTTTTTATCGATGTTAATGGGTCTATAAAACCTTAGAGGGCACGATTGTTTACAAAACTGTTATAGGTGTCTCTGTTTTTAATGATATCTTAGGATCATATTATGAAATATTATTTTTCGCACTGCATTACTCTTCTTTTATGACCAATTTTTTTGTCTTCTTAAAATGATTTTATTGTAATGGATCGACTGAAGACAATGTAAGGAATGTTATTTCCGAAATAAACTATTGTGACTGATACATGACGGTAAAAGACGAACAAAATAGTTGCAGAATATTGTGTTCTGTTTAGCCAGTTCCCATACTTTTTTTATGCACTTCAACTGCTGGTCTTTTGTCAATGTTTAGGTAAGTGAACCCGCTGTGGGCTGGGGCTACGGTGTAGATTTTCTATGTTCTTAACGGTTTAAATAAAAGCAAGGAAATACAAAGAAATGCAACTAGTGTTGTAAAACCCTCTTTAGTGATGAGTGGTAAATGCTCTTCACCTTTGAAAGCATCATCTGTACCATAATTTTTGGAAGACCAAAATGCAGAATAGCGAGTCAATATAATGGACAAGAAAGAAGTTGCAAATGCAGGGAACATGCTCTAAACGCAAAATTCATGGACACCATATAGTGAAGCTGAAAGAAGAATGGACATGCACTGGCAATTTGTCTTGTAGTGGAGGTTGCCTTTATGATTTAGTGCAAAACAAACACAGACATAAATTTCACATGATTTTAAAGGCTGGAAAACACATGCACTCTGGAGTGCTTAGCCAAAAATTAAAAACTATTACCATAAAAACAGCAAGGACAAGGGCATGGTCGAGGCGCCCAGGATGGCGGTCACAACTTAACACAACTTAACATTTCTCCAGGTCCCCCTCCACTCATCTTACTCCATCCGTGGACTGACAGCTGACCTCACGCCTTCCACATATGTGAGAGAGGAGCCGGGCCACAGGGCCACCGAGATCTCCAGAGGGGACGACCTGGGAGGCTTGCACGACCGGCCACAGCGGCAGTGCAAGGTGGGGCCTACATGGAGGACCGCACCCCAGCGAAGCCCAAAGGTGATCTGACCCTGATGCCGAGCGGCCGCTCCCATGCCAGTGGGGAGCCATGCAGTGGGATTGCGGGGCCTCCTCCAGCGCTGACATTTGTTGTGCCTGACTTTTGTGGGCATAGGAGAGGAGCCGGGCCACCGTGACCTCAGGAGGCGATGACTCGGGGGGGCCTGAATGACAAGCCGTGAAGGTGGTGCGAGGAGGTGCCTAAACAGAGGACCGTGCCCCAGCGAGGCCCCCAAAGGTAATCCGGCCCTGAGATTGAGTGGCTGACTCCGTGCCAGTGGGGTGATGTGCAGCAGAGGTACGTTCGAGCCCCGACACTGCGCGGGCCTTGCGGCCATGGCCTCATCATCCCTTGGACTCTGGCAACAGCCCAACGCAGAGCATATCAGACTTTGTCTGGGGTTGAGGCCCTCCCTTCCTTTGCGGTACCATGGGGGGTAGGGGGTGCAGGGGACCTTGCAGGCGCACTTGAGGACTAGAAGTTGGACCTGTTCTGCCCCCCTACCCTCTACTATAGTCCGGGCATGTGGTCGGCTCTCACTCCCCCCCACAGAGATGCGTGGTCCCACAGACACTTAGCTATGCGGGTCCTATAAAAGAGGAATACCCTCCGGCACGAGTGGAGTGGAGTAAGCTGGAGCCAAGTCGCAACAGGCACTGGCCTGCTGAAGTGGACTGCTTGTGGGGATTGATCTCCCCAAAGATGAGGTTCTGTGGCTGCTGGTGCATGGTGACCCCCCTTTTATCTGCCCCCTTGTGGCATAGACTGTCGCGAGGGCCCTCCACTAGGTGCTCCGGAGTGCTGCTTGAGGCCTTAGTAGCTGGGAGTTGGGCACCCAGACATCCTTCCCTCTCCTGAACTGCGACTTGGGGGACACAGATGCTCTGACTGCTCGCTCTGCCTTCAGATAAGCGGGCTGGGAGTTTGGAGGGGACATGACCCCCCGACCCACTCCTGTCACTGCCTAAAGCATCTGGACACAAGTTGCTGTGGGGCAGGACAAGCCACCGCCTCAGTAGCATAGCTAGCCCTATGGCGCCCGTTGTGGCCCCTGCATTTGCTACCCCTCGGCGGCTGCATTAAAAAGCGAGGGGGGTGCTGGCGAGATTCGGCACTGATTGCCGCCCCCGCGACTGCCGCAATTTAAAGTGGGGGAGTGCTATTCCTGCTCCCTAGACAACTGGTATGAAGGGAGGAGGCCACCGCCCCAAAACTCATGCCACCCCCCTCCCGCCCCCCCCTTGCTACGCCACTGCACTGCCTCCAGCATCCACCCAAACCAAGATGGACCAATTCACTGCGCCACCCTAAATGGCCACTGGTCCCCCTGATGCTCCTCTGGGGGTGCGATGCTCTTCTACGCAACCTGACCTTACCACCATACTACAGGCAATCCAAGACTCCCATGAGGCAGTAGAAGCCAAGGTAGACGAGGTACAGGTGAACGTATCCTTGCTGTGCCGAGATCTACAAAATGTCTCCATTCTGGTGACCAAGGTAACAACCCGGGTCGCCTCGGTAGAAGATGACCTAGCCACACTCCAGCTGCAAGCTTCCAAATTATTGTCCACGATGGTGCAAGTGAAGGAACGAGCTGAGGACACCGAAAACCACTCCCACAGGAACAACATTCACTTTGTTGGATTCCCAATGGGTTGTAAACCCCTGAAGCAGAACACAATCTAGAGACATAGGTGAGGTCCTGGGTCCCCGCGGACAAGCTTTCACCCTGGTTTGTGCTGGAGCGGTCCCACTGATCTCATGCCCGCCACCCTCCTCCGGGGGCACCAGCCTACCCACTGACTGCATGGATCCTCAATCATCGCGATGGCAACACAATTCTCCGGGAATCCACGGGACACCTAGAGCTCCACTTCCAAAACTCAAAGATCATGATTTTTCCGGACTACACAAGAGTGGTTCAACAACATAGGCGCTCCTTCGAGGAGGTCAAACAAAAGCTCTGTACCCTTGGCATGTAGTCATTTATGTTTCTGGCGAAGCTGAAAGTTATCTTCAATCCAATATCTACTTCTTTGAGACTCCTGATCTTGCGTCAAGTGTTGCTAGTTTGGCCGAATTATTGCCTAAATGCCTGATGTCTCCCACATTTTTGTGAGAAAAGCTCATGTAGGTGGGTCGTTAAAACATGGGTTTAAACTTGCCTATGTACATGTGCTTTTGCAAAATGTTGTGGAACCATGATGACCTCACCATGTCCCATCTCACCCTATGCCAAAAGGCTGTCACCTGCATAGTAGACAAAAGCGCTAACAATGATGGCCTTGATTTGAGGCCTGGACATGATCGCTGTGACTGTGAGTCTGTCTTTGACCAATCCCATGGTCTTACCATGCAGCTAATATCATACCCAGTGGTCACACTTAACACCCCCTTTGTCTACTCCTGGCTCAGCGCCTTGCATGGCAACTAGAGGGAGGAAGACTGCCTGGCCTGTGACAAGTGCTGCGGCACTGAGAGCACTGCTCCTGCAATGTGACCACCTGGCCAGGTCCAATTGAATCTTCTTCATCCCTCACAGTGCCAGTGTGCCTGCCAGTGTCACAGACTCCTTTTGAATTCTCAGGGGAGCGGGTTTGACTCACAAGGTTGGAAGACCCAGCATGCACTATCAGCTCTCATCATAATTATTATTTCTTGCCCTATATAATGTACAGTGGTTTACAGCAGCTGAAGCTCATCGCCAGCAATTCTGTGTCCCTCTCTGGTCCTCTTCCTCTGCGCCTGTCTCTCCCACTTCCCATCCACATGTCCTCACAGGAGGTGAGGTACAGTTCCTCAGTGAGTTCTTCGTGACACAGTGGCAACAGTCCAGCAATTTGACGTCCCTCCCCCCTTAAATGACAACCTCTCTTTCTTCCTAGTTACATGTCTTCTATTAGCCGAATTGGCTACTTGTGGTTCGGCTTCAATCTGTGCCTGCGTCAATTGTCGTCTTTGTGCAACAATGGTCAAGTTTGGATTTTTCTTTACTGTTGGACTCTGTCAATGATCTTGTGCAGTCATTTCCCAGGTCCTTCAGCTGATGACAGAGCTCGAAGCATGAGATGTTGCACGTTATTTGTTTCGCTACCGCACTTGCAGTTACCAGAGTCCATCTCCTTGCAATCAGCAGCAGTGGTGTCTTGCCATAGTTGGCATCAATCAATCAGGGAATTGTGAAATGCGCTACTCACCCGTTATGGTCTCAAGGCGCTGGGGGGAGGGGGGGGGAGGGGGGGGGCGGCTCAGAGTCAGCCAAAAAGCCAGGTCTTGAGGCTCTTCCTGAAGGCGCGCAGAGTAGGGGAGTGTCTGATGTTGGCCGGGAGCTCGTTCCAGGCCTTAGTCGCGACGTAGGAGAAGGCTCTTCCATCCGCTCTGGTTCTGCGGATGTACGGGGTTTCTGCTAGAGCGAGGTCGGCGGAGCGGGGGTCTCTTTTGGGTACGTGGAAGTAGACTCTTACGTTGAGGTATTTGGGTCCGGTGTTGTGGAAAGATTTGTAGGCATGGGTGAGTAGCTTGAAGGTTACTCTCTTCTCGATGGGGAGCCAGTGGAGGTCTTGCAGGTGTTGGGTGATGTGCTCATGTCGAGCAATGCCGAGGACGAGTCTGGCTGCGGTGTTCTGGATGGTCTGGAGTTTGAGTAGCAGGGATTTGTTGATTCCAGCATAGAGGGCATTTCCTTAGTCCAGTCTGCTTGTTATGAAAGCGTGGGTGACGGTCTTTCTGGATTCGGGGGGGATCCATTTGAAGGTCTTGCGAAGGATGCAGAGGGTGTTGAAGCAGGTGGAGGCGACGGCGTTGATCTGACGGCTCATGGTGAGGGAGGAGTCGAGTATGATGCCGAGGTTCCGGGCGTGGTCTGTGGGGGGGTTGCCGAGGGCGGTGGGCCACCAGGTGTTGTCCCAAGCTGAGGGGATGGGTCAGAGGATGAGGACTTCTGTCTTCTCCGAGTTGAGCTTCAGACAGCTGCTGCTCATCCAAGATGCAACGTCTTTCATTCCTTCCTGGAAGCCGAGTCTGGTGGCTTTGGGTTCCTTTGTGAGGGAGAGGATGAGCTGGGTGTGGTCGGCGTAGGATACTATGCTGAGTCCATGCTGTCTGACGATGGCGGCGAGGTGGGCCATGTAGATGTTGAAGTGTGTGGGACTGAGCGATGATCCTTGGGGTACTCCGCAGTTGATCTCTGTGGTTTCGGAGAGGAAAGGTGGGAGTCTGATTCTTTGGGTTCTGCTGGTGAGGAAGGAGCGGAGCCAGTCGAGGGCGGTTTCCTGTATGCCGGCGTCATGGAGTCTGGCTGTGAGAGTGCAGTGGGAGACGGTGTCGAAGGCTGCCGAGAGGTCTAGTAGGATGAGGGCCGCGGTGTACCCTTGGTCGAGGAGCGTGTGTATGTCATCTGTGGTGGCGAGGAGGGCGGTGTCGGTGCTGTGGTTCCTGCGGAATCTGGATTGGGAAGAGTCGAGAATGGCGTTCTCTTCGATGAAGTTTGTCAGCTGGGCGTTGACGATCTTCTATGTGACTTTAGCTGCGAAGGGAAGGAGAGGGATGGGTCGGTAGTTTTTCAGGTCCGTCTGGTCTACAGAGAATTTCTTGAGGAGGGGCTTGACTTCTGGGTGTTTCCAGTTGTTGGGGAAAGTGCCGGATTCGAAGGTGGCATTGATGGTGCGTCTTAGCTCGGGTGCTATGGCGGCGGTGGCTCTGAGGAAGATGTGCGGCGAGCAGGGTTCCGTGGGGGCTCCTGAGTGAGTGCTCTTCATGGTAGTGGTGGTATCTTCGGTGGTGACCAGGGTCCAGGCGGTGATGGTGGGCTGACTGTCGTCGCTGGAGGAAAGGGTGGTTTTTGGAGTCTGTTCGCTGAAATTGTCGTAGGTGTCTGGATTCCTGCCTTGTGGTTGATTCACAAGCACCCAAAAATTGCATTGGTTGTCGGTGGAGTGCACGTGTCTCTTCATGTATGTATATGACTTCGTTTTTTCTTTCTCTCTCTGGTTCTTTGCACACAGCTTGCTTTTAGACTTCCTTGTTCGATCATAGTTCATCCATCCAATGGGTCTAGCTGAGTATTCTGGTCTTGAGCTCATGCGCAAACATTAGGGTGTCTGGGCACTGTCCAGTAGTATTGTATGCTCTGAGGTTTGTGTTGAGAGCTTGTGGAAGTGCTGATGTTCACTTTGTGCCTTAGTGTAGGGTATTTTTCAATGTTTTCATGAATCATTCAGCCATTCAAATTGCTTGTGATCTCTGCAAGGTTGCTTTTCAGTATTTGAAATCTAGATGCACCACAAATTCGGCAAAGTCATGTCCATTAATTACGGGTCCATTGTTGATCTTGACAATTTCCGGAATCTCACATTAGGCAAATATTTCATCTAGTGTCGGGATAACTGTTTTTGCGTTAGTGGAGCAGATATGCTTGGCTATGGGAAATTTTGAATATTCATCTGTTACCACCATTATGTATTTCCCTGATTGCAGGCATTCAAAGACATCAATCACAACACTGTGCCAGACATTTTTAGTGACAGTGGCTTGGGTCTATCACTGACTAGCTGGTACTGGTGACATTTCTGTAAGGGGTCTTCAAACAACAGGTCCAAACCGGGGAACCAAATGTGGTGACGAAGCGCTCCCTTGGTCACAACCATACCTCGCTGTCCCTCACGACAAACCCAGATTCACAGTCTGGTGCCTGAATGAGATGGGGACCACAAATCAAGTGTTCTAGGTAAAATGCCTTGTGTGGCCACCATCACCTCTTCTTGAATTTGTAGAAAAACCAACAGGTCTCTGCAGTTTACTTTCTTTGGGAACAAGCTTTTTTTAAGGTGCCTCCTCTGCCCTGCTTGTTTATTTTTTTTCACCTCTGCCAGCTTGAGGCCATTACTCATGGCTTCTTCAATGACATTTACAGGAATGGATGGTGGGGCTGCTTGACATATAACAAAGTCGATGCATTCCTCTGCAGTCGAGGATGTCTTTTAAATGCTTTTGGAGCTTCTGGATGACGACCTTCTTGACTTTGGCATGGTGCAGGAGGCCAAGCGAGACCTGGATGAGCTGCAGCTGCTTTTGTCCCTGACAGATGTTGCATGTTGTCACACTGTGTGTTCTTTTGACTTCATGTGTTTTCTTTGACATGTTACTTTGCACACTCTTTTGTAATGATTGTATTTTCTGCACTTATGACATACCCATCCCATTGCGATCAAATTACTTTGTGTGGTTATGTTTGGCTGCATCGATAACATTCTTTCATCCTGTCGGAGCTGTGAGGTTTGCCTTTTTGGTTTGTGATGATTGCTTGGCCTTTATTGTCTAGAGGGATATTTGTGAGGCTACTTTTGTAAAGCTATACCCATTATGGCAGTCCGCGTTTTTCTGCCTTTCCAGTTTAGATCTCTTTGGATTTGCCTTCAGGTTGATCGTCTACGTGTGGCATTTTTTCAATACCTTATGGAGTGCAGGTCTTTTGCATCAGGTGACACCCAAGGGTTATGACCAACATCCCTTTATGATTCCCAGCCTGGTGGTGTCCTCGTCCGTGAATCTGCTGACTTTGCAGTATCTAACTAGACAACACAGTCTTATGATGAATTCACCAATGGGTTCTCTCTTTTCTTGGGATGCCCAGTTGAATGTGTACTATTTTTAGTCCACTCCTTACTTTGGCAGGAATTTGTTACTTGTCGCATTTTACTGCTTGAGGTTAGGATCAGCTGATCAGGGGGCTGGAGATAAGAGACTGACCCCTTTCAAGGTTTTGTGGACACGGTTATCTCTTTCCTTGTTTATTTATTGTTAGTAATTCCTTTAGTCTAATTGGTGCATTGCACATGCACTACTGTTCCATTCAGGAGTTGCCCTTTGTCTTCTTTAGTGCCAATTTTATGTGGTTTAGGCAACCACCTGACTTTAAGATGGCCGCTCTTGTATAGCTGAATGGGAGGACTAGGCCCTAAGAAGACGGCTCCTCTTTCACGATGTCACCTGAGCTTAAAATGGTTGCTACAATGGGGGCCCCTGATTTGTTTGCTTTGGCAGAATTCTGTCTTTCTTTTGAGGTCACCTGGCCTTAATATGGTGGCATGTGGTGGCGAGGCTTGTTTTTTTTAGGTATCTCTCTCTCTTTCTGTGTGAGGTTGAGAGCGCTCGACCTTGTTCACCCTTGCTCCCCTTCACGGATAATTAGGTGTGTCCTTTGGCCAGAGGTGTTCTCTTTGCACTCACCAACACTCTCCTTTGAGGGCAGCTATGCGTCGGGTGTGCGCGCTTGGGTTACGGTGAGAGTGTGACGCCAGTGCTTCTCTGCTGAAGGGTGGAGCCTTTCTAACATGTGCTTCAACTTCTCCGTTGTTGCGTCGCTTGAGTGCATTCCACTCCTTGCTTGATACGCTTCTCCTTACTCACAGTGTCGCTTCATTGGCCCTTTGTTACCTTTGTCGCATTCCAGGGGAGTAGAATTGGCGCACAAGATTAGCAGACCCAGCTCACACAATCAGTTCTCTTCATATTTATTATTCTTTACCCTACCTGCCGTACAGTGGTCTACTGCTGCTGGAGCTGGTCCCCACCAAATCTGTGTCCATCGCTGGTCCTCCTCCTCTATACCTACCACTCGGACTTCCTGTCCACATGACATGAAGTGAAGTTGAGTGTTCATCTGAAGCGCTGACCTCAGTCAAGTTTTCGTGGCACTGTGGTAACAGACCAGTGAGTGACAAGACAGCCCCGAGCCACTGCTCTGCCAAGGCCCATCTCTTCCACTCCCAGTACTGAATATTCTTGCAGCAAGACCAACAAAAGTGAATGGAGAGAAAGGAGAGCAAAGCATGCATTTATAAAGAACTAAGTGAACGTTTTGTAAAGTAAAAAAATAAAATAATGAAAAATAAATGGCACAATTACTTTTCCCGCTAACTTGCAGCACTGTTGGCATTTTAAAAGGAAGAAAGCAACAACAACAAAATTTAATTTATTCTTAAAACAAAAAAATACGAATATCTCATGTAAATTGGGAGTGTTAGTATGCATGTGAAATGAGAAGAAATGTGATTTTTGTGCACATAATTTAGGTGCGAGTCTCTGGAGCCTGGAACTTTTTAACAAATGCATTTATTGTAGCTTTCTTCTCCTTCTCTTCAAATTAATGAGCTATTGCATACCCAGTGTTTTTCCCAAAATCCTCCTCTTATCTGTTCTCAAATATTGGTCTGTGTGAACTTACATATGTAGCAAGTAAAGTTGGGTGTTCCGCAAATATATAAAGCAATGCAGAATGCTCTGGCAGAGTAGGAGCTCAAAGAAAATTGAAACTACTCAATTTTTGCGCATGTCATATGCGGAAGTCTAAGATTTTTTTTTAAACAATTTATTTTGTTGTAGCTTTTTTTCTCTTTCACTTCAAATTAATGGGCAAATACATTTTCCAGTTACTTATTTTCACAAACTCTCTCCTCTTATCTGTTCCCAAATATTGACGTGTGCACGTTTTTAAACAGCTCACATTCAGTGTTCTATGTTGCTCTTGCAAGTGCCATGCCCAGAACGGGCCTATAGCTAAGTCTGGGCGGTGAACTCCGCTCCGCTCGTGGAGTTTGCGGAGATTTCTGCACTTTGCGTTACGCGGAGCTCGCGGAATTCCCGAAAACTCCGCTCCGCATAGCGGAGCAGAGTTTTTTCCCTCGCTCGCGTTCATCAACGTCAAGTTGTCAAGCGAAGAAAATCCACCTCCCGGCGAGATTTTTCCTTGTTCGCGATCTTCACCATCAAGTTGGCGAGCGGGAGCGTGGAAAATCAACCTCCTGGCGAGATTTCTCAGCGCAGGCGGTCAGATTTCTCATTGCGAGTGGTCACGTATGCTCGCGGCCACTCACGTTGAGAAACTGTCCGCTTGTGTTGAGAAAGCTGCCGCTTGAGTAAAAATCTACTGGAGTGGCAGAAAGGAAGCAGCGCCCGCTTGCGCTGTGCATGGTGTTGTTCGCGATGATTGCACAGTGCAGACCAGCACCTGGCACTGAAAATCCCCACGAACAGCATCTTTTCCAACACACTCCGCCGCTTGTGGAGCTCCGCGTAGCGTGGCAGAGTTTTTTTTGCACTCCGCAGAGTTCTGCTATCCGTGAACTCCACCCAGGCTTATATATAGCAAGCCATTCTCCTCCATGGAATGAGTTCCTCTCTTCAGAGAAGTACCAAAAATATGAAACATAAGGAATATAGTTATGTAGAAAACATGTCCCCTCACTGCCTGCTCCTGATCCCCACAAGAAATGCAGTGGTACTGGAACAATTTTTAGAGTGGGGGTGCTGCCATTAATGTTATGCCATTGAAGTCATAAGGATTGTGAAAGATGCAAGTGTCAGTGGTAAGGGTGGGGTATGTAGCTGGTGGTGCATTTTGGAGCGCTGGTGCGGTAGTGCACTGTCATTTACAGACTGCACATTTTCCGTTGAAATGGCCGCTAAATTTGCACAGACATGCAGTTTAACTTGTACAAATATATAGCACAAAAATTAGTATGTGTGGAAATCGAGATTCAGTGAATATTTATCATTTGCGTATCACCAAGTAAAGTGTCTTGATTTCTTTTGATCCTATTAAAATATTTGCTCCTGTAACACTTCAGAATTGCAAAAAGTGCTTCATCTGTGCTTTTCTAATTGCTGATATGATTTGATTGAAATATGTATTTTGTTCATTTCCCAATATTTTAATTCTGTTGTGCCTGAAAAAAAACTGACATGCTCCAGCGTTTCCTTTCTTTTCCCCATCAAGATTGTCAGCTAGATCACTTTTACAAAATCCTCTCACCTCGAAAGTCAGAGAAATAAAAGTGCAATCCAGTTTCCAGATAAGCAGCAGTCTTTCAGAAGGTATAGCCTGACATTTGAACTTTGTCTTTGAACGCACAGCAAATGTGACAGGATACACACAAAATATAAAGGCATCTTTATTGCTCATTCACCTTCTGAGCTTCAGCATGATTATTTCTGTGAGTGCAGCACCCCTACTTCCTGCGCCGATGAAATGTGAATAAACACTACACAATTAGCTCTGTCATGATGCGTTAGGAAGGTCTGGTGCAGGCATGCCACGTGTGCAACCCTTTATATAAAGCGAGCCCGGAAGAACGCGGTTGCGTAGTTGCGCTTCCCACTGTCAGGCCTAAAAGTATTTTGTTCTCCAGCTTGCAACATATTATTATGAGAAGTGCGTGACATTTTCCCCGAATCCACATCTTCATTCTTAGTACTTACGATAATTGTTTATCTTTAACAGTGTAAACTCTGTACATTTGTCTTGAACTGAAACTATAATTATGGTTTTGAAAAAATTCCGGAAGGCTAGATTTGTGTTATTTGAAAGCTGCTATGTTTGCGATGCTATCTGGTGCGTTTTACCATTAATGTGAGCTTATCTTTTAACCGATTTGGTCTTGGGAAGGGTTTCAAAAGCCGGAAAAACTGTGTCCACTAACAACTAAGGTTACCAGATGAGTCCGAGTCATCCAGGTTCCATATTTTACAGTATGTCTTTTTTTATTTAAAGAAAAAAAAAACAGAACATTGTTTTCTGGGAGTTGGAGTCTTGGTTCAAGCCAACTAAAGCAATCCGGCAAACGCAGCCGTCAGCAACGATTTGAAAGCGGAAGACCAAGCAGTGAAAGATGAGGCCACTGATGAGATGGTCATCTAGAGACTTTACTCCCAGCAGATACACCAGAGCACTTTTTTTGTGCACATTTATATAGCGCGAACTCGACCCGAAGGTATTGGAGCGCTTCACATGAGCACCAGTTATGTTACAGAAGGACACATTAATTTTTTTTTTGGTAGGCACGGGGAGATTAAGTGATTTGCCCAGAATCACAGGATGTGGAATCGACCCCAGGCTCGAACTTTGGTTTCCCAGCTCCAAGGTCGGCAGTCTAGCCGTGAGACAACATCCTCTCCCCACTTGGGTATCCCTGGTCCACGCGCAAATGGCTAGCTCAAAATCGTCCAGTTCAGGTTTTTACTTTGCATGCTGGGACGTGTAGTGCTGCTTTTACAATGGCTTAAACAGGATTAGATGTCAGAGAAAGCAACGCATAAAATCCGGACTGCTCAGCTGCTCACGTCTGGACCTGTAAAGCTTGAGAGCTCTGGATTTTCTCCGACTTCCTCTTCCCTTCCCAGACCGGTGGGGTGCAAACAGCAGCAGCAGCACTGGTGGAAACAGGAAGGCAAGTCTAACCGTGGATGCGATACCACGCTCTCACTTCCCCAACGCGAAGGGAGGGGTGTGGGCGACCCACGGCGATCCCCCGCGGACTGTCCTGCCCCTTCGACCCCGCAGTGGTACTCTCACTCGAGCTTCCCGTCAGACGTGCCCCGGCGAGTTCCTGGTTGCACGCTGCTGAGGTCGGCGGACACAGGCTACGGCCGACGCTGACAGGTAGGGAGTTCGGCCCTCTTGAAAACATTGACGGGCTGGGCCAGCTGTCAAATATTTGAACAGGTGCAGCTCAAAGCCGGCAGTCAGGAGCGAGCGCGTGAGCGGTGAAACCATTTAAGGGCTGGCAGCGGGGGAAGCAGAGGTACTTTTGACCGTGTATGAGGTGAAGTGCGCGTGCGATAGTTCTAGGCTCCCCTCCTGAGCAAGGGATGGGCAGGTCAAAGGTGCATACTGGAGAGAGACACACACTTACTTGAGCAGTAGAAAGTGCGCTGCTTGGCAAGCTCCTCGAATGTGCTGTGACTTATTCTGGCAGTTTTACATAGCGCGAACTCGCCCGAAGAGGCGCGCTTGTCACGAGTACCAGTTACATTACACAAGCACTAATTCATTTTTGCGTTTGTTTTTTTTTAACAGAGGGAGATTAAGCGTTGCCAAGAATCACAGATTGTTGAGCCAAGGCAGAGTCTTGAACCTGGTTCCCCAGGTCCGCGGCAGGCAGCTCTGGCCGTTACCCACATAGACTGCCTTAAACACATGATGTAAACACATCATGATGTAAGTAGTGAAATGAATGGTGTGGTTCCCTCTGCTAGCACTGCACGCTCATTATAGTCCAATCCCACCTGTTTTTATCTGTTAGATCTGAAATCAGTGAACAAAACTTCAGACATTGACCCAGCATTAGATACAACGAGGGTGACCAGGTGGCACCTTGTCACCGGGACACCACCTTTTAATTCCTGGACTTTGCTTCTACATATCATTGTTATCAGGTTTGTTGGTATACTTGGTTCAATGAATCAAGACTACGTCTCAGAGAATGCACTGATGTGATAATTCAAAACCTAGGACTGGAACAGATGTGCCCCAGTGACATAGTCATCTGGTCATTCTGATCACAACTTGGATGTGTCGGGAGAAGCAATACAGGCCACTGAGTAGCAACTTCCAAGGCGGTCTTTAAAGGCGAGTGTTGGGTGGCGACAGAGCCACTTCACTTAAGTTTCAATGGAAATTGAAGCACCGCAGAAGTCTCGAGCTGCCAAGGATCTCACTGCTATTGGTGACACTTCAGCCAGACCTGGCTTTTAAGTCAACAACAAAGTATATGCTGGGAATTTAGAGCTCGTACAATAATATTAAAAGCAAAACTACACGTAATGTTGTTCTAAAAACCAGACCTGTCTGAAAATCTACTACATGAGATGGGCCTCTTGGCAGCAATATCAAAAAGTGCATTTCTTTATCACAGACAAGTGTTTTACCTTAGTATATCAGAAAGTATCACTGCACTGAGAATTATTTGTTAAAAGTGGGAGTTTATAAACATGCACTGAGAAGCCTTCATGCTCCTGCCCTGATAACAATGTTATCAGAGAACTATGAGGCAAGTCAATTGTCATTTATTTAGCACAAACCTAGCTAAGTGACGGAGTTCTGTACATTCTATGGGAGGATTGAGAGTCGATCTTACATTTGGTACACAAATACAATTCACCCATTACATTGTATCATTCATTACATTTGCCCAGAGTCACAGGGTGCTCAGCCTAACACCGGCATTGGAGTCTGGGTTCCGAGGTCGACGGCTCTAACCACTAGGCCACATTTCCTCCCATGTGTGGCCTAGATTCTTGTTATAGATGGCACAACTTCATAGGCTATTAAAACAACCACTAAACAGGTTTTTGTATTGGACACACCCTGAACTAATTTATTGGAAGATGCTCTCACATGTGATATTCAACAAAAAGGGGGCTCAGTGAAATAATGCATTTGCCTACGATCACTCAATTTGATCAAGCAGGGAAGCCGGGATTTAGCCCGGGTTATGGAGTTTCACACTGTGTAATTCATCCACTTGAAGGTATTGCTTTCTGACATTAAAATTTTAAATATTTGTACTTAATTTGTGGAGGAAAAAGTTAGAGCGTAGGTGACAAGCAGAATGATCCTTATATTGTTGACAATTTCACACAGCGTAAACCTTACCTAAATTGGCTTCATAAAATACACAGACTAAGTGACACCTTTTGTTTGGTGGGGGGTGCTGGGATTTGAACCTGGTTCCCCAATGTTTTAAAGTCAGCAGCTGTAGCCACTAAGCCACATTGCTTCCTAGGAAGGCTCAGCTTGTTTTGGGCTCAAGGTTCCAAGAGTATCTCGAGCTGAACCACATCCAAGCTTCTGGGTCAAGCTTTCAATGGCTCGCCCACCTCTATTATCATGTCCAAGATATTTGTTTGAAATCTAGGAGTTCTAGCCCTGATTTTTATAAGAGATTAAATACAAATCTCAGCATGCAACAAAAAATTTGAGCTGCATGAGTTACTCATACATGGAACTGGTGAACTTGAGAGCTGTGCATTCATCATGGTACACCAGGGGTGTCCAATGTAAGCCCAAGAGTGTTTGAATGCCTTAGAAAAACAAGATAGGACTAGTTAGTCATGCATAGACTTGGGGAAACCTGGCAGCCGGGTTAAAAGGAAAACCTATGTTAGAGGCCCCTCCTATACACCAATTACGGGTTTGTGAGGCTGTCTTTTTAGCCTAACTATCTCCTGTACTTATGAGTGTTATTGTGCAATAACTGCTTAGTTTTTGTAGGCGCCATGTGTTACCAAATTATTTCTGCTGAAGATGATTCTGTTCACATTTTAAAATAGCCAAGTCAGCCCTCCTCCTGGGTTTCACCACTTCCCCAACTTACGTCACCATCATGTGTTTCCAACAGTCACAGAGCATATCAAGAACCAGCCATCCCCTGTTTTTCTAATCCTCGTAAGAGGGTAACTTTTGATTTCCGTTCAGAGGCAAACAAACTATGTAGTGTGGATCCCTCTCCTCAACCCTCCTACGAAACATGCATACAGTCGCGGCCAGCATGGGTCGCGGGAGGGGGGGGGCGCGGGGAAGTTCACGCGGGGGTTGTTAATTTGATAATAAAAAATAATATTAATTTAAACTTACCTTTCCACCGGCCGGGTCCTGCGTCTTCCGGCTCCTGCTCCACTGCCTATGGCAGGAACAGGAAGCAGGCAGCCAGGCTCCCTGCCCTAAGCCAATCACAACGCTGCAAGCAGCGTTGTGATTGGTCGGGACTGTGCCCAGCCAGGCGCTTATGATGAGGCCATGTTCGCCATGTAGGCTGCATTGCAGCCTGCATGGAGAACTATAGAGTGTGCATGCCTGGTTTGGGAGGCCCCAGAGGGCCGACCAAACAGTCTTTGCGCACTCAGGGCAGGAGTGGCCACACCACTCCTCCCCTGCTCGCAGAGCAGCCCCGGCCACCCGCAACCAAACATAAAATGGTAATAACTGAACGTTATTACCATTTTATGTTTCTGCTTTCCGCACTGTGAGAAAGCAGTGGGGCGACGCTCCACCGCCCTAGTGGAGGAGCCGCCCCTGCATGCATATGGCAGAGCTGAAATGTTATTGCTGTTTTAAAAAGCATCACTGACATAGTGGCGTCTCTATAGGCGACTCAGATGGGGCCCGTGCCCTAGCTGAATTTGTCCTGGCCCTACCTTGTACCCAGGGCCGGCTTTAGTGCTGGTGGCGCCCTGTGCGACAATGTCTGTTGGCGCCCCCCAATGACCACCTCTGCCACGGATTCCCTCACTAGCACCCTTTAACAGTGCCCCTCAAGTCACCAGAACCACTGTCTCTCAGATTCATTTAGTTTTATAGCGCCACTCATACCAGTGCAAGGTGTCAGAGCACTTTACACCACACACACATTGCACAGAGACAATCATATGTGTGTAAATCAGTGTATAGGAAATGTAACATCAGAGAGTACTACAAGGTGTAGTGTAGGAGTGACATGTCATGGATACTGGTAGAATTCAGCTATGGGGGTAGGGATGCACACCATCTCATCATTGTTGCTCCAAACTTATCCGATATTCTAGCAGAGTGCGTGCAGATTGGCTTGGTGCCATGCCCGAATGGCACCTGGGTAAGAAACATTTTCTGACTAGGGGCGTCATCTCGCCCCAACCAATCGCACAGCTAAATGTTGCCTTCTTGGCGGTCATGTAATTATTCCAATTTTATCACTGTATTCATTATAATCAGTCCTATGAAACCATTTTTTCCAACTTTTTTTTACATTTTTACATCCACCCGCGGAATGGTATGCCAATTTTCACGTTTTCTTATGTTCAAGCTGGGCCCTCCGAACCTCTTCCAAGAACACGATGAAGCCCCTAGTCAGAATATGTTTCTTACCCAGGTGCCATTCGGGCATGGCACCAAGCCAATCTGCACGCACTCTGCTAGAATATCGGATAAGTTTGGAGCAACAATGATGAGATGGTGTGCATCCCTACCCCCATAGCTGAATTCTTGTCGAATATTGCCCTACATTGGGATAGCACCCGCAGGAGAAAACATTGGAGAAAGAAGTCAAAATTGTTAACATTGCTTAAAGCCACACGGCTGGCGAGACATCGTGGTTCGTCACACAAGTCGGTGTTGAAATTATATGGAAATGGACTGGAAAACCTTCATTAACATTTGATGGCAATTTATTTTAGCATAAATGTTTATAGCGATAATAATTACTTGGAAATGATCATGGTATAGTGTGATTACGATGTCTTGAGTCCCCATAACCGAACTGCATTATGGGAAATGAAGTTTTTTTTCCTGAAAGTAAAAGTCATTTACGATGCAATGCTGATGGTGGGAAACGGGAGAACAGCGGACCAATCGGGAGGGGTGCATGTGATTAAATAAGGGGTTGGAGAAGGGAGGGAACAATCATCTGGTGAATTGGAGATGAGGACGGTTGTTTTTAACGATTGTGGCAGGTATGGAACGTTATCTATTGCAGAAGAAGGATGAGAGTAATATCGGCTGCTTAGCCGTGTGAGAGTGGATGCAAGTATTGAGAAAGACAATAGGAACGCACAGGCACAACGTTAAATTGAAGGAGTAGTCTGAGAGGCATGAGGAGTGATAGGAATGGTAACTGTAGTGTAAGTGTAGTTGTTGGTTGGGGTTTAGTAGAATGAGCATATGGAGAGAAGGAGTAAGGAGCCGCATGAGGAAGTGACAGTATAATCGTCGGGAACAAGATTAGATAGATGATTGTTTTTTATGGGGTTGAGTGGGTGGGAGAGGTAAAATTCGGGTAACGGTTTATGTTGATAGAGAGGTTCGGTAGTTAAATGGTGTGTACTGTTGTCGGTGGGACTCATTGTGGGGGTAGACATGTATGTAACATCGCAATGGAGTACTCAATAAAATGAATATTAATTTGTAATTACTGATGAAGTCAGAGGTAGAACCATGGTTTAAACAGTAATGGTTATTGTTTTGTTTGTTATTATAGTGACCCCTGATGAAGGGCACCAGCGGCCCGAAATGCATTGGGTTTTTAAATAAATAAACACTGCCTTGGACGAATTTGCGTCATTCGTGTTCTTGGAAGAGGTTCGGAGGGCCCAGCTTGAACATAAGAAAACGTGAAAATTGGCATACCATTCCGCGTGTGGATGTAAAAATGTAAAAAAAAGTTGGAAAAAATGGTTTCATAGGACTGATTATAATGAATACAGTGATAAAATTGGAATAATTACATGACCGCCAAGAAGGCAACATTTAGCTGTGCGATTGGTTGGGGCGAGATGACGCCCCTAGTCAGAAAATGGATACTGGTAGGCAATATAGTTTAAATTCTTATTCAGGAAAAGCACAAATTCAGAATTTAAAACGTATCATCGTTGTTAGGGGTTCTCTTTCATAAAAAGAATTGTTTTCTACCCAAATGAACCCTTTTGGCAAGATTAAGATAATAAAAGACTGGGCAAAAAACATGTAGCTCTAACATATTCCTTGCAGTTTGCATGCAGCTCTAGGGTGACAGTTAATAGCTCAATGTTCTATATTAGGATTTTGACTTATAAAGGACAAGTAACAAAAGGAGCTCTCTTACGGAAGCAGTAATCCACTGACCTATTTACATTATATGCACTTCCTTATCTGCATGGTACACGTTCTTAGCAGCAGGCATTTTAACCCACTGCGCTACCTTAGGATGAGTCAAAACTTCCACAAGACAAACCTCCGGTCCCTTTCCAGGAAGACGATTAATCACCGGACTTCTCTTGACATTTTAATTGATGTCTGAAAGTTGCTGGAGGCCAGGAACGAGACAGCAGGTGCTTTTAAAATGATAATACACATTTGCAAACAATGATGTCCCCACCCCAAGTCAACGCCCAGTGCGGTCGCACCGATCGCACCGCCCTAGAGCTGGCCCTGCTTGTACGCGACCATCAAAGTTGCTGAATGTGCCAGGAGGCAACATAGAGAAAACAAACACTGCATCTTAGAATACACATTAATTTGTCCAACTAACTTCAATTGCAAAACAGTGTTGTTTGCTGAAAATGTCTAAATCTGACTTTTATATATGTGTGATATGTACATATCTAAAAATTCATATAAAGAAATACACACACACAAACATGGCCAGATTTAAAAGTTGTAAGCAAATATATATTATATATGCATATTTGTGCATATTACATAGTGATGATAACCACTGTATAGTCCTAGTTAGTTCAAATTTCCATAGAAAGTGTGTTTTTTGTTTTGCTAATAACTTTGGTGCTGTTCACGAATCTTCGCAAACCGTTCCAAAACATGTTTATCAACATCAGCTCCTACCTGGAAAGATTTACATCAATCCATCAAGCAGGGGTTCACAAAATGTGGGGATCCCAAAACACTGATTTCTCATGTTAATTCCCATAGGAAACTTTGCTCATCGACAAAGAAAAAAATGGTTGAATGGAATTACACCAAATTTGGCTGATTGCCTTTTGTTATTTGGTGTACATCCGTTCCACTGCTATCAAGAAATTTGCATTTAACGAATTGCTTGGGTTGGGCATGAAATGGTTCTGAAGATGTTTTGTAAAAGCCTATCAACAAGGGAGGGCACTCCCTGGCCCCCAGGGCCCTGTGTTGGGGGTGGGGGGTGGGGGGGAGGGTGTTCCTAAAGAAACCACTCCATCCTATCAAAAACATAAAAGAACTATTTTAGCTGGTGGGTACCACCAGGGCTCGAGTCGGGCGTACACGCGGGTGGACGGCGTACACCCACTCTTTTCACAGGGTGGACGCCATCCACCCTGCCAAGAAGCTGAGCCCCACTCAAATATGCTGAACTCGTCCCGGTGTAAGTTTGAGACACCGGGATTCATTCAGCAGTGCCTGCTCGTTATCTGCTTTCCTTCCGAGCAGCAACGTGCACACGGGGAGGGGGTTTTGTTATTTGAGACTCCAGCTGGGCCATAACAAAGGCCGAACTTAAGGGCCCATTTGGCCTTCTTTGTCCGAGTATCCAAGCTGGGGGCTGCCTGTAGCCTCACACCTAGATGTTAATACAGAGGAAGGGAAATAAAAGCAGCAGCTTGTTAACACTTCAAAGGCGCATAAGAGAGGCATGATTTTGACTTTGTTCGGCCCCCCTTACATAATAGATATTCATGCACTGTAAGAATGTCAGATGCGTTACTCTGTGCCAGTGCAAAATAACAATTTAAATACCAGTATTTTTTATTTGTTTTACAGCGCTATCCATCCCAATGTAGGGTGCCAGATCACTTTACAGCAAACAAACATGTTATATTGTCAATAAATCACACAAGTTTGTAAATCATTGTACATAATGTGTTACATAAGACAGTGAGGGTTACTGAGTGTAGGAGTCACATATCATCCTTCATAGCTCACTGTGCTATACTAAAAGGATTACAATGCAACTGCATGTAACAAAAGGATCTCTGTGTTCAAAGCAGTAACCTACTTACCTATCTACATAAAATAAGATCTGCCATCTGCATGTTACATGATGTGCTTTGCAGGAGGCGCATTAACCCTGTATGCTACTTTAAGTCAAAACTAGGACTAGGCAAAAACAGATATTTCCATCAAATTTGTTAACCACCAGGCAGCTAAAGCAATCACATCTACATGGAAATGTGCTGCACATGGAATATTACGCCTGGTGGGGTAGGCTGGCAGCAGAGTTAGTTTATCAATCCTTGGGTAAAGAATCTGTCACACGTCGTGATGTCACTTCCTGCAATGCCACGCGCCCTAATTTCACTTCCTGTGACACTACCTAACTTGGAGTCTCCCCACTTTTTTTTTTAGGACTTGTGCCCTGGGTACTACACTAGCAAACAGCTGGCCCTGCGTTACCCAGAGCGGCCCTCACAATACTGGCACTGCAGTACCACAAATGTTAAAAAAAAAACATCAAGCAAGGGTAGGGTGCTGAGCATGGAAGTCAGTGGGAAGGGTCAGGGGCAGCACAATGGGCCACGCAGGGCAAGAGGGAGGGGCAGAGTAGAAGAAATCTAAAAAAACAGAGGGCTAACAAAGCGATGTATGCAGTAGCGGCTCCTGGAGGGAGTGCTGCGGGGCGGTGGGGCGGGGGAGGGGCAGGGTGGGGGGTAGTAAACTCGGCTTACGGCCAAACTGAGTGAAGTACATAAATAAATAAAACGAATTATATTGCGCGCGCTGCATCGCCGATTGCGATGCAGCGCGCAATGTAATTAGTTTCATTTATTTATTTATGTTCTTAACTCAGTTCGGCCATAAGCCGGAGTTTACTACCCCCCACCCTGCCCCTCCCCGCCTCACCGCCCCGCAGCACTGCCTCCAGGAGTTGCTTCTGGATGTATGGCTCTAGGAAGGCAGCAGTGGAAACTAGAGTGATGTTGGGGGACATGATTGTGGTGAAGTCTTCTGACTTTTGCTCAGAGGGCAAAACTCAGAAGACCATTGAGGGTGATTGAGGTGCCTGGCTCTACTATTAAAAAAGAGGATCGCAGGGTGTGAAATTTGAACAGAGTTGCCAAGTATGGCGTAAAGGATGCAGAGTCTGATGAAGTGCAGACGGAGTTGGGCCTGGGGACTTCTCAGCAGTGGCGGTTTCTGCCACAGGGCGTGTGGCCTGCGTCTCACCCAATTTCCTACCTTGCTTCCTTTCCATAAAATAAACATTAGGAACAGGTTTACTTTGACCTGAGACATGATGAGCTGCCTGACCGCCTCTCTGAGCCAGGATCCGGAAGCCAGACAGTTTCATCAGCTTCCTGAACATGTTATGTCACGACCTAGGGCTTTTCTTTCCACAGCCCTTCTGTGTCATGGGACTGTTTGTTAATATGCAGATTAGACGTCTCTACCCTGGGCTTTGCAGGCTGCAACCCTGGGAGAGCCCAGACCTGTCACTGGTAGTGACCCCACCCGTTCCCATTCCTCACAGGTTGAGATTGGATAAACAAGCCTTCCTCACTGGACCCCACAGTGTGAAAAGTGGGAAAGGACTGGATTACGTGAAATGCGTACCATTCTTTGGACTTCGTATAAGAATGTACTGCCATCTTTACCTGGCAGTGAGGAACCAAGTGATGGCTGGAGGTTATGAGGTTGCAGAAGAACATGATACAGCAATGCTGTCTGGGGCTGGGCTTGAAAGGGGCGCATTGTTATCGCATTTACTAACCTTGGACCAGCGCTGCCGTCGTTTAGAAGTGCAAGTTGTGGTAGCCAAGTGCATGAGGTGTTTATACAATGGAGGTAATACCGGCATCATATAACCTGAATATTTGACTGGATTTATTGTATAAGAGTTTGTTCTATTCCCAATGTCCAATACGGATGAAAAAGGAGAGCGTAGTGAGAGCCAGTTGGGCTGTTGATACGAAATAAGAAGGAGTTAACAAGCATTTACAATGCAATAGGTCTCGCATTACTAAAGTTTGAGCTATTGGCATTGTAAACGACAATGCCTTTTATTTATGTGTTTCGAAAAGCTGTATGCGGTGCATAAACACGCCCTTTGTACTTATAGTCCTTGCTTACGAAAAGGAAGGCTGGCAGTATAAAAGGCATAGTTACTGCCAGCGTTGCTTCTCGTAAGCAACGACTGCAAGTACAAAGTGCCTGTTTACGCACCGCTTGCAGGTTTTTAAAATACAGAAATAAAAGGCATTGGTATTTACAATGCCAATAGCTCAAACTCTCGCAAATGCGACACCTATTGCATAGCAAAAGCTCGTTTTCTTATTGCGTAGTAGAACCACTGTTTGTGGAAAACAACAATCATGCCATGCCAGATAGTCTTACAGGCATTCACAGATATACAAACCTACAATATGTTTCCTAAATTCAGGTTTTGGAATGTTCCGTTTTTTAAAGCACAATAAAGATGGGGGCTGTTGGTGGGGGTTGAGAGGTAACTCCCACCTTTAACTTGTGAGTGCCTGAGCCTGGTTAGGTAGCCTGTCTGCTTTGTTTCACTGTTGTACCAAGGTTTTAGGAACTGTAAGATTCCTATCAACAACAGCAAGTGATGGATGATCTGTGGCTCAAAACGTAATCGTAAGTAGTAATTGTATTAATTCATTATTATTATTTAGACCGGACTAAATATTGATAATGAATCATTACAATTACTGCTTGGGATTACGCTTTGGTTTGCCCACAGATGAGTGCAAACATCGTTTTGTGTGAATATTAATCAAAAATGAGGGATGAATGCTAGCCACTAAAAACAAAAGTGTCTGTCCATCCCCTATTTCTCCTTGCTATTTTTCCAGATGTGGTCTGGATGAGATGCCCATAGATTCGCCCGAGCAGCCGGGAGTGCACATCTGTTTGGTGGGAAGCAATAGCAAAAGATGGTGAGGGCGAGGAAGGAAGTAGGGGGAAAAGCAAGAGCAAAAGGATAGAGAAAGTTGGGAAGGGATAGCAAAGGATGGTGAGGAGGAGGAAGGAAGTAGGGAGCAAGGCAAGAGTAACAAGCATTGGCAATGTGCTGCACTCACAAAACCATGCAACTCACTCTGAATTCACAAGAGCACTCCTCTCACCCAGCATTTATACAAAGTGTTCGCTCTGCAATCACCCAGGCACACCACTCACCCTGCACTGACAGACCTCTTATGCCGCACTCCTACATCTCTCACCCACCACAGGCATTTTATACAGCACACTATACAATCACCCTGCCCTCACCCACCTGGACACTCACCCTGCACTAACATTGCTAACCCTGCACGCCAGAGACCGCTCACCCTGAACTCAGACACTGCTCACAGACTTTTCTCCCAGCACTGACACGCCTAACACCCTGCACAATTGATCTTTAGCCCTGAACTCATACTCCACAATACACTTCTCACTCTGACCTCATGCTGACAGTTTACCATGCTGGCAGACGTCTTTCACCTGTGCACACGTCTCTCACCGGCGTGCACACGTCTCTCACCGGTGCACACACCTCTCACACTGCATACTCAGCACTCATCCTGCACACACAAACTCACCTTGCACTCCTAGACTAGTCACACATCACTCTCCTGCACAGACAACCACTTACTTTACACACAGACTGCTAATCATGCACCTAAATTCAGCTTATCCTACACACACAGCTTAGCTTGTACAATCTTACACCACTAACTGTACATACACAGCTCACCCGCTTACTCATCCACCTCAAACCCTGCACACTCATCCTCCTGTCACTCTGCAAACACCCTCCACTCGCCCCGCAGCCAGCTCCAATCAATGCAAACCTAGACACTGCTTATCCTGCATTCACCCACCTCTCACCTTGGACAAACCCTCACACCTCTCATGCTGATTGATCACCCTGCACTCACCTCACTCCCCTTGCACATTCACCACTCATCCGTACACCCACACCACCCACCCTGCATACACATTGCTCACCTTGCACTGCAACACTCAATCTGCACAATTTTGCACCGTTTGCTTGCACTTGCACAAGGCTCACCCAGCAGACATAGGCCGCTCACTCTGAACTGACGCACCGGGTGACCGGAAGCCACAGATCTTGGAGAGAGAGAGAGAGAGGAGTCGTTGCTGTGGGTATTTGTAGTACATAGGGTCAAAACGACAACAACATCCTTCCAATCACGCACCCTACACGGAGCAGGGTGGTACCCGTGGAGGCAAGCGCTCTGCGCCCCACATATGGGCAGTAAGCACTATATAAATATTGCAGCACAATACAAGTGCATCAGATGCGAAGGGACCATCGCACCGCCCGGCAGACACATCACAAACACAACAGACCACATCACAGCAGACAGACCTCGCACACATCCAGCCCAGCACGGACGTGTCAGAGAACCAGCAGCCGTGAACAGTGTCAGGGGGGTAAAGCCTCGCAGCCACCCCTACATAGCATCATATGCCACCGGTGCGACACTGCCGGTACCAGCCGACACCACCACCCCGTCCTGGGCTCGTGCTGCTGAACCCGGTGGTCAACCTTCCCCTCACAATCTCACAAGGGACCAGCGCACAGGGCCTGAAACACTTCCACGTGACGACGCAGAGTCCGGTGTGCATGTGGAGCAGACAGCAGGCAGCGCTACTTGTGCCCATACCTACCGTGGCTCTGGAAGACCGTTGGTACCACGGCTGGCACCTACCCTTTCCGTCTCAGGGGAGGAGTATTGCACGCTTTCAGAGCTCGTTATTTCAGTGCCAAGAGGTAGTTCAGTTTGCGTCATGCGCTGCATTCAAGTGGAAGGGACGTGTACTCAAGAGGAAGGGGACGTGCACTCAAGAGGAAGGGACAGGGAGGGACGTGCACTCAGAGAGAGGGACATTCACGAAGAGAGGGACGTGCATGCTTAGGTAAGAGGCATCATGCCTCAGACAGCCCGAGCGTGTTTACAGCGGTTAACCCTTTAATTATACGGGCTCCAGGCAGACGAAGAGGACAGTCACAGCAAAGGGAACAGCTGCCCACCAGGGAGCAGCCGGTCTGGGATCCCGCTGGGGATCAAGTGCCCACCGAGGAGACCCTCCCGGCTCTAAGGGGCGGCAGAAAAGCAACTGTGGGTATGGACGCAGCTCAGACCGCAGATGTGGCCGAGGAGCCGCCCAGGAGCCAGGCGGCTTTAATCCAGCATCAGACGACAGAAGGGCCGTGCAGTGACGAGCACGGGGGCCTCGGCACGTTTACTCGGCTAAATGAAGGTAATGAGTGCAGCGAGGGTGTGGAAGCAACAGTGGGCCTCAAACCGAGTGCAGCCCCGCGGGAAGCAGAAAACAGCGAGAAGGAATCTCGCCCCGTGAGCCCAGTCGCCCCACCTCGGCCTGGGGAGACGAAGATGGAAAACGCAAGGAACGCCCGCTACGTAGGACCAGGTACCCCTCCTCTCTTAGCAGGCCTCTCCCCTGAAACAGCAGATATTCAAGAGGCAATGATGATCCGAACGCGGGAATCTAAACCAGTGGTGCGCGCGCACCACAGAGGAGCGGGGGCCAGGGAGCGCGGCAGCGAGGCGAACGCGCGCTGCTGCGCGTTCTGGCCACCGTCGGGAATGGGAGGAGCGAAGGCGGGACATGCGCCCGCCTTTGCCCAATCCTGTGCCGTTTTTGAAAAACGCACGCTACAGCCAATGTGGGCTTCTGAAAACAAAACCACACGCACGAGCGTGTGGGTCGTTTTCAGAAGCCCTTTCTAAAGGTCTCGCGCTGCGCGAGCAGGTCTGCGCACTGCAACGCTAGGCGCGAGACCTAAAAATGGCGTTGAGATGTGAAATAATGAGTTTCGTTTGATTGACGGGAGGGATAATTATAGTAAAGAGTTGGACACAGAAATCAGGGATCTCATACGGAGAGTCTCTTTGTTCTGTTTCATTAAGAATTTTGCATTTAATAGTTTCCTTAACAGAAAAAACACCCCGAAGAAGCACCATTTTATGCACAAAATGCATTTCTGTAATGATGTTAAATATGTAAATGATGGCCTAGTGCTGTTTCTTTTTCATCTCGTGTGACCCTGTGCCACATCGCTTTGTATTTTTACTCAGCCGTTGCCTCCAGTTCTAGTGCTGGGGACTTTTTGTACACAAAATGGTCGGAGAGCAGTCACACTTCTGCATCCTGTCGTTCTTGAATATCTGTTTATCTCACAGCCACATGCCCTTCAGCAGCCTGAGCTACTACGATAGAGCGCTATAGAGCGCTACACTCATGAAGTGTATGTGAAGGAGCTCCGACAACTCTGGAGTTGTGGAAACAGATTTGAATCCTGGCCTTGGCTCAACATCCTGTGATATTGGGAAAATCACTTAAACTCCTGGGCTGAAAAAACAAACCTGTATTGTAATTTGGCGCTCATGAAAAGTGCTCTACTGCAATTGGGGCAAGTTCACACTATATAAAATTGCCTAAAATAAAATTAAATGTTCACCAGTGCAAGTAATCATGCAGCTGAAAGCCAACCTCAAAGTTTCTCTCTCTTTTCTTTTTTTGTTAAATCTCCATCTTTTATCCTAGCTCTCGTGCGCATCCTTTGCCTTCCACTCCAGTGTCCTTATTCCTCTCATTTTACCCTCTTCAATGCTCCTCATCCAATTCCCTGCTTTCCTTGTCTCCCTATAGTGTAGCTGCCAGTTCACCACTCCTTCTTTGTCTCTCTGATTATTATTTCCGGTGGCCTCTTTCTTTTATCACAGATCACACCCTATTCCCGGCATCTGCCTTATCCACCTTGGCTGTCTCCCCTTCACAGCAGGGTTGGTAGTAGTGAAAATACCTGCTAGAATCAACCTCACTCTCACTTGTTTTGAGTCATTAAGCACCTAAGTATCCACATGCCAAGAAAAGGCCAATGTAACAGGCTGGAAAAGGGTAAAAGTATTCTATACTCAACATTGTGTATTGCGGTTCATTTCTGCTAACATCATTTTATTAGGTTGTCTGATGCATGCAACCGTATGGTAACTGCACAGTGCCACGTCTGCAGCATCAAGGTACATGCAGAATCAGTGTGTAAGGTCCATATTTATTTAACACTTTGCATACTGTTTGAGGACAAACAGAGGGGGATGGAAATGCTTGACTTTAAAATGTGTGCACCTTGCATGAGAATACGGAGGTTAATTCGTGTAGGTTTTTTTGTATATATTTTTTTTCAATTTATCTTTAGTGTGCTTAACGCAGGTCTCTTAAAATGCAATGATTGATCTCCATTTGAAATAATTGTTCTAAAATCCTTGGAACAAGGTAGGATTATGTTAACCCTGCTGAAGTCTGGACCACTGACCTGCCAGTTTTACACAAATATCAGCAGCAGGTGCCTAACCCACTGAGCTGTTTGCTCCCTTGAGGTAAATTCAAAAACCAAAAAAAGGTATAGAGATCCAAACTTCAAGCCAGGCACCAGGGAAACGTCTGGCAATACCTGTTTTTTTTTAACTTATAATAACTTATTTTTTACATTGCAGTAAACACTCTGTTGACACCCCATTTTGTGTATCACGAGTGTTTTGCTCACCGAGTAACCTCCAGAAATATTTGATTTAATTAATTTTAATAAATTATTTCATTATGACTTTTATGTAGAACCGGACTTACCACCAAGAGGCAGTGTCAGAACACCAGATTCAATTATGAATTGTTCTGCATTGTTAGTGCACCAGGAAACAGTGTGGTCCGTAGTGATGCATGGTTATCACACCTATGCAGAATAATTGCCACTGTAGGTCTCTTTTCTCTGCCTGCTGCAGCCATAATGCTCTGTTACTACAACTGCTGCATAAATCCTCGTCTGTTCTATTTTCTGCAAACCACCATGATAGGTGGGTCATGGGGGGTGTTCTAGTGACGCTCTCGAATGAGTACAAAGAATAAATGAGCATGTCTTCCTCCCCCCGAGTATATCTGCCCATCACGTTTACCCTGGTCCATAGAGGTGATTCAGTTCATAGTGGGGTCCCCAGCCCAGGCATGATGCCTTGGTCTATTTGTACAACACCACTTGACCAGCAATGATCAGAAGTGCCCTATTTCACCAGTACTCCTGACAACAATATTTTATTGGATTTGTTGTTTCCATGGAATCTACAAAACGAAACTGTATTTAAAACAGACTTTTCAGATAATTTCCTGGGAAAAACCAGCTGACTAAATGCATAATTTGTTTTCTCTTTTCAAACAAAATCAACTTGGGATTAAAGGTCTTCTGCCTGGTGCCTGCACCTCGGTTGAAGACTAGGTTAGCTTGCCAAACCAATATTTCTTTGAACTGTTTCATCATGATCTTGTCAGAAATGCTTGTTAAAAACTATGGCTGCCTAAATTTTCTAAGGAATGAGCATAGGACAGTCACTCTTGCTATGTACAATGGCTGTGATTTAAGACTCACCAATCTTAAACTTCATCAGCCGCCACTGGACTTCTGCACCAGGGTCAGTACCTCAATAAACGTTTGATGGCTAAGCAACTAGAAGGACATCAGATGGGTCCTCCAGATGAACCAGTAGGAGACCTCGGGACCTGGATGACTACCTATGCAAGTGACGGGGTCATTGTCGCCCTGGCAACATTTGTGTGTATATGGGTTGGATTTCTGTTCGAAGGTGTTTTACCACCTAGGCGTTATTCTTGTTGCTTGTTTCTGTCGTGTGGGGCTTATCAGCTGGGAAGGAGGATGTGTGGAATCCTAGAGGATTGCAAGTGATGGAACGAGGATGATTCAGTTGTTGAAATGTGGGGGCGAATTGACAGTTGGAGGTGGTTGTGCTAGGCGTGCAGTCGCAGGCTTGATTCTGCGCTTGTTCACCTGTAACCTGAATACATTACTTACTTTCCATCACCCTCTCGACCATTTTTCACTAATTCTTACCCGAACCTTAAACTAAATTAAAATAACTTTAATGGCATTATAATAATAAGAAAGCTAATTGTAACTGTAATGTTATCCCTA
This sequence comes from Calotriton arnoldi, assembly GCA_963921515.1. Classification (NCBI taxonomy): domain Eukaryota; kingdom Metazoa; phylum Chordata; class Amphibia; order Caudata; family Salamandridae; genus Calotriton; species Calotriton arnoldi. The sequence continues at coordinate 698,372 of CAWUFW010003818.1, forward strand.
ACCTTGTATTTTATGAAATGTATTTGTAATTTCATGTTTTCAATTACTTTAACAATAATTCAAACCGTAAATGTTATTTGTTTGTTTCTCCTAAAATATTGCTAAACTAATAACTTTTAAACACTAACACCTTCTTAATTTTTATTAAATTATTTTTCACGTAATTAAAATAATAACCAAAGCCCAAAATTAAACAAAAGTGCAATAGAGCCACTTATGTATAAATATTTTGCAAGACATCTTTAGTGCTACACAGCTACAGCAGCCACATCATAATGCATGAACATCATACTGACATCTCAAACAAAATATCAGATAGCAATCACAGCCTGCTTTTCAGCTGTCAGATCGGAGGTGGGGTGGGGTTAAATCAGCCACTGGCGTAGCAAGGGGGGGGCGGAGGGGGCGGTACGCCCCGGGCGGCACGAGATTTGGGGGCGGCAGGTAATTTTATCGCTAGCACCCCCCCCGCTCTTAGGCGCTCGGCGGCGGCAAAAGGCAGGGACCGCCACGGGCGTCAGAGTGCCTAGCTACGCCACTGAAATCAGCACAGTGTTAAGTCTTTGGCAGGCACAGTGGGAGGACTCTGTGTTTGCACCAAAACCAAACAGGAACTATAAGAACAAAAATCATGAGTATAGACTCCACAGAAGAGCTGTAAATGATTAATTTAAGTGTATTTATTGAATATTTTTCTTACTACCCATGCATATATCCCACGATCCAGCCACCAGACGACTTGATAGTTAGTACAGGCCCGGATGCTGCGGCTCGTTTTGACCACTTGATGGGGGTTAGCTCCTACCTGGCTAACTGGACAAAGAAAGGTCCTGACTGGCCCATCTTAGTGACTATGGCAGGTGTAGCTGCGACCGGACCAATGCAGGCAACTGTAGCTCCAATCAGGCTGATTCAGTTAGGCAGATGCAGGCAGTTGCCACCCTGATCAGGCTGATGCAGTAAGCACGGCAAGCAAATGCCTGAGTGGGCAGGTGCAGGCAGCCTCAACACTAGTTGGGCCAATGCACGCACCCATTTTTCAAAGGTTTCCCACCAGGAGCCAGTTGTGAGAGACCAGTCGGGACCATCTGCAGCATGGGCCACTCTTAGCTGACTCTCAGGCAGCCAGATTTGTCTGGATGTCCCTCTGTCCCTGAGACACACCAGGTTTCTCCTCTTGGACAGTCTCCTCCTACAGGACCAGGAGGATTTTACTTTTTGGCATTTAGGCACACCCTCAGCTCTTCCAGAAGAGAGTGCAGACTTCAGGTGCTGTCTCCTCACTTCTGGGAGACTAGGTGTCAGGCAGACACCAGCCCTTGTCACACAGCAGTCCTTTGACTACTCTGCAGAACATTGCCTTCCTTGGAACTGGATTAATGTAGGGCAAACAATTTTACATATTTTGTACAAAGGGGATGTGGATCTATTGTCTCAAATTTCCAAACTGGTTTTGTGTTAACAAAAGTCTTTGTCAGGCTACTCTCCGTAAATAGCCTTTGTGTAGGGTGGTGCTTTTCACAGCAGGTAGAACTGACACGGTCTACAGACTGTAGCACCCACAACACAGGCACAAAGAAGTGTGCGGTTTTTGCAACTGGTTGTAATCAGCCTCTCTGAAGCAGTAATCACAGACTGACAAAAGGGCAGGCCTGACCTAGAAACAATTTCACCTTGCACAACAGAAGCTGCAGTCACACCCCTCACCCCTACCCCGATCAAATGGCAATGCTCAGGAAGGACTAATAAATACCCCCATCCAAATAAAAGTTCTTGTGGAATTTCTAAAGGTAGCTCTGCCTCTATCCTCCTTGCTCCAGTGTCTGGATTTTCACCCGCCAGCCACAGGATTGCAGGCAACAGGCTTCCACTGTCTGATTAAACTGTCCTCATCCTCTATCTCGTGCTGTGCCAAGCCAGGGACATCCAAAATGGATCCCACTGGCTTCAGTACTCAGGCTGACTAACACACAAGGCCCTGCTACTGCACACATTCTACATGCACAGGACTTGCCAACCTCTAATTATATTTCACCATGTGAGGAGGGGGTGGAGCCTTGGAGGGGGCGTGGCCTCATGCCAAGAACTATCTAAAAGGCACTTTGCCCTCTATCAAGCCCCCCCAAAACAAACAAGGGTCTCTGAGGCTGTTGCCGATGTCCTAGGGTGTTTTTCACATCTCTCAATGGACATCGGGTGCTTACAGCCACGAAAGACAAGCTGGAAATCCAGTTGTTTCCAGCTCACCTTGTCTGCCGCCATGTGATTTTGACTCCTCACTGGATGACCAAGTGAAGAGAGCTGAAATCATGTGGCACACTGTGCCCCCGTGTGAGTTGGCAGGTCTGCATGCACACAGGATGTGAGTGAAACTGTTCTGGGCATACACATAGCAGTGGAACTTTACACAGGAGGGCTCTATAGCCCACACTCTAAGTAACACAAATATAAAGATTTAGTCACACTATCAATCTCGAAAACACAGTATTCTGCCACCACCACTTTATGTGCTACACTGAGGACAAGGACAGCAGTCCTCTATCCACTTATAAGGGCACACTTGGTGCATCGCTGCTGGCCACAGGACAGGTCCAGGCCCTTGCATAGTCAAGGACAGGCCTAGAACTCTGTGCATATGCTAGATTAGCGTGATGCTATGGCCATACTAAAAGTCAAGATATCAATGCAGTTAGGCATGTTAGGATATTCCCATCCCAATAAATCATGTGGGTAAGAATTGTCATAATAATTGCTAACAATTCAGTGAACAAACTGGTTACAAGAGTGAATACTGGATACACTCCAATCACGCATCCTTAGTAAATTAGTCTAAACTCTACCTAAGGTATTAGTAGCTGATTTGCAGCTATTCCATTTTTCCTTCTATATGCTGATTCACGTACAGCTCCTCTCATACCTTTGTTGTCAGTCCTGAATTTCAAGACTCACCTGTCTGTGTCCAACTAGCAACTGGTACATCTGTCTTGCCCCACGCCAACCACCAGCATCTTTTGTACTTTTACAAAACAATTAAACATTGACTCTGTTCTCGTTTCAGGAAGCTCACGGAAGATGGCGCTTATTGTACCCCACTGGTTTCTCTGGTAATGGAACTACACAAGGTAATTTCATGTTTGTGACATAGATCACTAGCTACTGTGTAATGCTAAATGCAGCAGTGTCACTCTCTCTAGCCTGTTGCTGTAGGCACCAGAAACGTATGTGGCAATCATGCACATTTAATTTGTAGGTCTGCATAACACTGACAAGCTAATGGTAGGAAGGAACAGGCATGTCTATTAGGCTTTCTCATAGACTGAATGCACATACTGGGAAATGGCCTTTACAATGCAAGCTAAGCTACTCGTGCCATTTCCCCGCAAGCAGAACCACACTTGCCTTAACCACGCATATGCCTTAACCACGCATATGCTTTAACCACGCATATGCATGGTTAAGGCAGTGCGCGGTTTAGATTTGTGGATGGGCGGGGAGAGGAACAGGGAGGATCGGGAGAGGAAGCTAAGTGGGCTTGGGCGGGTTTTGGGAGGGCGGGGGATAGTTTTTAGGGCTGGTTTGAGGGCTCAGGGGGTCAGGCAGTTTTTAGGGCTGGAGGCTGGGTTTTAGGGCTCAGGACGGGGGGGATGGGGTAGTTTTCGGGAGTGAGGCTCAGTTTTTAGGGCTCAGGGCAGGGGGCTGGGGTCGGGATAGTTTATAGGGCTGGGAGCCGTGATTTATGGCTCAGGGCGGGGGCCTGGGGTCAGGGTAGTTTTTAGGACATGGGGGCAGAGATTTAGGGCTCAGGGTGGGGGGAGGAGAGTTTCCAGGGCTGGGGCAGTTTTAGGGCTGAGGGCTGGGGGGACTGGGGTCGAGGTAGTTTTTAAGACGTGGGGGCGAGTTTTATGGCTCAGGGCGGGAGGGGGGACAGTTTTCAGGACTGTGGGCAGTTTTAGGGCGAATGTGTCTTAACCACGCATTCCTTTACCAGTCATGCCTTTACAACGAAATTGCGTGGTAAAGGCATGCTTGGAAAAAGAATGCGTGGTTAAGATGCATTCGTTGTTAGGACAGCGTTGTTGAGGCACACTTGGGGTAGCCATGCATGCTTCTGTCATACAACCACACATACTGGGTCATGCTAACAAATAGTAAGGCCTGTGCTGTATGCAGCGTTATCAAGTTATGCACAAAAACCCTGCCACACATACCCATAGCCCCGAAGGCCCCTCACCATGTTATAATGAACCCTGTGGAAAAGGAGTCCGTAGGGTCCCTACAGAGAACTATGCAACAAGCAAGATCAGACAGAAGAACAGGGAGCCATGATTCCAATTAGCAGTTAGTTCTGAAGGGGTGAAGCACTTTCGTGTTTGTGGTAACTGTAAAGCGTAGAGATCATGAGATCTTTTAATTCAGAGACCAAAAACATTGCATCTAGGCTGGAATATGGGCTCTTACTATGGGATTGATTAATTTGAGAGCAAGCAGAACTGATACTACCCTTTTGGGCCTTTTCCTGGCTGGTTCTCTGTAGCACAACAATTCAGTTGTGAAATGTTGCAAGCAAGGTTTGATATTGCTAAAACAAATCTGAGCAAAATAAAAAAAAATGTGTTCACTGAGCTTTTTGCAACAGATACTCAACCGCAATAACCAAAATTGGGCCCGTGGAAGGTGTCAGATAAAGAGGCCTGTCGGTGCTTGCCTAGAGTGTCATCCTCTGGTTATCAAGAATCCGCTGAAGCATGCTCAGACCAATCACTTTGAAGACATTCATGAGCACATTGATGCGCTCAATAGGTCTGGTCCAGAGACAGTCTTTTGCAACAGAGATAGAACCTACCATTACAGCCGGATGATGAACAATATAGCTAAAACCTTAGCACTGACAGGGTTCTGTATTCCCTTCTGCTGTTGTTTCTCTTCAGATGGGAAGATACTTGCTTTTAAGAGGAGAGTTTTGACTCCTTATAGGAGTCGTCGGAGATTCCCTCAATCTGCCTGGAAGGTTTTACTTCTTCATGCTGTGGGTTGAATCTTTGCAGTAGATGGCATGGTCCTTGTCTGTGTACAAAGGAGTAGTCTTAGCCTATATTACAGGTTTGCATGCTTTTAGGGCGGTGATTTGCATGTTTAAGGGTTGCAATTGTTCTATTTGTATAGGTGATTGTTTTTTTAGTGTAAATCACAGATAGACAAAAGGACAGGCCTGACCTAGAAACATTTTCACCTTGCACAACAGAAGCTACAGTCACATCGCTCGACCCTACCCCAACCAAATGTCAATGCTCAGGAAGGACTAATAAACAGCCCCCCCTCTAACAAAAGTTCTTGTGGAACTTCTAAAGGTAGCTCTGCCTCTATCCTCCGTGCTCCAGTGTCTGGATCTTCACCCTCCAGCCACAGGAATGCAGGCAACAGGCTTCCACTGTCTGATGGAACTGTCCTCATCCTCTGTCTTGTGCCATGCTAAGGCAGGGGCATCAAAATGAACCCCACTGGCTTCAGTACAGTTCATGTTTGCGCATGTCTTGGCATGTGTGTGGCGTTTGGCTTTGCTGGGGTAAGGGAGCAAATGCAGACGGTTTACTGGAGGGTTCTTTGCCCTTTTAAGAACAGCGGTGTTTCTCTTTATGGCTCGATGAGTGTTTCTACGTAGGTCTGACGGGTGTGGTCAGCGTTTCCGTGCTGGTTTACTAGTTTAAGTGTGAGGGCCTGCTCTTGCAAAGGAATCAGCTGCTGCGCTTTACAATGTGAAACCCTCTCAAATAAATCGATTGAGAAGTGGTACTCTACTGAAAAACTGCCCTGATTGCCAGTCTCTGACGGCAGGGTACACTAGTTAGTGTAAAATGTACCCAAAGAATCTTACCCACACAGGTACTCCATACCTACAGAAATCTTATTGTTAGTCGTACTGGTGCAGTGCTTAATTTATTTGTTAAAATAGAAGTAGCGGGCCCAAAGGTTTTTGTTAGGGGCCCATCCTTAGTGCTGCCAAATTCTGAGGGTTGCTAAATTCCCTGGCTACCCCTTCTTGGTTCCACCTCATGCCACTTCCATCCTGCACCCTGCACAGCTGTCCCTCTATCTCACTCTTACTGGTTCATTTTTGTCCCACCTCTCTCTTACTTGTTTCTCTTCTCAGCCTTCCTTCTTTATGCCTTTATCTTGCTCTCGGTCAAAGTCTGATGAAAAATAAGACCCAGTCCCTAAAAAGGAGTGCTGGTGCGCACTACCTACAACCACCAGCACAAACTGCACACTGCAGGCCTACTGTATCCTCACTGCCCCACTGCAGTAGCAACATCTAGACTGGCTAAATCCAAGGAGGAGGAGGCAGGCCTGATTCACAGAGGTAACTTACACTTTTGAGTACGTTTACTATTTTTCGGTATTACAAACTGCACTTTTGTAGCAACTTACACTTTTGTTATAAGTAGAGCACAACACATGGCCAACCGCTGTCAATGCAACACCGTCCCATAGAAAATAATGGAGGTAGTGACTTACTACAAAAGTCTACGTTGCTACAAAAGCCTAATTTACTAGAAAAGTGCAGTTTGTGATTACATAAACGTAGTGAACTTACTCAAAAGTGTAATTTACTATAAAAGTGCAGTTTCTGAATAGTACTTTGCGACACGTTTTGCATTACTACCACAAAACATACTACAAAGTGCAGTTTGTGAATCAGGCCCATCGTGTTTACTCAATGTGATATGCGAACACCCAAACCTTATCTCAAACCCACAGACGAAAGTAAGAAGTCATCGATGTATTGGTCTACTTCCGCTTTTTACAGGAAGCACGTATGAGGGTGGGCGAATCATGTGATTCAGAGTGGAAAGTACTAACGCTTCTGTAGTGGGCATGTTGCAAACAGTTTAGATGAAAACTCCTCTGGACTTTGTTTCTCAAGGAGTACGACCTTGGGCAATGCTTGAACGACGTCCAAGAGAATAGATAAAGCCTATTTCTTCAACCACAAGTTATCAGAGCCTAGGTGAGTACACACAATCGAATAAACTCCCTCTTGACTGACCTTGCACTGATATCTTATTTTCTGCTGGGGCTGCGCTGCACTAAGATACAAGAATAGGCATTGCTGTGGCTAGCGTGCATTGTGGTTGGTTTTTGTAAAAAAAAAATGGGGGTACGCTTCACTGTACTGCATGTGTGCACTGTTATGGTTAGACTATTGTAAAGAATATGTGCATATTTCTGGGGCTGATCTGTGCTAGCATAAAACACAAACATGATCACCTAGAATAAAGATCAATCCCCATACACAGGTGTTATTTAAAAAAATAATATTTCTTTAATATGAAGTCACATTTAGGAACATGTAGAGATTTCACTCCGAATAGGGAAACATTTCACAAAATATTATCTTATGAGAATTTTCTAGCACACACTTCCTTCATTGGTATAGTCTCGTGGCATGAACTTGTGCCTGGCTGGAAGATATGCACATGATTTAGAGCTTTTCCGGTTCTTGCAGTCAGGCTATCAATGTATCATTGAGTGAATATATATGGCACGCCGAGAGTCCCGATTATTGATCCGGTGTGTTGGGCTGCCCCTGTCGGCCCAGAATAAAGCTATGTGTCTCCTCTATGTTCTGCTCAGTGGAGTGGGAAGGTTCCCTTCGTTTTGAGGGCGGGCCAGTGGCTGGTCTGGTTGTATTCGAGTTGAAAACGTTAAGAAATGCCGTATTTTTTGAGTTTGGTGCATAAGTCATCTGACTTTTCCTCTTGGGTGCTTGATCCAAGATGGTGGTTTTTAGCTGTTATTATGGCCATCACATTATCTATTTTTGTTAAGCGTACTGTTGGGGAGCATCTGGTATCCAACTATATTGCTTTGATGATGTTTGTTTTTTTGTGTGCTGGTCTGAGGTCATGGAGGGTTTCGTGTTCCATTCTCAATTGCTTTTTCTAGCTTTTCTAGAGTTAACTTTTTCATAATTTATGGCTTTCTATAATGCTCCCTTCGCATACATCCATTCTTACCTCTACTGCACTTTGAAAGTAGTATTGTTTTTCCGTGTGTGTCAATTTAAGTTCTTTATAAAACGTGCCACATTTTGCTTTAGAGAATTTTTATCTTTCTTGTGTAACCATTCCTGCATGTATTGTAGTCTCCATTCCATCTTGTCAAATGTTGCTATTGCCTTTAAAGGACACTTCCTTGATATTACTTATGATGGTTTAATTGTGAAACAAGAATTGGTATAACCAATAGGTATTTCTTTAATAAAAAAAAAAAAGTGCAGACATATTGGTGCTGCAATTTTCTGTTTGCATTGAAGCTGTCCGCACTTAATTTTTAAGTTTACCATTTCTACTTGTCCATCGGCTATGTTGGAAAGGGAAGCCAAAAGCCAAAATGGCCACTGGCATGTCATGGCCCACTCGTATGCATCTTAGCAATGGCCATTATGTGTGTACCTTTGTGCATGTGCCTCGCGACGCATGAACATATGCGTCATGACACAAGCATGTATGCTTCGTAACTTTAGCGCACATATGCGTCAAGACGTGCCGGTGGCCAGTTTGGCTTTTTTATACTCTAAATCTCTTTATTATTGTTTTTTTTTCCAAAACAAAACTTCGGAAGGCGACTGTTTCGTAACATCATGACAACAGAGATGAAGTTTACAGAGTGTAGATTGGTTTCCAAAATGGCAGGTAATAAAGCATTTGAGATGTATCATTAATCATTCTTAACAAAGCATAGAATCTGATCATCTATGACATATCACGTCGCCTTGTAGATATTAATTGTAAAAGAGTACAAGAAAACAAACGTATAACAAAGACACGGGTAGTGGGGTCCAGGGCAAGGCCGGTAATGTGCCTAGGTGTTGCATTATCTTTGAGGCAGTTTGAGGCAGCAGGGGACAACATGAGCCCTCCCTACTACACAGCAGTGGTGTGCCAAGCGGTTACCCAGGGCGCCATCAAAGGCGGGTCGGCAAAAGAGCTGAAGCACCCTCAGTTTCGGCGGAATAAAACAGGTTAATTCTATGTGGTTCAGGTACTGTATCAGGGGTCGCCACACAGATTGGTAATTTGGATTCGGTTCCATCTAGGTTGTGGGAAAGCTGTTGAATCGCCAGGGTATGCCATAGGTGAGAGAACCATTGTGCCGCAGAGGGGGGAGTGGTCTTCTTCCATGCTAGGGCTGCAAGTTGCCTGGCTGCCTGGAGAATGTAGCTAATAAGTGTTCAATCAGCATGGGTCATCGCTTTCAAGTCCAGAGGTCGAATCCCCAGAATGACGATAGTTTAAGAGGGTGGGCGGGAGTACCCCACAGTGGCTTTAATATGACTTAACACCTCCTTCCAGAAGGTAGCGATGAGGGTGCAGGACCACCATATGTGACAGAAGTCTCCTTGGTCTGTTTTACATCGCCAGCACAGAGAGGATGTGCCAGGATATATAGCAGAGAGGTGTGTTAGCATGTAATACCATTGGAATACGAACTTATATGGCATTACCTGGAGGGAGCTGGTACGATATGTTTTGGATATATCCCGCCACAGTGTGTCCTATTGCTTAGGTGATATGCCCTCCGTGGTGGTTGACCGTGATGCCGTCTGGTAGGTGTGGGTGCAGGGGGGTGTGGAGTGTTGGAGTGTATGGTAGGTGTTGAAAATGAGCCCCCGGGAGACGTTGTACGTTCCAACAAGCTTCTCGAAGGGAGTGAAGGGTCGCACAAACTCAGGGTACACTGAGGGGTGTAGTGCCTAGTGTCGGAGATGGTAGTATTGTAGTCTAGCTGTCTCGGGAATGTTATATTCTTCTTTGCACTGCTCAAGGGCTTTTATGGTGGTCCCTGTGAAGAGGTCACGTTGCGTTCTACAGTTACTTGCAGTCCAATCTTGAAAGGAGTGAGCAGGCAATGCCGGGGTAAAGTCTGGTTTGCGTGAGATTGGCATTAGAAATTTGGGGTCGCAGCCCATTCCAAATAAAAGCATGTATGTCAAGTTGCAATTGCATAATGTCATCCTGTGGTATTGGGGGTTGGTAGAGTCTGAATTAGATATAGGGCGCATCAGAGGTGCGCTCGTTTGATGACCGCAACCCTCTCCAGCCATGAGATGTGCAGGGGTTTCCACATCGAAGGTCTCCCAAGATGGAGCGGCGTAGTTGGAGCCAGTTTGCACGTGTCCCAGTAGAAAGTGTAGGTATGAGATTGAGGCCTAGATATCTTATGGTATCCAAGGACCAATGGAAGGGCGCAAGCTCTTGTAAAGCAGAGAGGTCTGGTTGGGAATCGGCAAGTTGAGCATGCTCAACTTTGACAAATTGATCTTGAAGCCCGATACCCTTTCAAAGGTAGTCGGACTATTTACCATGGCTGGGAGTGAGGTGGCTGTTTTTTGAATGGGTAAGTAAGAGGTTATTGGCAAACAGACTGATCTTATGGGCCTGACCTCCAAAAGAAGTTCCTTCTATTGCAGTTGTGCGGTGGATGGAAAGAGCCAGTGCCTCGACCGCTAGAGCAAACAACAAGGGCGACAGCGTAAAGCCCTGCCACGTGCCCCTACAGATAGCTATGGGATCTATGCGTTGTCTGTTGACACGCAGTGTGGTTACAGGGAATACATAGGAGGCCATGATTTTGGCTACGATGCCTTGGCCCATCGCAACTTTGCACAGGACAGCCTAGAGAAAAGACCAATTTACTCTATCAAAGGCCTGCTTCACATTTAGTGAGAGAAGGCAAGCCGGGATGTACATTGTCCACCTACTGTCTATTGCGGATAAATCCCACTTGGTCGGGGTCAATATGTCCCGGGAGGTAGCCTTCCAGTCTAGATTTCAGGATCTTGGTAAAGATTTTGGCATCTGTATTGGTGGTAGAATGAGCAAAGCGCTGGATCTTTGCCCAGCTTTGGTATTGGAGCCATCTCCGCTGCTGCCATAGTGTGTGTGAGGCCTGTGTCTTGTGTGAAGGAGTTAAATTGGTGGAGCAAGTGGTCTCTCAATTTAGGCAAAAATAGGTCGCAGAAGCTAACTGGAAGATCGTCCAGTCCCGGCGTCTTACCGAGGGGGACGGCTCGAACTGCGTTAGAGTTCCTTTAGAATGATTGGGGCATCAAGGGCTTCCCCATGTTGAGGGAGTAAAGGGTCCTATTCACATGTGGTCAGATAATCATCTATCAAAGCTGGCAAATACTCTGTCTTTGTATAGGGTCTGATATTATCTCCGGAACATCCGCTGCTTATCGCATTCTGAGTTCACATTTTCAGTTTGGAGCTTCACGATGTGCACCTTAGCATGTGCCTGGTGTAGTCTATGATTCAGGAGTGTACCCACTTTGTTTCCTCCCTTATAATAGTGCTACTGTAGCGCTAGGAGGGAGCGTTCAGCCTTATTTGTCCTATGCATCTGAAGTTGGCCTCGAAGGATGGCAAGCTGTTGTTTATTGCGACAAGTGGCTGTAAGTTTATCTTGCTGCTCTAGAGCTTTGACTTCAGCTGTCAGCTTAGCTTCAAGCAGTTGGACTTCCCTCCCCCGGGCGATTTCAAACGGGGAGATAACCCTCCATATTGTGGCCTTGAAGCCGTCCCATCTGGTGTAGGGCTATATGTCTGACAGGGAGTTAGGGGCAAAATACTAATTGATTCCCTTATGGATCTCCTCTACATCTCATCTACTGGGTCGCGGAGGAGTCGCGGGGATAGATGCCATCTCAGCATGCCCTGACGAGGAGAGAGGTCATTAGACTATGTCGCTTTAATATGAGCATGGTCAGAAAGAGATATATCTGACATCTCTACTGCTGTAAGATTCCAAAGGAGGGAATGCGTTATTCAGATAAAGGAATATGACGTGTGTACATGGGAATAGAAAGAGTAATCCTGTGTATAGGGGTGCTTATAACGCCAGGCGTCTAAGATTCCCAGCTCCGCTATGTCTTTCTTAAGATGTGAGAAACATCGCCCCAGTGCTTTAATAAGTGGTAATGCTTCAGTCCTTTTCCGGGTCCCATACTAAGTTCAGACAACTATGTCACCCTCTACCTCTGTTAATTGTTCCCATACGACGCGTCGGAGATAATGGTCTTGAGCGGTATTTGAAGCATATGTGTTAAGGAGGGTGAGGGGCTGTTTGCCACGCAGCATGTGCACTGTCAGGTAGCGACCTTCTTTGTGCCTCGCCACTTTCGTTATGTCAGTGCTGAAGCCTGCTTTGCAAAGAATGCCCACCCCCATTGATCTTGTGTCTGTGTATGCCCAGTAGCAGGTGGGGTATTTCGGGTATGCAATTATTTGTCTGTCTGCTCCCATAAGGTGAGTTTCCTGTAGGAATATGACGTCAGGATCATGCTGCAGTATGTACCTCCAGACTTATTTTCATTTATTTGGAGAGTTTAGCCCACAAACATTAAGAGAGAGTAATTTGACGTCAACCATCTTGGTCAGGGATTAGGAAGGTGTTGGATCATGGTGCCGCATGTCTCTTCCAGCAATGGGAGGTCAGTGTTACCAAGGAAGCAGGATCGGGCTTGTACCACTCTATTCCAGTTGGGTCCCGAGCGTGCGGGTATGTGGCCCCTCCCCCATGAAGTGGAACCCACGGTGAACGATAGAATAGCTAAGGGTGGTATACGGTTCCTTCTGATTGTTAAAGAAATGTGTGGAGCTACCTGCACTCCAGTGATGCAGCTCTTGGTGGCAGTGATTGACCTGTGGGGAAAAAGGGAGATAAAACCAATCAAATAACATGGCCCAACAGGACCCAACAGTTTCATCCACCTCCTGCAGAGACCGGCACTTGTGCGCCCGCATCCCGCTTGAGGAGTTACCCTCCTGGGTTGTACAGCGTGGGGGTGACCTTTAGGCAATGTTCCAGGTCTGTTGTGAGATGTTAGAGGAGTGTGCTCCTCCGGTCCCCCACAGCTGCATTCATCCAAAGATACGGGGGCAGGTGAGATGTTAACACCTGTGGCTGAGGATGCGAGAGGGTGGGCATCTAAGAGTCCCCTCCGCTAGAGGGAACCTGTTGTAGAGGCTGCTGGGGATGTATCTTTGCCCATATTTTGAAGGTGCTGGATAATGTTGTGTTTCGTCTCCTCAGATGAGGTTTCAGCACATTGCTCATCCATACAGTGGGAGCATATCGTTGTCCTGATTGGCTCCAGTCCCTCCCTAGGGGGCCCTTGGGTAGGTGAAGGATCTCTATCTCGAAAGTAAATGTCCAGGCCAAACAACTGTTTCGCTTCTGCCAGAGAGGAGCATGCAGGGGTTTCCCCATTGATTGCGGATTTCCATTTCTCTTAATATGTCTGTTAGCAGCTTGAAATCCTGCTGGTGGCATAATGTTACAGGAGATAGGTCCTGGTACAAGTAGATTGTGTGCCCCCGAAACACGAAGTCAGCTTTATTACTGGAAGCTTTGAGGACAGCCTCTTTTTCGGTGAAAAAGATGTTGTGTGTCAAGATGTCAGGGATGGAGTCTGAGCGCCCAGGGGCTGAGGCCACTTGTTGTGCCCTATCGAGGACAGACAGAGGGGCATCGTCATCTCCCTGAATGGTTTGAAGTTCTGCCATAAACATCATGATGTTGCTGCCCTACAAGGGACTTCTCTGCTACGTATATTGTTTCGGCGACTTCTGTTTTCTAAGTTCTCTTGCTTAGCTTGTAGTTCAATGTGTTGTTATTCAAGGGTCATCACTTTCCTCCATAACATTCCCTGGTCCTCCGACCTAGCGTCCACAGTGTACTCTAGATCATCCACATGTCATCCTCTCTCGAAGACCTCCCTCTTGAGGTCTTTGATACAGTTCTTGAGGTCCATTTTAATCAACCCTATTTCCGAGTGAATTTCTCGTAGAATGCTGCCCCGATACCTTTTCCATAGCATAGCCCAGCCCCCTCAAGATGGCGTCACCGGGCTTTTTAGCCGCCGCTGAACAGGTCCCCCTCATGTTGGCCAGGATGGAGAGACCCACTTAACCCCTCTCCCACATGTAGAGTGGGTGCAGGAATGCCTCGCCTTGATTTCCCAGCGATTCCCTGGTGGTGTGGATGGCGCTGTGACCGCCATGAAGAACCGGAGAGCTAGGAGCTCACGTCCTATGCCATTGCTAACAAGGCCACGCCCCCTTGGCTTTTTTTAACTTAACGGTTCCTACATGCATGACTGTCATGTCAGAATTGTAAATTATGGCCAAATTTCACTTACACCACCGTCAATTCTATGGATACTTGCAGCTTCGACACCCACTAACACTGCATATTTCAGGGTTGAAGGACCTTTCCAAATTCAACCCACTGGAAGGTAAACCACTCATGGGTGAGTAGGGCGACCACAAAGTGAAAAAGTATACCACTCATTGATTCTTTACCAGCCAGCCTCCTTCCAAGTGCTTCACTTGGCAGCAGATTTAGGAGAAGTTACAGATGAGGAATGGGCCGACAACAAGGCATTTCCTTGTAGCTCGGCGGCTAGGCTCCATCTCATACAGTTAAAATACCTCCACAGAGTGTAATTCACCAGACAAAGACTATGGAGGATGGGGGTGATTGGCTCCTCCTCTTGCCTCCACTGCCAGGAGGAGGAGAGAGACCTCTTGCATATGGTGTGGAGCTGCATCAAATTGAGACAGTTTTGGCTGAGTGTCACGGCCTAAGCGATACCAAAGGGGATGATGGACGGAGCGTTAGAGCAAATCAAACACTCACCCCCAGTCAAATGATCTGGGTTTAATCCATCATCATTCTTTAGCTCACTCCACCACCCCAGTTCAGACATGGCCATGTGCAAATCAGTCTGACCCTGTGCCACATGGGAACAGTCCAGCCCGAACTCCCAAGCCATGTCTTCCCTGGACCGGAAACAAGCATCCTGGGACCAGTTTCGGGTTCAAAACCCTCATCAGCCAGGCTATCTTGAATCCAGTGGCAAAGTGAGCAAGGGACCCACGTCTGGGCATACCCTGCCAACTTAGGGCGAACAAAGCGATACCAAAGGGGATGATGGACGGAGCGTTAGAGCAAATCAAACACTCACCCCAGTCAAATGATCTGGGTTTAATCCATCATCATTCTTTAGCTCACTCCACCACCCCAGTTCAGACATGGCCATATGCAAATCAGTCAGACCCTGTACCTCATGGGAACAGTCCAGCCCGAACTGCCAAGCCATGTCTTCCCTGGACCGGAAACAAGCATCCTGGGACCGGTTTCGGGTTCAAAACCCTCATCAGCCAGGCTATCTTGAATCCAGTGGCAAAATGAGCAAGGGACCCACGTCTGGGCATACCCTGCCAACTTAGGGCGAACAAAGCGATACCAAAGGGGATGATGGATGGAGCGTTAGAGCAAATCAAACACTCACCCCCAGTCAAATGATCTGGGTTTAATCCATCATCATCATTCTTTAGCTCACTCCACCACCCCAGTTCAGACATGGCCATATGCAAATCAGTCTGACCCTGTGCCTCATGGGAACAGTCCAGCCCGAACTGCCAAACCATGTCTTCCCTGGACCGGAAACAAGCATCCTGGGACCGGTTTCGGGTTCAAAACCCTCATCAGCCAGGCTATCTTGAATCCAGTGGCAAAGTGAGCAAGGGACCCACGTCTGGGCATACCCTGCCAACTTAGGGCGAACAAAGCGATACCAAAGGGGATGATGGACGGAGCGTTAGAGCAAATCAAACACTCACCCCCAGTCAAATGATCTGGGTTTAATCCATCATCATTCTTTAGCTCACTCCACCACCCCAGTTCAGACATGGCCATGTCACGGCCTACCTGGGCTCTGTCCTGGGCTGGAAAATCCCTTTAGACCCTAAACTTGCCCTTTTACACATGAGCAATGATTTAAACAGCAACAAGTAGAGGTTGGCCATGCTTCACTTGGGTCTACTAAATGCCAAGAAGGATGTGGCTCGCCATTGATGAAGAGACGCTGCTCCCCCTGCAGTCGAGGAATGGAAAAAGGGCCTAGACCCGTGCATGGGTATGGATAAAGAAGTGTACGCGGGCCGGGGATGCCCCCAGAAATAATAAAATGGCAGTGGCAGCCATGGGCAGATTATCAGGGAGTGAGTCTGGAACCAGCTTGCTTGGTGATAGACTGCTAGACGAAGAAATAAGAAACTTTAGTGCCTAGAACATTGGACAAGGACAGTACCGTGATAACCTGTCTGGGAGATCAATATCACTTTGGGACAGTATTATGTGAGGGGGTGGTTGGAGGGGGTTGGGGGAAATGGGAGGGCAATGTCTGGCTATTGTTTGCTGTTATTTATGTTATGAGAGAAATAAACAGTTATAATGAGAACAAGGATGGGAAGTTACTGCTCCTATTATACAACATCAAACAAAATGTTTTCAAAAAATAATTTTAAATTATAAATTAAAAATGAAAAATAAATTATGCAGAACACTCAGAAAGTGAAGGGAGCAGCCCATAACACTATGCAACTGCTGTGCCCTCAGGAGTAACATATAAAAGAGGACGATCAAGTGGGAGAATGAGAGGAGGGGGGGTTCACCCGTTGCGTGCTCAGGATGGAACGGTTCCGCCCTAAGCTGCGGTGCTCGTGTGCCAAGGATGGAACCGTTCCATCCTCTGCACACGATCACCAAATCCCTCTGCTGTAAACAGCAGAGGGACTTTCTTTTTTTTTTGTTTTAGAGCCTCGGAAGCTGGGGCAAAGCTTCCCCAACTTCCCGAGGCATTTTTTTTTCAATGTAATGAGGATCGTGTGCATGGCGCACTGATGTCATTACATTGAAAATGAAAGTGAAATGAGCGAATCGGATCATTTCCCTTTTACTGCCTACGTGCTTGCGGGCTATCTAAGCCCCCTGAGCATGTAGGTAGATAGGAGAGGTATCACTGGAAAGGGGATAAACTCCTCTTTTATATGGTACCCTTCCCTGGTGGATCCCTGCTTGATTTCCACCAAAGGAGGGCGATCCCCAAGCAGGGATCCACCAACTAGACACCAGGGAGGGGGGTAGCGGCCCCTTGGATAAGGGCTCCCCCCTATATGATGGCCTTATTCAGTCTTTCTGCCCCCGATCTGCCCCCCCTGGGGGGGTCAGAAAGCCCACTTACAACCAGCGATATATTTGTATATATATATATATATATATATATATATATATATATATATATATATATCTAGGGGTGGAGGCTGCCCTAAATGAGCAATATAATGCCCCCACACTTCCCCAAAATTGCCACAGTCTTTTGGCCCCCCCTGGGGCACAGATGGGGCAATAGCCCCCTATCTGCCCCGCCCCCATGGGAGGGCAGAGAGACCACTAGGCACCAGGGATTATTGTTTTTTTTTTCTTTATAAAAGAGGGGTGGGGCTTCCCACAATGGGCATGCCAATACCCCCACACCCCCCAACACAAAAGGGACAGTTTTTTGCCCCCCAGAGAGACAGATTATTACCCCCAATCTGTCCCGGGGGGTGGCAGAAAGCCCACTAGAACTGGGGTTTTCTTTTTTCTTTCTAAAAGAGGAGTGGGGGCTGTCCAGATTGGGCATGCCAATGCCCCTACTCCCCCATAAAAAATAGGCACAGTTTTTCTGCCCCCCCTGGGGCGCATATCGCGGCAGTAGCCCCGATCTTCCACCCCCTGGGGGGTCAGAAAGCCCACTTAGAACCAGCAATTTATTTGTATATAGATTCAAGATTCAAGATTCAAAAGTCTTTATTCGGCTGTATACCAGCCATAAAAGAATGCATCATAAAAAACATTTCAGACAAAGATTACAGATATAAATACAAGAATCTAATAATAATAATCTGTAACAGTGGCAGTTTCAATTGTCAAAATATCAATATCATAAATAAATAATTCCACAGGGAAACATCTTAAAAACCAGGGCACAAAATGTGAATGAGTTCATAAAATCATTTTCCGACAATGTCCCATAACCGCACGGCCGAAGAGATGTACCTATAGATCATTAGACAAGTAAATTCATCCTTTAAAAGCTGGAGGTGATATAGTGCAGCCCGACACTGTCTTATGTTTAAAATTTTTAAAAGAGGTGTTAAAAAGGCATGCCTTGGCACAATGTAAAGTTTACAGAAAAACATAAAATGTACGGTGCTCTGGACTGACTCTGAGTCATATGGACATAGGTCCAATTTGGCGTCACAATGAACATTGCGTGGGTATGAGACCAAGAAGTGTGAAATGCCAAACCTGAACCTTATAAGGTAAAATAATTTGGCGGGAGTAAAATAGGAAGAGAGATAAGGCTCAAGGCCTGGAGTGCACACTAACAGTGAATGTTCTAACACCCTCTTTTTTGCATCTCCCGGATTCCTCTACTCAAATATAAGTGTGTTAAAAGATCTCTTTTCAGCTTTACTTTTGACAACTTGGCAGTATTCCCTGGATTGTAAAAACAATCAGCCAGCCCCATGGTCTCTAGCTGGTCTTTTATATGGCTAAGCCAAGGTATTTTGTTCACACACTCCAGTTCTAAGCAGTCTGAGATAACAGCACGATTTAAGACTGCTTCTTCCTTTGCCCAGATGTTATGCCATAATAATAGCGGGGCTAATTGTATTCGAAAAGTCAAAGGGGTTAAACCAAGTTCACTATGGCAAATGGTGGCGGCAGTGCTTTTGGGGACTGTCAACAGACGTTTCATGAACATATTCTCTACTCTTTGTAGGCCCTCTGCATCACAAAATCCCCAAACTCCAGCACCATACAATGTGACGGCGCATGAGCGGGCTTTATAGATATTAATAAGTGCATTGATAGGTTTTGAGCCTAGTTTTTTGGTAAATCTAAAAATCGCCTCCAGATTTCGATTAAAACCACTAGTCCTTGATTCTACTAGGTGATGCTATGTGCTTTTTTGGTCAAAGAGAATTCCCAAATAAGAGAATGTCGGGACATAGTTCAATTTTTCATTATTTATAAAACACGTTTTTAAAACTGTGGGAGTTTTACCCACCACCATGGTATAGGATTTCCCTACATTTAGTCTTCAGGCCAAGGTCATTCATAAAATCGTTAAACCTAGTTAAAAGCCCCTGCAGCCCCACCCCAGTTCTGGACATTAAAACACAGTCATCTGCATATAACAATGCAGGTAACAGCCTGCGACCTATCTGGGGAGCATCCACTTTCCCCTGTGTAATGTAAGTTTCTAGATCGTTAATATACAGGCAAAATAAAAAGGGTGTGAGAACGCAACCCTGGCGAACCCCGCAGTTCATTTTAATTGGTGCCGTGAGCTCGCCGCCTGCTCCATATCGGACTCTCCCCGTCACATCTTGGGGCATGGCTGCTAAAAAATGCACAATGGGAGAATCAATGCCCATGTTCAGCATCTTTTCCCAGAGCCTTCCTCTCTGCACCCAGTCAAAAGCAGAAGTCAGGTCCATGAACCCGAGGTAAATTTGTATATATATATTTTTAGGGGTGGAGGCTGCCCTAAATGGGCAATATAATGCCCCCACCCTTCCCAAAAATTGCCACAGTCTTTCAGCCCCCCTGGGACACAGATGGGGCATTAGCCCCCTATCTGCCCCGCCACCCCGGGAGGGCAGAGAGGCCACTAGGCACAAGGGATTATTGTTGGGGCTTCCCACAATGAGCATGCCAATACCCCCACCCCCCAACACAAAAGGGACAATCTTTCTGCCCCCCAGAGAGGCAGATGGGGGTTATTACCCCCGAACCGCCCCCGGGAGGGCAGAAAGCCCACTAAACACTAGGGTTTTATTTTTCTTTCTAAAAGAGGGGTGGGGGCTGTCCAGAATGGGCATGGCAATGCCCCCACTCACCCATAAAAAATGGGCACAGTTTTTCTGGGCCCCCCTGGGGGGCATATCGCAGCAATAGCCCCAGTCTGCCCCCCGGGAGGGGCAGAAATCCTACTAGTCACCAGGGACTTTTTTTCCCCTCACATTTCTGTGTGGGAAAGCTGATGGATCACCGGGCCATCAAAAATTCCCTGCCACCCAGCATTCCCCCAGGTCTCTCGATAAAAATGCTTCCTCACTTGTGTGAGTGGGCCAAGTGCCTGCGACAGGGAGATGCCCAAAACTTATTGTGGAGGCATCAAAATTATCGCTAAAAAAAAATAACATGGTTTTGCAAGGCGCTCTCCTGAGTTTTTTATTTTGGGCTCAGCGGCCATCTAGGGAAACCTACCAAACCCAGATATTTCTGAAAACTAGACACCTGGGGGATCCAGGGAGGTGTGGCTTGCGTTGATGCCCCAATGTTTTCTTCCCCAGAATCCCCTGCAAACTTCACATTTAGCTAAACAAATCACATTTTCCTCACATTTCTGTGTGGGACAGCTGTGGGGTCACTGGGCCATCACAAATTTCCTACCACTCAGCGTTCCCCCAGGTCTTCTGATAAAAATGCTACCTCACTTGTGTGGATGGGCCAAGTGCCCGCGACAGGGAGGAGCCCACAACTTGCTGTAGAGGCATCAAAATTATCGATCAAAAAAGGACCTGGTTTTGCAAAGGGGTCACCTGCGTTTTTGGCCCCGGGCTCTGCAGCCATCTAGGAAAACCTACTAAGCCCAGACATTTCTGAAAACTAGACACCTGGAGGAGTCCAGGGAGGTGTGACATTCATGGATCCCCAACGTTTTCTTACCCAGAATCCCCTGCAAACCTCAAAATTAGCTAAACAAATCACGTTTTCCTCACATTTCTGTGTGAGAAAGATGTAGGATCACCAGGCCATCACAAATTTCTTACCACCCAGCATTCTCCCTCAGTCTACCGATAAAAATGATACCTCACTTGTGTGGGTGTCCAATGCATAGTCCGCGTAAAAAAGTATATAAAAATATATATAGTGCTCTACGTTTTTGGCCCTTCCCAGTCGCAGGCCCTTGACCCAACCACACAAGTAAGGTATCATTTTACTTGGGAGACCGATGGGAATGCTGGGTGGTAGTAAATTTGTGCCGGCGCAGAGAACCCACACAGAAATGTGAGAAAAATGTGATTATCTTTAGATAAATTTGAGGTTTGCAGGGGATTCTGGGCAAGAAAATGTTGGGGGATCCACGCAAGCCACACCTTCATGGACTGCCCGAGTGTCTAGTTTTCATTAATGTCTGAGTATGGTAGGCTTCCCTAGATGGCCGGCGAGCCCGGGACCAAAAACTCAGGACAAAACATAGAGATTTAGGGGATAGCACAGCGAGCTCTAAAAGCTATATATATTTTTATATACTATTTTAGGCTGACTATGCATTGGACACCCACACAAGCGAGGCATCATTTTATTGGGAGACCAAGGGAGAACACTTGGTGGTAAGAAATTTGTGATGGCCTGGTGATCCTACAGCTTTCTTACACAGAAATATGAGGAAATTGTGATTTTTTTTTTTTGTAGCTAAATTTTAGGTTTGCAGGGGATTCTGGGTAAGAAAATGTTGGGGAATCCACGTGCAAGCCACACCTCTGGGTGTCAAGTTTTCAGAAATGTCTGGGTTTGATAGGTTTCCTTAGAAGGCCGCTGAGCCCGAGACCAAAAACCCAGGTGACCCCCTTGCAAAACTAGGTCGTTTTTTGATCAATAATTTTGATGCGTCGATAATACGTTTTGGGCCTGTCCCTGTCATGGGCACTTGGCCCACACACACAAGTGAGGTAGCATTTTATCGGGAGACTTGGGTGAATGCTGGGTGGTAGGAAATTTGTGATGGCCCGGTGATCCCACAGCTTTCCTACACAGAAATGTCAGGAAAATTAGATTTTTTTAGCTAAATTTGAGGTTTGCAGGGAATTCTGAGTAAGAAAGCATTGGGGGATCCATGCATGTCACACCTCCCTGGACTCCCCCGGGTGTCCAGTTTTCAGAACTGTCTGGGTCTGGTAGGTTTCCTTAGATGGTTGCTGAGCCTGGGACCAAAAACGCAGGTGACTCCCTCGCAAAACCAGGTCTTTCTGTGATCGATAATTTGGAAGTCTCCACGGTACATTGTGGGCCATTTCCTGTCGCGGGCACTAGGCCTATCCATACAAGTGGTATCATTTTTATCAGACAACTTGGGGGAATGCTAGATGGGTGGAAACCAGGTCTTTTTGTGTGATCGATAATTTTGAAGTCTCCACGGTACGTTGTGGGCCATTTCCTGACGCGGGCACTAGGCCTATCCACACAAGTGGTATCATTTTTATCAGGCTACTTGGGGGAATGCTGGATGGGTGGAAGTTTGTGGCTCCCCGCAGATTCTAGAACTTTCCATTACAGAAATGTGAGGAAAATGTGTTTTTTTTTTTTTTACAAAGTTTGAGGTTTGCAAGGGATTTCTGGGTAACAGAACCTGGTGGGAGCCACACAAGTTAACCCATCCTGGATTCCCCTGGGTGTCTAGTTTTCAAAAATGTACAGGTCTGCTAATTTTCCCTAGGTGCTGGCTGAGCTAGGGCCCAAAATCCACAGCTAGACACATAGCAAGAAAAGAGTCAATTTTCACGGGAGAAATGTGATGAGTCCACGTTGCGTTTTGGGATGTTTTTTGTCGCAGGCACTATTCTTACCCACACAAGTGAGGTACCATTTTTATAGGGAGACTTTGGGGAATGCTGGGTGGGTGGAAGTGTGTGGCTTCTCACAGATTCCAGAACATTCAATCACAGAAATGTGAGGAAAATGTGGTTTTTTTTTGTTACAAAGTTTGAGGTTTGCAAGGGGTTCTGGGTAACAGAACCTGGTGAGAGCCACACAAGTCACCCCATCCTGGATTCCCCTGGGTGCCTAGTTTACAGAAATGTACAGGTTTGCTAGGTTGTCCTAGGTGCCAGCTGAGCTAGGGTCCAAAATCTGCAGCTAGGCACATTGCAAAAAAGGGTCAGTTTTCAGTGAAAAAATGTGATGTGTCCACGTTGCATTTTGGGCCATTTCCTGTCGCGGGTACTTAGACCTACCCACACAAGTGAGGTACCATTTTCATAGGGAGACTTGGTGGAATACAGAGTAGTAGAACAAGTGTTATTACCAATTGACTTTCTATACATTTCTGCCTTCCAAATGTAAGACAGTGTGTAAAAAAGATGTCATTTAGAAAAAATGCCCTCTAATTTACATGGTAGTATGGGTACCCACAAATTTAGAAATGTGCAAATACCCACAGCTTCCAAATTCCATATGTTGTTCCAATTTCAGAAATACATAGGTTTCCTTGACACCTATTTTTCACTCTTTATATTTTACCAAATTAATTGCTGTATACCCTGTACACAATGAAAATCCGTTGCAAGGCGCAGCTCAGTTATTGGCTCTGGGTACCTCGGGTTCTTGAAGAACCTACAAGGCCCATATATCCTCGCAACCAGAAGGGTCCAGCAGACGTAACGGTGTATTGCTTTTAAAAACTGACATACTTATAAGAAGTTACAGATGAAAATGCAGGCACAAGTGGCTGTTTATTTCAACTTAATTTCAATAATATTTTATTTCAACTGTTCCTTTCTATAGGAAAACCTTAAAGGATCTACACAAATTACCTCTTGCAAAATTCAGAATGTTGTCTTATTTTCAGAAATGTATAGCTTTCCAGGGTCCATTATTGGTTTCATACCCATTCCTACCACTAACCGGAAGGAGGTTAAAAGCACAAAAATTAGGAAAAATAGGCTATGTCCCACTAAAATGCCAAAACTGTCTAGAAAAGTTTGATTTTCTGACAAAGGTCTATGTGTTCCTGAAAGTTGAGAAGATGGTAATTTTAGCACCACAAACCATTCATTGATACCATTTGCAGGAAAAAACTAGACTGTTTCTTCTGCAGCACTTTTTCCCATTTCCCCCCCCCCCCCCAAAACAACATTTTGCTGTATTTTGCCTAATGTCTCAGTTCCCTCCAGGGGAATCCACAAACCCTGGGTACCTTTACAATTCCCGGAATGTTGGAAGAAAGGGACGCAAATTTGGCTTGGATGCCTTATGTGGACATAAAGTTACGGGGGCCTAAGCGCGAAATATGCCATAGCAAAAAAAAGGCTTAGCATGGGAAGGGTGGGGGGGGGGGGGCAAAGGCCTAGTAGCTAAGGGGTTAAAGGACCTCTCACAATAAAAATAAACAACAACAATTTAAAGCCACAAGGCATTGATGCCAATGTGTTAGCTGACTGTGAGCTATTTTCACAAAAGGTCCACAACCTCTAAATATCATGGGCTGATACCAACACTAATAAGCACCCACTTTAGCCAACGCCTAAAGCCAGCTGAGCCACAGAAGCTAATGGGTGGAAGAAGCTACCAAAAGCCCCTTTCTATAGCAGTATGCGTGGGTTATCTTGTGTGATGACATGAGCTCTAAACAATCATTTAAAGCTGTCTTTAAGCGAGACCTAAAAATGTATATTTAAATGGCATCAACATGGGCCTTTACCACATCTATAAGCCCTTCAAATGTTGGTGGATAAGATATGGGGTCAGCTGTGGGAACTAGTATTAAAGCATAGATTAGTGCTGTCACCAGCTTAGTCACTGAAACACATGTCGCTTGCAGTCCTATAGGGAAAACAGGAGATTTTGCAACATCTCAAAACGTTTGAAATGGCCCATTTTAATATGCCAGTGGGCATCTACTTCATTGAGATTTTATCTCACTGCACAGATGTCACCCCTTCAGTTAGGATTTTACTATTGAATGACCATTCAACTGCTGGGTTTGTGGTATCAATGTATTGTGACAATTCTTCATTTTGAAACTCATTACAGCTGGGGATGAGCCAGTCTCATGTGAAAGAATGGGCCCAACCTTACTTGCCTTTTCACGTGGCCTAGTTATCCTTTGCTTAAAAGAGTGAAAGCCTGTGGAATACCTTTGAGCATATATTACTTCCTCTATTTTACTTGTCTTTTACGTATTGTCACCACGAAGAACATGAAAAAACCCGGGGTGTATTCATTCATCATATGTGAGTCTCAATAGAGAACATGGAGCATCTCTGGTTCTATTATAGCCGATGCCGAGGGCTATGCCGGTTGTTAAAGGCCCTGAATCTGAGTTATAGGCCCGAGTTGCAGGGGAAGGGCAATAATGAGGGAGGGGGGCATTTACAACCGGTATAGCCTGAGGCAGAAGGGCTCTAAGGCTATTAGAACATTCCACTCCCTAAGAGTAGAATGTTCTAAATTATAAAGTGAGAAACAGAAACCCAAACATTGGAATGCTGGAGCAGAAGGCTTCTACAATCCCATATTCTGCAATCCTAGTCTTCAATCCAGCTCCCAACATTCTAATGTTCTAATAACTGTTATTTTTTTCATTATGATAATTATAGACTGGAGGTTAGCCAATTGTTATGTATGGCTCTCATAAAGAGCCTCTATCATTTATTTCAGTTTCTAAATGTCATAACTCACTGCTGTGACATAGCAGCAGTTCATAACAAAACTGGTTATTCACCGCTGTGATGTCATAGAGGCCGTCCAGGCCAGACTGACAGGGCTCTCCGAGAGCCTGACAGTGCAGCACTGCTTGTCTGCCTTAACTGAAAGCAGAAAGCGGAGCTGCAGAAGAGGAAAGGAAGGCAGGGAAGATGGGCGAGGTTGGTTAGGGATTGCAGGTAAGGTTTTGTTTTTTTAATTTGGGACGGGGGAGAGGCTCAATCAATCAATCAATCAGGGAATTGTAAGCGCGCTACTCACCCGTGAGGGACTCAAGGTGCTGAGGGGGGTTGGGGGGGGTCCACAGATCTGTTTAGCCGAAGAGCCAGGTCTTGAGGGTCTTCCTGAAGGTGTTCAGGGAGGGGGCGCGTCTGATGTCTGCCAGTAGCTCGTTCCAGGTCTTGGCTGCAATGTGAGAGAAGGATCTTCCGCCTGCTCTGGCTCTGTGGATGCGCGGGGTTTCGGCCAGTGCAAGGTTGGAAGATCGGAGGTTTCTTTTGGGTACATGGAAGTTGATTCTGTCGTTGAGGTACTTGGGTCCGTTGTTGTGTAGGCATTTGTAGGCGTGAGTGAGGATTTTGAAAGTGACTCTTTTCTCCACGGGGAGCCAGTGGAGACTTCGTAGGTGTTGGCTGATGTGTTCGTGTCGGGGGATGCCGAGGACGAGTCTGGCGGCGGTGTTCTGTATTGTCTGGAGTTTGCGGAGTAGGGACTTGTTGATGCCGGCGTAGAGTGCGTTTCCATAGTCCAGTCTGCTGGTGAAGAGTGCGTGGGTGACTGTCTTCCTTGACTCAGGGGGGATCCACTTGAAGGTCTTGCGGAGGATGCGGAGGGTGTTGAAGCAGCTGATGTGGAGGGTGTTGAAGAGGCTGTGTTATGTAATGGCTCCCCATTACACCTATGCCCCTTCGTAGCAGGGGAAGATGATTTTGGGGCTATACTTAACATAAAATTATAGATGGGTAAAAAGTGAATTACAGGGATGTTTTTTCACGTCGGGGTTCTGAGTGACATCAAAACCCCTCCGCTATTGTTGTCTATTTGATGTCACTCAGAACCCCTCGGTGGAAAACATCCCCGTAATTCCCTTTTACCAATCTATAATTCTATATATAAGTTCTTCTAGTTTTGTCTGGTAATGGAAGGTGCAGCGGGGTAAAGAGATCTATTCCAGAATGCATAATGTTGTTACATGGGATAGTTAGAGATTAAAGACAGGACATACTATATTCACCAAATTAAGTAACTAGAGGAAAACAGGAGATTTCTCAATGGCCCAATACCTTTGAAGGCAGTTACAGATGTGATAAAGCGCCGTAACTGCCTGAAGCACCGGTAACTGCCTGAAGCACCCCTGATTGCCTGAAATTCTTCACCCTGACTGCCTGAAATTCTTCAAGCTCTTGCCTGAATATTGTGTCAGTCAACCGAAATGTGACTGCCAAGGGAAGTGCAATGAGTGCATGTTGCTTGAGTTTTTGAACATTTTTCTTGTGTTCTATGTTGGAGCATGTATGCAATATCAGCTGCTTTGTATGTGTATATCATGGAGAACGTACGCTAGGTGATAGGAGAGGTCTGTGGATTTGGCAAGTTAGTGCTGAGACACACGTGCAACCTGAAGGTCACAGGCTCGTATCCCAGTTGGGCAAATTCACCTTTTGATCCTTCCCAAGTGGATAAAGTGGGTAATTTCTGAATTGGATTCTATTAGCACCTGCTGTTTGCAGTCCTATAAAACTGCAGAACTGTAGTAGCCAAAGGCAATTTAGCGAAAAGTCACAGGAATGAATAAGTAATGTCAAACTCATCTTTTCATCCTTCCTAAGTGGATAAAGCAGCCATCTTTGAGTGGGGAAGAAGCAGCAGCTTTTACATGCCATGCTATGCAACTGCAAAACTAGGGTAGCAAGTGCATTATCGAAAAAAATATATATATATATTTTTCTTATTGTATATTGTATTCATACATCTCCAGAATGAAGCAGCTTTAGTTTACTGTCAAATATTTTCATTTATTTTAGTAGTTTTGTGATTTTGTAAATGAAACAATTTGGGTTAGTGGAGTATGACTTACGCTTTTGCTTGTTTTATTATTTTCTTTTTTTTAATTATCCAAATAACTATCAGAATCAATACCCTCGAGGGATTGCAGGACTCCCTCAGTTCATTTGATTCTCCAGTGATAGCTGTTGCCAATGGATACTGAAGAAGGTGGTGTGGAGATTAGTTTAATCTACACTGTGATACAATAATCACACCTAAATAAAATCGTTGTCCACGCAGATCTATTTATTTTAAAATAAATATTTTATATAGATAGCAAGATAGTTTAAAGAAGTTGTGCCGTTGCTTTGCATGGAACATTGTTCACCTATGAGGGCGCCTTCATAGTTGCTGGGAAGTACTCTGGTATCCAGGGGCCGTAAATCTGTTTCTCCATATTTACACCAGGTTTATCCAGGCAACAATGACTGAGGCGTGTCTAGCACAATAGTCTTTGGCAGTCTGGTAAGGGACTGAAAGGTGGCTCGACCGGTTTCACAACTTCATAGAGCTGTTAGGCCTCTAGTTCCCTGAACTGCAAATTAACATTGTTTGTGGGAGGCATGGAACATTAAGGATACTGCAGTTGTAGTTTATTCAGTGGCGGCTGGTGACATTTGAAAGTGGTGAGGCGTAAAATTAGTGGTGGAGCACACCGAGGCTGAACGACCTAAGGGGGGAAAATCTTGAAAAATGAGTGGGCAAATGGTGCATTTTCAAGACTTTCGGAAGCCACTGTGCTAAACAGAAACAGGCCACTGCCTCCCCTCAAACTATCGTCCGTTCCAAGGCCTCATGAATGAACCATTCTAAATTGCAATAAACCACAATTAATTTTAATAATGTTGCATAAATAGGTTGGATCTGTCTACTGAGCCAGTGCCACGCTAATATCTAGCCAGATAAATATGCAATTTTCACGACTACACGCTCACACAAACATAGAACTACACAGTTGCCCTGCTCACCAACACTGAACTAGTCACATTCAAACGTGCTATATGTGCTTCTAGTGACATATGCTCACTAAACAAATAGTGGTACAAAACGTGAGACACTGCATTTCTTCAAAGCATAGACAGTGCTGTTTCAGACACACACCCTTACTAATGTAGCATTTCAACCGCAGACGCACTGCTCTCAAACCACGGCCATAAGCAAAATGTCATCCTTACAAACTGATTCCTCTGCCACAGACAACGCTCCTATGTGCTACAGGAAAGACTGTGAGCCTAGCGTATTGCCATTTTATACCAGTCAATGTACAGAGTTTCCTTCCAAACACATAGCCACAGGTACAGGAGTGCCACAGACAGCACGCTGCTCTCTTCTCACATATATTTCTATTACACTCCGTACGCACACTGATTTATCATTGAATCGGCCCTGCATGCATACACTTCTATCTCTAACGTACGCATCAATTATTTTGTTGAATATTTATTCACAATGAGCTTTCTAAAGCACACAACCCTGCTACACATTCACACACCTCCACGTTGTTGTTACAAGCCTAACCTAAAAAAAAATCATTGTTTACACAACCAGCTGCCAAAGTTCAGAACTCGTTCGCTGCCATTCTCACTGATAAACATGGTGACTTGTGACACTTTCACACATGCAAAATCTTGCACACACATGCGCAATGTTACTATACAGAACCATAAATATGTTATTTTTTTACTCCTATTCTTACACACAAACGGCACCATATCTTCTGCCGCTGGGATCAGCTGGAGGTGCTGAGGCAGGATGGGGCCAATGCCTCTGAGAACCGCTGCAAGCTCAGAGCCCATAGTGAATGGGAACAGTAAACAGCTGCAGTCAGCTGTTCACAGCTAGCCATGGACTGAGGGAGGAGCGCACACACCATACATGTGCACGTCATATGCTCGGGAAGACACCTATTACCTGTGCTGTGAAACATGCATGATCAAAGTCACACACAAGCACGCACACGTGCCTGGAATCTGCGGCCTGTAGTCTAACGTATACGTGTTCACAGCTAACCATGGACTGAGGCACGTGCACACACACCATACATGTGTACGTCATATGGTCTGGAGTTCCGTCTGTTTAGCTATTTTTTCATAAAAAAGGGAGTTTGGGGAAATGAGTTCTGTGAATCAAAGCTGCAAAATAATTACACACACGCCGTTTTAGCATTTTAACAATGCAATAATACCAAACATTTGTTCTCATTAGGATGCAAATCAGCTGATTTGATAATCCCACAAGAGAATGCCAGCACACTCAGCTTTAAAAGTACGGTTTTATGTGAAATATTAATACGCGACAAGTCTGTGCAAGTACTGTTCACTTCCCCAGCACTTCTGTGTGACGGGATGAAATGCTGCACGACTTAAAGCTGTGGCATGTGGCAAAACCCACATTGTGCAGCTACAGGACTACGCACCCTGCCACGGCATTCGAAAACCCCTGAATTCTTTTATATTGTAGACACACGCACCTTCATGCTGCCGACTGTCAAATATCCCGATTCCCAATGGAGGAAAACAATTAGGGACACCTGTCAGTGGTGGATGCCACATCGGACGAGCAATGTCCACCCTGTCTCACACCCGGGGTGGCATACAGACAGGGTCACGTTGGGGACCCATACACATGCCCTTCACAAGGCAGCCAAGCCAGTATACACGACTACACCAATAATATATTGTCCTACTAACCTCCTGCAGTCGAGTCAGTCGTGGCACCGGGCCGGCAAGCAGCAACTGGCACTAAATGATGGACTGTCTCGGGGCACTCGACTCGAGTCAGAGAGAGTTGTCTCTGCAGTCCATGTCCTGTCTGACGCAGTGGCTTCCAGAAAGTTCCAGTGCAGACACGCGGGAAGCAGTCTGAGGTCGAGTCTGCGCAGACTCGAATCCTCGGCTTCCCGCCTGCCACACCCCTTTCCCAACTCGTCACAGGGTGGGGCCCACCACGCCCTGTAATGAGTTGGGAAAGGGGTGGGTGACAGTCTCCACTCTCTGATTGACGTGGAGGGTTAGCGATACCGGGCTTAGACTTAAAACGCCCGGGGCTAACGTTCCCTCCACGCCATCAGGGGGTGGAGACTGAGCCCTGAAGCTAGGTCTTTGCCGAGCTGATGACATCACAGCCTTCAGGGCTGTGAGGTTGTCAGCCCGGCAAACACTTAGGCTTCTTTGGGCCCGCAAGGGGAGTCGGTCACGTGACATGCTTCCCTTGAAGTCACGGCGGCGGTATTGGTGAGTGGCCGGGGCTGCTGGGGCAGACAGTGCCTGGCTGACAGTGGCTGTGTTGATTGTGTAACACTAATGGAGCCAAAATTAGAAGTTAAAAAACTTTTTTTTTTTTAAATAAATAAATATGATTGAGCAGCTTTTGGGAACGGGGGCGGAGCCCCGACGCCCTCGAGGAGAAACCGCCACTGAATTTATTTTGTGTGTATCAGTGCTCCGGGCCCTCTTTAGGGCTCGTGGTTGCTGCTTGGATCTATTGGACGGCAAACAGCTTAAATATCTGTACATTGATCAACTTCTTTTTTGTATTGTATGGATTTATTTTAGCACTAGTGCACCTAACCTTATTGGTGCTGCAGAAGTAACACTACTTAAACACTACTCTGGAGACAGATGCAGCAATTTTAAATTACTGGTTAAAAAAACAGTCCTTTTAAGTGAATTCCTAAAAATTGATAGAAAGCTTTCGTTATAAAGAGAGAGAGGCATGGAATTCCAGATTGTAGGTGCAGGGCTATAGAAAGGTCTATTGCTAAGAGATCAAGGGATAGAAAGAAATGAAAGATCAGCAGAACCAGCATTCAATAGGGAGCATGGCAGCAAAAATGTGGCGGCTATAAATGGTGGCTTGTGCTGGTGGATGGCCTTGTGCAGTATTGTCATAGATTTAAAAAATATTCAATTGTGTTTTGGCAGCCAATAGAGTCATCTCAGTACTGGTGAAATACGATTGGCTAGAGAAACCTGGAGTTATGTGGGCAGCTGCATTCCAGGCTAGCTGTAAGCAGTGGATACCACTGGTTGGCAAGGCCAAGTAGTCAGAATTTCCATAATCCAGTCTTAACAGTATTAATGTATTAGTCACAGGAACATGGAGATCAGAGGCCTAGAAAGGTGAGATTTTTAATTTAGGAGCCTGAGATGGGCAAAGCAACAGTTGGCTACCTTTGTGGTTTGATAAACCCGGAAAACCTGAAGAATGGAAAGTGGATGAATTGAGACACAGCAGCTAAGAAACCAGCAGAATGTTACAGGATGAGGTACCAGAGGAACATGGCAGCCAGGAAGGTTCAGAGCATCTATTTCAGTTGGACAGCTGACACACGAGAGAATAAGCCAAACAAAGTAGACAACTATAGAGGGGAGGAAACGTGGAAGGAAAGGAGGAATCCTACAAAGATGCAGACAAAGAGCAATGGTAGGTCAGACTATGGGTTGGAGAGTGTTGAAAAACGGCCCGCTCTGAAGGGTCACCCCAAACATTTTGCCTTCCTCCCCTTTTTCTGAACTTTATTTTGTTGGCTTTAGGACTCTGGGCACTTTACCACTGCCAACCAGTGCTAAAGTGCATGTGCTCTCTCCCTACAACACGATAGCATTGGTGTATACACCATTGGCATCTTTAATTTACTTGTAAGCCCCTTGTAAAGTGGTATACCATATACCCAGGGCCTATAAATGTAAAGCTACTAGTGGGTCTGCAGCACTGATTGTGCCACCCACACAAGTTGCCCTGTAAACATGTTGCAGGCCTGCCACTGCAGAGCCTGTGTGTTCAGTTGTACTGTTGCCTCAATTTGGCATTTAAAACCCTTTGCCAAGCCTTAAACCCTTTGTATTACACATGAGTCACCCCTAAGGTAGGCTCTACGTAGCCCATAGGCCAGAGTGCTGTGTAAGTAAAAGATAGGACATGTACTTTTACGTTTTGCATATCCAGTAAATGAGAAACCCCTACATTCATTGTTCACTACTGTGGGGCCTACTCCTCTCATAGGTTAACATTGGGAATTCCTTAATACAGTTTTAAGCTGTAATTCCTGATTAGAGTAGCTGTACCTTGTTTTCTATCTTTGGAATGGTAATGACAAATCCTCTTTACTGGTAAAGCTGGATTTGACAGTACTATTTTAGAAATACCACTTTTAGAAACAGGACATTTATCTGCTCTTACAGCTCTGTGTACCTGCAGCCTGTCTCCAATACATGTCTGGGGTGGGTGACAGCTACCCTTTGTGCATTCCCTCTAGACAGTCACAAACACAGGAAGGTTAGGTGTGTCTGAGTACTTATCTGCATTCTGATGGCTCTTCCTGGGTAGGAAGGAAGGTAAGGGCTGACACACCTGAATAGGCAGTGCCCCGTCCCCACACAAAGGGCTGATTACCCTCTTCTGATAGTCTGGAGCAAGGGCTGGGAAGAAAGGGCTTCTGTGCACTTCAAAGACCCTTCTTTTAGGGGCGTGGTCTCGCCGAGCAGCAAGATGGCCGCTCGTTGAGTGTGCTCTGCCGGCCGAGATAAAATCTGTTTAAAATCCGCCCATCAGTGGGACCACTGGCGCAAAAAACCCTAAGCATTGTGTTCCTGGCGATGCAGAGCACACTTTGACGCTGTTTGAGGGAGAGAGGCGACTCAGGGTGCCCCCTGGGTCGAAAGCGAGGTGCGTCCCTGCCGAGCTGTCCGCGGGATCGCGCAACCCTGGGGCGCCTGCGCTGCTCTGAGGCGCTGGAGGCCCGAAGCTCCGAAGCGGACTGTGAGGGATCCCGTCGGCGACCTGAGCGAATTCGCTTCAGAACAGAGCACCGGTGACTGCGTACGCCATGGGCCAAGGATCTGTGCTGAGCAAATACGCTATTCCGGGGAGAGGAAGCGGAGGAGCTGGTATCTGTCGGCGCCTGTGCGGCGGCTCCTGCGCTGACGCGAGTGAGCTCCAGAGCGGATCCGGGAGAGAAACAATCGTGTCACAGCCGAGGGACTCCCAGCGGTGAAACCCGGAGCGCTTGCGGAGGTGAGGAGTCTGGCAGGGGAGACGGACTGCAGGAAGCTCTTGTTTGAACATAGTAGTGCCTGCGAGATACCCCCTAACATCTGACGCGCCTGGCGGGAGATATACAATGCGCACCTGATCCTCTGTATCCCTGTGACTGGGCTTGTGACTGGTGTTGGGATGCGATGTGCCTTAACTTGCCACAGTGAAATTCGTGCTCCTACAGCCTAGTGCTACTATCGAGAAACGCGCTGCAATCCCCCCGCGCCAAGGACATTGTGTGTCCAAGCAGATCTATTTGTTTTAAAATAAATATTTTATATAGATAGCAAGATAGTTTATAATAGTTGTGCCGCTGGTTTGCACGGAACATTGTTAGCCTATGAGGGTGCCTTCATAGTTGCTAGGAAGTACTCTGGTATTCAGGGACCGTAAATCTGTTTCTCCATATTTCCACCAGGTTTACACAGGCAACAATGACTGAGGCGTGTCTAGCACAATAGTCTTTGATAGTCTGGTAAGGGACTGAGAGGTGGCTTGACCGGTTTCACAACTTCACAGAGCTGTTAGGCCTCAAGTTCCCTGAACTGCAAATTAACATTGTTTGTGGGAGGCATGGAACATTAAGGATACTGAAGTTGTAGTTTATTTTGTGTTTATCAGTGCTCCGGACCCTCTTTGCGGCTCGTGGTTGCTGCTTGGGTCTATTGGACGGCTAACAGCTTAAATATCTGTACATTGATGAACTTCTTTTTTGTATTGTATGGATTTATTTGAGCACTTGTGCACCTAACCTTCTTGGTGCTGCAGAAGTAACACTACTTAAACACTACTCTGGAGACAGATGCAAGAACTTTAAATTACTGGTTAAAAAAACAGTCCTTTTAAGTGATTTCCTGAAAATTGATAGAAAGCTTTCGTTATAAAGAGAGAGAGGCATGGAATTCCAGATTGTAGGTGCAGGGATATAGAAAGGTCTATTGCTAAGAGTTCAAGGGATAGAAAGAAATGAAAGATCAGCAGAACCAGCATTCAATAGGGAGCATGGCAGCAAAAATGTGGCGGCTATAAATGGTGGCTTGTGCTGGTGGATGGCCTTGTGCAGTATTGTCATAGATTTAAAAAATATTCAATTGTGTTTTGGCAGCCAATAGAGTCATCTCAGTACTGGTGAAATACGATTGGCTAGAGAAACCTGGAGTTATGTGGGCAGCTGCATTCCAGGCTAGCTGTAAGCAGTGGATACCACTGGTTGGCAAGGCCAAGTAGTCAGAATTTCCATAATCCAGTCTTAACAGTAATAATGTATTAGTCACAGGAACATGGAGATCAGAGGCCTAGAAAGGTGAGATTTTTAATTTAGGAGCCTGAGATGGGCAAAGCAACAGTTGGCTACCTTTGTGGTTTGATAAACCCGGAAAACCTGAAGAATGGAAAGTGGATGAATTGAGACACAGCAGCTAAGAAACCAGCAGAATGTTACAGGATGAGGTATCAGAGGAACATGGCAGCCAGCAAGGTTCAGAGCATCTATTTCAGTTGGACAGCTGATACACCAGTGGCGGCTGGTGACATTTGAAAGTGGTGAGGCGTAAAAAATTGTTGTACAGCACTGTAGCGAGCGAGCGGGCCCGAACCACCTACGGGGGTTTTGGAGGGTTTCTCGCCCCAAGAAATTTTTGAAAAAAGAGTGGCAAATTGTGCATTTTCAAGCAAATTTGAGAAAGCAGTTAGGTTAATAAAGTAATTGTGAATCTGTTCTAACAAAGACAGAAACATACAGCACCTCTTGAGCCAGGACAGGTGCTCAGTTTCGGACAGACACGAACATGCAGTATGCCTTAAGCCAGGACAGGAGCTCAATGCAGGGAGTGGCAAGTACGATAAATCCATCATTACACAGGAAAGGCCTGAGCTGCAGAATCGCATAATTCCTAGGGCCCCCAGTGAGTCACAGGAAGGGAAACCACGAGGCACTGACGTCTAAAAGGAGAGGACTTGTCTGAGCTACGGTAAGCCTCGTGGGCTCACCACAAAGCCAGGATTTCACCTGCATATGCATAATGACATGGTAGGCAGAAACGCAATCCTACATACTAGACACATAAATCTGGAAAACAAACTTTAGAGAGATCTTAACGACCCGAAAATGTATATCTTATGTGGTTTCGCTGCTAGGAGTCTAGTGGAGTACAAGGAAACGGAGTTCTTATAATGTCGGAATGTCCAAACCGCGTGATCCTGGGCAAATTACCTCTGTCTTTCAGTGGCTCGCTTGGCTCGCTTGCCTCACGTGCCAAAAGTCAACACAACATTAAACGAGCCAAACCCCTGGATTAGGAGTCATGCACAAGCTACACATTCATTTACAAACAAAAACCAACAGAGCCGGGCAGACACACAGGGTGGCACGATTCCGTGCACACTGAAGGACCAGCGCACCAGCTGAACTCACCATGAAAACCTCGTCAACATTATGCGTGCATTTTATGTTCAGCTCGGGTGCCAGGCCTCGGATGGGCAGCCCAACATCTGGCGCGTGTGCACACAAGCCCGACTGAAAACATTTGTATAGAACATCCCATAGATTTGCACAGCATAGACCTCTCCAAGGGGTCTGCGGGGCAGGGGCAAGGCAGAGAGACAAGGTCTCAACAGGCATTCCGGGCCAGCTGTGGGTCACAATGGCCGGGCCACAGAGTGGGCCACTAGAGGCCAGGCTGGGCCCTCATCTATGTGAAACCGATCCTAGACTGCGAATATTGGGGGCCACGGATGGCCAGGAGAGATTAAAAAAACAAAAGCTGCTGTTTGTGGTTTGTAAGGAATGCCAAGCACGCAGCCCAGATGTTGTCGAGGGGCGCATCGCTGTGCACATGTGAGAGTCTGTACCAGAGGGGAAAGTGCAGCCCCCCCCCATAAGAGTTATATGCAGGACAACCAGCTCACATGGGAAAACCAAGGTACGAACCGAGCTTTCCTCAGCTGGAGGGGGAGAGCTCCCCTCCCAAACACCACAGTCGAGCAGCCTCCTGGGGCCGGTTGTCGACCTCAAAGCAGCATTAGCAAAGCCAATAGTCTTGAGACCTATTTCCTATGCCAATACTTTTTGCGGATGCTGTTGTGTCCATCCCAGCAGAGAACCACCGGCCGAATGCAGCTCCACCCCCCTTACAACCCCCACCGCGGTGTTTAAAATTAAAAAAAGGAAAACTTACCTGACCTGAGCCGGGGTCCCGCATTGGCGCCTTCAACTTCTTCTGAACAGGAACAGCGGCAGCCGCGTCTCTGGAAATGGCACCCCTCTCAGCCAATACTGACGCTGCCGGCAGCACCAGGATTGGCTTAGCAGGGATACTCGCCGCCCGCCCATTAGGAGACCGAGGGATGCGGTGTTGATCAACCCTCGCTCTCCTAATGCGCAGCCGCCAGCCAGAGCAAACACTAGTGCGCATGACTGGGCTGGTCGGAAAAATTCTCCGACCTAAATCCAACATGCGCACTTGTGCTGCTGCCTGCTGTGCGCTCCGCGCCACCCCCTAGTCTGACAATGCATGTCAGTCAGCATGATGCCGGACCGCCCACCCCCTTCAGACTCTGAAGGGGGTGGGAGGTCCGGAATCATGCTGACTGACATGCATTGTCAGTTCAGACAGAGCCGCCGAGGGAGCTGCGGGCGCGGCTTGTGGGTCAACGCCCCAGCGCCCTAATGGACGCACCGCCACTGTGATACACGAGAGAATAAGCCAAACAAAGTAGACAACTACAGAAGGGAGGAAACGTGGAAGGAAAGGAGGAATCCTACAAAGATGCAGACAAAGAGCAATGGTAGGTCAGACTATGGGTTGGAGAGTGTTGAAAAACGGCCCGCTCTGAAGGGTCACCCCAAACATTTTGCCTTCCTCCCCTTTTTCTGAACTTCATTTTGTTTGCTTTAGGACTCTGGGCACTTTACCACTGCCAACCAGTGCTAAAGTGCATGTGCTCTCTCCCTAAAACACGATAGCATTGGTGTATACACCATTGGCATCTTTAATTTACTTGCAAGTCCCTCGTAAAGTGGTATACCATATACCCAGGGCCTATAAATGTAAAGCTACTAGTGGGTCTGCAGCACTGATTGTGCCACCCACACAAGTTGCCCTGTAAACATGTTGCAGGCCTTCCACTGCAGAGCCTGTGTGTTCAGTTGTGCTGTTGCCTCGATTTAGCATTTAAAACCCTTTGCCAAGCCTTAAACCCTTTGTATTACACATGTATTACACATGAGTCACCCTTAAGGTAGGCCCTAGGTAGCCCATAGGGCAGAGAGCTGTGTATGTAAAAGATAGGACATGTACTTTTATGTTTTGCATATCCAGTTAATGAGAAACCCCTACATTCATTGTTCACTACTGTGGGGCATACTCCTCTCATAGGTTAACATTGGGAATTCCTTAATACAGTTTTAAGCTGTAATTCCTGATTAGAGTAGCTGTGCCATGTTTTATATCTTTGGGATGGTAATGACAAATCCTCTTTACTGGTAAAGTTGGATTTGACAGTACTATTTTAGAAATGCCACTTTTAGAAAGAGAATACAAAAAGGAGAACCTGGCTCCGTTTGACGTTATGCTCTTATTATTTTTGAGCAACAGACAGACCACTATCTTTTCTGTTTGAATGGAATTTTTATTAAACCATTCCTTTCTTTGCAATTGTTTATATTTACCCAAAAAACTTTAGTTGCATGAGAAGTGAAGAGACACACATTTTTCAAATTAACATACAAAACATGAAAAATACTTATTCACAATAGACAGTGCATGAAATACTTATATACAAACACATTTATATACAAAAAGTTGGACTTTTGCATCATAACATCAGAAACTAGAATACTCTTATTGCTATCTTGTTTTTGGGGCCAAACATATGCTAAACACAGGAACATATTTAGAGTGTGTGCGTGGGGCATACTATTTAATACAAATCCCTCACGTCACAACAGGTTTATTCAAATTCCTCCGTGTTGAAAAAAGTGCCGACGCGTTTCAAGACCCAGTCCTCTGGTACCGGGACTCTCATCAGGGCTTCATGTTAATGGTCAGCAATTTCTAAAAAACATAAATGAATGATGCAAGCTCCTCATCAGTGAAAACGAAAAATAAACACTACTCTCCTTAAAAATGCTTAATTCAATTTTCTGTACCTGATTGCCTGATTCTCTGACAGAGCTGCTGCTCTGACTCCTATTTGCGTGGTAACCAGAATTTCTCAACCAAAATTACTGCAGTGCGCTTCGTAATTAATGCCGGGGGAATTTCTACAAAACATTAACATGATTGTGTCTATTTTAGTAATTTTAAATACATGGACATTGGGCAACTCGACGGGACAAGGTTAAAAAGTACCTTTCAAACGTTCCCGGGTTGCTCAGAGGCAGGCGTCTATTTCTGTATTGATTCCATCCCTACAAACGAATGTGGGACATATTACTGAAGCCATCAACTTGTTAACGATGTTATAAACATGCTAGATTCCAGCATGAAGCGCACTTACGTTTTTAAGTCTGAGCACATCCATATTCTAAATCCGATATGAACCACTACTTCACTGTCAGCTAGGCATTCCCCGTGTGAACACTTCCTGTATTTTTACCCTATGGATCATGGGAAAATGTTTTGGACCAATCACATTGAAGTTCAGGTCCCATTGTGGTAAAGACCGGAATAGTGCAGAGGACATTTATCTGCTCTTACAGCTCTGTGTACCTGCAGCCTGTCTCCAATACACGTCTGGGGTGGGTGACAGCTACCCTTTGTGCATTCCCTCTAGATAGTCACAAACACAGGAAGGTTAGGTGTGTCTGAGTACTTATCTGCATTCTGATGGCTCTTCCTGGGCAGGAAGGAAGCTAAGGGCTGACACATCTGAATAGGCAGTGCCCCGTCCCCACACAAAGGGCTGATTACCCTCTTCTGATAGTCTGGAGCAAGGGCTGGGAAGAAAGGGCTTCTGTGCACTTCAAAGACCCTTCTTTTAGGGGCGTGGTCTCACCGAGCAGCAAGATGGCCGCACGTTGAGTGTGCTCTGCCGGCCGAGATAAAATCCGTTTAAAATCCGCCCATCAGTGGGACCACCGGCACCAAAAACCCTAAGCATTGTGTTCCTGGCGATGCAGAGCACACTTTGACGCTGTTTGAGGGAGAGAGGCGACTCCGGGTGCCCTCTGGGTCGAAAGCGAGGTGCGGCCCTGCTGAGCTGTCTGCGAGATTGCGCTACCCTCGGGCACCTGCGCTGCTCTGAGGCACTGGAGGCCCGAAGCTCTGAAGCGGACTGTGAGGGATCCCGTCGGCGACCTGAGCGAATTTGCTTTAGAACAGAGCACCGGTGACTGCCTACGCCACTGGGCCAAGGATCTGTGCTGAGCAAATACGCCATTCCGGGGAGAGGAAGCGGAGGAGCTGGTGTCCGTCGGCGTCTGTGCGGCGGCTCCTGCGCTGACGCGAGTGAGCTCCAGAACGGATCCGGGAGAGAAACAATCGTGTCACAGCCGAGGGACTCCCGGCGGTGAAACCCGGAGCGCTTGCGGAGGTGAGGAGTCGGGCGGGGGAGACGGACCGCTGGAAGCCCTTGTTTGAACATAGGAGTGCCTGCGAGATACCCCCTAACATCTGACGCACCTGATTTGGTGGGAGATGTACAATGCGCACCTGATCCTCTGTATCGCTGTGACAGGGCTTGTGACTGGTGTTGGGATGCGATGTGCCTTAACTTGCCACAGTGAAATTCGCGCTCCTAAAGCCTAGTGCCACCATCGAGAAACGCGCTGCAATCCCCCTGCACCCAGGACATTGCGGCCTCGCCGGGGCCCACCCTTCGGATTTCAGATACCATTAGCAGATCGCTACTTAGGCTGGTGAACATTAGCTGTGAACACACCGCAGAGGGCACAAAGGTAGAGATTTGACCGTGCGGCCTCATAACATTGCAGGACAGGGTGCAGTGGTCCCCCCCGCAGCTGGCTCATTACTGCTCTGGTGAGTGGTTGTCCTGGGAACCTGTGGGCATTGAACAGCCACTGCTGGGATCGCAGTTACACCGTGAGAGGTGCGAGGGGAGACTCTTACTCTCATGGCCTAGATGCACAGCAGGAAATGGCGCGGTGAGCAGATCGCAGTAAACAATAACTCCTCGCTGCTAGAGGACGACGCACGTGGCTGGCGACTGGAGCACTAAACACACCTACTGCCTAGCTGGAGCTGTGCGGACTGCCTGAATTCTCGATTATATTTTCGACCCACATTGTTGCATGGACATGGGCAAGCACGACGCCAAACAGTCAAAACTGACCTTCGACAATAAGAGGCTGACAAGGCAAATGGACTCTGGTACAGAGGGGGAAGGAGACAACCCTGTCACGACTAACACGGGCGATCAGGGAGAGGATCTTTGCACGCTCCTGCTTGAGATGAGGTCACGCTTGAAGGCCATAGACACTAAACTCGATACTCTCACCTCCCAACTGGATCAGGTCAGAAAACGCGTGGACACGCATGAAGACAGGTTGGACCAACTCGAGAATCGTGTTTCTGATTCGCATGACTTTCAGGTTGAGACTAAGGAGCAGCTGCTGCAAATGGACAAAGTCTTAACCCTGATCAGAGCTAAGATTGATGACCTGGAGGCTCGGTCGAGGCGCAACAACATTCACATCACGGGAGTGCCTGAGACGATAGCAATTTCCAGGATGGAGGCATTTGTGGAGGAACTCCTGCGTGAGCTGTTCGGAACAGACTTATCACCCGTCTTCATTGTGGAAAGGGCGCATCGCACGCTGGGACCAAAGCCACCGGTAGGGTCCACACCACGTCCGATTTTGGACCGGCTATTGAACTATCGGGACCGAGATGTTGTGCTGCGCCTGGCCAGGGAGCGTGGGAGTATCAAACATAAAGGTAACACTATCTCCTTCTTCCCTGACTCCACCCCTACGGT
Organism: Calotriton arnoldi; assembly: GCA_963921515.1. Taxonomy (NCBI): domain Eukaryota; kingdom Metazoa; phylum Chordata; class Amphibia; order Caudata; family Salamandridae; genus Calotriton; species Calotriton arnoldi. The sequence goes on from CAWUFW010003818.1 coordinate 739,784, forward strand.
GCAGGCAGCGCACCGTGAGTTTGTACCAGTCAAGCATATACTCTTGCAGGCGGAGGTCCCCTACGCGTTGCTCTATCCTGCTAAGTTAAAAGTCTCTCACGATTGCTCTGCTCACTTCTTCACAGATGCAAAATCCGCCATGAAGTTTGCTGAGCATATCTGTGGGCAGAAACGAGTTGCGAAGTCTACAAAGACTCTATCTTCTGGCGAGACACTCAGTGACAATGATTTAACTCTGGTTCTACTTAAGCACTGTGAGACCATTGTGTATATTATATCTCAAGACCTTTGTTGGACTATTGCATCGTTGTATAGCTGCTCTGCCAATATAGCTTTGATATGAGTTGAAAATCCTACCTAATATGCCGTTGGTCCCCTTTCTCGTTCTCGGCCACCCCGCCTACTGGCAATGCTGCATGCCGGTGAACCCACGCTTCTGGGGAGAGCTCCCAAGTTTAGCCACCGGGTGCTGACCTGGGGCGCACTGGTTTGTTGTTCATCTAAGGGGGGGATGTAGTACACAACCTAATTGGGGGGTTGGTGTGGGCAGGGGGAGGGTCGGTGTTCATATGTTGGGGAAGTTTGTCAGGACAACATTCAATGCAGTGACAAATTATATACTCGTTTGTAATCTTCAGGTCAAATTGGTACGAGATCTACAGGCCTTTGCTGTTTTAAAGTCAGTGACACATGAAAGTGAATGGGTGCCCTATGCATTGATCCTATCTACACTGGTCTGTATTTACACACACCTCCGTTGGGGATGACTGAATACAAGTTCCTAACCTGGAACGTCCGGGGACTAAATGACTGCAGGAAAACTAGGCTAGTCCACTCTTAAGTAGACATCACGTTGATGTATGCCTGCTCCAAGAAACCCATATGTACAACACGTCCCATCTTAGATTACCTAATAAACACTGGGGACATACTTACTCCTCCATTTATTCCAATTATGCGAGAGGAGTGGCGATAGTGATTCGGCGGGGGCTAGACTGGACAAATATTGACACGCAAATCGACCCTGAGGGCCGCTTCGTGCTCCTCTGTGGGGTGTTGGGGGGGAAAAAATAATAATTGCGGCAGTCTATGGTCCAAACAATGATTGTTCTCAATTTTTCCGTACTGTATGGGCCAAAATGCAGATTATCGGGTGCGACACCATATTATGGGTAGGGGGATTTCAATGTGGTGCTGAATGACACTTTGGACAGGCGAGGCAGCTCCTGCACACAACATCCCAACGCTAGGGAAGTTTTAAACAATATAGTGGAAAATGGCAGCCTAATAGACATTTGGTGGCAGAGACACCCGGGGGTGGCGGAGGGCACGTGTATATCAGCCCAACATGTGGCCTGGTCTAGGCTGGACTATTGGTTAGTCTCTCGTGACATTGCGGCATGGACCATAGACACTACACACCTCCCCAGAATGCTGTCTGATCATGCACCTTGTCTGTTACGGCTAATCATCCCAAACACGCCACCTAGAATGTTTAGCTGGAGGCTTGCTCCTAACGCCCTGCTAGACTCCGCCTTCAGGGAGGAGATACATGGGGACATTGAGAAGTACTTTGCCACAAATGCCGGATCTGTCTCCACACAGGCAACGCTCTGGGAGGCATTTAAAGTGGTGATAAGGGGGAAATGTATTTCGCGCCAAGCTGGGGTACTTAAGGCTATTAGAGGCACGCTGACTGGTTTGGAGTCTCGCATTAGAGAGCTGGAAATCACGTATTATGCCACAGAGGACCCTGCACTTTTACTGTCCATTAAGACACTACTTCTTGAATTTGAAGAAGAGGCCCGCAGAGAGACACAATTCCTAGGCAAATACACCCAGGCACGACGCTATGGAGAGGGAGACAGACCCGGCAAAACCCTGGCGAATATGCTCAAGAAGCCACACACAGTCACGTACATATCTGAAATAGCGGGCGAGGATGCTACTGTAGTCAGGGAATCTCAGGGGGTAATGGATCGTTTTACTGAATTCTATACTCAATGATACACCGCCACTCATCAATCCGCACTGGAGGAGCTCCAACCCTTCCTTGAGTCTCTTGAATTGCTGTGGCTTGGGAGGGCACATAGAGAATACAATGAACCCTTTACGAATAATGACATTTTGCAAGTTATTAGCAGTCTTCCCGTGGATAAGGCCCTGGGGTACGATGGCCTGACGACCGCCTTCTATAAGGCGTATGCTGACTTACTGGCACTCCAACTCCTTGCTGTTTTCGAAGAGGCTCAGATGTCCGGCATACTTCCACCTTCTATGCGGGAGGCAATAATTAAAACTATTCCAAAACCCGGTAAACCAAGTCACGAGATAGATTCCTATGGGCCACTTTCCCTGATTAATATTGATGCTAAGATTTATGCCAAGCTTTTTGCTAATCGGCTGCAGCCCCTTCTCCCCTTGATTGCGAGGCCTGACCAATCTGGTTTTATCCCAGGCAGATCCACCTCACATAACCTTCGTACTTTCTTTACGGTGCTACGTTACTTGCATTCCAAAGTTAAGGCACTTGTGGCATTTCTCAATGCCACGAAAGCATTTGACGCATTGGAGTGGCCGTACCTGTTCGCCGTTTTGGGGAGGATGGGAATTAGCCCGACCTTTATAGCATTAATAAAACTCCTATACATGGCCCCATAGGCGAGATTGCGCATGAATGGTCTCTTGTCAGACCCTTTTTCTATAACACGAGGAACCCGCCAAGGCTGCCCTTTATCCCCTCTCCTCTTCGCCATCGCCATGGAGCCAATAGCGGCCAGGCTAAGACAACACCATGCGACGAGAGGTTTGGGATTTTGCACTAGGGGGCTCCTCTAATTCCTCTACACGGACGACATGACACTGTACATTGCGGACCCTGGGGTTAATCTCAACCCGCTGCTCAGGGAACTCGCTAAATTTGGCGGGCTCTCTGGCATATTTATAAATTGGGCAAAGTCTACTCTATTGCCGCTGACTAAGGACACCAAACCTTTTGCCCTGGATCACCCGTTGAAATGGGCGGATGGCCCGGTAAAATATCTGGGCATCTGGCTGAGCCGGAATACGCCGGAAATTTGGAACTTGAACTACGGGCGTGCGATTTCATGGCTGGAGGATAGGGTTAAAATATGGTCTCGGCTACCGATCTCTCTGGCTGGCAGGATTGCAATAGCTAAAATGGTGGTCTTGCCTAAGTTTTTATACTTATTCGTCAATATACCGATTCCGCTCACCCGGGCCTTCTTCCAATCTATTTGATCACTGTTGATCTCGATGGTTTGGGCCGAGAAGCAAGCGCGCGTCTCCTGGGAGCTGCTCACACTCCCCCTTACACAGGGAGGATTGGGAGCCCCGGATATACCGCTCTATGCGCTTTGCGCACAAGCTCAATTTTTACATTATTGATTACATCCTACCCTGTTTCAGCCCCATGTCGCAGTGGAGGCGGACATGGCTGCTCCGATTCCCCTCTGGGTAGCTGTCTGCCAGACTTACCGCAGGCCACGGGATGGCATAGACACTGTTGAGACCCTTTGGTGGGCCTGGGATGGACTACGTACCAGAGCCGCCATGCAGCTATTATATGCTCCTTCTATCCCACTTGCACAGAACCCGATGATCCCAGCACTGCCGGGCGTGGGAACGTCTCTATGGCGAAATCCATGGGCTTTGAGACCTTTGCGGACCTCTATCCGGACAACTCCTTTCGTGACCCGCCGGGTCACACGGCGGAGGGCACAAGGAGCTTCTCCGAGTTGTTTTTATATTACAAGTTAAGAGCTACATGCTGACAACTCCATACCACTTTCCCGTACACTCCTACTGCACTACCTGCGCTTGAGCAAATGATCACAAACCCATCTCCCTGCAGACTAATTACACGATTATATACTTCCATGCAAACCACAGCTCCAGTAACTGCGCCTAGGGCTCAGCACTGCTGGACTCTGGATCTAGAAGGACAAATAACGTATGAAATCTGGGCTTTTTCTTGTGGCCAGCTTTAAATGCTCTCACAAACTACAAACTGAGCTGATACACTTTAAGTACCTACATAGGTTCTACAGGACTCCCTCCCAATTGCACCACATAGGACTTAGACCTGATGAAAATTGCTGGAGGTACGGCTATGCCCCTGCCACCTTTTTACATATGTCCTGGTACTGCCCACCCCTAGCAGCCTTCTGGGCAGATACTTGGGACCTCAAGCGAGCCGTGACCTCTTGTTGGTCTATTAGGATATGTCAAGGATACCAAGGTAAAAAATCGCAAATTACATGCCATGCTGCTCTTACTCGCCAAACGACGAATATCTATGCACTGGGGCAGAAGACATGCCCCCATGAGTAATGCGTGGATACAAGATGTCACTTTTAGCCACACTCAACTGACCACCTTTTGGGAATTAATGCCAATGACCTCCCGGCCAAAAGACATTTGGGGTCCTTTTATAGACTGGCTCAGAACTCTGCAAGATGACAATGCTCCCTCTCCTACCCAGGCTGACACCTAAGGATCCTATTAGCTGAGACCGCATGGGTATGACTGAGATGCTCAGATGCCGTGTTGATGGATCATGCTGACCAGGTGTTTAAATGCAGTCCGCCTGTGGGGCCATATACGGAACCACCACATGTGGTGCACTGTTATGATAAATTGAGAATTAGGCCTTATCAATGGTTGATATCTGACAATGTAATGGAATGTGATGTTTCCTGACTGGTTTGTTATGTTTTGTGTTTCTGCATTCGACTCGCTATTATACCCAATCATCTTGACTATGCTGTAACTTAGAATGCGACCTGTTGGTTTCTTTTTGTTCGAAAATGTCAATAAACAAATTAATTTAAAAAAAAAAAGACCCTTCTTTTAAATCACCCCCACTTCAAAGGCACAACTGGGTATAAGTACTGGGTCTCTGACTCCACCAAATCAGACACTGCTGGACCTGTGCAGAACTCTGCCCGGAGGAAGGACAGCTGTGCTGTTAAAAGGACTGCCACTCTGCTGGACTACTGCTTTGGAAGAACTGCTTTTCTGCTCTGCCCTGCTGAGAAAAGGACTTGACCCATCTCACCTGAAGTCAGAGTGACTCTAGGGGCATGCTGGCTTGCCCCCTGTTCTGAATTCTCAGGGACATGAAAGACTTCCTACAACCCTGCAACAGCATCTGGGCCCTGCCATCGGTGAGTCCTGTACTACCAAGTGGTGCCAATTCAATCCTGGGCCCTTGGAAGTAACGTTTTCTGTGCTGCAAGTCTCGATGCCGATGCATCGCCGCTGTTTGCCGAACGGAACAGGCGCATTTCACCCAATGGCGATGCATCGCCCATCTTAAGTACTGCTCGACACTGAAGCTTCCCCAAGTGAGTGGCTGAACGATGACGCATCGCCCATCTTCAGTGCTGCTCGACGCCGAGGTTTCCCAGAGCGTGCGGCTCGACGAATACGCATCGTCTACGAATTCTTTAGATTGACAACAACGCATGGCCTCCCTGCTCCTCGCATCTCAATGTCAATGCAGCCCCCATCCAAAGGTACTGTTTTAACGAGCCAAGGCTTGTCCCTGTATCTGACCCACACTCCACTCCGGTCTGCATGAACTTTTGGATTTACTCTTGTCAAGCGCGACCAGATATCCCCGGTTGGTGCTTTAAGACACTAAGCACTACATTTTTAGTTATTCTTTAAAAATTATTAACTCCAGTTCTACTTATTGGATTTTGTCGTTGTGTCTTCTTTATTCATAAAAGTATTGCCTATTTTTCTAAACCAGTGTGTAGTCTTTTTGTGGTGCTTTCATTGTTTTACTCTGTGCGTGTGTTGCACAAATACTTTACACATTGCCTCTTTAGATAAGTCTGACTGCTTGTTAGACCTGGCATCTTTTGGCATGTTTCCCCAGTCTTTTTGCTTCTGACCTCCTGGTTTTTGTTTTTGCTGGTTTAGTGTTTCTGCGCACTTAAAAACTGCTGATTAGTATTAAAGTGCAAGTACTCCAGGTAAATTGTGTTACTAATTGGTATATCCATGATTAGCATATTTGATTTACTAATAAGTCCCTAGTAATGTGCACAAGTGTGCCCAGGGCCTGTAAATCAAATGCTACTAGTGGGCCTGCAGCACTGATTGTGCCCCCCACAGAAGTAGCTTTTCCAAGGTGTCTCAGACCTGCCACTGCAGTGTCTGCCGCAGTTTTAACTGTCATGTCGACCTGGCAAGTGCACCCACTTACCAGGTCCAAACCTTCCCTTTTCTTACATGTATGGCACCCCTAAGGCAGGCCCAAGGTACCCCCATGGGCAGAGTATGTGAAAGGTAGGACATGTACTCTGTGTGACATGTCCTGATAGTGAAATACTGTGTATTTTGTTTTTCACTATTGAAAGGCTATCTGTCCCATAGGCTTAACATGGGAGTTGCCTTGTAACATTTTACAGGCATAACTATCCATTGGAATAAAATAGAGAATGGGGTTTAGTATGCCTGAACTCAGAATTTAAAAATACATCTTTTAGAGAAGATGTATATTGTGTGTTTGAAAATGCCACTTTTAGAAAGTGGGCATTTTCTTGCTTAACCATCCTGTGTGCCTCTGCCTTTTGTGTATTCCCTGTCTGGGTTTAGAGTGACAGGAACAGGGGATGTGCATTCACACTAGACAGACACAAGGGAGGGTGGGGTGTTGAGGTATGTCCTGCCTCTCCTGGAAGACTCATAGCCAGGCTGAATAGACCTGGCTGCATTTAGAGTAGTGGGAGGAGTTGTTGCTGGCACCTGAATGGACTGTGGCTGCATCTCACAAAGCTGTCTCCACCTCCTGTGGTGAACCTGGCCTGAGCCAGGCTGAACTGGTTTTTTGTTATATTCCACATAGGTACCCAGAATATAGGCTCGGGTAACATCTCGACCTTTCACTCATATTCATCCCTACATTACATACATAACAGGCTGTTAGGACTGACCCTTTACCTAGTTACAGTACTGCTTACAGAACGTGGGGTTTTCCCTGAATGATAGCCCTTTACATTATGCATGAGGACCCTTGGATTCTTGGAAGCTCAGCAGGACTATCTCCTGCATAATTACTATGTACAAGGTTCATTTCCGACGTCATCCTAAGTTCGACAGTGGCACAGCAAGGTAGAACCCCTGGGGATACCTTCGGGTATATAAACATCACATCTTGCTGAGATGGAGAGAGGAGATCACGACTTCCATGCCGACACACTGACGCGAGACGCTGAAGCCCCTGCATGCAGAGACTCCAGCTCGCAGTGGTCTGACATCCCTTGCGGGGTGTCCAACCCGAGACCAGGGCGGGGTCCCACAGTTTCTCACTTCAGGTAATGGGGGTTGACTATCCTAGAGGGATTCTTGGCTTAACACTTACATACATGCTAGGTACACTTAGGTACATCTAGTTAGGGTAGCATCGTAGGAGTACGCATTTTATTATCATGTATTTTATATACTTACCTGTATTCATGGTTATAGCAAGATGGTAGAACTATACCATCCTTTTACTTTCCTAGTGCTTCTAATCATCTATATCTGTTACTGTCTAATGATTGTTTCAGCACGCCTATTTTACACTAGAATAACGACTGTTCAACAAATACTTATTGAAAACGTCCCTACTGTTAATTCTGTGTATCTCTCTGAGACTAAGTGAGCACGAGTGACTGAGCGAAAAGTAGTACACTGTTTCCACGGTCCTGAGGGATCAGGGTTGTCATGTTCGATAGTTGCCAAGAACTACTCTCTCCTTGGTAAGAGGAGTTTCTAGTGGCACTGTGAGCCAGCTGGTACACAGGCCAACATACCCGGTGGGGGTGTCTAGAATCAGTCTGACACCAAGCCTGCAGTGTATGTTGTCCAAACGCGCAGATCCTGTATAGGTTTTATAGGAACTACACGACATTATGTGTGCCAGAGGATCTTTGTTTGTACCAACTTCAAAGGAAAATGTGGTATAAATATTGGGGCCCTGCCCCCAGAACTTTTGGATCAAGGAACCTGTCAAGAAGAAGAGCTGGGGAAGCTGTGAGGAAAATCTACCACTTTGTTGTGTGCTTTGCTGTGTTGGCCTGCAGTGGCTGCTTCTGTCTTGGGCAGTAAAAGGACTGGACTGGACTTTCTGCATCTTATTTTTCTGAGTTTCTCCAAGGGCTGGAGGTAGAGCTTGCCCCCTGTTCTAGAAGTCTCAGGAACAGCAAAGACTTCAAGTTCATTTGCTACCAGCCCCAGGAACTGTGTGCACCGCAATCCACACAACCTCCCTTCACTCCGTCGCCCTAGTATCCCCGACGACGATGCTCCTCACCGACATCGACACCGCTGCCTGCACCGTGATTTGGTGTCGCCACTCATAAGTTACACAATGCACCACCCCGTCCCACACTGCAGCCTTGGCCCACCGAAATCGGCACCATCGACTCCCCTTCGTCAGTCGATGACAGCGCTTCAACGACGACGCTGCTGCCTGCACCGTGACCTGCCAGCACCGTAACAAGCACTGTCCCACTTCACACCGCATCCCTGGTCTCAACGACGTGATAGTCGCGACGTAGCTATCAACTTCAAGGAACTGTTTTTCAAGGGTATTTTTGCTTTGAGTATTTTTAATAACTGTATGTTGGATTCTTATCGTTTTGGTCTTGTTTTACTCAGATAAATATTTGCTATTTTTCTAAAACTGGTGTGGTGTCCTTTTGTAGTATTTCCACTGTATTACTTTATGTTATGTGCAAATGCTTTACACACTGCCTCTGAGATAAGCCTGACTGCTCGTGCCAAGCTACCAAGGGGGTGAGCAGGGGGTATTTTAGAAGTATAACTCCTTTATCCTGACTAGGAAGAAGGGTCCCTACTTGGACAGGGTAACAACCTGCCAACTAGAGACCCCCATTTTTAACACTGCTCTGTGCCAAGCTAACAGAGGGTGAGCACAGGTTATCTTTTAGTGTGTATCTAGTTTACCCTGACTAGGATTGTGGTTCCTGCTTGGACAGGGTGCATAACTCTGCCATTCAGAAACCCAATTTCTAACAGAGAGCCATACAACTAAGCAGTTGTGAGACAGCTGTCCACAGTGTCTGATGGTTTTAAAATTTTATCTGAAGGCTTGCCATAACTTTGTGCCTCAGCCAGGGGTGTAACACAGGCCCTGCAGTCCCTGTGCAGTAGGGAGGCCCCACCCCTCCAGGCCCCCTCAACTCTTCTAAGGGCCCCCATTCAGCCCAAGGTCAATGGATGTTTGTAAGATATTGGAGACACAGGGCCCCCTTTATCACATACTGCGGGGGGCATCATTTTGTGTTACGCCACTAGCCTCAGCTGCCACTGATCAACCCTCCAACTCCTCTCATCTCACTTCTTCCTACTCTTTGCCTGCCATGTCTGTCTCCTGCTTTTGTTGGTCTCGTGCCTCTTTTTATCCCTAATCCTTACAGTGCCCTCACCCATCAAAAATACTCCCTCTGTCTTAGTTGACAACTTTTGCAAGAACTTGACATTAGAACTGCCTTACCATTAGAGGTACATGAACAAGGTAAGCCGTCTTCCATGATCTGGTGGCTGCATTGCATAACTGCTTGGGATAGTCTGTCTAGAAGGAAGGCCACAGAGTTTTAAGGTTTCCCACCTAATGCAATAAAAAAACATTTCTGGGGAAAGTCAGAATAGTGATGAGAGGGACTGGGTTGTTTTTGGTTGGAGTTCACCATTAAATATTAAGTTTGTTTAAAAACATATGTTTGTTTCATTAACCAGCGCTGCAAAAAGTTTTTTCATTAACTTTATGTTCTCGTTTTCAAAGCAATACAAGGCCAGGTGAGAATAGCAAGACAGAGTTAAAAGAAAAAGAGAAAGAAACTCCCATTGTGTTAGAAACTCTTCTAAAGTGAGGTTACATTTGCAGTACCCAAAGATGTTACGGTGGTTCTACCAAGCTTGAAAGTATATGGGATTGCAGGAATGGATACTTTACCACCTCCAGGGCTTCTCTATGCTTGCAGAATCTGCCTTGGGGAAAAAGCCATGCCACGGTGGTGGGGATCTTTAAATGCAGTTGACAATACAGCAGCTGTGTCTAACTGTGCTGTGGCTACCCACTTTTAAATCAGGGCCTTAAACTCCTCACAAATGGCTTTAAGTATACTTACATGTTATTAGACAGTTTTTCATTCAACTCGGAGATTACCAGATGATCAGGCAAAAGTCCCTCCCTTAGGCAAGGTGTATAATTTTGCAATAACACACTTTTATAGTTTTGGATAGTTAGATTCATTTGTGTGTCATGGCCCCAGCTGAGACCAGGACGTATATAACTCAAAAGAGCACCTGCTATCCACAGTGCAAGCGAATTTGGAAGGAGGGGTTTATCATGACCAAGAGAGAAGCAAGAAAGAGAAGTGCGGGATAGAAGCTGAATACTGGAGTAGGTTGGATCAGAGTGAGATCTGAATTCCGGACAAGAACTGGGTAATACCTGTAGAAGACAAAATGAGAAAAGCAAGACATGCACAGTAAAATAAACAATGGAAAGACAACTAAAAAGCATAATCTGCCTAAAAATGAAAAGAGATCACAACAATACAAGGGGCAGTTTTTCTCACTGAGTCTAGGATGACACACAGAAGCTCTTTCAGAAGAAGGGCACTACATGAGTCTCTATGCATGAGGCCCCAAGCCTCTACTCACTGGCACTCTCTGGTAACAATAACTACTATCTGTAATCAACCAAAAGGGAAGGCAAATGGAACAGAGCAGAAGAACAGAATACAGAAACGAGAATGAGAAAGGCAGGATTGGATTCTGAGATACAGGGAATTGGGTGACATGAACATTACAGAAACATGGCCCAGGGAAAGCAACTCTGGATTCTACAAAACAAGGTACTAGGAAAGTTAGATATTTGGCACAAGGACAGGACATATGTAACTAGAATAAGGAACTCTGGGATACAAGTCGAGGAATCTGCAATTCTCACAAGAAGTCAACTGGAAGTCAACTGGAAGTAGGCAGACAGAACAAGGAACCCCGGAACACAGGATAACTGTCGCTAAATAATCAGAGACTAGAAACAGACCGAGTAGATATCGCATCAAGCCAGTTAAGGAATCATGAATATATAAATTCAAACATAATCTATTTATGAAAAAGCCTTCAAGCAGTAGAGCTAGGCAAACCAGTTCATGCAGAGAATTGCGAGAACTCTGAGCATCAAGCACACAGGGAAGATATAGCTGGTAGCTCAGTGGAAGTGACAGGTGCACAAAGAGAGCCAGGTGAAGGAATTAGCCAGGAGCTGGGAATCAGACCATCACATCGAGAGGAAAGGCAACACTGGGACTTGGAGAAGGAAATACTGGAGAAGTCTGAAGGTACAAAAAAGAAAAGCAGGAAAACAAGAATGGAATACGGATCGAAGCTGTGACAGAGGAATGTATATATATATATCTATATATATATATATATATATATATATATATATATATATATATATATATATATATATATATATATATATAGATATATAGATATATATATTACCTACTGGCGATCGCAGGAGCAGAAAGAGGCAAAATAAAGGTCCGCAACGAGCAGAAGAGGTAAGATAAAGGTGAGAAACGAGAAGAAAGAGGCAAAGTAAAGGTCAGCAACGAGCAGAAAGACTCAAAATAAAGGTGAGAAACGAGCAGAAAGAGGCAGAATAAAGGTCAGAATTGAGCAGCAAGGGGCAAAATGAAGGTGAGAAACGAGCAGAAAGAGGCAAAATTGAGGTCAGAAACCATCGGCAAGAGGCAAAACAAAGGTGAGAAACGAGCAGAAAGAAGCTGAATAAAGGTCCGCAAAGAGCAGCAAGAGGCAGAATAAAGGTCAGCAACAAACAGAAAGAGACAAAATAGAGGTCCGAAATGAGCAGCAAGAGGCAGAATAAAGGTCAGCAATGAACAGAAAGACGCAAAATAAAGGTCAGCAACAAGCGAAAAGAGGCAAGATAAAGGCCAATTCAATTCAATAATGATACTTTATTCTGTCGGATTTACGACCATAAAAGCTCAGAAAAAAGGCAATTTATATATAGCAGAGCATAAAAACATAAGAAGTACTATTAAATATCAGATAAAATCATGAAACCTCACTTCGCCAGTTTAAATTCATAATACATACATGTTTCTCTCACTTAGCAATATATAATAAAAGGACCAAAAAGTACAATTACATATCTGATCAAAACAAATCATGTCACCTCACATCGCCAATTTAGCTTCATGATGAATACCTTTTTCTCAGACTCTGGCCTGAATAATAAAATTTAAAACCGCAAAACAGATCAATGGGGACTCTAAGCGCTGCAAGAAAGTCAAACCTTCAAGATGCAAGTTAAAAGACCTCTCTTTAAGGATTGGCCGTAAGAATTGGGATCTATAGACTGCATAGAGTGAGCAGAATAATATAAAGTGCTTGGTAGTTTGACAGGAAATCCCGTCACAGTGACAAGCCGGCAAGGACGCGAACCAAGAACCTGTGGTCAGGAACGCACCTAAATAATGAATCATATTCACACGAAAACGTGAAAGATAAAATCTATATTTGGGAGTTCTAATCCACAAAAGATAGAGCTCCATACCTGTGCACGTAGAAAAGGCTAAATACTGTCGGACTCTTATCATGTCAATAGTTTTATCCATTCTTAACTTTTCCTTGCGTTCTAAGAACTTCAACTTAATCTGCGCTTTGGTAAGAACGCTAATGTTCCTGTATTTGTCCACAGATCTGCCAGCCCAAATTCTTGCAAGGATAACTTCTTAATTTAACCATGGAATGGCCTGTGAATTACTCTGTTTTAAACAATCTTTAACAATATCACCCGTACATTTCAATTCCGGAGACAGCCGTATTTTGACCCATAGCATAATAGGAGCTACCTCACCAAATCTTGCACGAAACCTAGCCCCATTTCACTATGCGTGATCAGGCTCATAATGGATCTCGGGAGTCCTAAAATTTGGACATGAATTTATTCTCTACTGTCTATAAGGACGGCCCTGGGCATAGCCCCATACTCCTGCTCCATACGTAGCCACTGACAGACACTTACTTTAATATAGCATCACTATTTCTTTCGGGGTTTATGTCCCAATTTTTTAGCAAATCTATAGAATGCCTTACATGCTGCTTCAATAAGTTGTGACCTCTGATTTACAAGTCTATCCCAGGTCAGATTCACCGAAAATAAAATCCCCAGATAGCTAAAAGTTGATGTTTTCATTATTGGCGTACCTCCTACCGAAAACGTCCTAGAGCGGGTATTTTTTGGGGCCACTAGTCAGAATGTAAGATTTCTTATGATTGACCTTGAGCTTCTAATCACCCATAAAGGTATTAAACCCATCCAGCAAAATTTGCAGCCCGTTAGCTGTGCGCGATAAAAGCGCTGCATCATCCGCATAAAGGAGTACGGGAACCAAGCGGTTGCCCACATTGGGAATATCAGTGGTTAGGGACCTTAAAAATGCATGTTGTGCATTAATATTAAATAAAAAGGGGGCCAAAATACAACCTTGTCTGACCCTCTCAAGTAACTGGATTCGGAGACGTCAAATCCCCATCCTGTGTAAAACAAACCCTCATGATAGCGTCTTGATGTAACCTTCTCAAAACCATTAAAAAGGGGGTATCAACCCCAGCTCGACCCATAATCTTCCAAAGTTTATCTCTGTCCACTAAATCAAAGGCCAAGGCGAGGTCCATAAAGGCCATATGGATGGCACCTCTCCTGGCCATGACATACTTATTTAATATAAGGGACAGATTAAGCGCTTGTTCTGAGGTGCCTAAGCCTGGTCGAAACCCATATTGAACCTCCTTAAAGAAGGCTCTATCTTTTTCCCAGGCTTTCGGTTTCCCCAGGATCACTCTCCCAAAGATCTTACCAGAAGAATCGATAAGAGGGATGGGCCGGTTATTTTATGGGTCGTTTTTTTATCTCCCTTCTTATAAATGGGGATTGTCACTGATTCCTTCCAGGAGTCGACCGGGCCCCTAATGACCAGAGCTCTAAAGACATTCATCAATGGTGCCCAGAGGTCTAGATCATACTTAAAAAGCTCAAGAGGAACGCCATCTGGGCCTGAAGCTTTTCCTGAAGCTGAGCTTACAATAGCTTTTGGGACTTCCCCAGATGTAATTGAATTACTGAAAGTCACCAGATCCTCACAATTAAAAACAGTATCTAGTGAAGCCACAAGAAACACTTCCCCTAACTCAGCAGTGAATATTTTCCAAAAATGGGAGACCCAGTCTTGCTAAAAAAAGACCATCAGTTCCTAAGGGAGTTTTACTAGTAAAAAAGGGTAGTTTACTATCTCCCAGAAAGCCTTGTTATCTTTGACAGAGGCGGCACATTCAAGATCTTCCCATGCCTGATTTCTTATCTCTTGTTTTCTTTTTACAAGCATTACAGAATAATTCTGCCTCACTTCTCTAACTTCCACAGCATCAGAGGGCACTTTATTAGTTACTTTTGTTCAGGAGTGTGAGAGCCTTAGTGCAGTCTTTATTAAACTATGAGTATACTGGGCGGTCCTTCAATCTTTTAACCTCAGTTAACAACCCTGTGATAAAAAGCTGATTTTCTCAAAATTATCCTGAATTATCCCAACGTCTATGCTTTTGGTTTAGCAAAACATAATCTCATCAAGACTAGATGAGACCATTTCAGAATGAATTTTGGAGGGACCTATCTTTTTCCATTTTCTATGGACCCCTTGATTTCGAGAGAAAGTTCAGGGTGTGGTCTGTCTAGAAAAGATGGAAAAGAAAATATGATACTAATTGGTCGATGATCACTAAAAGGAGAAGACAAAACCTCATATTTGCTTAAAAAATAAATCAAGGTGGCAGAGACTAGAATGTGATTAATAACATTTCCCTTCCCCTTTCCCACATTAGTCGGAGTGTAGGTAAGAGACAAAATACAGGTGAGAAACGAGCAGAAAGAGGCAGAATAAAGGTCAGAAACGAGCAGAAAGAGGGAAAATAAAGGTCAGCAATGAGCAGAAAAAGGCAAAATAGAGGTCAGAAATGAGCAGAAAGAGGCAAAATGGAGGTCAGAAAGTTTATTAAATTATTATTATTAAATACAACTTAAATCTAGATATATTACCTTTCTTATACATATATATTCCATATACTTATGTATCTTTATATTTATTACTTTACTCCTAATTCAGCATCTCCAATGCACTACCCTATATCTCACCCTATACCTCTCTCAATATATCATCTACCTCAACTCTCTGACTCATCCCAAACCCTATTCTTCTACTATGATACCCAAAAAAGACTTTCTAGATTCTTCCCTCTTCAACCCCTCCTTGCATTATCTCAAGCCTCTTTTGCTATTGAGATCCCCCAAACAAGTCTTCCTAAACCCTTCTCTCTGACTCTTCCCCTCCACCTCCCCTTTACTCATCCCAAACCTCCTCCTACTGCCATAACCTCCAAATAAGCACTTTCAAGACACTTCCCTCTTCTATTCCTCCACTATCCTTTTCAATCCAACTAACAGACTCACATGTCCACAGCTCAAATTAATATCATATTTCCCTATATTAATTCACCACTAATTCTGTTTTTGGGTTCTGGAGTAGCCTGCTACTTGCCAAAAGGGCTTTGAAGCCTCATCAGGGGTAACAATTGCTATATTAATGCAAACCCTTCCCTCTTCTATCCCTCCACTATCCTTTTCCAATCCAAATAACAAACTCATATGTCCACCGCTCAAATTAATTTCATATTTCCGTATACTAATTCACCACTAATCCTTTTTGGGTTCTGGAGTAGTGTGCTACTGACCGAAAAGCGCTTCAACGCCTCGTTAGGGGCAGTAAGCGCTATATGAATGCAATTACAATTACAATCTTTTGAATGGTATACGTGAATATGTTGCCTTTTCACTGACTTGTGAATGTTGAGTTCTGGAACTTTATTGTTGATTGGTCGCACAGTGATTGTCTGTGTCTTGGCACACTCTAAATTGATTGCATCCAGTGCAGGCAGACTAGTGCAGTAGTGGCTCCTGGAGGGAGTGCTGCGGGGCGGTGGGGCGGGGAGGAGCAGGGTGGGGGGTAGTAAACTACGGCATTTGGCTGAACGGAGGTAAGTAAACAAATAAATAATAAAACGAATTTCGTTGCGCGCGCTGCATTACATTTGGCAATGCACCGCGCGCAATGAAATTCGTTTTATTTATTTATTTGTTTACTTACCTCTGTTCGGCCGTATGCCGTAGTTTACTGCCCCCCACCCTGCTCCTCCCCCGCCCCGCCCATCGCCCCACAGCACTCCCTCCAGGAGCCGCTACTGGACTAGTGCGTCCAATTAAGGAATTAAAGAAGAAAATGCGCACTACCTAGCGCAGGAGTAAACTTTGTAAGTTTGTGCCTGTGCTGAGGAGAGTTGGTCCACATCTTTCCCTCTTCCTACTCCAATAGTAATAGTCCAGCCCAAATTGTCAGGCCAGGCCATCTCTAGATGAGAACACAAACAATATGGTATTTATGTTTCCTTTCGCCTCTTGTCTGTGTCTTTATAAGGAGACTAGTTTTCTCTTGTTCTCAGTGTGCTCTCTCTTACCTGATTGTCATCTGGAGGTTGTGATGTGATCTGTCTATTCTTGAAACTTTCCACTGACCAATGGGAGTATGATGAGCCATGATGATGAGGCATTGTATGGGTGTCAATACTATCAGATCTGAGGGAATTGTGGTGCTCCTGTCAGTGTCATGTGGATTTTTGAAGGCACCATGTTGCCCAACCTTGCCACAAGATTCTCTGCAGCTTAGTTGCTGGCAGCTTCAATTGTTACTTGTAAGAGAGTGGAGGTAGAGTTAAGAATGGATGAATAGACCATTCCTCAGATTATCATAGCAAACGGGGAACAGCAAACAGTTGCACAGGTGGTTCTGAGGTACTCCTAACAGGTCTGGATGTTTAGAACTATATTGAAGTACTTCCCAATACTAGTTAACAGTGCCCCTTTTCCCTTTAGCTCCAGGACTTATTGTCTCCAATTTCTGCCCGGTTCCAATCCTTACATGTCCCTCTCAGTACATAATTTGTAGGGGGGCAAAGAGTTTTTTGGTGCTGCAGAATGCTGAAGTTGCAGAATAAAGAGATTGGAGAGTACCAAGACGGCCTAGTCTTGGTTCTACCTCATTGCTTTTTTTCCCACCACCCTACACTTCTTTATTGTTTATCTCACTCGTGCAGGTTTTTGCACCCCTCGTTTCTCCTTTTGTAACTGTGTGGCTATCTTTCTCTTCATTCTTACTTCTCCCTTTTCTGGCTTTTCCGGCAAAGTCTTATGATGAAACATAAGTAGATGAAACATAAGTACTGTTATGCAACAATGAGCGCAGTCACTCACCGCCTGTAAGCACCAACACAAATTAATCAGTGCTCCTTCTTGCAGAACTCCTTTTTGCAGACTTCCCCATCCCAGTGAGGAGAGGCTGAGTGGATGTTTGGGGTTTTCTTGCCTTCAAGCCAGTATTACTCGGTAAAAGAGTGTTCCTGGTTCCAATTTATTTTACACCTCTGTGTAGGAGTGTTCACTAATCATTAGTGACTGTGTTCCAAAGCGTCTGCTCCTTAGTCCTATAATATATTTTGTGCCTCTGGCCCTTTTTCTCTCTTTCCCAGGCTCAGACAGAGAGCAAACAGTATTTTCCAGATAGCTCCACAATGTATATACTTATACGGCTGATGGTGCGTTTATAGCATGGTTACATCTTTTGAACACTTATTAACCTTGTGTGAGGTAATGACTGTTGGAACCAGCACTTTCTGGTTGGCTGAAAGGATGCCCCCAGCCAGGCAGAACCTACCACTCCCGTCAAGGGCGGGTGATTACACTCACTGTAAAACCTGTGCTTACCCTTGGGTAGCTTGGCACTGAGCAGTCTGGCTTTCCTCAGAGGCAATATGTAAAGCAAAGGCACAGCAGTCACGCGCGATAAATATACTGAGCGTCACAAGAGACTTCACACAGGATGCATGTAAATATTGTTATATTCAACACACATATTCAATCATTATAACATGAACATCATATATTTGTGGGCATAAAACACATTTGGAAATATTACTAGAAGTACTAGGCCCACTCGTATTTTTATGATATAAATAGTATGCACACTGTGGACAATTACTAATCTAACCCCCCCCACCCCCAATAGAGAGAGCATCCTTATGCAGTACGACACACTGTCCACCGCAGACCCATCATATCAATCCTGATAATACAATCCCACACAATTTTAGGATAGACCCCGGGTCACAATGATATCAAAGATATGTATACCATGGACACTTTTTAGCAGCACCGCTGGCTGGAGCCACGCAGGTATACCCAATGTCAAATGTATGAAATCAACGTATAAAGCGGCACCACCGGCCAGTGTCGTGAATCACAGGTAGTCCGCAGACCATCACTCCCACTCACACACTCCACACCGCTACTCAGTGCGACAGGTATCAGCCCAGTTAGTAAGGAACTCTCTTGCACACATATGCACTCAGCACCCTAATGCGATGTTACTGGTACCCAGCAGGTCAAAGGATAACACCCTGCAGACTTAGTGGCCCCAGCCTCCCTCCACCCTCCAATTCACCCCGATAGTCCTATACCCCCCCCCGATGGAAGATAACCACCCCGCCTCCCGGATACTAGGCAGCACGCAGCCGAAGTCCCACTTAGTCTGGGTCCTCAGGAAGTAGGTTGAGATATGTAGCAGTTTTAATTAGGAGGTAGACATAAACAAGTTTCTGTAACAGAAGGCCGACAGAGACCCATGTATTATTTGTGCTGTTAAGGAATTGGTTGAATGATAGTTTTTTAGTCATGTATTCTATAAATGCAATATTATCCAAGGGGGAAGTCACTCCCAGGTAGTTATTGACATGTCAGGGGGGCCGAGGCAATTTCTTCATACAATATGGAAATACTTCACCCCGGTCACTAACAGCCTGGGAGTGCCCTCCCCTTGGATAACATTGCTGTTGTAACTGAAAACCATACAATCTGGGGGAATTCACAAAAGTATTTTTAGATTTTTTTTTATGAGACTATTTAGGGAAAAGCGACAAGAAGCACGCCGCTTGGATTTTTTTGGTGATAAGGCTCTGACATTTTTTTGTCCAGCTGACATGCTTTGTAGTGAATATCTGGCTTTGAGGGCCACATAAAGGTGCATTTAGAAAGGGAGGTAACTGATTTTAGTCACAATATAAATTGTTTGTTAGTGGTGCCGTATTCATTTTTGTAATTGTTTGTTGTAAGGACATTTCACCATGTGAAAAACACTGATCTATGCCAGGTTGATGACGTTTGAGAGACAACGGTTTTCTTTCATGGTTTTCGCTTGAAAATGTTGGTCATAACTCACAAAACTAAAATGAGAACGCATTTTCTTTACATTCCCAAATAACGTCCTCGTTCTTGTAAGAATTAAGTCTGATACGCACATGATCTCAACAGCAGCAGTCTGTCAGTTAATTTCACATCAAGACCGGAGGCTCACATTATGCATAAATCCTTTTATTGCTACGCTTAATGCAGCATTTTAAAGTAAACATCAACCAGATGCAATGTTCCGGAACTGGAACAAACAACAAGTGCATGTAAACCCTTGGACAGCATCTATCTTCCTCTTTTCACTGCTACTTCTCATAAGTATTACTTTCAATTTGTTCAAGCATTTAAATTATATAATTGAATACCACTTAGGTCAATACGTTTATTTGCTTTTTATGGATCACTTTGTGGGAGTTCCTAAAGTTTGGGAACAATATTTTTAGCTAATTAAAAAAAAAGTATAGTAGAATAAATGTTTTGCGAATTGTGGGAGTTTCATCTACAAGAGTACAAGATGAAATTTACTGAATGTTGGTTCCAGTTTATGAAAGATCTAAAGCAATTTAAATGAATTGGGCAGCGCAACGCTGGAAGTGCTTGTGGGCTTCTTTTATTTTTGGAACACTCTGAGCCTTTTTCATTGTGTGGCGCCACAAACCCTGGAAACCCTTGGCACACTGAAAAGAATGATGGGATTGAGTGCCAATTTGTGCATCTCATGTAATATGTCATATATACACATTGGCCATCTTGAATCGGGAACATGATCTAAATTTTGAAAATAGTGTACAGTTAACAGAGATCGATTATGTTTTGTTTTCAGCCGCAAAGCATAGGTTAATAAAGCTTGCACTACTTCTGATCTGACCCAGATTTAATATGTATTTTTTATTTGAGCTGGGGCAAGAACCTCGAAAAGGGATAGAGATAGCTCTAAAAAAGTGGCAGGATAAACTCCTGGATGGCATTGGCCCCTTGGACCATACAGTAGATATTGTGGAAGAGGCAAACTTTAAAGAGGTGAGTGTGGATATTGATCTTTTGAGGGGATGGAGCTGGCATGTTGTATGTTTTTTAGGAAATGCAAACACAGCTTTATCCACTAAGAGACGTGAGGCAATCTTAATCAGAATAAGTCCAAAATTAAATTACTTTGCTAAATGAGTACCATAGGAAGACCCAAAAGGTTTACTTTCCAGAGATGAAGTAGTTAAAGGTGTAGGAAAATGCATTTCTTCATTTAAAGCCTTGGATAAGGCTCAATCTTCTTTGAAAAGGGTGTTCAGACGAGGAATTTTTGGAAGGTCTGGAGGAATGGGACATTTGCACAGCTGAATGCCATTCAAGTCCCATTATCAAATGCAAGGAAGAGGATTGGTCAGAGGTTTCCGATTTCAAACAGGTTTTTCCCTCACTATGGAAGATAGAGCAGAGGAGAAACCGCTAGAGGTAGAGTTCAACAATTCACCCAGTGTCAAGGGAAATATGAAGATATTAATAGTTTTTTCCATGTAAATATAGGGGAATGTTTGAGAGATTTCAAAGAGAAATGGGAAACCTTAGCAAAAGACCAATGGTTCCTTCAAATAGTAGAACGTTTTTCAGTGGAGTTCAGGGGATTACCCTATCAGGAGACAGAACCAGGGGCCATTGTTTGGTACAGGAAATGTTGAGGAAAGGGGCTATCGAAAGGGTGACAGAGGATGCCAGAACCTTTGAGATTACAATATTTTTGGTGAGAAAGAAGGACAAGGGTTACCGTTCAGTAATACGTTTGTGAGAATAAAACTGGTTTGTGGAGAATTACCATTTCAAGGTGGAGGATGTTCATCTGTTGAGAGATATTCTTCAAGAAGGAATTTGATTGGTAAACTGGATCTCAAAGATGTTTACTTTCCAATCCTTATTTCAGTGAAGGGTAGGAAATATCTTCAATTCACATGGTCAGGAACCTGTTGCAGCATTACTCCGTGAAAGACATTTTTGTATCATAATGTGTTTAGATGTTTTTTTGTTTGTGATTGAGTCATCTGGGGCTGAAAGAGCCGTTGAGACTTTTGCTGGGAACTTCATGTCCCAGTGTTCTGTGGGGCTAAGGCGGCCCTGCCTTCACTGCCACACCTGCTGGGGATAATCTCAGCGCTATAATGCGCATTCCTAATACCCACGGAGCAGCAGACTTTTGCCGGGGACTGCATGGCCCAGTGTTCTTTGGGACTAAGGAGGCCCTGCCATTACTGCTGCACCTGCAGGGGATCATCTTGAGCGCTACAAAGCACATTCCTAATACCTGCAGTGAGGGATGACTGCGGGCTGCTCCTGGGCCAAGGGCGGGCCTGTGTGCACCCGTCCCCGGGCAGACCAGGCTGAGCTGGGCCACCCTCCTTGGTTCTTGTGAAGGATCCCCCTCAGTCTAAGGTAGTATTCCATTGTCACCATTTTTGTGTCTCATTAACTTGTTTGCCACAACATGGGGAAGAAAAAGCTTACCCTCCAATCCAAGCAAGGTGTCAAGGGTACCTCTTCATCATCTCTGATTACATCCTACCTATCGTCCATTATGGAGGCAATCTCCCCTGGAAATCGAACTAGTGGAAAACCGCAGAGACGTAGTCCAAAAGCTGATTAAGGACCCTTTAATTCATTCGGGAACCTCTCCATTGAGTCTTGATAAAGTACTGCCAACCGAGTGTATTAACATTCAACCGTGCTACCTTTCAAATGGTCAGCAATTAACCACCTCTGCCCCTGCCAAAGCCTCCAACCCTTGCATTTTGCACGATTTTCAAGAGGATATCACTATTGTTGATGTTAGCTGCTCCTTTGCAAAGGCATTAAAACCTCCTCCTCAAAAAAGAAATCGAAATGATGGCAAGATTCAAAAGGGGGAAACCAAACCAAACAAATCTAAGTCCAAACTCATTGCTCCATCGAAAAATATAGTTACTTCTGGAGCTGTTCCTGGGGTTACTGATTTAAAGACTGCCTTATTGGCAATCTCTAAACCCTTCTTTGAAAATATGGAGGCTCTATTAAAGGACTTTCAGAAAATCGCAGTGGCGCAATTAAAACTCTTTGACGAAAAAATTTAAACTCTGGTCGATAATCAGAATAACATTGTTGGTCACATCGTAAATCCGCCCTTTTGCAGCCCATACAAAAAAGTACCTGCACTCAACCGAGAACCCTTACTACTAAGTTAGTCACTACACTAAGGATGTCAACTAGTAATATGCCTAGTTCCACAAAGGGTCTTAGTATTCAACAAAACACAGTTACTGCTGACCAAATACAAGTTATCCCGGACCAACATCAGCCACCTGCAAACACAAGGCAGAACTCTAAAAATAATGAGCAACTGGGTCATTTGGTTCATCTTCGTTACCACCGGAATGCTCACCCTATGTTATAATTATAACAGGTGTCTCCCCCCTGGGCAAAGATTCCCCTGAGGACTGGCAAAGCTTAAAATGCAAAGCTGCTCATTGGCTCGCATATAAATCAAGCTGGCCTGCTGATCTAGTGAATGAGATTATGATGGTTTGAAGAGTAGATTGGCTTGGCCACGAACCAAGAAACTTAGCAGGGGACTGCTTGGTGGCCATCTTCAGAAATCCTTGGCCGGTAAGCTCACTTCTACTTCGTCTTGGCTATTTAGCCACTAGTCAGGCCAAGCTTCTTGCACTTCCCTTGGGCTTTATCATCCACCACCTCAGGCAACCATTATTGAAAGGCCAAAGAGGCAGGATTTATTATTGACTGACCAATCTACTGATGCCTCTGCTCATGAAATCGTCTATGTTCCTAAATTCAGCCTCTCGGATATTGATTGACTGACTCCTTTTCAGGTTTACATTACAGCTCTGCCACCGGCTGTACCGCTTGATGAGTCTGTTATCTTGGAGGGAGAAGTGCCTACAACTAGTGACATACAAACACAAATGAACAGGCATGGTAGCCTATGTTTCCTCTCCTGGAATATAGTCTGAATCTGTTCGAAACTGAATAATGCAGACTGGCTAGAAACCATTAATTCCTATGATGTTCTCTGTTGTCAGGAGACATGGGCCCTTGAAAATGTGTATATAAATGGTTTCCAATGCTTCTGCCTTAATGCTACACCTTCTTCCGGCAGACCGAAGGGAGGCCTAGTAGTGTTTATCTCCCTTGGAATTATTCATTTTAGAATTTAAGGGATGCTGTCAATTTCCTGTTGCCAAATTTTACTTTTGATTTTTCCTGTTTTTTCTGGCAATTTTATTAATTTCTATTTTAATTTCTTTGCTAACAAAGCAGCTGAACCTATTCTGGACTTAGATATTTTTATTGGGGACTTTATTAAAAAGTGCGAAGACAGGGTGGTTATTATCTGGTTGGGCAACTACAGCATTACCAAATGTTCTTTAAATGGAGATCGTGTATGTGGTCTAACAACCTGGGAGGGGAACACTTCTTGCAAAATGAATATGGAGATGCACTAAATCAAATTGTCAGCAAATACAACTTAATGCTTAACTCTGATTTTTTTAATGATGGTGTGGGGTTTCCCCCAACCTTTACAGAAAAGGCAGAGGGTCTACCATTGATTTCATCTTGTCATCTTCACATCTGGCCCCGTTAATATATGAATCAAACATCTTAACATCCTGTATCAGTGACCACAACCCAGTCTCTCTTTGCTTAAATTGCCCTGCTACAAAGCTTTCAAAATCCACCTGTTGCCCCCAATTGCATGTCTGTCCTAACAAGGGGTTAAGCATTTAATGGGAGAATGTGGCTCAAACTCATTTTTTGAGAAATGAATTAATAAAATCTAATAAAACAGTGATGTACTGTTTATCAGATGAGGCCAAGCCACATGAGATCTTAGCAAACTTTGATGCCCTCTGTAAATCAGTGTCTAATATGATAATCTCTAAAAAAACGTCCACAGGACCAACTATTTGCAGATGGTTCAACTGTACTTGCTCTCTTGCATCTAGAAATTTAAAATTGGCTACCAATTCCCAACAACATAACATTGTGGTGATTCAGCAAGCCAGTCAAATGTATAAGAAGGTGCTGGAAGAGAGGAAAGAAGAAATTAGAGTTAAGGCTTGGGAGGACATATAAACTGCTGCTGAACTTAAGGCGCCAAAGGCCTTCTGGGAGGTCATAAACCGGCTTTTTTTCTCTGAAGTAGATTACCCTAAAATAGCATGTCATATCTCTCCAGAAGGCTGGGTTCCCCACTTCTCATAAACCTATGATCAAGAGGGCCCGGCCATACTTTCCCCAGATGGCCAGCAGTTTAGCTTAGATGGCGCACATTCTCTTGCCTGCTCTATTACCATAAGTGATGTAGGTACTGCCATCACAAAGTGCCCCCTTGGTAAGGCTCCCGGCCCAGATGGGCTGCCTATTGATGTTTTGAGGCAAAATCCAACATTCTGGGGCCCCCTGCTTACTAATCTGTTCTGCCATCAAAACTGAAATTCCTGGCTCTTGGAGAAAATCCACCATTGTTCCCATTTTTAAAAAGTGTGATAGAAGGCAATCGTCATGCTAATGTTAATATCAGTGAACGCAATGTCAGTGTACCACATGATATATGCATGGATAACAGCGTCAATACCAGTAAAGCAATATCAATATACGCCATAATCTATGCACGCATAGCAATGTCAATACCAGTAAAATTGATGTTGATGTACGCTATGACAAATGTGGGCATAATAATGAGAATGTTGGTACATATGATATCAACGACTGCTGCGTTATATGTACACGTATTAATGAACTCGTATCATTGCTGTCGAATTCAGCCGAGATGACCTCCCCATCAACCCCGAGTCCGAGATACATGGTCAGACAGGCCCTGCGACCCAAACCCAAGCCTACCAATTGATAGGTCACAGTTGGGGTTACACTTAGCCCAAAGACAAACGCGCAAACAGGGAAAACCCTGATCGATCCCACAGACAGGCAGTTCCACCACAAACCGGTCAGAGGAGATTGGCCTCCCCAAAAAAACACGTTTGGCCAAAGGCGCACATTTCCATAATACCACAAAGTCAGTTGCCACATGTAGTTAGGAACACTCAGCCAATGAGAACACAGCATGCACACTACACGCAGTGATCACGTGCTCCCCATGCCGGTCATCTGGACACATACGCACTGGCCCACACTAGCTCTCTACGAGGTCGAGAGACACCTGTGTCCCCCTTATCAGATGGTTGTATTTATGGTTAATGACTAGGCCCAGATCTACATGCTTTAGAAGAATGTGTAATTGTTTTATTGTACCACAAGAACTGTATATATTACTGGCCAAAAGATCTGTACATTGATAATGTCTTCAGACACAACTCTGTTGATCCATTTTCTGCTGCGGCCTTTAATTAAAACAACTTGTTTAAGTTTTGCCAAACGCCTCTTGTCTTTTAATTTTTTCTAGATAAATTCATTTCTGGGCAACACTATCACCCCATCTCCCTTCTAGATTCCACTGGCAAAATCTTAGGAAGGGTGATTCTCCAAAAACTGAAAGAATGGGCCGTGGAGAGATATTTCTTCTCAGAGGCTTAATATTGCTTTTTTCCTGGTGTCGGTACGGTTAAGAAGTCCCTGAACCTGCTCACAGGCAAGAATGTCAAGGCCATGGGGGATTTCTCTTCATTTAGTTTTCATGGACCTCTCCTGTGCCTTTGATCTAGTGGACAGGGGCATGATGTTGAAGGCAGGGGTAGAGGCCCCAATGGTTGAGCTTTTAATGCTCTTTCATTGGGACACTTTTGCTCAAGTACGATATGGCCAAGAAGGAGAATTTACCCTCCCCCCCCCTTTAGGACTAAAAAGGGAGTTAGACAGGGCTGCATTCTTGCCCCATTTTTGTTTTTATTTTATATTAACTCTCTTGACCAAGTCCTGAGGACCAGAGGGAAAGATTCCCCCAGGGTTGGTAAATGATTTGTGCCTGTCCTCCTTTACGCGGAAGACGCAGTGCTTATCTCCCGCACGGCCAATGGCCTGCAAAATCTGCTGGATTGTTTTAACGAATTTATGAGGGAACTGAAACTAAACATCAATCACCAAAAATCATACATTATGACCTCCGGCCCCAGGAATACACAGTCGCTTAGATTTATCATTGGGGACAGCCCTATTATTAAGGCCCGAAATTTTAACTAACTTGGTACTATGATGAACTCTAATTTTAACTGGGATAAGCTTTTATCACAGAATGTTTCCAAAATAGCAGGGGCTGTGGAAGCTATTTTTAAATTTGCCAGAAAACTTGGCCATAAATCCATTAAAGAATTAATCTTGTTGTACAATGGCAAATGTCTCTCTTTTGAAACGTATGGGGGAACATGGTTTTCCTCATTAGCTTGGTGGCCCTGCCGCAAAATTAGCCAGCAATACCTTATTCATTTGATGGTTTTTTTGTGGTTTTTACAACATGCCTTGAGTCCAGTTTTAAGGCCTATCCTATGCTCGAATAACCTAAGAACTGGCAGACTTGGCCTCTGTTTTTTACATCGGCTAGATTCCATTTTTTAATGCCATGCAGTTCTTGGTTATATCCGGCATGCTTTCAGAATTTGGAGAGAATTGAATGTTCCATGAAAAATGCTCCTATCCTATGTATTTTAAGATTTGTTTGTTATCTTCATTTATATTTATGAGGTATGTTTTTTTCAAGCAGAAATGTTACCGTCTCGGGGCCAAGGGACTGTCACGTACAAAAAGTTGTAATATTGTAATATTCTTGGAGAATCAATTTCTGTATGAATGTGTTAATCTCTTTCTGTGGCAACATTATCAGCACTTTAATGTACCAATAGCACTTTATGTTTTTAATGTATCCTTTTAACAATTGTGTATTGTTTAATTTGCCTGTCTTTATATGGTTATAATAGCCGAATGTAAGTATTTGACAGACTGACTGTGATAAATCTATTGGAAAGTCTAGGGCTCATAACACACAAGGAGAAATCGAATTTGGTGCCAACAAAAGGCTAGGAATTTCTGGGGTTTCAGTTGGACACAAAGAAGTGTACTTTGAGTTTACCAATAAGGAAGGTGAAAGTGCTAAAATCTGAAAAGGTGTATTGACCAAAAAAGTTCTGTCATTGTGTTCTTTGGTAAGAGTGATTGACTTTTCCGTCTTCAATTTAGGCAATTGTTCCTGGCCCTCGTCATTTCAGGGTATCGCAATATTTGAAAGCGACAAGTTTAAGGAAAGGTCTATGGCATGGAGATTGGATATATCTGTCAGAAGAAGCCAGGCTGGAGCTAATTTGGTGATATCAAAATCTAGAAGCAACGAACGGTCCAGTAATATTTGGCATGGTGCCCGATTATGTATTAGAGACAAATGCAAATTTGCATAGTTGGGGAGCCAGTTGGACCAGGAGGGGACAGTTGACCGATGAAATTTGGAAGAGAAATTCTTACACATCAAAAGAGCAGGTTTAATTGCACTGATGAGTTCTTTGGTTGGTCACAATATATTATTAAAGATGGAGCAGTGCAATACATTAACAGATTGGGGAGCAAGTGACATGCTTTAGCAGACTTGGAAAAGCAATTATGGTGTCGTGTATGTTGTCTGGAACACAAGATAGGATTGAGAGTGGAATATTTGCCATGTCAGAGCAATATTGTGGCGGAATGGAATTTAAGATACTTGAGAGACTACATCGATTGGAGTCCCAAACATAGAATTTTTTAAAGATTGCAGATTTAAGTGGGTAACACTAGAGGTGGATTTGTTTGCCTTTCTTCTGACTTATGAGCTGGTCAGATATTTCAAATGGAGACCTAACCCTCAGGGTCTGTGATTCAGAGAGTGCTTCTGTTAGTATTTACACAGAGGTGTCAAGAAGCTCTTGTGACACTCTTTTGGGTGAGTCGACTTTGGCTTCCAGGGGTAATGGAATTGTCAGTAGAGGAGCCTTATTTAATCCCAGTATGTCAAGGGTTGTTGGTAGCTCCAGAAGGGGAGGAACATATTTTGGTGATCAATGGAACCGTGAACCTACTTGCTTGGAGTTTATCAGGGAAGGAGAGCCATTTGAGGGACTTTTAAAGGAGACTTTTTTAGCTCCTCAAGGAGTCCTGGGCACCAGGAACCAGAACAAGATATTCGAGAGCACGGAATTCATGGATATTTTAGTTCATGTAAAGGGGTTTGGAACCCTTGGAAGCTTTTGTTGTAAATTTAGCAAATTTTTAAACATGTTTGTAAAGGGTTTTACGCGTAGGAAAAGTAATTGTTATAGGTCAACTGGACATAAGCTAGCAAATGGAGGGTCCTTTGGAAGAGATACTTTAGTCGGTATGGTCATGTTAAGTTCTGCAGACCACCTAGCTCTAGATACAATTCAATGTGTAATGTTAATTTATTTGTCAAGAAATTTGAAGAATGGCCTTCAAAACAGTTTCTAGCTTTGAGTCAATTTACAAGGAAATGGTGATATTAGTATGTATAGTATATTTTTGAAGAGTAGCAGACGTGAAGGCATTAAAGTTAAGCAATCAATTTTATATTCTTGAGAGAGTGTTATTGTATATAACTCAAAGAGCTAAAACTATGTCATCAAGTGTTTTGTACCGGAAATTTACAGAAAATCCTGAATTATGTATAGAGCAATGTCTGAAGGAGTATGAAGGTAGAATGAGTGAGTTAAAGGTGATGGCTATGATCAACTGCTTATTTCTTATGTGAAACATTTCCAACCTGTTACTTCTACTGCAACTGCAAGATTGGCCAAGATGGTTATAAACGAAGCAAGTGCGAATAGGAATGTTTTAAGGCACTTTTAATTAGAGGTGCTATAGCCAGTAAAGATTCCTGGTGTGATGGTCATGTGGAAGAATTCCTGAAAGCAGCCGATTAGTCAATGCAGGGGGTTTGTAAGATGTTACTAGACACCACTCAAACATGTGTCTGCAGTAGATCTAAGGAGCTTTAAACATGCAGAATGCGAGCCTCTGGTCTTGGCATAAAATATAGATTTTCCAAGTGAGCATGAAAGGAGAATCTGAATTTCATTAAAGACACAGAGTCTAGAACTATTCCTCCCTACTCACACATAGATGTGTAAGATATTTCAAAGTTAAAGTGTAAATTGTATATGGAAATAAAAACAAAAAAGAGAACAATGTTTTTCCGAAAAGTCATATATTTGGTAAAAGTGGAAAGATTTGTTGTAATTTAATTTGTTTTTCTTTATCCAGTTGACAGAGAATAACTCATTGATAATAAAATAATTTAAAAAAATGTTTGCCTGTTGAGGAGACAAAGTATAGTTAATAGTTTTTGTTGAGAGGGGAGACTCAAAGCAGAGAAAAAGAGAAAGATGGCTATAAAGGCTAATATACAGTCATGGTTTGTTTCAGTTCCAGAATGGTTGATGTATACCTTAAAATGCTGCATTGAGTAATAGAAGGATTTATGCATAATGCAAGCCTCAGTGTCTTTAATGAAATCCAGTGTATCCTATCACACTCATTTGAAGAATGTGCATTCTCAATTGTTCTATTACAGCCTCACAATAGAGTTCAATTGAGTAACCAAAGCACTAATATGCTATATTCATTGTGATGGTGAGACACACCTAAACACAATGTTGCTGGAATAGGAGCTGTACAATTGAAATAATTTCATGTTGAGAGAACTGCAGTAAAAGAACAAAATTTGAGGTTTCATTCTCAAACTAAATTCTTACTGGAATTTTCCCAATCCATGTTATCACCCAACTCACTTTCTAATTTGTATCGCAAATTCAAGGAACCCCAAGTCATCCCTGTCAGATTTTGCATCTAGGAACATAAATCTGCGTAGTTGATACTCAGTCTTCTGAGCAACCTGGCCAGTGAGCTATGCTAAGCTTCCTTGTGTGTGGTGTTCTTAAATACACTGCTATTTTCTAGTTTCACAAGCAGTGATGAACTTGTTGTGACTGTACATCAATTTGCTATTGAAATCATGTTCTACCTAGTCCCAGTGGCGGCTGGCATCTACGGGGAGGGGGGGTTGAGTGGGTGCGCGTGCGCAAATAATATATATTTTTAAAAATGCAAGCGCAAATAATATATAAAAAAAACACTTACCTTACAGAACACGACGTCCTCCGGTCCGGACCTCCTCTTTCACTGGAACTGGATGCCGCAACTCTTTTGCCCAACTCACCAGCATGAGAGCAGCGCTAGGATTGGTGGGAGTGGCCTCACTTAGCACTCAACAGCGCTCTGGATGCTTTGGCTTGCTCTAACTCAGCTGTCTTTAGACAGGTGGGTTAGAGCTGTTTAAAGTGTGCATGTGTGGCTGGCCATTGCAGGACAGCCAGCCAAAAAGATATGCACACTTTAAACAGTGCACAGCCAGCCCACCCTCCTCCCTGCTGCTGTCACTCAGCAGCGGCCCAGCCACTGTCCTGATGCTCTGTTCGGGATGGGGCATGAAAAATAAAGTGGTAACGAAATACCATTTTTTTCATCTCTGGGGCTTTGGGGGGGCTTTTAAGTGGGGCAACGCTTCTCTGCTCCAATGGATGAGTCGCCCCTGCTTAGTCATATCTGGTAGTACTTGCTGCTGTAAATCACCGACTAGGAGAAATAAACTGCACAAATAATGTGTGTATCTATTATTCTCTATTTTAGCCCTGATTTGGAAGAAGGTTGCCATAACCTGTGACCCCGCACACATATACAGTTCTAGTGGTAATGCTTTGGTACTTGTATGTACCTGCTGACTCAATGTAATGTACTACAGTGTTCCTGTGTGATTTGCTGTTGTATCAAGCTCACTTACAGTTGGCTGCAAGCGCACATACAGGGTACTACAGCTACCTAACAAAGAGAGAAGTAGATTAGTCTCAAGAGTTGGCTACTAAGTGGTACCCTGTGGTTATGCCAGTTCAATTTGGCATAGCTGGTTGCCCATTTCCATGGCGCTTTTATGACTAGACGATATTAATAATCCAAAAACCATATAATGAATCAAAACGTAATCTTCAGACTTGTCATATTCAATCAATAAAAAGTTTGTTTCTTTTTAGCATCTTAGAATCAAAATTTCTCATCGAATATTCAGCCTCAAGCTTGCCATGTGCTTCGCAATCATGGTCCGCTTTAATTGTGCTCAAAAAGAATTCTAATGTTCTACTTTTTGTACGCTATTCTGAATCCCATATGATCAATATTGCTATTTCATAACCAGCAGCTATCATTTATAATGATTTAAATTATTGTTTACAGGAAAAAGAAAAATTGATAGTTATAAAAATTATGATTTTTAACAGATTTTCATGATGATCACAATTGAAGCTGTAATGTTGAAGCAAGTGTAATATGTCTATGACAGTTCAGACTATCTGTCATGTAACACTGATTATGTACAGCTGGTCAGTTGTGTGTTTTTGGTGATGTTTCTGCGTTCAGAGGTAGAACCGTGGGCTTTTATTTTCAATCTATTGTATATGTTAAAGGAGTTTTAATTCATGCCCTGGTTTTAACTCAATGTATTATGTTAGTTTCATTTCACTAGCGTTTAGAAGAAATGTGAAACTGCACGGAAATATTCGCAGAAAAAATAGCTATACAGGTGTGAGAAAGAGAGAACTGATCTCCGGTTGCAGTTCTTACCCTCGCTTGTTTCTGTATCTGAAGAGGAAGCTCTCAGATTCCACCTGAGGTCTGTTTCCAGTTAAGGATTAGTGTCATCAAAGACAAAACCAATCCTGGTACAAAGATGTTAAGCGGAGGTAAGCATCACAGGGCCAGTCTACTCTGCGCATTCCCATGCCTCCTGCACAGGTCCGGGGTGACCACTCTGGCATTTCCCTGGTAGGCTGCATGCTAGGGGGCTGCCATCAGAGCAGGGTGAGTTTCTATGAGCCAACTCTGCCCCCATTGCCCCATTCTACTCATGGCCTCCTCCAGTGTGGGGCTGGTTTGGAAAACATGTCCAGAGTTGTTTTTGGTTTCCAGCATGGTCCTTGCTTTGTAGCACTGTAGATTGTACGCAGCTGTGGTATGTATTACATGTATTACATTGTATTGCATGTTCACTGTTTCTTCACTGTTTCTTTAATGTCAGAACTATTATATCTCAGGGTTCTGACCATTGGAATTTGGAGCCCTGGTTGACGAGCTGAGACTGAGTCAGTTACTCTCAGCTCGTCTGCGTGCCTGCTGTGTTGCCGGGGGTTCTTCCTGTTAAGCTTCTCTTCTTCAAATAAAAAGCTTACTTCTACAAGAAACGGTCTCGGACTTTATTTATAGCACAACCCCGTCCCACAGCAGCATCCAGGCCCGGTCCTGGATTTGCTCTCACACAATTATTTATCCCCAATCTCTGGCCTAGGTTTTCTGTCACTGGTTTTCTTTTTCCCTTCCCCCTTACTGGAAATGCATTTTATGCATTTTATGCATTTATACCTATTTCTGGGAACGCTTCTTCGGGAGCACACAGAAGCCGCTATGTGCATTCATACTACGAAAATGAATACAGGAATAATATATATTCTTTATTTAATGCAAACTGTATATTAACACTGTCGAAATTGTGATTGTTTAGCTTATTTTTCAGCTATACGATTATAATAGCAGAGGCTACTGTGAAATCTTAGACATTCGAAGCAATCTGAAATTCCTTGGCAGTTCCTGGAGCCAAGCCTGCCCTAGTGGGCTAATATCAAATTTCTAAAGGCTGATTACACATTTTTCAATTTCAAATGCTCCAACACACCCTGCCTTTCGCCATCCGATGTTTAAACTAGGCTCCTAGTAGGCCGACCACATGCAAGTATTCTTAAGAATCCTCCCTGCCTTCAACAACACATCCATGGATGGCACTATATCCAGACAGAGACCTGAAACTCGATTCATCTAACCCTGCTGACTGGTGGCCAACCTCTAATGACCCATTCTTAGGGAAACTGATTGAAAGAGCAGTCTCCGGCCAGATCTACAGTTTGTTGAAGACCATGATCGGTTTGCAGATTTATATTGCGTGAACTCAACCCGAAGGTATTGGAGCGCTTTACATGAGCACTAGTTATGTTACACAAGGCCACATTCATTTTTTGGTAGGCACGGGGAGATTAAGTGATTTGCCCAGAATCACTGGGTGCTGAGCCCACTCTGCGGCTCGAACCTGGTTCCCCAGCTCCATAGTCGGCAGCTCTAGCCCTGAGGCCACATCCTCTCCCTCATTAGGTAGAGAACATGTAGCCAAAGCACACAGAGAGCGACCATCCATAACTACGAGTGGACACATTAAGCATTCTAAATCCTTGCTACACACTAATGATTTGTATTTTAAATGACTTTATTACAGTCCATCACTGCATGCCAGTGGCATAGCTAAACCTACTGCCACCCGGACGGTCCCTTAGTTTGCTGCCCGGTGAATGCAAGAGTTGGTGGGGGGGGGTGGCGTCCGATGGACGACTTTTGGGGGGGTGGTGGCCGTTGGACGACTTGTTCGGGGGAGGGGGTAGCGGCCGACATACTACTTGTTCTTGGGGTGGGGGGATGGTGGTAGTTGACAGAAACGACTTGCTCACCTCCGTCGCCCCCAAAGAGAATGTCGCCCTAGGCAGACCGCCCCCCCCCCCCAGCTATGCCACTGCTGCAGGCCCTCCTCTTGTTTGCTTACCGCATTCCGATTAGACATTTAAAAGCATTGTAAACTCTGCTGTAAAAATTCCACCTTGCATCAGGGATGACTCAATATAGACCATCCGTGTGGATCTTTGGCCTGTCGTTCCTTCAATAGTCTCTCATGATTATACAGACCTTCTACCTTGACCTCTGCATTCTAAGTATACAAAACAGTGATGGATGGAATGCTTGAATTAATCTCAGCCACTGGTAATCACTCGGGCTGCACCCAAACCATTGTTACACTGCACACCACGCCACCTCAGTTTGGACCCAGCTATATGCAAATCATCCTTGACCCTGCTCCAATGGGAACAGTCCAGCCCAAACTGCCAAGTCAGGTTCTCCCAGAACCGGAACGCAAGCAACCCAGGATCGGTTCGCCCTGGTTATGGGCTCATCAGCCGGGTACAGCTTGGTTCTAATGACAGTGTGCACAGGACCCATGTCTGGGCACACCCTTCCCACTTAGGGTGACACAATAAGTATACAAAACAGTATTCAGCAGAGGATGTGGGTTTATGGATCGACATTTTCCCAAGAATTCCATGTAGTGCCTGTAGAGTATCTCAGAGCAACTGATTAATGTAAGCTGCATTTGCACTCCCCCTCTGACCTCAGGCCACACTTTAAGCTCTGTGGCCCAAGACAGGGTAAAAACACTGCTCTGGTCACTCACTCATTACACCAAAATGTTTCCCACATGGACCTCACTGAAAGTGCCGCTGCCTCAGGGCCGAATTGAAACCAAAATCAGCCCTGGCAAAATTCTTCACACTAGCCCCACACTGATGAAAGGCCTCAAATAGAATGGAGCCAAGATGACGTATGCGGGCCATAGCAGCCAATCCTTCTCTGAAAATGGCCACAGTACAGAATGGCTAGTCCAGGCCTGAACACCATTCCAACCAAGCATTCCTGCACAGTGTAGCATGCTGACCATCCAGTTATATTTTTCATCGCCCATATGGCATGAAGCTGTATTCAAAAGCAATTACAATTGTCTACATTCTCACTAGCTAGTTCCCTAGATATTGGTGTGAGATCTTTGAGGAATACATTGTAGAGTACTGCAGAGTTTTCCAGAGAGGCATCTGGTCCTTCTCTTTTGTTCTGATGTAAGGAGCTGAAATTCGTCAATGACAATTTTAACATCTAAACTGGTTCTATCCTAGTTTTCAAGACATGGCCATCTGGTTCCTTTAACTCTTGCTCTGTTTTGAGCACTGAAACTTTCTGTTCTTCACTGTGGTGTATCTGAAAATAAAATTGTTAAGACTGTACTTAAAAGCTTCCTGCTTGGTAAACGGTCTGCTTCAGTCACCGTTAGAGATTTTGGCTTGTGTAGTTTCTGATGTTCGTTTAGTTTTTCAGGCTAGTACCACTCCAATGTTACTCCATTCAATTTGATATAATCTGCACTTATTCTTCTTTGTATATATTAGCAAACATTTTCTTGGAATTCGGAACAAATGCATGGCCGAGACTGCACGTGATGGGGTTGTTGAGGGACACCTTTCCAGAACTGGTTGCTTTAGCTTGCAACAAATACTAACCTTTTAAATATTCCTTCCGCAGTTAAGGTTCTTACAGGTATTGACTTTGTAGGTTACATTACAACTGTTTATCGAAAAATCTCTTTGGATTTCTTCTTCAATAGTTGGTAGAAATGTACATTATTGAGTAGCTTTCTTTCCATAGTCTATAGTCTAGTCTATAGCAGCGAGATGTCACATCTGATTTTTTTAAACAATATTTATTGACATTTGTTTTATTTCTATCTTTTTCGCTTTGCGTACTGTAATGTGTATTAGTCTCACAAGTGACAATAGTATATGCAGGCCTTTTGGAAGAATATCCGTATATGAGTGATGACCACGAAGGCGAGGTTATTGTGTTATGGGATGTAGTGCATGCTTGGGTGATGGATGAGGGTATTTGAGAGATGGAATTACTACTTCGCTCTACGCATGTATCCCCCAAGGACTCTACATTGGTTCAACACTCGACACCTTAATCATACTGTATTATTATTGACTGCCAATGTAATAAAGAATTATTATTGTCTGATGTTGCTAAACAATGTTGTAAAGCGCTTTGATACCCTCCGGTCTAGCCAGCGCTATAGAAATCTCCCTAATAAATAAATAAATAAATATCATGAGAGAAATTCCATAAATTCTTAGAGGTGATAACATTTCAGAAATGCTCTTTTGTCAAGTATACATACATTAATAGTTACTATTGTCGCCATGTTGCATGGTTAACAGGAAATATCTTAAAGAGACGGTTTCAAGCATCTGTTAGGATCAGGCCATAAGGCCAACTAACTAAGGAAAAAAAGGTGTGAGGTGTGAAGCGAAAAAAAGAGGGGGGAGGGGTAGGGGGACCTTGGCCAAGTCATACCTAGCAATGTTAAATGAGCAGTAGATATGCACGCAGGTCTACGTAGGTTTTGCTATTGTAGTGGGTTGGCGTCTCAAGTCGATTAAGAGGCGGCGGGGGCAGTTTGTTTAATGGTGTGTCCAGTTATGTTGCAGAGTCACAACAACGGACTTTCGGTGTATGCCGTAGGGACGGGAGGTGGGCAATTTATGATGAGGAAGGACTACACGTTTGGGGTACTCAAAGTCCCTCTAATAAGGTGCTCCAGGCCCTAGCGATAAAACATTTGCATAGGCCTCTAGCCTCTTCTCCATAAAGTGGTCTACTCTCACCTGTGGCCCAGTTGATGAAGGTGTTGTATAAGGCGTCAAAAGAGGGGGGAGACCTGGCCTTCCAATTCACGGTGATAGCATGATCAGCTATTAGAAGTGCAGGTTTGGCAAAGTGAGAGGCCACCTTGTCTCCTTTTTGACTCGTTTATATACTCAGAGCTATTGCTGTCCAATCTACTGGAATACGCTATGAGTTAACCGAAGAGAGCAGCGTCAGTATTTTGGGCCAGTAATCTACCTGTGAGGGGCATATCCAAAGCATCGGCATGTAAACCACTGAATCAAAAGAGCAACGCGGGTTGCAGGCCTCTGCCTGTGGGAAATATTTATTGATAGCTGCTGGGGATAGGTAGGGCCTGTGCAGGATGAAATCTTGGATGAGCTTATTTATTTATTTAAGAGTTTTCTATAGCGCTAGGTAGACCCGAGGGTATCAGAGCACTTTACAACATTGTTAAGCAATATCAGTCACTAATAGTACTTTATAACATTGTCAGTCAATAATAATACAGTATGATTAAGGTGTAGAGCGTTGAAACAATGTACAGTCCTTGGGAGATACATGCGTAGAGCGAAGTAGTAATTCCATCTCTCACATACCCTCACCCATCACCTGACCATGCACTACATCCCATATCACAGTAACCTCGCCTTGGTGGCCATCACTCATGACATGTGAACACTTCCCACATATGCTCAAAACAAAACCAACACCCTTCCAATCATGCTCCCTACACAATGTAGCTTGCTAACCATGGACATAAGCACTTGAGTGCCCCAAATAGACGTAGTATGCACTATGCAAGTGATACAATGCAGTAGAAACAGCCAAGCTTAAAACTGGAGACGATGGAGACCATCACAAGGCTACCGAACACCTGCAGTCCGTAGCCTATTCAATTAATTTTGTAGAAGTGGATTGAGTTGTCATGCATGTCTTTTTGAGGTGAGCCAATGATGAGGTGTCCCATCTGATATTTATTTAATGCGATTTTATATAGCGCGAACATTACCCGAAGGTGTCAGAGCGCTTTACAAAAGAACCAGTTGCGTTACATAAGGACTTTGGATTACATGAGTTACATAAGAGATACAAACAGAAAAAATTGCAAATGTACAAGTTGTAAAGCCACTCAAGGAAGAGATACAAACAGATAAACTCTGAAATCACATAGGAATGGTAGTAAGTACAAAGGTCTACTACATATACTAGTGGTTTGAGTTATATATATATATACAAATTGCAAATTCACTCAGGATTACATTTAACAGCGATTAGGCTTGGACAATTATATATTACATATTTATGATATGAAGAATGACACAAATATTACCTGAATCCCTCTCCTCCAGCCTTGAGGGTGAGATGTTTCCAGCCTCAGTGATGAAGTCTCTTTTCGGGACCTGCTGCAGCACATCTCAAAACCCTGACCTGTTTGATTAACACATAGCTCTGGGGGCAGGAAGGCGACCACATTGACACCCACACCTGATGATGACAGCACTCTTCACCACGGGACATTGTCCTTTGACAGCGTTGCTTTTAGAACAATGGCCAGTAAACTCATGGTCAAAGAGTAACCCAAGGAGGCTAGGGCCTGTGCCTTCATCCAAATTTCTATTGAAAACCAACTCATAATAATCAGAGAAATGACTGAAATGAGTTTTTCATTAAATCAATAACTCAAAGTGACAGATTTCTAACAGCTTCAATCTATTTGAGGATCCGTACCTTAGATTTCTATGACAAACAGAGAAATTCATCCCACACTTCTTCTCTGTATGAAAAGCAGAGAAATTTATCCTACGCTTCTTGAACACATTCAAACAATCTTTTCTTTGCAGTCAAGGTCACTATTACAGGCTGGCCTCTCCTCAGCTCAGTCTTACTTTGTTTACTTGCTGGGTTATTAAGAAGAGACTTAGGGTGTTATTTAAGGTTTGGAGGACAGGGGAGGTACAAGTTCTAATCCGTTGACCCAGCTGCAGCTCATCCACCAAATTTACATTTTGCTGCTGGTTTGTGGTAATTTTTTATCTAATGTACATCTGCTCGGTGGACGAGGAATCCTCTGATTTTTATAAGATATCCTGT
The DNA here is from genome assembly GCA_963921515.1 of Calotriton arnoldi. Taxonomy (NCBI): domain Eukaryota; kingdom Metazoa; phylum Chordata; class Amphibia; order Caudata; family Salamandridae; genus Calotriton; species Calotriton arnoldi. The sequence goes on from CAWUFW010003818.1 coordinate 778,686, forward strand.
TACTGCCCACCTCTTAATGTGGCCCTTATACCTTTCAAAGACTACTAAATGTATCAGTTCTCCTCTTTTTATCTTGTTGACTAATGCTGTATATTGATCCCTAATATACAGGATTTGTTTCCATTTTAAAAAATGGTTGTGTAATTTTTTTATTTACATTTTTCTAGGGTCCACCCTGACCTATCCATGATTTTTATTCAACACACTTTTCCTGTTTTCATATCTATATCACTATGGTTTTAGGTTCTTTATCTTTTGACTGTGCTGCATTGGGCTTGTTGATTTCTGCATCATCTGCCACGAGTTTAGCCCATGCTACTTAAATTGCGAGCCAAGGCCATTCTAAAGAGCGTTTAGCATGTTTCTGGGTGTGAAGAGGTGGTGGTAATATGCTATTTTTTAAGCCAAAGCATTTTCAAGCCTAAGTTCCTTTTCCACCTGCGCGCTGCCTGTGACATTCTTCAGCACAACAAAGAGTGTTTTTGAGGCTTCATCCGGCACGCTACTATACCTGACTGAGGAGGAAGGCTTTGGAGAAGGCCATGCTGACCTGGGCAATGGGGTTACTTCCTTTATAAGAACATTTTAAAGTGTTTTGCCAACTATGCAATGATAAAGCATGCATCTGTTTTTAGAGGATAGTGCTCACTAATGGAGCAGCTTTATAAGACTTGTATGTTGGAAGGTCTCAGACGGAAAAATATGCTAAAGAGCATCAGCGGGGGCTCCTCCACAATGGCGGAGGAGCGTCGCCCCACTGCCTGGCTCAGAGCCAGCAAATGAAAAATAAAATGATTGTCTAGCATCGTTTTGAGCCAGCACTGTAGGGAGGGGTGGGGCGAAGGCATGGGAGGGGGAAGAGGAGTGCTATCTGCACTCCCTAAGTGCGCATATGTGTTTTGTCCGGCCGTCTCAGGCCGACCAAAACACACATGCGCACTTAGGTTTCTCCTGCCCGGCTGCATAGAGCAGCCAGCTGGAGAAACCCCACAGACTTCCTGACCTGAGCGGAGCGTCTTTTCACCCCGCTCAGGCCAATCCCTGCACTGCTCTGCAGCACAGTGATTGGGTGGGAGTGTGTCCCAGGGGCTGCCGGGACCAGGAAGAGGAGAGGAGACGCTGGAGGCGGCTTCAGGTAAGTTATTTTATTTAAATTAATATATTATTACTAACTCCCCCCGCGTGACGCGACCCCTCCCACGTTCCCTCCACCCGCCCCACCACGCTTTGTTAGTGGTGGCCCCCACTGGCAGGAATGCTCAAAATGTTGAATTAATATACAATGGACAATTGCCACTAATGTAAGCTGGATTTTATGTGCATGTCTTGGGCTCTAAATCTATAATACACAGATTTCCAGTAATTCCCGTTTTATTTTTTTCACACCCTAAAGATAATCTTTTCTAAGGCCCTGGTGCAGAAAACACAGATTCTGTATGCAATTCTTCACTTTCCGAGGTGCCACTTCAAATTTGAGGTATATACTGCCCATTGTAGGTAACACACCCCAAGATATTGAAATGTATTGACTCAATCAATCAATCCATCATGCAGGATTTGTAAAGCGTGGCTAATCTCCCATGAGGGTTTTGAGGCACTGATGGTTTTTCTGCTTCAAATGGGTTTAGTTGAACAGCCAGGCCTTGAGTGCCTTCCGGAATTCTAGGACAGTGGTGGAGTGCCAGAGGTGCAGGGGGAGGTCGTTCCAGGATTTAGCCGTGAGGGAGGAGAAGAAGAGTCCTCCACTGTTGCTTGGGTGGATGCAGCTGGGGTGTGCGAGGGAGAGGGATAAACTTGTGATAAGCCTGAACCTTTACTGCCCCCTTGTATATTAAGGGTCTAAGTATCCCTGCACGTAATGCTGTGACTGTGAAATTGTTCTGGAGTTATAGCCTCAATCCTAGTACAAGCATAAACATATGTTAATTGACTATGAATCAGGCTGATATTATGAGATATATTAGAAAACAGTTGGACAGGCTTTCTTTTACAGTCAACCAATGTCTTTGATGGCAATTATATGCTTGGCTGAACAAAATGTCTCAGTCTTTAGAGTTCAGTATCTCTAAGCACCAAGAATCAAAAAAGTATTAAATTGTCATTTAAATAAGTATTAATGCTTTCCTGGCAAAAACATATCTGGTGCCAGACCTGATCCTTTGTTTTCGTTGTAAGATTACTTGCTGATGTATTACCATCAATTGATCAATTTCAGAAAAAAGGCCCCCATCCTGTTGTCTTACTCCAGAACATTCCTTATGTATAAGCCTGTGGGAAAAAAACACAGTTAACAATGGTGGAAATTGGTTCTTGTACCAGACACGTATCCTTCTGTAACCCAAAAGTATTTCTGTACAAGAGGAGCTTTCTCCACCCACCACAAAACCTTATGATGTTTCCTGGCCTCAATGGAATTAGATCTTCTTTCTCTCACCTGGTCTACAGTTTCTTCAGTGTTTTTGGGACATCGTCTTAGTAAATCTACATCTTCCCTGCCCCCCAACCCTATTCAATCTTAACTGTCAGTCTCAACATAAAAGAAGAATGTGACGTCATAGGCTCCAGAAACATGCGCTCAAACACCCTAAGTGGCAAAATGTCTACTTTACAAAAATATCTCCAGTCCCTGGAATCCAAGGAAACCTTTCAATATACTATGCTGTACATCCAAGACTGGATGAATAATCAACTTAAACTTAACTCTGATAAGACAGAGATTGTTATAACACACAATAAGGGCGATCTGTGGAATTCTTCTTTTGAGTACTCCCCCACAGCCTAAGTACTCAGTAAAGAGTCCTCATAAACAATGACCTATCTATGAAACCCCAACTTGGACTGGTCACGCCCTCCTGTTTCGTACAGCTGCAAAAAATTAAGAACATCGGCAAATATCTCACATTTGAATCCTTAGTCCAGGTCATTTTGGTTTTTGTCATTTATAGATTAGACTATGCCAACTCCTTATATCTTGTCCTCCCAAAAGGCCTCATCCAAAGACTTCAATTGGTTTAAAACTAGGCTGCCAGGCTTATTTTTCAACAGCCTAGGCATGGCCATATTACCCTCTTGTTGAAAAAGCTTCACTGGCTTCCGGTGGAACAGCGTTCTATTTTTAAAACGGGCTGTATCATTTTTAAATCTCTGCATGGCAAAAGTCCTGCTTTGGTATCATTAAGAATAAAAAAAACACACTACCAATCACAACCTTAGGTCCAACCATAAGAACTTCCTCATATCCCCCTCATTTAAAAAGAAGAGATTGGGAGGTTGCAGATTTTCCATTCTTGCTCGCCGCATCTTGAAATCCCTTCCCCCTGAGTTGAGATCTACACCCAGTTATGTGAGATTCTGGAAACTTTTGTAAACTTGACTCTTCAAACAAGCTTATAACTAAGTTCTTGCTTGCAGTGCTTTGCCTTTGTTACCCAGTGCCAAGAAACCGGACCAGTGATCGAGCGCCATTTAAAATTTGGTAACATAACATCTCCCTACAGGGTATTTCGACATGTACCTGTACTCACTATCAAGCATTTGCCCACAAATGTCGGTAGACATTTTCAATAGTTTGGAATGGTTATGGAGAGATATTTATGTGTGTTCAATATGTGAGAAGTCTATATTATTGAGTTTATGTTTCCAAGGCTTATCAATTTGCATTCCGTTTCCATACACAGACCAAGGTGAGAAGATGCCCCCTTTTCATTGCTAGATTTCCATTGTATCTTAATTGCAGCTGATCTATCCTGGACCCAGTTAAGTTCAAGTAATGTCTATTTTCATAGAGTAAACAAGTAAATGAAACAACATACATAGAAAAACTAAAATCATTAGTGATTCATTGTTTCCATAATTCAAAATATAAATAGGTCAAGCATATCTCAAAATGATATCACCTTTTCCCATAAACCATCAATACATGATTGCCAATAAATGTAGATCATTACTGAATTAACCTGCTCGAATTCTTTGAAGCATACACTGTTACAGTAGCAAACTGAGAGGTAAAAGGTCTTTCTTAATATTTAGAAAGATATTGGATCTATATTGTAGTCAATTGCCCACGCTTCCCAGTTCTGTCATTGACTAAAAAGCAAATACTTGAAATTCATGCATTAAATGAAACCAACAGATCGGAATAACGAGTACACTGTAACAGTTTCCACCCATTGCCACTAAAAAGCAATTTGCTATATTAAAAAGCTTTAAAAATATGTATGAAATAGAGTTTGAGAACAATCCAAAATGTGAAAAATATCTATGTGGAAAAAATCTACAGAATCAATAACATGGAAGGCAAAGGAGTATGTGGATATGATGAATCATAAATATCTATTAGAACCATTAAACAAAAGTAAAAGAGAATAATTGGCACTTTTATCGAAATAGCCCTTTCAAAATGCAAAAATTCAAAAGATCTTAAATAACAGAAATTAATGAAATTAGATGGTGAATTAAAATGCATGTTTCAGTAACAATCTATCTTTACATTTAAAAGAACAAGAACCTGAAGAAGGTTTATATTCATTTAGAGAAACGTACATCAACCCAAAAGGCATTGATGGCCATGCTAGCTATGAAGTATACATACCCATTGTTAAACTCCATTTTTTGATTCAAATAGTATTAAACAGGAATGTGTTCATCACCCCTTTGTGGAGGAGACGATCTGCTTGAATCATTATTTGACCTGTGGGACAGATTACTGCCCTTACTATAAAACATGCACACGTGGTAGGGGTACGTAGGCAAGGTGACAAAGTTGAAATAAGATGGGCAGACGATAAAAGTATTATAAGATTGAAAAATGTGAAAACTCTGCTAGCTGTATGTTTCATGGACATAATATCAGCTTTGATTTCAAATATTGGAGGTAATACCCAATCCTGCTTGCAGTGGCATCTGTGAATGTATGTTATCTCATAGGGGAGACTTTTGGATTAAAAGAATCAGCACTTCATATCTCACAGCTCTAAACAAACACATTGACTTTAATTTTTGTTATATATAATTGAAACTATATTAAAGATTGAAACCAGATTGTTCAGAGTACAAATAAAGAAACCCAAATAACTGAACATACTCTGATTAGTGACTGACACAGATGGTGGAGGAATGACTACATTGTGGTTGGTGTCTGGCTGTTCCAAGGAATCATATGAGGAATAAGAGTCTTACATCAGATGTGCATATGCAAGTTTATTTTATTAAATATTGGAAGGTTTATTCTTAGCTAATATTTTTGTTAACACCTATGTTTAGAGATTGAATGGAATACTGATAAAGGTGTGCTCCTGAAGAAGTACTATTTAACATGAAATGCATTTAGCTTAGAAATAGCAGTTATTTGGGAGGAACATAATTTACGATAAATTGCTGAAGGAATTGTAAAGAATATATAAACTAAAGAATATTTTTCAATACAGCTTGTTTTTTGACTAATATAGTTAATTATTTTGAGACAACTGTTTGGCACTCAACATATGCACTATGGATCACTGGCAATTGGTCCTTGGCAACTTTCATTGATGAACTTTGCCTAAAGCATATCGAATGTGGGCAATATTCTTATCATCAGCTTGCCTGCGACAAATTGTAAGCAGAAGTAAGTGTCCTAGCAGACGTGATGTGCAATCACTAAGAGAGATCTTAGATAGTCTGATTTCTCACCCAATCCAGTTATATAGAGGAAAATGACTAACATTTTCAAGTTAGATGATAAATAACTATTAATTAATGCCACCTTCAAAACCTTGGGCCTGATTTAGAGTTTGGCAGACACTGTACAGTGTCACAAACTCTCGGTCCCCTCGCCCTATTCTTGTGGACCATAGCTTTCTGTCAGCAATGCCTTTGTTGGCTCCGCCTATGAAAAGCTTACTCTGACAGCCTGATGGAGTACTGGTCCTTAAAGTAAATGCATCACCTCACCCATCTTATTTTGTCCATCAATGCTAGGGAAAACCTGGTGGTGATGAACAGAAAATTTAAATAATTACCCCCACACCCAAGGAAAACACTCACTGGGCATTGGGGGTCATTAGTTATTTGATTTTTAAAAACAAACTGCCACTTTGATGGCCCTCAAACTGATGGCAGCTGTTTACCAAATGTTTGATACCTTCGGTTCCTCTGAGGGCACTACTGGATCAGCGGTGATCTGATTGTCTCTGTCTATCAGTTTGGAGGACGTAATCAGCCCCATCATCAGAAGGGCCCTTGTGTCTCTTCACAGCATCATCCATGTCTCAGTGGGGGTACATCTGTGGGAGTCTGTGTGCTCATTGAGAGTGCATGGCCTTACCTATGTTCTTAAGAGGAAATACTGCCAAGTTAGCCAATCTCTTTCCCCAGACTTTAGATCTTCAGCTGATAAGGTACAATAGAGTGAAAAGTGTTGCACATGTTCACTTACCCGGATTGCCACAGTCAAAGAGCAATATTTTCTATTAAAACATTAGGAATTAGGTTTTACCGGGTGCATTCCTGCACACGGTAAAACTTAAAGCCGCAGGATACACCACTCCGCATGACCTGCATTAGGTACATTGACAAAATGCTTCTTGGACTCCAGGATTTAATTGGGCTTGTCTCTTCCTCGGTGCGATTATCTGTTAGCATCATTTCTTCTCTGAGATGTTGCCACTAAATTTCCACTGGGGAGATTCAGGGCTGACAGACAATTACTATTAGTTTTAAAGCGGTGTTATACTTCTGGTTTTAGCAGGAAGTAAGCCCAAGGCCAACAAAATATCTGTCTTGATCAAGACTTCTCCAGACATACTACAATTCTTGTGGGCCAGTTGCCTCTATCATCCATATGTTTGCCTTCAAGGACATATTGCCCTCCAGGCCAGTAAACTGCAATTGTTTTTCACTGATTGGTGTTTGGAACCCTAGCCCCATACTTGATGTTTTATGTCTGTGTTTAGTCAATAATTAAAAGTATAAGAATGAGAGTTTTGTGAGCACTATTAACTCTTTCATTAACAGATCTGGATATATTGTCCTATTAATTCTCACACTCTGCTAATCCCTTCCCACCACCCTCACACTTATGAGAAATGAACTGAAATGCTCCACTAACCTTCTCTTAATGTATTATAACTCACCACATCATGGACCATAAATGTATACAAAATAGTCAACTCACCGGATCACACTGGCAGCCAACTCAATCCGCGTTGGACCAACCTCGCTCCTGTGACAGTGACCCTGCAGCTACAAACGCCAAGGATTCTCCAAAATAGAGTCCGCGCTCAGAGTAACAATTTAAGATCGGTCCTGACTACATCTTCAATATGTGATGGCTATCATTAGTTTACCACACTCGGATTGCCCGTTGGCATATATATTGATGAACAGTTCCCCAAAGACGCTGATTATATGACAACCTTCCAATCCATTTAGGTTACATTTGGAGTGCATGCAGTCCTTCTTTCCATTTACTACTGACTCTGACAGAGTGTAGCAAGCCAAAGGAGCATCAAGCACTAAAAAGACATTACTCTGATCCATCCATCTGGTGGTTTCCTGATGAAGGCATTCTGCCGACACGCGTGTAGAAAACCACAGATTTATAGAACCCCGTTCTTTGGCCACAAATATGTATAAATTCCTGCTGTATCAGTTAATCAAAAAACTTTTGTTTAATTTTGTGATTTAGATATTTATTATAATAATATTATGTACTTTTGTAACATATAGGTAATAAGAGCGATAAGAAATGGATGTACGTTTCGGTATGTTTGAGCATTTGAATGTCTGATGATTGTCGTGTATGTTACTTATATATTTTTCTGTTTACAATCATTTCCAATGACATAGTGATATTTCTATCTATAAAAATAAAAGGATATTTTCTATTTTTGTATCAACAAGACTGTTTGGCTGTGGACCCTTTACTGTGCCCTCCACCCCATTTTATAATTACTTGCCCAAGATATTTTTTTTAAATTCACTGATATTATCCCTGCCTTGGGCTTGCTGCAGGGGACCCCTTCTTTCCCTAAAATATAATAACTCGCTCATATCATGGACCATAAACATCTGAGGAGTTATCCTTGTTTTGAGTTGCATCTCTCCGCTGAACCCCAGTGACCTTAGGTACAATCATGGCTACCTGTTTGTAAAGAACATTACTTCTGCTTGTTCTCTCTGAGGCACTAATTCTGCTGACATTATGTGCTCTATTCATGATAAGAAAAGTAACAAGTTTTGGCAAAGCCATTTGGTCTGGCTTTAATGTGCTAAGACAGTCAGCATCCCTACATTAGAGCAAGAGCTTCAGGTGCAGACTTAGAGGGCTACAGTTGTAAATTAGTCCCTCATGCAGTTCAATGCAAGCACTCAAGTGGAGGCGGAAGGATACAATCAGTAGCATAAGGAGATGAATACTCCAGTGGGTAAACTAGGAAGTGATTGACAAAGTCTCAATCCAATAGCTGAAAGAGGTTTATTGAAGAAACCAAATAGTTGAAAGGGATGATGCGTAAGTCCACTCTAAGCATATTCTTATCTACAGGTCTGTTTAACAGCTGCACTGTCAAAACCCAGACCTAAAATGAGTGGTCCACATATATGTGCCCGATTCATAAATCTTTAACCCAAAAGTAGTGACATTCTACTGGAAATTCAGGACTTAAACATCTGCATGGTGAAAGAAAGGGATGCAAGATGGTATCAAGTTATGATCCCAGTACCCACCCACTCCATTGTGGATGCATTGAATGAGGTTTGTTGACAAGCATTTGAATGATGAATTACCATCTGTTGCGTGGCATTCATTGTGCCATCATGTTGGGAGGCAGGAGAACAAAGAAAATGCCAGTTTCATTAGTAAGGTGATAGCGCGGTTGTGCAGTTCTTTTTTTATACATGTCTTTATTGAAATTCTCATTATACATGAAAAACAACTGTAATGAGATACCAAGTACTCCACAAAGTACTCCATTCTATCATAAACATAGGTTTTGTAGTCCTGAATGGTTCAGGGGGGGGGGCGGACCAATATCAATGTCAACCGACTGACTGCACAGTCCCTTCACAAGCTTCATTAACCCCCAAAACCTGTAGCAGCTGGCATGGCTTGCGGGTGGCAGCGCGGGCGCAGATTGTGGGGCGGGGGTTGGGCGCAGGGGGTGGCGGGGGCTTAGGGATCAGAATTTAAAAATAAAAACTTACCTTGAGGCCGGGTCCTGCGTCTTCTCCGCTCCTCCGCTCCTGCTCTCCTGCCTCCGTCTCTAACAGGAACAGGAAGCAGGCAGCCAGGCCCCTTGTGATTGGTCTGAGCACCGTGACATGGGGCTCAGCCAGGGGCTGTATGTGTTGAATTGAATTATGGGTGGGCATGTTTTCCATGCAGGCTGTAATGCAGCCTGCCTGGAGAAGGGGAAAGTTCGCATGACTGGTTTGGGCAGCCCGAGAGGGCCGACCAAACAGTCATTGCGCACTTAGGAGTGGGCAAACCACTCTTCCCCTGCCCTGCTCCGAGAGCAGAGCAGCCCCGCCCACTCACCCACCCGCAAAGCAGCAGGAAGCAGCCTAAAATGATAATGACGCAAAGTTATTATCATTTTATGTTTCTGCTTTCCACTGCTTAAAAGCAGTGGGTCGACGCTCCTCTGCCATAGCGGAGGAGCCGCCCTGCAAAACACTCTCTACCTGCATTCTCTGCAAACTGCACATGCATCTTCCCCTCCACGTTGTATTCCTTCTTGTGTGCTCTGACCTACACTTGAACCCACACTCTGCACAATGCCCATTTTCCACACTGTACCCTCTTCCATGGCACTCCCCACACAATACAGCCCCATGCAGTGAAAATAGTTAAAATGAGTCTATGTCATGGAATGCTGGTGTTTGTAAAATGGGTTTGTTGTTTGCTAAAAATGAAAAGATTTCGTTTGCAGAAATGCTGATTTTTGCCCTTCAGGTGCTCTTTCGGAGTTAAAACGAGCGTGTTTTGTTTCACAAACTTTCAAGCTGATATTTGAGTGACAAATCAATATAATTTGAGATCAGTTATTATTGCTTTTACGACAATATTTCTTTTGGTGCATGAGGGTTTTTCCTCACTGTTATTGCGGTAATTTCATGGCGCATGTTGTGTCATTTCAGGATCTCTGTTTCTAACCTGTTACTATTCCAGTCTGTGTTGCTTTTTCCTGTAAGATCTGCTATTTGAGAACTGAGCCTTTGAGATAAAAGCTTGCAACTCAAGGGAGGGATTTTGACACTACCTGCGACAGACGCAGCAGTCTTGGCTTTGGCCTCATGACAAAATTGCTGTTGCCACTGGTAGTGGAGCTGAGGCTTGTATGAGGACCCCCCGCTATGCTGACACAGCAACACAAATGAAAGGACACAAGTGAGACAGAGATTAGTTGGCATGAGTGCAAGCAACAATGCTGCTCCCCTTCTCGTAGAGTTAAACCAGCCTGTCAATGATGTCTTGGAGCTGCAAAGAAATGCATCCATTAGAAAGGTCAGAGTACAATCTCTAGGAAATGAGCTAGGGGAGCAAGAACCAGCTGTATTAATACAAAAGAGAACAGAAAAGAAAATCAATAATCAGAACTGCGCAGGGTTCAAGGCGGATAGTTAGTGCAGGAGCAAGTTCTCCTGATCAGGTCACCAACCATCTTGGATTGGGATCTACAAGTTGCAGTCAATTGAAGCCAAAGTCTTGGATAGGAGCAAATAACACGAGGGCTACTCATCCCATATGTACCAGCTTCTCAACATACTCCTGAAACCTTTGTGATTTCGATACAAATCTGAACTGTATTCAAATCGCAAGAGTTTTGTCTTTCTTTTTTGTGAATCAGGCAAAAAGTTTTGAGTTTCTACATGGGAGGGTGGCAAAACTGGATGAGTGGATTATTTTACCCCTGCTGTAAATGACTCTGATGGGTGGGTTAGGGACTGTGTGGTGACCCTTTAGGAGATGGGCATCATGCTGCAAGTGGACATAGGTCCCTTGGGATCCCCAATTCCCTGATGGTGTGAAAGAAACTCTTTAGCCCCCTCCCACTGCTCTGAGTGATATCCATATTCTTGATTATAATTTGCTGTTGGCTATGAAAGGAAGATGGCTTGTTTGAAGGGCGCGCCACTAGAAAAATAGTACAAAAACAGACCACAGGTGGTACTGAGCGGTGCCTGCGGCAGGAGATTTTCTGCCTGCCCCAGACACTGGGCCTCACAACCAGTCTCCTATGAGTGATAGAGCACTGCCCATAATGATGCCTAATTCAGTTTTTTACCTCTTGCACTGCCATTTCTGTGCTTTCCATTAAAACTCAGAAGTATACAAAAAAGTGATAGATGGAATGCTTGAATTAATCCTAGCCACTTGGAATTATTCGCATCCCAGTCCATTGTTATTTTGCACAGTGTGCCACCTCAGTTTGGACCCACCCATATGCAAATCAGTCTATCCTGCTCTAATGGGAATAGTTCAGCCCAAACTGCCAAGCCAGGTCCTCCCTGAACTGGAACACAAGCAACCCAAGACCAGTTTTGCTCTGATAAGGGCTCATCGGCCAGGTGTAGCTTGATTCCAGAGGCACAGTGTGCACGGGAGCCACGTCTGTCATGCCCATACCACTTAGGGTAACACATTGAAGTATGCAAAAAAAAATCCTATTAGAATTCAGCATAATTTATATGCAGTTGTGACACATTAAATTTACACTGCTCTGGAGAAAATATGTACACAATCACATGAAACGTACACTACATATGCTCAAAAGGACCAGCAGTGTCACAATCAGAGTAGAGCAGCCCAAGCAAATGTAATGGTATTGTTCCTTTTAAAGACAATTGACTCAATCCAAAACAAAGAAAAGTAAAACTACATGCAGCGATTTACATCTCTGCTTGACGTACTTCAGTTTTCACTTTTTTTTATACTTCACAAACAAAGCTCCACCAGCAGCCTTACTTATAGTTGACTGAAGTGCGGGACAAGAGGAAAATATGAGAAAAGAAATGCATTTGACTTTCATATTTTTCCAATATCTGCAGGGGTATGAGACGTGCCCTACAAATGCGTAGATTCTGCAGAAAATGTGAGGAAAATATGGGAAGAAAGTGGGGTTCTTCAAACCACAGTTTATTCGCATATTTCCCGCTTCCTCTTATTTATGGGTAAAGTATGTCTTATGTGGTTTTCAGTTAAATGACAAACATACTTTTCCGTTTGCTTTAAGAGAGCGAGCTAGCAGCGTGACAGATTTCAGCGTTACTGCTTAAGGAAAGCCACGCCTCCAGTCCAAAAAGGGGGCAAAACAAAAACACTGTTGCCCAAAAAACAATTACATGGAGGTTTATACGTGGTTACCTTTATCTGCTCAAAACAGTAGACTAGAAAGTGAAGCGCAAGTTCCTCAACTAAGTGCACAAAAAATAAAAACACATAGACCGGAGCATGCGCACTTTTGTGCTTCCTGATTCCAGCACAGGACAAAACGCAATCTGCCGACTGGGTGCATTCAGGTGCAGCTGCCGGTAACACATGAAAACTGCATCTTTGTAGGAGGATGCGGTGTGCTATAAATAGTGTGCAAACCCATTATCCACTCATGCGGAACTGTTAAGTCTGTATGAGTAAACAATGTGCGGGAGAAAAGTGAGCTTGAGGAGAAACAATCCTGCCAAGTACCACGCATCAGGCGTTAGACTAACCCATTTCAGTGTGGTGGTCCGCATCACCGCACTGAAATGCATTGTCACGCATATCTGCATATGTCAGCTGTCACTGTGAAGCGCTGTGTAAGGAACTCAGTGTGTGGCAGGTGGCAGCGTGCTGCCTGTGGCTGCGGCATGCTCGCGATGCTCCTGCAGGCTTTGGGCACTGCTGGCAGGCTCATAGTGCTACAATGTATCAGCATGTGATGATTCTGCTGCACCACGCGGCTCTGAGTCAGACAAACTGACTTCAGGGCAGAGCCGATTGAAGTTGTTTGATACAATTGACCGGTGGCACCACGGGGGGATGTTATGTCCTGCTGCCAGAGCAACCGCAGGAAGTTTGTGAGGAAGGCTAACGTGGGAAACAGATTGGTGGGTAATAATAATAATAATAATAATAATAATAATAATAACCTTGAATTTGTAAAGCGCACAGCTACCTCCGAAGTGGTTTCCCGGCGCTGGGGGTCCTCGGGAAGATTAAGCGAGCTATTGCCCAGAGTCACATGGTGCTTGGCTGACCTGCCACCGGTGCCGGGGATCGAACCGTGAACCCCGTGGTCCGGAGTCAGGCACCCTGGCCGCTGCACCACACCTCTATCGCTCGGCTCTCAGTGCTGCTGTCTGCTGCGAAGTGCTTGCTGCGGCCCTCTCACCCACGCTGTGGGCATTATGATGCCCGCTGCGCACTCAATATTGCCGAGCCGGCCAAGGGAGAGTGCAGCGGACATCGTCGGAGTCCTCCGTCACACACATTGACCAGAAATGTTCATACAGCGGACGCCAGGACAGACAGAGCTCACAGCAGGGACAGTCAGCCTGGACTAAAGTGGGCTGCGGCATTCCAAACCGAAATGATTGCAGCGGGGGGTCGTTCGTGGCCTGACCCTGGCACTCTGCTGCAGAGAGTCGCCGACGCAAGTCACGCTTCCTCCCTGCCCTCACATGTATATCTCTGCCCCTCACGTAGTCACCGTGGCTTGTCCCTCCCACCTCTTGTACCTTGAGAAGAGGCAACAGGACCTCAGAGTCCCGAGGATTCACTAATCTCCGGCCCCACCCTGTGTGCCGGCAGCCATGGTTCCCTGTGAGCACAGAATGTGCTTGCTCCCCTCAGGCGGCAGGGCAAGGCCCCCACTCGGGCTCTTCTCCTTCCACGCCCTCTTGGGATCTTCAGAGAACTGTGTCCTCACTTGACCCCATGCTCAAGCCATCACTAAGAACAGGAGCACAGAAATTAGTTGAATTGAACTCTGTATTTACACCAGTCTCAACCAGTGCACCTTGCTTTGTATCTTCTAATACTAATCTCTCTGGCTGCACTGTTAGTTATACAGTACTTTTCAGGAGTCCCGGAGTGGAGCGAGCCTTCAGCCGCGAGACATAAGTTGAAGTCACACAGCACTTTATTCACACATGTATGATGACCCTACATGAGTTCTATAAGTGTGTCTGCAGCCTGGGTGTCCCTTTAGGAGTGTGAGAGACATGGTAGGGCAGAGGGAGCGCCTCAGGACTCAGGGAGGGCTGGAGGTACCAGGGGGCAGTGGTGTTAGGTGCTTTGAAGCAGAGCACCTCACACATTTGCAACTGCAGCACGAGGCTGCACGTGCTCTCTGTGCCTGCAGCCTAGGTGTCCCCTTAGGAGTGTAAGAGGCATGGTAGGGTGGACGGAGCACCCTAGAACTCAGGGAGGGCTGGAGGTCCTGGGGGTCAGTAGCATAAGGTGTTTAGAAGCAGAGCGCCTCGCACATTCACACGTAAGTGCCCTTCCACTTCTAGTGCTTTGCAGCAGTTTTAAGATCTTCTTAGAGTTTCTCGTTGCTCAAATGGGTGTAATTTCTGATATTTATGTTTCCCCTGTCTTCATTGCTTGATTTTGCTCGCGGGAAAGTGTCACTCATAGTTGTTAAAATGTCACTCATAATTGCACTGAAATTATGAAAATGTCACACTTAGCAATCAGAAACCTTGGCAGTTATGGAGAAAGCACAAATGAGGCGGCAGGTGTAGGTTTTCATGTATACTATTGGGAATGCCATGTGATGCATCCAACCTGTTCCAATCCCTCCTGTACAGAAATCTACATAGCATAGATCTCAGAACTGGGAGAATGGAGCCTGCTGCGAAAAAGCAAATGTTTCCTTTTTTCTCGCAGTGGAAAACAGTTTTGTCAGTGGCGAAACCCTTTCTCTGCCCCCCCCAACATATCTGTGGATGATCTATTCCCCTTTCAATCTAGGAAGAGGAGTACATTTCCAACCATTTTCAGGGTGGGAAACGGTTGGGTCAGAATTTGAGAGTACCCACAAACATACAAGTTCATTCCTTACAAGGCTAACCTCACCTTTTAACATCCACTTCCCACCCTTTCAGTGGGGTTTACCGCTGTGCATTTCTCTGCACTCTCAGCGGAGAAATATGCAGTAATACATCCATTTATGCCTATCAGGAATTCTTTTGTTAATACCAGGGAGATGTAAATGGAGGTACTTTTGGATGTAAACATACGATTATGGATGAAAATACTTTTGTGAACATGGCCAAATTATCCTTCTGAAATGTGCCTATAGCTGCTGAAAAGTTCTAGCACTTTATTTTATCTTTACAATGAAATCCGGCCTCCTGAAAAATGTTGGTGATGTCCATGAAAAGTATAGCAACCCTGAAGTATTTGCATGTAATTGTGAAATGACGGTATGTGATGAACTCCTAGAGTCATTTTCACTCAGCCAACCAAGTGGCAATGACCCCATAACCTTGACTGCCATTTTCATCTTAAGGTTGTTCTAGTTGGCTGTCTTACAATGCCACCAGCAGGGGTCCACAGACGGCTCACTCTTGCTGCTGGGAGAGCTGCAAATACAACCTTGGCTCTTGCGGTGGAGGGCAACAAAGCGGCAAAATGCAATTTTGCTTCTGCCGATGAAAATGCTTGCAGTAGTTCTGCTGTAGCCCTGCCCCTAGCTCTGTTAAAATTGTCTCGAGCGCACTCAGGATGTGAATCCTTGGAGGTACTTGTTACCAATTCCAACTCTAAGAAACATTCAGGCAGAGTCTAGAGGATGCTAATAATTATGAACCACAAGTCAGTCCATGACAGTATCTTCTAATCAGAAATTCCTTTGCCTCTGAGGCAGGGCAATCTTCTGTGTGATTAAAACACAACATGTCTAGCAACAGTGGTTCAGCCAGCCATCCTCCCAGAAATGGTTTATTTTGCCTCTCGCTGCATTGCAATACCCAATCAGCTAATAGTCACAGCCATGCAGAATGCATCCACCTCCTTGTAACCGGGCAGTTGACATTACAGCCACGTCATTCTTGGCAATTTCCCCGCTTGGAGCACTGATGACACAGGCTGCGTGTACGCACTGAGGTTGCCATCATGGGCCCTCTATGCTATGGAAGGAAGAGCCACATTGCAGGGTGCTAGTCTATGGACCCCAGATGATGTGGGACCACAATGGACGGCTTAATTTAGGATGAGGCAGAGAAAGGCCCTACAGACTTCAAAGCATACTCAACATGTTCCTAGTGAGTAAAGTTGTCTCCATTTCTTCATCCACAATCTATTTGAGAATAAATGATGTTGAGGAATCAACAATGGCATCCTGTGCAATTTATGATATATCAGAACGAATGTGCAGAAGTAATGTGTTTTATTGGTCCCATAATCTCCTGAATTTTATATTTTTCTATTATTTTTAGCCCTGTAGCCCAACATGAAGATAGACTGAGAAGACACTCAGATGGAACACAGGCTAATGATGGGCAAGGAAGAGGGAGGACAGAAGAGCCAGGAAACGAGGCCAGAGCCAAGCAAAAAAGAAGATGCAGTGGCGGGCAGCGAAAAGGGTCCAGAGACGGTCCAGGAAGAGGGACCAGAAACGGGCATGGAAGATGCGACTGGGATGAGCAAGGAAGAAGCACCAGGGTCAGACAAGAAAGAAGGGCCAGGAATAACCAAGGATAGAATACGAAGGTCTATGCCTGCGTGGAAGCTGCAGCGCCCATTGGAACTCTGGGAATTGCTCAGCAGCCAATTCCTGGAATACCAAGAGTCATGTCCATTCCTTATCGCAGAAGAACAACATCGGAGGCTCTGGGCTCTCAACTCTCTCTTCTTAAAGGTCTGTTGTTGCCATATTTTGTTGCAATAAGAGCTGGATTTTCCTAGATGTTCCAGATGTTTAACAAGGCCATTAGAAACATTAAAGAAAGGTCTGTTATCAGTCCAATAATGCCTTCTACCTTAAAAAGTTATTTTAAAATGCACGTCATCTTTTTAGGAAGTGTGTCCTGCAACGATGCCCAGTCCAAGTAGGTCTCCTATTACCACCCCCTTTTTCAGTCCAATATGTTCTTACTTGTCTTGTCTGATCCAGCAAAGAACCCTTATTTCACGTCTCTCTCACCCCAATTTTGTCTCTCTCTGTATGCTCGCTGTTCATCTTTTCTACAACATAAATCTTCATTATGCTCCCTTTCTACCCAAATAAAGCTCTCATTGTCCTTTTTTCTTAGTCCATTAAGCCTCTCCATTGCTCTTCCTTATCATTCTTGCAAAGTCATAATTTCGGATTCACACTATCCCTATAAGATCCCCATTGGCTTACCCCACCATCTTGAAGTGACCTTCCATTGCCTTACCTCATCACCCCACTGAAATAACTTACATTGTTCTCCTCATCACCTCAACAACAATATTAATTAGTCAATTCCCTCCTACCACCCCAGCAGACCTTCAGTTGGCTTACCTTAACATTACACCACAACCCCATTGCTGTCTTCTCTAATTTCCACCATAAATTTCTGTCCCTATTGCTCAGTAATGTTTTCCCAGGAAGAACCTTATTGGTCCTGTGTATCAATTAAATGTAACCATTCATTAGTGTCTCCTTTGAGCCTAATACGCCTCGCTATCGAGCTCACCTAAGGCCATTACTCTCGTAGGTATTGTCTCTTGTGGTGATGGAGAAATTACTGGTGTAGAGTTGGTTTGGAGACTTTGTACTCGTCGTTAAATGGTATCTGATTGCTATATTTCAATTGTCTCTCCATTTCGAATTTGGATTGATATGTATAGTGTTCTGATTTTGGCGTCCAACAAGAAAAACATGCTTGACTTAACTCTTGCTAAAATGGTGCTTACTGTTTTGACACCCTGAGAACATACCTCACACACCGGACCCATGGCTCACCCAACTGGAAACGTCCTTTAGAACGAAGCCGGAATCACGCTGGGCCTTCACAGTGCCTGCAACTGAACGAATGCATCTTTAGCACGCAATTGTTCTGCACGCAAGTCATTACAACAACTTGCTTTAGGGAGGCGCAATGGTGGAGTGGCTGTTACAACGACTTGCTTTGGGGGGGCGCAATGGTGGAGTGGTGTTGGAACTAAAGTCTGACACCTCCCCTACTATTGCACAGACTGGAGTTGGAATAGTAAATTAAACTATTCCAACTTGCCCCCCTTAGTCAAGTCGTTAAAACGATTTGCGTGCAGAACAAATGCATGCTAAAGACGCATTCGTTCAAATAACGAGTTCCTAAGGCATGCGTGAAAAATGCATGCGGAATTCCATCATACATTCCACCCAACTGGCCATAACCTAACTACCATCCGTGACACTACTGAATTTTCTAATAATATACTCGATATACTGTAGCAACTCAACTCATAAAAATACTCTTATTCCACGTGCTTAAACCTTTCGTAGGCTCTCACATGAATTTCTCCTTCTCATTGTCCACCTTTAAACGTCAAGGTATTGTACTGAATTGTATTAGTATTTTCTTAATACTTTCCATACTTCTTGGGAGGCCGAATGATTCTGAAGAATACTGCCGCTCAAAAACATCCACCACTTCTCCTTAACCTCAGACATTGCTACCAATGTGTTGTCCAGCCCCTCTCCAAAACCCAAGGAGCGCCGCTGTCTGTCCTAGATGAAATGCTTGTCAGTCTCATTTCTCATCCTCATCTTCCACTCTTCTGCCATTGAGGTCCTAGACTTCACCACCCAGCTCCAGGACCTGAGACTGAGTGTGTGTACCTTTGTACTCAGTGGTCTTGTTGCAACCCTTCCTCAAAAAGTGATCTCACTGATTGGTCCTGTGCCCTCTCCAATGGAATTGCCCTATTCCTGCTCCAATTTAATTTGCTCTATTTCCCTCCTTTTCATACCTGAGGTCATTTAGGGACACTACATAGCACACACTGCCTCTCAGGCCTCCACTGTGAAAACTTCAGGTACATCCTACTGCAGGTAACAAATTCTGAAGAAATTTTTTTCCCCACAAGGTTTGCACATAGTATATACATTCATGTATGAATTTTGACATTTTCCATAACCAGTATACAGTGATATCAATATTTGTCTACATTGATATTATACTCCTGTTCTATAGTATCACAATTTGTTTTTAGCTAACGCAGATACGCTCTTACAAACCAATTCTTTTGATGCATTATACTTAGCTATAAGTTTAATAAACTTTTCTACCCTCCCACCGGATAAAAACTCCCCCCTGAATTACCTTAACCCCTCCCTCGATAATTCCACCCTAAAAAAAAAAAACTTTCTTAAAACTTTTGCCGCAATATTCTCATCGCTTCCATCCAGGCAAGACGCCTTTGAAGTAAGCATTCTGAGGCTGGCGGAGGGACCACGGGGAGAGAAAAGGGGGGGAGGGGGAGGGGGGGTGGTGGAGGGAGGGGGGAAAAGGGGAAAGGAGAGGGAGAGAGAAAGCCAGGGAGAGTCAACACACATGCTCAAGTCCCAGCATATATCAGGCGCTGACTGTATGATCGTGTAACGCGTTCTGGGGATCCACTAATTCCTCACCTACTTCTGCTTTATATTGTTCTAACAGCTGGAACCAATCTAGGGAGATCGGGTACCTCCGCAATCCTCTATATTCCTCCCGCCGGAGCGCTTCTCCCTCTGCCACGGCCCATCTAATGACCTCCTCCCTCAATTTGCTTACCCGCGGTGCCGTGCGGGCCTTCCAACACTTAATCTTTTAGCAAGCATCAGGGCTAGTCCTGCAAAGCGGCGCATCAAAGCTGCTTTCTTGGGGAGAGGGAGAAGGCCCAAAAGACAGGCCTTCATAGTGGACCAATGAGAGCGTCCCGTCAGTTGAGACTGAGCCCGTGTGACCTCGAACCAAAACCTTCCCAAGCTGATGTGCACATCTTGGACATTCAGCAGGAACAGTGGGGTACATTTTGTGTATTGCCCTTGGTGTAAGATAGGCCCTGTGTAATATGAATAGCTGTATTGTTTTTAGTCTGAAGTTGCGGGAAACCCTTCTAGGATGCTTTAGAGCTATGAGCCACTCTCTATCGTCCAATTCCTTTGTCAGTTCTATTTCCCATTTCCGCCGCAGGGATTGTAACGGCGTATTCAAGTGCTCTCTCAGTCCACGGTAAAGCCAACGGACAAGGTGGCACCCGTGACCCATTATGTGGATGGTCCGCAATAATTGAAATGTGGGAGGTTCCTTATGGTCTACCATCCAGTGTCTACGAATAAATTGTGTGATAGCTGCATGTGTGAGAAATAATGTGCCGGTACTGCATTGGTACGCACAAACTCGTCATGGGGCATTAAGTTACCATCTAAAAAGAAGTCCCCAACTGTCTCCGTCCCTGACTGTGCCCAACTCCGCAACCGAGTGTTTGACAATATACCACGCCGGGTGGGCAGGCCACAAAGAGGAATGTTTGGGGCATATGGGGTAGAAATCTTTGCATACTTTAACGCCTGCTTCCAATAGTGCAGTGCAATGTTCAAGAGAAAGGGGGGATCACGCATCTTGTCAGCTCCAGGGCATAGTAATGCCTGCAGTGTTCCGCGCTGCAACTGCTTAAGAGAATAGTCTATTTCAAATAAATTGTGGCCAGCTAACCAATATGCCAGCCACTGTAAATGACCAACAATGCAATATGCCTTAAAATCATGGGCCCTCACACCACCCGCGGTGTTTGGAAGTTGCATTTTGACCAGGGCTAACCTATGCCTCCCCGTTCCCCATAATAAGGACGACAACAAGGTATCCAGCGTTTTAAAAATGTAAGCTGGGAGGGCAACAGGAAGGTTCACAAAATGATATAGGAGTCTGGGCAACATGACCATTTTAGACACAGCCAATCTGCCTGCCATGGTTAGCGGTAAAGTAGTCCAGAACGACACCTGGGAGCGAAGAGAATTTATAGCCCTGACCACATTTCCGTCTATAGTGTCTGCACTAGTCCTGTAGATGCGTACTACTAGGTATTTAAAGGTCGCGGGTTCTACTTTAAACTGTAATTGCCCAAACTGCAAGTGGGGTCTATTATAAGTGTCATAAAAGGAGTACGCCACTGACTTTGAGGCATTAAGGCAAAGCCCCGATATTTCCCCAAACTGTGAAAACACAGCTGCTATAGATTGCAAGTCCATATTTAGATCTTTAAAATACAGTAACATGTCGTCAGCGTAAAGTGATACAGAGTGGGTTATCGCACCCGATGGGATGCCATAGGGTGCCATTTTATTATGTAAGTATTGCGCCAGGGGTTCTAACGCTAATACAAACAGAAGAGGGGACAATGGGCATCCCTGACGAGTTCCACTGTAAATATAATATGCGGGGGAAATAGTTGCACCTGTCTTAGCACGGGCTGTAGGATTAGTGTAGAGCAGTTTTACCCAATTGCAATATTCTGGGGGTAACCCAAACTTTGCTAACACGGCTAGCATATATGGCCAGCTCAAGGTATCAAATGCTTGACGTACATCCAGCAATAAGCATCCCGCCAGGAGCACTGACTCAGAACCTGCATGTATCAGGGCATGTAGCCGGCGAATGTTTAGCGATGTGCTACGTTGGGGTACGGACCCACATTGGTCCGAGTGTATTAATCTGGGAAGTAAGGGGAGTAGTCGTGACGCCAGAATTTTACTAAGTATTTTGTATTCAGTATTGAGGATTGATAAAGGTCTATAGGAAGTGAGATCAGTTGGGGCTCTATCCGGTTTCAATAGAGACGTGACAATGGCCTCTCTAGTAGTGGGGGGCAGAATACCTTCTGCAAGTGAGGTGGTATAGAGTTGTAATAATTTTGGAGTCATTCGACAGGAAGCCCATCAGAGCCCGGAGTCTTATTATGGGCTAACGCCTTTATGGCAGTGCGAATCTCCGCTATGGTAAGCGGGGCTGCCAATTCTTTAGCATTAGAATCTGTGATAGAGGGAAGTTCAATCTCCTCGAGAAAACGTTCGATTTTTCCTGTCACATCTCGGAGGAAGCCGCATACAAGTTTGTATAATGTTCCTGAAAAGTCTTATTTATTTCAACTTGAGTAGTAACCAAAGAGTACTGAGAATCATATATCGCCAGAGTGGGAGTCGCTTGGGGTTTGATCAGTCGCGCTAATAATGTGCTAGCCCTATCCGCTTCAGCGTGTGTACGCAGAGTATAAGCTTGTAGGTCAATTATTCTTAATCGCTCCAGCGCTTCAGCGCTATTTTGGCTTCTTGCAGCCTTTCTGCCCCCGCCTCATCTGCCTGCGCTGCTACCTCCAGTGCCTGCAAGGAATCCTCTAACGATTGTAGATCTCTTTCTGTCTCCCTTCTAATTCCTACCAAGGACCCCATAGAAGCTCCTCGTATCACCACTTTAAAAGCCTCCCACTCTAAAGACCTGGTTGTGGCTGTGCCTTCATTTTCTGCTAAATATGTGGTTATGGTTGTGGTTAATGTGGCGCGGAAAACTTGATCTTCTAAGTGCGAGGGCTGTAGCCGCCACGTTGGGATAGGCGCGGGGACTCAGCCCCAATTTAATGTCAATTCTATGGGGTTGTGATCAGAAATGGTTTTGCCCAAGTAGGTGCTCTGTTTAATCGTCAGGAATAAATCTGGGGTACAGAGGAAGTGATCTAAACGGGTATGTAGGTTATGCAGATGGGAATAAAAGGAGTATTCTCGCATATTCACGTGCTGTGCTCTCCAAACATCAGGGAGATTCCACCCTTGCGCCCATCGTGTCAGGCTAGCAGCCTGTGTTGTGGCATTGGTATTCGGTAACGGAGGATGAGAATGATCTAGGTGCACATCAAACACTGCATTAAAATCCCCACCGAGGACCCATGGGTATTGAGACCAGTCTGAAAGAACCCTAGACACATTTGCGGCGTAAATAGAGCCCAACACCACTTGTTTACCATCTAGTGCCCCCCGTATAAACATATATCTACCTTGCTCATCTATCCTACTTTCGCTGAGGGAAAAGGGGACTCCAGCCCGTATCCATATTGCAGCCCCTCTAGAAAAGGCGGAATAGGCCATTGCAAAAAGTTGGCCTCTCCAACGTTTCTACAATTTGCCAGTCTCTGTTGGCATTAAATGCGTCTCTTGGAGGTATATTATTTGGGCCATGTGGCGGTGTAATTGTGCTGCTATTCTGTGCCTTTTGTGGGTCGACCCCATCCCCCGAATATTCCAGGATATAACCGTGTAAGATTGGGCAATCGACATCATCTACAAGTACATGCATCCTCCCCCAGCCCCCACCCCCTGCCCCCCCGGTCCTAACCCCCCAGCCCATCTCCAGAAAGTACGGCAACAAAATATACGAAATAACCTTATCCCAATACTGGGTCCAACGATGAAACTTCGCCGACCAAACTTTGTAACAAAAGTCAACATATTACACTTTAAACTCTTGCTTTTGCTTGAGGGGTAAGCTGAGTACTTAATTCACCAAGGAAACAGTTACAATGTGTGAAAGTGCCCAGGACGGGCCAGGCCATGGGACTACCATATCGTCCCCTTCGTGTGTTACAGCCATTATTTCTTAAGTAACCTGATTAAAGAGTCACTGGGGCCCAGAATAGTCCCTTCGTAGGTCCGATTAAAATGCTCAAGGTTTGCGGCGGCACAGGTTTTCGGAATGCACAGTCAATTCAGCCCAATGGATCATGACTAAGTTGCGAGGCGCCTGATGGGAATAATGCAACACTTCCTCCAGAATCAGAATCTCTGTTCGCCTCATCAGAAGGACTGGTACTGATGGGTGGACGTGTAATGCGGAGAGCCTCAGCGGACAGGAGGGCTTCTTGCCTGCCTTCCAGCACCTGTTGGCGAGGCGGAGGACTGGATCCCGTACTCTGTGTGGTGAGACCCTTCCTGCGTCTTCGGGGGCCACGTTGCTATCTCGGCTGCGTTGTGTACGGGCGTCTGGCCGGTAATATATCAGGAAAGTTTCTGTCTAGCCAGTCCCATGCACTATCTGGTGTATCAAAAAATAAAGAACGTTGATTGTAATTGATTTTCAGTTTGGCCGGGAAGAGCAATGCAAACGTAAGACCCTCTGCCCGGACCCGTGCTTTAACTTCCATAAACGAAAAACGTTTACGCTGAACTGCCAGTGTATAGTCCGGGAATATGGAGATTCGTGCATTGTCTACCTGCAGCGGGCCCTTATCTCTTGCCGCCTGTAACACATGATCCCGATCCCTATAATTCAGGATCCTGGCCAAAATTCGGACGACTTTTTGCACCAGGTATTGGTCGACGTGTGGGGACTCGGTGGGCTCGTTCTACAGTGAAATGTGTGGATAAACCTGTGGGGGCCACAGTAGATTTCAGCCATTCCTCTATATAGATTGTTGGGTTGGGGCCCTCTATCCCCTCCGGAAGGCCCACGATCCTGAGGTTATTGCGGCGACCCCGTCCCTCTGCATCATCCGCCCGGGCCTGTAAGGATTCAATTTGTTGACGCATTTGGTGCAGTTGTTCCTCATGTTCTTTCACTTGGGGCCCCACAGTTTACAACGCTTGCTCTGTTGCTTTGACTTTATCCGACAGTTTCCTGTGATCATCTTTAAGCAGATTAAGTTCTACGGAGATTGTGCCCAATTAACTTTCAATCGCGGTTCGGGTCTCGCGAATTGCTTTCAGGATCATGTCCAGCTTATCCGCTGGGGGATTAGATGGGGCCCCCATTTCCATCTGCCGAGAGCGTCCGGACGAGGCCTCCGATTGCGGCGAGTGAGACCCAGTTCTTCTGGACCTGGAGGCTGTTCTGGTCTTCCCTCTGCCCATGGTTACTAATGATCAGGTTGCTGATATATTAAGTACTGAAACCTAAGGGTAACACACTAACCTGGTCGCAGTTTCTGTTTGTCTTCACCAGTGTGCAACCCTCAGGCCCCAACTGGTACTTGGGGTGCTGACCCAGTAATAGTACACCAGATCACTATTAGTCAGGCCCCGACTGTATGCGACGATGTTGGTGGCTCCATACAGCAGAATGTCATTTCTAAGCCACAGCCCAGACTCAGCACTTGGGCCCCTTACAGGGACTTATCGGAAGAGAGTGGCAGCTCTGCAACCACTCCACCAGCCCCCAATGGCCTTCAACAGTAACTTCGCAACAGCCCCAGTACTGCCGAGGATCTCACAGTTTACTGTTCAAATAGTACAGTCTTCAACTAGGCGTCTCAGGCAAGCCCTGCATCCGCCTCAGTTTTCAGGTCGCAACTCAGGGGTACCTCCATTCCACTGCCTCATTCTAGTCCGGTCAGCCAGTTCAGGGCGCTCCCCATCCAATTGATGACCTCGTAGAGGCACGTCCTCGGCTTTACATTACTGCGCCCATAAGGGGAGGGGGGGGGAACCCCAGGCGGCGAGGTGCAAAAAGCGGGCCCCAAGGCGCCAACCAGGACTTTGCAACCGTTTCAGCTACCCAAGGCACTCATCTCTGGAGATCATGCCGGCCTTCACCCGCTCGGGGGCACTCGCACGAGATCCCCAACTGGCTACAGCTTCTCGAGCACCCCGCGATGGGAACACCCCCCTGCACTCTCCACACCCGATCCAGGGGGGGGGGGCCCTCACCGCCCAGCGGGGGATCTTCCGTGGGCGCAGCGTTCAAGCTCGGCCGCTGGAGTCCGTTGCCGGTGCCGCCACTCTAGTCCCAGTAAAGGGAGGCCAGCAGGGGTAGAGAGCCACAGCTCCACGCCGGCGCTGCAGGCCCGTCACTACAGCTCCGGAGGAATCTCACCCCGGCCTTACAACAACATCAGGGTGACACATTCCGCCTCCGGTTTCGCCGCTCGCACTCGGGTAATGTCAGGCCCCTCCAGCCGTTGCAGCGAGCCTTACACCTTCAGGCCTGGGTCCGGGGTCTTGCGTATGTGCGCATGCCGCCGTCGGGTTCCATCTCGTTGGACAGGCTCTAGGACAGCCCGCCGCTCCAAAGGCCACTCCCACGCCGCAGGCCCGCTACGCTGACGGAACGCTCAATGGGCGAAACTCAGGGTAAAATGCACCACAGCTCCTCAGGATATCTGCGACACGGTTCTGTCACATTCCGCTGTGTCCTGTGATCTCTCCGGCAGTCCCACCACGAAGGGGTTTCGGATACTTTAACGGAGTTTGGCGCCCCTGGCCCGGAGCTCGTCGCTTATGTGACCTCCATCTTGGGCTGCAAGCCACGCCCCCCACAAATTCTGAAGACATAATGATGCTGAAGCCTTTCTATGAATTCAATTCAGAAACATGCATCGATCATGTGAGAGCCCGTTTATTTGGGCAAGGTATTAGACCGGGCAGGACCCTGGCGTGGTACTTAGAGCCGACCTACACAATAGCCATAAGCTGGCATAGTCAGGAATAGAGAGAAGCCCCCCTCTATGCCAGGTGAAATATTGGAGGTGTTCAAGGGTTTATTATTCAGATTTATATACCTCCAGGACCCAAACAGGTGTGACTGCCATTGCTGACTATTTGGATCATATTGCTCTGAGCTGGATTGAGGGAATTGTTGAATTCTCCATTCACTCTGGAAGAAGACAGGAGAGCAATAATGAGTCTCGCTAGCAAAAAGGCTCCTGCGGTGGGGTGTGGTCTCCTTGTAGAGTTTGTACAAGGTCTATATAGATTTGCTTGCCCCCTGGTTACAGGATGCATTTCAGAATGTGGGATCCAAAGGTTCCTGCCTTCCACTATGAGCGAAGCAATGATAACCCTTTTACAAAAAGCGGGTAGCAGCCTCACTCAGTGATTCTCCGATAGGCCATTGTCCTTATTGATTGATAATAATAAAATATTAGCCAAACTCCTTGCGCAACATTTGCATCTTTTGATGAAGTTTTTGTTATTACCTGAGAAGTCAGGATTCATTCCTCACAGATCTGCGGCCTTTAATTTACTTACCCTCATGGCCATGTTGCATCACATTGATACACAATTACTGGTGGTGGCGGCGGCATATCTTGAAGCAGAAAAGGCGTTTGATGCCTTAGAATGGCCGTTCATGTTTGAATCCCTACAACACAGGGGGCTGGGCACGTGGTTTCTGCAATACATAGCACATTGCACTAGGATCAGGTTTAATGGCCTAAATTCCAAGATTTTCAATGTTCTCCGGGGTACGAGTCATGGCTGTCCCCAGCCCCAGTCATTTTTGCAATGTCGATTGAGCGCCTCTCATGTTTCCTTTGCGAGCTTCACACAAGGCATGAGATCTACCTCGGTGGCGAATCTCTGGTGGTATCTTGATATGTGAATGGCATCATATTTTATGTTCAAAGGCCGAAGGACAATTTGGCTCCAGTTGTTAGAGAGGTCATCAGGTTTGGGTGCCACTCAGCCCTACATATTAATTGGAGCAAATCCACGGTATTTCCCTTGACTGACGTTACGTACGCTACCTCTTCCGGGTAGTCTCTAAAGTCTAGTGCTGAAGGCTTGGGTCTTCACGTGACACGTGAAACCTCGATGTTTCTTCACCATAACTTTGGAGCAGCGCTAAAGAGGCACGTGTATTGAACAATGGATACGTCTATCACTTTCCCTATTGGGTCATATTTCAATTATTAAAATGATGGTGCTTCCAAAATGTCTGTATTTGTTCGCCAACATACCCATTAGGATCACAGTTGCATTCTTCAAGCAGTTACAGTAAACATTGAGCCTCTTAGTATGGAGGTGTAAGCAGTCGCATGTTAAATGGGAGGCCCAATGTGTCCCTTGAGAGCTGGTGGTCTGTCTGTCGCAGACTTTCATGGCTATTATTTAGTGGCCCAAGTGCATTACATTAAATTCTGGATTTTGTGCGTAGAAATGCCGATTCACTCCAGAAGAGAATTCCCAATGACACATTCTAAATCCCTTTTAGTGATGGTCTTCCAACAGCCGGAAGTGCTCATGAACAATGTAGATGTGCTCAGAAGGACATTAGGCATGGTGGCTGCTGTCAACGATGGTGAGTGGGTTGCCCGCTCCTATACTCCTCACACTTGCCAGCTCGACTGAAACCACTACTTCCTTCCACGTTGGACAAGCTGGCATCACACATTTTGAGTAAGGTGAATACACACACTAAGAGACCTATTTCCAAATGGGGTAATTTAGTAGTCTCACTGCGTTACAGGACAGGGGAGGATGTTCTCTCTGGTTGCGTTATTCTACTACCAATTATGATCTGATGTGAAGAAGGTTTTCACTGACCTTCCCAAGCCACCACCTAAATTCACTGTCCCCCCCAAAAACTTGGGTCAAGCAAATCTTTTTCCCACTTGTATGCTGAGATCACTGCGGGGGGTCACCTCTGGCACAGAGGAGCAGAACAGAGTGGGAAGTTGACCTGGGGGTCCCAATTTCAGATTAGTATTTGTCATATGTTTGCACACAGGTCAAAGACTCTCCTCTTGCATAGAGACATAACCTTATTCAGCTCAAATTTTTACATCACTTTTATATCACCCCAGAGTGCATAGTTATAGCTTCCCCTGACGCTGAAGTGAAATGTAAGAAGTATGGAATGTCTAATGTAGGGTTCTTCCAAGTTGCTTGGGAATGTCCTAAACTGTTTTCATATTGGACCCAAGTGTTTGACTGTTGAGTGTAATTGTGAGAGCCCACTTGTCTGGGGGACGGATTTTCCATGCTTAATTTGTAACAAATAAGTGCTGGCGCCCTTGTCAGGGGTACACTGCCGCTTGGACTACCCACTGCCCCGACCAGCACTGCCAATGACAGTAGCAACACAACTACTAACCATCACACCCTACAAATGAGACAATTCAGACTTTTGCAGGCCCCAAAAGCTATAAGAACGGCTTGAGTGGCAGGTTTTAGTCATTTTAATGTACATTGAATCAATAAACAACCATTGTTGTGCTTATCTCTACATTAAACAAATGGCGCCACAATGTGGCAAACTGTAAGAAGTGCCGGTGCTGACAATAAAGTGTCGGTGCAGAGCACTGGATGCCACTGGCTCAAATTAAGCACTGAATTATTATTTTACTTTTTTGCCCCCTTCTAGGCATGCAATCACACTGCTGGCATAGTCACAATGCCCAATATCCAGATTCTTGCCAAGGAATTGTCAGCGCTGCTAACAGTAGAGCTAAGGAAGAAGATTTCAAACAAGCCTGCAGGTAATGCTTCTGTGCTGAGAGACTGATCTGCTTGAGTTAGTGAAGCTGACAGAAAGAGACTGAAGCCTGTTCCTGAATTAACCTTTATGTGCATGTATTTTAATGTCATGACAGAGGAAGCTCGACTTGTTGTGCGCCGGTTCTTGCAGGAGGGAAGTGAGCTGGAGAACCAAGGATGCCTACTGCTGAAATCCATCTACCTCCTCTCTCAGGGAGACCAGGTATGAGATCCATGCGCCTCCTCTCCTACTCATACCGCATATGAGAGCTATGTTCTTCCTCTACCATGCATACCAGATCAGAGATCTATGTATCTCCTCTCCCATAAATTCTCTGCATGAAATCCATATACCTCCCTCTGATACATACATGTATGAGATCCATATACCTCCTCTCCCATATGTACAGGGTATGAGATTTATGAACCTCCTCCCTCATACTAATGAGGTATGAGATCCATATACATCCTCCCCCATACATACAGAGTATGAGATCCATATTAGGAATGTGCAAAAACTTGCATAATTTGCTTTTGTGTAATTACGCAAAATTTCTGGACAGTTGCGCAAAATTATGCACAAGCAAATCCTTCATTCTGCTCTATATTTTAGTGTGAAATGCATTCTCATGCCAATTTTTTATTGTGCGAACCCATTTTGAGGTACAATTTGCATGAAAAACACAAATCTTGCAAGCAACAGACACGCATGTTCTGGTGGTTCGCAATATTACTAAACACTTGTGGTAAAAATTTGCATGCTACCAACAGCACATAAATATGTGATATGGCATAATAACGTAATTCCAAGTCACATGCATAATGTGAAAGTCTCGAAAATACGTGAATTACGCAAGTGTAATTTAAACTTTTACCGGGCCTAATCCTTATATTTTCTCTCCCATCCATACACAGTATGAGATCCATGTACCTCTACTCCCATTCATATGAAGTGAGGGATCCATGTATCTCTTCTAACATCCATGCCAGTTATGCCAGTTAGGAGAACCATGTATCTACTTTTCCAGTCTAACCATGTTGGGTCCACCAACTTGCTCTTCCAGACACACACATGCCAGAACCTACAGGTGAATATACCTATTCGGCCCTCATTCTGTCGTAGTAGCTTCCCTTTGATGAAAGTGTGATTACAAAGAAGTGCCCCCTCTTCACGACCAGGAAGAGAATCTGAACCCAAGTTAGGGTTTATCAATACACACCAGTAACACAGGTATGAGAGCCTTATGCCCCTACACCAGGTGAATGCATGGCTATGACTGCTTTGTAGGTAGGGAGCTACCAAGCTCTATTGGGCACCGAGAACAGCTAAAACATGTTAGCAAACAAATAGTGGAAGTGTGAAACATTAATATCGATAGACATCCCACAATCTTCTTTTTAGTCATATGGAGGGTAAGCACTAATAAAAGAGATATCTCTTGGGTTTACTCGGAGGTATTTTTATTATATCTAGATCCCTGCAATTATCTAGTTGATACTTATATCGAACTCCCTCAAAAGGTCCGTCTCATTGGTACTTACCTACTAGGATGAGAGAAGGACACCAATGATAAAGCATACTACAAAAAATGTGGACGAGGTGTCCTTTTCCAAAGCCTTTTGATACCGATGATACAATAGGGTCCTAATGTTATGTTATGTTATGTTACGGGTATTTATAAAGCGCAGCGGTTACCCAAAGGTGTCCTGGCGCTAGTTACCTATCCTTTCAGCTAAAGCAGCACAGGCAGAGTTACTTATCGAAAAGCCACGTTTTTAGACCCCTCCTGAAGGATAAAAGATCTGTGGCATTTCTCAGGTGGACAGGAAGGTCATTCCAGGCTTTAACTGCCCCGAAGACAAAGCTTCGGCCTCCCCAAGTTGCTTTTTTTATATTTGGAACTGTAACCAACTTAGCTCCTAACAAACGTAGGTTTCTTTTGGGTAAGTACCATTTAAATTGTTTTTGTAGATACTCGGGTCCTATTCCTTGAAGTGCTTTAAATACAGTGCAAAGAGATTTAAAGCGCACTCGATTTCTCACCGGGAGCCAGTGTAGTTTTTTGATGTCTTTGGAAATTGAATTAAACTTAGGTGTGCCTGTAATTAGCCTGACCGCCGCGTTTTGCAGCCTTTGGAGCTTGTTCATAAAACGTTCTTGAATATTTAAATAGAGACTGTTACAATAGTCCAGTCTTGATAGAACTAATGAGGTGACCACAGTTTGTCGACTGTCAGCCGGTAAAAAAGGCAGAATTATTTTCACTGTTTTAAGAACATAGGCAGTTGAGGAAGAGACTGCATTTACTTGGTCACCGAAATTAAGTCTATCATCTACAAGTACTCCTAGGCTTTTCACTTTTTTCATTGGTATAGGATGAGAGCTCATGGAGGACGGCCACCAGTTTGGGTTCCAGAAATTGGCATCATTCCCAAATAGCATAACTTCCGTCTTGCCTGAATTCAACTTTAGGCAATTTTCCGCCATCCAGCTGCCAACTGACTCCATACAGTCCTGGAAATGTTTATCTATGCCCACCTCCCGTCCTGGAAGCAGAGACACCACAATTTGGGTGTCATCCGCATAGGAGGTGAGACCAAAGCCAAAGGCAGTGATCGTTTGGGCCAAGGATGCAACATATACATTGAACAATGTAGGGCTCAGTGCTGACCCTTGTGGGACTCCACACGGCAAGGCAAAAGGTTTTGAATGGTGATCACCCAGAGATACAATTTGTACTCTATCTGTTAGGAAAGATTGTATGAATTTCCAAGCTTTATCCTGGATCCCAAATGCCCTTAAACGGTCCATCAACAAATCGTGGTGGACCGTATCAAAGGCCGCGGATAGATCCAGTAGGCTCAAGGCGGCCTTACCACTTTGATCCACAGCTTTCCTAATCTCATCTGTAGCCTTGATGAGGGCCGACTCCGTACTATGTCCCTCTCTAAAGCCATACTGGGTGGGGTCTAAAGCTTTGGTCTCTTGGAGAAAGGCACTGAGTTGAGCATTTATCGCTTTTTCTATCATTTTTGCTGGTAATGGGAGCCGCGAAATTGGACGAAAGCTGTTCGGGTCCTTTGGGTCCAGGCTGTTTTTTTTAGAAGGGGTAGAATCGAGGCCACCTTCCAGAGTTTAGGAAAATATCCTGTTATGATCATTTCATTAAAAATGGGCTTAAGTGCAAGAATAACGGGTTCCACGGCTAGTTTGGCCACTGCAACAGGACAAGGATCATAAGGTGATCCTGAACTTGCGGCTAATACCCATATTCCAATAAATTGTCACACTCTTTGTGGGATGCTATAAGATGAAGTGATTTGCCCAAAATCATACACCGCTTGAGACCAACATTCCAACCTGGGACCTCAGTTTTTCAATGTCTGCAGCTCTAGGGATACATCTCTTCCCTTATTGAATCTTTCAGTTGACCTTTACAAGTGTCAGTACAACTCCTCTACAAGTGAATTATGAGTGGAGCAGACTGAGAGGATTAGGGAAATGATCTGAATGCCAGACTGGTTTCCTGTATGTGTCCTACCTATCTGACAAATCGAGAACAATAAGGCAGCTAGTACAGCAAAGCAATAAAAACACTTCTTGTGACTAAAAACTCACATCCACTGTTTGGCATCTGTGGACAAGGGTGAGGTTGAAAGCACCATTTGCTAGTCCTTGGGGCAAGAGCTGCTACCAATCCCCCAGGTCCGCCTTTTCTATGCTGCATAGTCTCTGTGTGCTTCTTGATCTTGCAGAAGCTTTTCCTGAAGAATTTGAAGAATGGTATAGACTTAGAAGGTTAGTTCTTAATACCATCAAAATAATTAGATATTTCAAGTACACTCCTTTACCATCGATCAGCAATGAAAAAGGGCTGAGAGATTTGGCCACGGATGCTAGCGCCAAGAATCACTATTCTCACATTCTGCCCTTGTGGTGCATCTCGACTCGTCCTGGTGAGTCACTGAGCACAAAACACTTCTGTGAAGAATTATTTAAAGAATGATATGGTACCTGAGATTATACCTCTGTATCTTAGTTGTATCCATTGTTTGGTATGCTTCTGCCTGGTTTGGCATATCCTAATCTCTACAACTGTGTGATCCATAGAGAAATCCTATCCAGAATATAACTCCTGCCCTTATTTTGTTCAGATTTAATCTCAGAACTGAAAAGGTATTTGAAATGTAAACCTTTTAGAAGGTTTCCAAATGATTTCTAATGCATAGAAATACGGCATAGTATTAACAGGGTCACATTTGTTTTACTTAATTTAAGTTCCTCAAAACATTTTTAAGTAATTGAAGTATACCTTATTCATGAATTTGTGGCACGGCTTCTCTGGAGGCAGGTTATAAATAAATACCTCTAATAATTAATTAAGTAATACATAAATAAACAAATGTATGAAAAAATAAATAAAGTACTAGGAAGGATTTTGCAGTTGGGGTGTGTGGTGCTACTGGTGGTGGAGGTTGGGGCCTTTGTGATATGAGCTGGTCTATGCTCCAGATGTCCACTGCTATTGAGTAGGGGGCTATAGCAATTGATTGAGATATTATTGCTTGATCTGTCCTGCTGCTCATGAGGGGACAGTCTGAGGAATGTGGAGCCCGAATTGAGGGTTCAGTCGTTGCATCCAGTGTGCTGTTTCCTTAACTCTTTTGGTTTCTTTCTGTTAACCCTTTGATTTTCAGGTGAGCATAAAGCATTTTGTTTTAATGTATGAGTCTGAGTTGTGAGTGGTTGTTGTTCTCTTACCTGTATTCCTTTAAGTGTTAAAAAGTGGTGTAGGATGGTAGGATCCTTCTGCATGGTTACCCCCACTTTTTGCCTGGTGCTAAGCTGTGTTTTCACTAGTCTCACTGGGATCCTGCTAATCGGGATCCCAGTCTATCTGCTTTCTCCCTAAATTGGGTTGTTCAGTACTTAGGTAAATACCAGATTGGATACTGGGGTACCCTTGTCAGTCCCTAGTATATGGTACCCATGTACCCAGGGCATAGGTACCTCAGAGGTCTCCCATGGGCTGCAGCATGTATTATGCCACCCATGAGAGACCATTCAAAATGGAACTACAGGCCTGCCATTGCAGCCTGTGTAAGTTGGTCCATGCACCACTTACGAAAGATCTAGGTTTACTATATCTAAGGGTCACTGCACTTAATACCTATAAGTCACCCCTACAGCAGGCCTTTACAATCCTGAGGGTAGGGTGCTTGGTTCTAAGTGAAAGGGTACCCCTGCATGAGCAGGACACCCCTACAGCCTACGGAGTCCACTCTCCCGGGTTGTCAGTGAAGCAGCCATATACTATATAGAGAGGCATCGCGTAATCGCGCGATGACCATCTCGAAAACGGTTGCAACAAATCCTATCATGTTTGGTATCAAACATGTTGGAATCATACTCCCACACCATAAACGGTGTGGGGGGTATGATTCCAAGCACTGGAAGAGCCCTCCGTTAGGCTCTCAGTGTTCCCGGTACCAGCCTTCTAGTCCCGGACAGCACAAAATGGTTGCTGCCGACCAGAGACACATTTTTGCCCTCCTGCTGCTGAGCCAAGCTCGAGCAGGGGAAGGCAGAACAATAGGCATCCTGTCACAGGGAGGTGTGACAACCTCCCAGACAGGATTTAGTGTATTAGGGCTGGGTGGGTGCGCATGCCAGCGCCTGAAAGTCTCCATGAGGGGCACATTTAGTCTCCCTGTGCATAGTCCAGTTCAAACCAGTCCTGGGAGCCATTGGCTCCCACTCTGGCACAAAACTGGACAAAGGACATGGGAGTAACCCCCCCTGGTCCAGACCCTCCCCTGGGAGGGTCCCCTGGATCTTCCCAACCCTTTTTCTAGGGTACTCAAGGGGTTACCTGGGTGTAGGTCCCTAGATTCGTCGTGGGATAAGGTTCAGAACTGAAACCACTGCACTTCTACCGTCTGGGCACTCTGGACTTCGCTGGGCTTTGTTTGGGCCTGATATCGTCTCCCTTCCTGTCTGCTGCATTGTCTGTGCATCATACAGGAACCTTCTAAGGCCTGTGAAGCATCAAGGACAACCAATGTAATCTCCCTTGGAGTGTAAGCGTGGCAATGTTGAGTCGCTATGCAGTCCAACGGTGTAGAGAACCCGCCTCTGCTTTTGGGGAATACTATTGTCAGCAATCACAACGTGCTCATGTGGCGCAAGGCAGCTTGTCCCACCGACATCTTGAGGTGAGGCAACTTTTGTGACTTCCACTGGTAGGGTCAATTAGACATTATTTTGGATCCTATTCATCGTGATCGTTTTATATCTAAATCTCGTATGTTCAATGTAAAAAGTGGGGGTTGGATGACTGTATCTTCTACTGATCAATGGATTCAGAAATTTCCTGAAGTTTTTGAGGCTAAATTGGGAAAACTGACTGAATTATAGTAGAAGATTGTGCTAAAAAATGGTGCATTGCCTTTGGTTCATAAGGTTCGCAAGATACCTCTATTTTTATGGAGGGAGTTGCAATTAGATTGTTTGTGGGAACTTCACATCATAGAACCCATGGAAGGTTCTGAGTGGTTAGCTCCTATAGTTCTTCTTGCAAAGGTGATCAATCTTTGAGGCTGTGTGTAAACATATGCGATCTAAATCTTAATATTTGGGTGGATCTTGAACTCATGCCTAATGTAAATGAAATGATGTGTATACTGAAAGTGGGGTGTCATTTTTACCACTCTAGGCATGTCAGCAGCCTTTCACCAGATAGTCTAAACTGATGAATCCAGACACTTTTCCTCTTTTGTTACTCCACTGGGAGCATTTTGATACAAATTAATGCCTTTCGGTCTGTCATCAGCCTCCTCAGTTTATGACTTTTCAGGTTGATGTTCCAGGGTTTGTCTGTAGAATTATACATTTTGGTGCTTGAAAGTAATGTGGCAGAGCATGAGGAGAGGTTGAACAAAGTATTGTCTGTGTTGAGAGAGGACTTATTTTACGGTTCAACAAATGCAAATTTTAAGCGAATCGTGTTGCTTATTTGTGACACTATATAAGAGATAATGATGTGGAACACAACATTAACATTTTGGAAAGCCACTGTGGAGGCTCCATCTCGAGAAAATAAGAAGCAGTTAAAATCTTACTTGGGTCTGATCGGATACTACTACAAATTTGTCCCCCATTATGTCCATAAGACAGCGCCCCTTAGGAGTTTGCTTAAAAAAGGAAGTGCATATGTCTGGATTGAGAATTGCCAGTGTGCAGTAGACGTGATCAAAACCGTTAAAACTTTTCAACCTTTGTGATTCCAATATTGTCACTTATACCAGCCACAGTGTCCCAGGAGCAGTATTACTTACAAAATAGAGTGTCGGTAGGGACGAGGTAATTGCATTCATATCCAGAGCATGACGGGGATCTCACTCGACCTATTCCACCATTGAGAAAGTGGCAATTGCATTATGGTGGGCTACTCAACACACTTTAGATACTTTGTGTGGGGAGTTCCAGTTGTGTTATGCAGGGACCACAAACCGCTCAGCACAAAAGGGGAAGGAAGAGCTGCCCCCAGAGTAGTAGTGGCAGTATGCAGTGGTATTGTTGGATTGTTAGACCTGGCATCATTGGCGTGTTTTCCCCCGTCTTTTTGCTCCTGGCCTCCTGTTTTTGACTGTGTGCTGCATTTCGTTTTTTGCTGGTTGTTAGAAAAGGGGGTCTCTTGTTGTCAGGTTTGGACCCTGTCCAAGTAGGGACCCTTCCTTCTAGTCAGGGTAAGGGGGATTACACTGCTAAAATAACTCCTGGTCACCCCCTCGGTAGCTTGGCACGAGTAGTCAGGCTTATCTCAGAGGCAATGTGTGAAGCATTTGCACATGACATACAGCAATACAGTGAAAACACTATAAAAGGACACCACACCAGTTCAGAAAAATAGCCAATATTTATCGGGGTAAAACAAGACTTAGATGATAAAGTCCAACATACAGTAATCAAAACATGAATATTGCAAGAATAACCTTGAAATACAGTTCCTTGAAGTCAGTAGCTCAGTCCGGGGCTATAACGGTGTCGTGAACACACAAATCCAACAGTTACGACCGGACGCGGTGTCACGGGCCCTCTACGGTGTTGGGCAGACCCGCAAACAGTACCTTGGAAATACAGAGCATCGGGGACCTTGCGATGAGCTCCAAAAAGGCAGCGCCGTCGATTCTGGAGGTCAGTGCAGGAGTCTTTGGGCCCTTGAAGTCACACGCATTGCAGAATGTACTCCGTGAGGTTGAAATCAGGGGCGCCGGTGTTGGCAGGCGTTGGGGCTGCGGTGTGAAGTGGAGAGGTGCGGCATGCGGTGCCCTCAGGTCGTGGTGCAGGTAGCGGCTGGGTGAAGGCATCCAGCAGCGTTGGTGAGACCAGGGCTGCGGTGCAAAGTGGGGGGGTGCTCGTCGCTGTGCTGGCTGGTCACGGCGCAAGCAGCTGCAGCATCGTTGCTGAAGTGCGGTCGTTGGTAGATGACGCCGGCATCGGTGGGCCAAGGCTGCGGTGTGGGACGAGGAGATGCATTGTGCAACTTACGAGCGGTGCCCCCAGGCCATGGTGCAGGTAGCGGCATCAATGTCGGCATGGAGCGGCGTCAGGGGTTCCAGGGCGGCAATGTGAAGCGAGGTGGTGCGAAGTGTGGTGTCCTTAGGTCATGGTGCAAGCAGGGTCTCGGTGGCAGCGTCGGGCATCGTCGTTGGTGAGACCAGCATTGCGAAGCGGGGTGGTGCTCTCTGCAGTGCCAGCAGGTCACAGAGCTGACAGCAGTGTTGTTGAGGACGTCGGGTTGCTTTTTCTTTTGTTGCAGCACAAAACACTCAGCTCCCAGTGCTGATAGCAGATGATCTTGAAGTCTTTACTGTTCCTGAGACATCTTGAACAGGGGGCAAGCTCTACCTCAAGCCCTTGGAGAAACACAGTGAAAGTCCAGTCCAGTCCTTTCACTGCCCAAGACAGAAGCAGCCACTGCCAACCAACCCAGCAAAGCAGACGGAAAAGTGGTAGTTCCTCCTAACAGCTTCTCCAGCTCTTCTTCTTGGCTGGTTCCTTAGTGCAAAAGAGTTCTAAAGTTCTGGGGTCACCCCAATATTTATACTACTTTTCCCTTCGAACTTTCAGGCAGCAAGTCCCTCTTGCTCAGTAGAAACCAGTTCTATCCTCTCTAGTCCAGCTTCACTACAGGAGGTGGAGGCAGCATTGTGCAGAGCAGACGCAGCCTATTCAGGTGCTAGTGAAAACTCCTCCCACCACTTTAAATGCAGAAAGGTCTATTCGGCCTGGCTATGAGTCACCCATGAAAGCCAGGACACACTTCAACCCTGCTTGTGACTGTCTAGAGTGAATTCACATTCCCAGCCCTGTCACTCCAAAAAGGAACACAGGATGGTTAAGTAAGAGAAGGCCACTTTCTAAAAGTGGTATTTTTCAAATACAAAATTTAAAAAAACACCTTTACTAAAAGATTGGTTATTAAATTCTGAGCTCACGGAGCCTAAACTCAATTTCTCTATCTTTTCCAATAAATGTACACTTGTAAAATGTTACAAGGCAGCTCCAATGATCACCTATGGGAAAGAAGGCCTTTCAATAGTGAAAAACGAAATGCACAGTATTTCACTATGACATGTTAAACACACTTCTACATGTCATACTTTTCACATACACTGCACCGTGCCCATGGGGCTACCTTTGGCCTACTTTAGGAGCAATTACATGTAAGAAAAGGGAAGGTTACGGCCTGGCAAGTGGGTGCACTTGCCAGGTCGACATGGCAGTAAAAACTGCATGTAGACACTGCAATGGCAGGTCTGGGACAACTTTGAAAAGCTACTTGTATGGGTGGCACAACCAGTGCTGCAGGTCCACTAGTAGAATTTGAGTTACCGGCCTGGGCACACACAGTGCATTGTACTAGGGACTTAGTAGTAAATCAAATATACCAATCATGGAAAACCAATCATACACAATTTACAGTAGGAGCACTTGCACTTTAGCACTGAATAGCAGTGAAAAAGTCCGCAGAGACTCTAAACCAGCAAAAACGAAGTCCAGCACACCATCAAAACAGGAGGTCAGAAAGCAAAAAGACAGGGCAAACATGCCAAAAGATGCTAGGTCTAACACTGGTTTTTGAACTCTGGGCACTTTACCACTGCTGATCAGTGCTAAAGTGCAAGTGCTCCCTGTGTAAATTATGATTGTGATTGGTTATCCATGATTGGCATATTTGAATTACTGGTAAGTCCCTAGTAAAGTGCACTGTGTGTGCCCAGGGCCTGTAAATCACATGCTACTAGTGGGCCTGCAGCACTGATTGTGCCACCAACATG
This sequence comes from Calotriton arnoldi, assembly GCA_963921515.1. Taxonomy (NCBI): domain Eukaryota; kingdom Metazoa; phylum Chordata; class Amphibia; order Caudata; family Salamandridae; genus Calotriton; species Calotriton arnoldi. The sequence goes on from CAWUFW010003818.1 coordinate 818,168, forward strand.
AGTAGTCCTGCAACCATGTCTCAGGCCTGCCTCTGCAGTGTCAGTGCAGTTTTAAACTGCCATGTCAACCTGGCAAGTGTTTCCACTTGCCAGGCCCAAACCTTCCCTTTTACTACATGTTAGGCACCCCTAAGGTAGGCCCTAGGTAGCCCCATGGGCAGGGAGCAGTGTATTTAAAAGTGTGTTTTACATGTCCTGATAGTGAAATACTGCTTATTTTGTTTTTCACCATTGCAAGGACTATCTCTCCTATAGGTTATCATTGGAGCTGCCTTGTAACCTCTTACAAGTATAACTTCCAATTTAGAGATTTGGAGTTTGGGGTCTCTGAACTCACCATTTAAAAACACATTGTTTAGTGAAGTTGGTTTTTGAATTGCGTGTTTGAAAATGCCGCTTTTAGACAGTGAGCCTTTTCTTGCTTTGCCATTCTGTGCTTCTCTCCTGCTTGTGGGATCCATGTCTGATTTAGACTGACAGTTGGGCTGTTTGTGCATTCACTCTAGACAGTCACACAAAGGGAGCTGAGGTGTGCCCTGCATATCCTAATGGCCCATCACCAGGCTGATGGGTCTTCCTGAGCTAGAGTAGTGGGAGGAATTATCACTGACACCTGAATAGGGCTGTGCCTGTCTTCACACAAAGCTGTCTCCACCTCCCTGTAGTGTGTCTGGAGCCAGGTCAGGGAGAGGCAGGGACTTGTGCACAACAAAGACTTCCCTTTGAAGTTTGCCTACTTCAAAGGCAAAAAATGGTATAAGTACTGGAGCTGTGACACCATAACTTCAGAATACTTCTGGACTAAGAGGAGATTCTGTCAAGAAGAAGAAGAGCTGGAGAAGCTGTAGGAGGGGAATTTCCACTCTCCTTGTTGTGGTGTTGTGCTGGCTTACTGCTTGCTGTTTCTGCCTTGGAGAATGAAAGGACTAGACTTTGTCTTCATCATCCTGCTTGCCAAGGTTCTCCATGGGCTTGTGTGTGCTTGCCTCATGTTAGGAAGTCTCAGTACCATCAAAGGCTTCATCTGCAGCCCCTGAACTACTCTGCTGGGAGTTCTGACCTGCCAAGTGGTGCCAATTCCAGTTCTGGGCCCTTGGAGGTGGCTTTTGCTGCAAGAAAACTAGAAAAGAAGAAAATCCATGTACCGGTCTTCAGCGCGTCTTTCTCCCACTGCAAGCTTGCCGTGTAGTTGAAAAACCAAAGCATTGCCACGGTGCGGCAGAAGATTCGATGCAGCGCCTGCCGTGTGGCATGAAGATCACTGCAGCCCAAGTCCTGAGCACCGTGTCGTTGATGTCCGAGGCACCGACTCTGACGCAGGCCCTGCTGTGCGGCTAAAGTTTCGATGCATCACTTGCATCGTGGCTGGGAAATAGATGCAGCGCCTGTTTTGCCGCATCCACCCAGCGCGACTGGATTTTCCATGCATCACACCTGTGCACTAAGTCTTCATCGACATTGCCCAGCAGTAAGGAACCGAGGCCGCATGCCCAAAACTCAACGCATCACCTCCCCTCACAGAAGGGAATCGGCGTATCACCTACCCTGACAGCAAGGAATGGACGCATCACCTTCTGTACACCGCAGCAAGGAATCGACGCATCACCTCTTCTGGCAGTAAGGAATTGACGCATCACCTTCCCTGAGAGTAAGGAATCGACAAAACGGTTTGTTTTCGGCACTTCATCTCGCCTGCGCCTGTTTTCGTCTTTTGATTTTGATGCATCCCAGGTACATTGCACTAAAAAGTGATGCATCCATAGTTTTCTATGAATTGAACTATTTTGAACCTTTTTAAAGTAATATCTTTGCCTATGTATGTTGGATTTTTGTCATTTTGTTCATGTTTTATTCAGATAAAGATTGGCTATTTTTCACTGTATTACTGTGCGTTTATGGACAAATGCTTTACACTTTGCCTCTGAGATAAGCTTGACTGCTTATGCCAAGCTACCAAGGGGGTGACCAGGAGTTATCTTGGGTCTGTAACTCCCTTACCCTGACTAGAATAAGGGTCCCTACTTGGACAGGGTGGAAGCCACTGCTAACTAGAGACCTCCAGTTCTAACATGGATAAAACGTCAAAGTGGCCGAAGGTGGTGTTTGTGAATTATGTTGAAACACATACTGTGGTAGAAGTCTTACAGAGAGTTTTCAGTTGAGAAGGTCATCTCAACTAGATTATGATTACTAATGGGCACAAGATTGATTAAAAAAAAAAAGTTTTTTTTTAGGAATTATGGTATTAATCACACATGCACATCGTTGCATCATCCTAGGATTAATGGTCTGGTAGAATGATTCATCTGAACGTTGAAGGACCAGTTAGTGTTAAACAACAAACTGGATTGGAATTGTTCAGTTGACAAAATACTGTGGGCCATGCAGATGACACCTTTGTTTTGTTGAGAGAGCCTATCCCTGGTTCTAAGCTGAATCGGGATTGGATGGGTCACAAAACTGTTGATATTTCTCGTTTGGGCAAAGTCGTGGATGTCAGGGCAGAGGTTTAAGCTGGTTATCAAAACAAAGAAGGTTGCAAGGGGAAGGTGTACGTGAAAGAATGACCATGGCTGTCCATGTTGTGAAAGGAGTGTCGAGGTATTCTCCTCCAGTACATGTGGTCCAAGTGTTGTCTCATGCTGTGCTTGTGAGTGATGGCCGTGTATAGAATAAGGACTGGGTGGTGGTCCCTAATTTCGAAGTGGAGTTACTGCAGAATCGTATGTGAAGCAATGATGATGAAGAGGAGGGTGTGACTTCGCGTCCCACTCGATCGTCATTCTCAAGGTGTTTTCCTGATCGTTTTAAGGATGATGTCACTGAATTTTCCTGCACTTAGACATGCATTCATTTTATTTATGTTAAAGTTTGTTATTCTTCTCACTTTATTGTTGTTTACTTTAACTGTATTGTTTTAGTTGAAAATTTATTTTTATATTATACCACTAACTGAATTGCCTGTACTTAGTAATTCATCCATCTTTTATTAAGTTTGAAAAAAAAACACCAATAATGTGAGAAAAATACCAGTGTGAATTACATTTCTCTATTCTCATGAAAGTTTGCTTTATATAGATATTGTCAATGTTAAAGGGGTGAGATATGTTGTGCCCCAGGCTCTGGGGTTTTCCATGGAACATAGAATGTCCTGGAATTCCAGGCAGGGGGGCTGTTGGAGCAGTTACTGTGACGTGCTGGCGGTAGCTGCATCACAGCTTCTTCAGAGCGAATAAAGAAGTACTCACCTCAGCTTGTAGAAGGTGTCTTCATTACAGTTTCTTTCAGGAATTGGGTGTTTGCTATTGTGATAGTATGAATATGTTTGTTTTTTAGGCTATCCCTACTTTTGTTTGTAGTTAATGTAATGCCTAGTCCGATTCTTAATGCCATTGGACTATTGGTCTCATTAGTTCCCTTCTGGATTTTAGTGTTTTCCTGGCCCTTTCGTTCTCTGACGATCTTTGAGCACATGGCCTTTGAGATATGTTCCTGATGTTCTAGCCTTCAAATGTTACTCTGACATCACAACAAAATGCCCCTACCCCTCCAAAGCCCTGCCACCCCAAATAAGGGAATTTATTTTTATTTTATTTATGCTTTTTTATATAGAGCGGACATTACCCAAAGGTGCCAAAGCGCTTTACAATGAACAAGGTTCATTACAAAGTATAAGATTTCAAAAACATATAATTGTCCAAGGCAGTAAGTACCTGATATTATAGGTCATAACAAAAGACACAGATTCAAATGTTTCCGACATATATATACATTAAGGAGGTAGCTGCTTGCGTATTGATGCCCAAATCAAGATGAGGGATAAGTGAAGCCAGTCCCATGGCAAAGATCATTGTTGAGACTACACAAAATGTCTTTGAAGGAGGAGTGCTTTCAACTCCTATGTGAAGAGAGCCGTCTAAGTGGAGTGGTGCTTGGTTCAGAGGTTTGGAGTTCCATATTCTACTCGCATTTCCTGAGAAGAATTGTGCCATGAGTCATTCCTTTTTAAAGGTTGGAGGTTCAAGTAGCAGCACTTCATCATTGTACAATGGTCTGATGCCTCCGGAGAGCTTGAGTTTGTCTGCCGGGTAGAGTGGAATGGACGTGTGAAAGGCCTTGTGTGTGATACAAGCAGTCTTGGATATGGTCCTGGCTTCAATGGGCAGCCTTTGTAGAGTAAGTGGCATCAGTAAGATGTGATAATTTCTTTTGGCCCTACAGACGAAGTGTGCTGCTGAATGTACGGTGGATTTAAGGAGAGCGAGATGGGTTTTGGGGAGACCATTCAAGAGAGAGTTACAGTAGTCAAGTCTTGAGAGTACTATGGAATGAAAAGGAGTTTTCAAATCCTGCTCTTGAATGAAGTGGAGTTGATATCACCATTTTCGGCCATGTTGTTGATTTGCCATTTAATATTTAGTCTTTTATCTCAGATGACTCCTAGGGATTTTGTTCTGTCACAATGGTGGGTTTATTATTTAGAATATTGAGTGTGTCCATCCAGAATTGTAATGAAAGTGGAGGTTGCACTGTAGAAATTTGGAAGAATTCAGTTTTAGAAAGGCTTAGTTTTAGGTAGTCAGAAGTAAGGGTGGGCGGTGAACTCTGGTCCGCCGGCAGAGTTTGCGGAGTCTTGCCGCTCCGGCACTCCACTTGGAGTGCGGAGTTTGGTAAAACTCTGCCAACCACGGCGGAGTGGAGTTTAGCGGGACACAAGCCAGTGGCCCACTATGTCATGGGCAAAGAAAGTCAGCGTTCGAACTGCAACACGGCAGTCTGAGAGCTGTGTGCAGCAGTAGTCTTTCTTTAATATCTACAGCTCTGCCAGAGGAGTGTGGATGGAGTTGATTGATACTCAATAGCCGCAAGCACAACTGTGCGGATAAGCAGCCGACAACAGAAAGCTCCTGTGAGGCTTTTTGCCTTTCGAAGCCTTTGAATTTGAGCACCATAGCAACAACCAAAGCACCATGAGTCTGGCAGGGGGGGCGCACTCCGGTGGAAGACTACAGGTAAGATTCTCTGTTGCTAAAGGTGTGCCTTGTTATTTATTGCACAGGATAACAGACTTCCTCTCAGCTGTGCTAAGGCGTACCCACGTCTCAGACGTCTGTTTGATTCCGTGCCTTCAAGTATGTATTTTGCACCAAGAAATCTGACAGCCCCGGCGCTGAAGTCATGCCGCTGCCTCATTATATGAGAACTAAGACTTACAGAATTGTGCTGCGCCTGCCAGGAACTGCATTTCTCAACTGTCAGTTTTCGGTTTGGGTTTCTCTTGTCCTAGGTTTAAAATTGAAAGGTAATACATTATCCGGTTTTCAATTTGCCTCTGCGCATACTTAAGTGCACTGCCCTGTGGCACTATCAATGTGTGGAATCTTTAGCAGGCTTTTTTTTATCAGTATGGCCTGGAAGGAGATGACGAGGGCAGAATACTAGGGGTGGCCGAGCAACTCCACCTGCTCTCGAAACTACGTGGAATTTTGCAGAGTTTTTCTGCAACTCTGCGGAATTCCGCGGAGAACAACTCCGCGAGCTTCGCCCACCCCTAGTCAGAAGTCATGCAGTCTTGAACAGTAGTTAAACTGTTAGCAAAATGCGAGATGTCATTGGGAGAGGAGACCTTTAAGCATAGTTGGGTGTCATCTCTATATTGATGGTAGAGGATCACAGTTTTCTAAGAACAACTCAGAGGGGCTCAATGAAAAGGTTGAATAGGTTTCAAGTGATGATGGATTCTCAAGGCAATCCTTATTCTACAGCCTTCGGTGCTGAGAAACAATTGTACATTTTTACTCTCTGTGGCCTGCCTGTGAGTAATGAATCAAACCATTTAAGGACAGTGCCATCAATGTCCATTCGATTTTTGTGTGTATCAAGAAGCATAGAATGGTTAGCTGTATCAAAGGCTGCTGATAGGTTGAGAAGAATCAGGAGGCAGGCGTTGCCCGAGTCAAGAACTCTTAGTACAACATCATCAACCACTTACACAGTGCTGATTCAGTGTTGCAGGCTTGATTAAAGCCAGATTAGCATTCAACTAGGAGGTTGTTGTTTCTGATGTGATGGGTAAGTTGATCAGTGACTCATCTCTTGATGATTTTTGCCATTAATGGGAGGTTGGAGACAGGTCGAAAAGTGTTGAGGTCGTTCGAATCTGCAGAGTATTTTTTGAGAAATGGGGTGATTTGACCTGGCTTCAGGCAGTCAGGAAAGATTCCTTGACTGAGTGATAGATTCACCAGTTTAGTCCAATAAGGGAGAACCTGTGTGTGTAAAGGCCTTTCGCTATGTTACCCCAGATAGTGTTCATAAATTGGTCTGATGGTTTTGTTTTCATGATAGTCTTCAGTAAGACTTCCTCTCTAATTCTGTCAAAGAGCTGCCTAGTGTTTTTAGATTTGCACAGAGGAGTATGATAAGGGCAATGGCCTTGACACAGAAGTGATTTTGATTTGGTATCAAAGAATTGTATGATTTCTTTTACTTTCGAGGTTGGGCTGACCAGTGCAGTGAACATGGACATAGAAGGAAAATTGGTGGCTTTGACCAGATTAGAGAGTTGTTTCGGTCAGTCGTTGGCTGTTCAAGAAGTGATGTGACATAATTTGATTTCTCACCTAAAATATGCTTTTTGTAGAGTGATCTTGCATCACTGAGGTATGTGAGGTTAAAAGTGAACGGTGATTGTCTTAATTTCTTCTCCAGATTTTTCAGGACTCTTCTTTCTTCATATAAAGCTTTGTTAAACCAGGGAGCTGATAGCTTGAGTCTTTTCTTTTTGCTCCGGAGTAGAGCAACCTCATCAAGCAGATCTGAAAGGCAGGTAAAGCAGTGTGCAGATGCCTCAATGACATTCGAGTCTAGGCTGATGGGTGGTAGAATGTTCTGTGCATTTTCACTGAGAATGATGACATCGATGTACTTAGTGCAGCAAAACTAGGTTATTGCTTATTTTGATTGGCTCATGGTCACGGAGTGCAAGAGTCGCAGAGAAAAAGGGATGAGAAAATGATCAGACCAGTCTATTGGCATGGGCTTATCCACTACGAGTAGGTTGTCTTTTGAGATTATCAAATGTAGCATGGCTCCTTTATTGTATGTTGGTTTTAAGATGTGTTGGGTCAGATCATTCAAAGTCAGAAAGGAGGCTAGATGGTTGACAGCTGAATCTTCATTGATATCCCAGTAAAGATTAAAGTCTTCCAAAAAGTTCACTTCGGTGCTCTGCATTGATTGATTATTTGCAAGATCCATGAATTCCTAAATAAAAGCATTATTGTCACCTGGTGGGTGAAAGCTAGCATTTAATCTGAAAGGGTGCTGTGTTGTGCATGTAGAACTAGTGATAAGCATTCAAAGGTGGGTGACTCCCTGCAATGTAAGGAGTATCGGAATATGGCAGCGATGCCTCCCCCGTCTCTCCCAACACGATCATTTCTGATGATGGAATAGTTTGGAGGAAGTAGAAGGTCCATTATGTTGTGTGATGTGTCACTAAACCAAGTCTCAGTAAGGATTAGTAAGTCAAGGTTATAGTGTGACATTGTCTGAGAGATTTCCAGCTTGTGCTTTATTGCCGATCTACAGTTATGTAGCATGCAACGTGAGGTTGAGGTGATGGATTTGGTGAGAGGAGTGTCTAGAGGTGTAGTCATAATAGGAATAACATTCCTGTGAGCCAGTGCCTGTGTTGTGTATGACTGATGCTTAGGCAATGCCAGCTTTGCATGGGACTGGAGTTTAGCCCTAGTCAATAGAATACCTGGAATAATGAATTGGTTTGTATTTTTTGGAGAAGAGGAGGTTGAGAGAGTGGAGGAGGATGAGGATAATGGGCAACTGTAGCTGGCAAGTAGATTGTCAGAGGACATCAGGAGTACTTTGAATGAATCCTACTTTGAATGAATCCTGCAATGCCCATTGATATCTGGAAATCTCTATCCAACCTCAATCTTATGTACCATTGACACATTAGAGATCTAGAATGGATTCCTGTCACCACACAGTAAACAGATATATTCACTTCTCACCATAATCAGCAAAAGCAACTTGTGCAGTGCGCACACTCCCTTCATAGATGCTCCCTGCGATCTACCCAGACTTGCTTACTATTTCTGTCCACAATAAAGTGATCGGATATTAAAAGAAGAGAGATACTGGCTGCAGCTCATAATCAATTTAAATAAAGCATACAGTATATGAGACTCCTTTGGGAGACTTCTCACACTGCAGAGGCCCAGGTTCTATAGGTTAGAAACCAAACAATTTGAAGATTTCATGTCTAAGACGCATTTATCTTCTGCTAGAAAATCCCTGTGCTAGAAAATATTAGTACTTTTTTCTCACCCTGGGCATTATATAATGTATTTAGGTTCAGATGATAAACTGCTGTGGTTCATTTGAAATTAAGTAAAACAAGATACAATCTACCACTGTGCTTGCCACTTTCTTGTGAATGTGCAAACTAGTGAATAACAATTGTGTAAAGTTTACAACTGACTTTGGTGCATCTGTTATGGAGAAGACCGAACTAATATTTCAGATTGGTGAACGAGTAGTAGTAAATGGCGGTCACTTTTTCAAACTAAAATGTAGGGTCAAACCAGTCCATTATACCAATAAAAAATAAAAAATGTGGTTGCCATTGTTGCAGCAAGGTATATGTAGGAAAGTAGTATCTGCTTCTTATGGTTACCCCCACTTTTTGCTGATGTCTCACTGTTTTTGGACTAGTCTGACTGGGATCCTGCTATCCAGGACCCCAGTCTATCTGCTTTTTCCCTTAAATTGCTATGTATGTACTTTAGGTACACTCCAGATTGGATACTGGGGTACCTTTATCAGTCCCTAGTATATGGTACACCATGTACCCAGGGCATAGGTACCCCAGAGGCCTCCCATGGGCTGAAGCATGTATTATGCCACCCATGAGAGGCCATTCAAAATGACACAACAGGTCTGCTACAGCAGCCTGTGTAAGCTGGTGCTTGCACCACTTACTTAGATATAGGTTCACTATATCTATCTAAATCACTACACTTAAAAACCTATCAGTCACCCCTAGGGCAGGCCTTATCAATCCTGAAGGCAGGGTGCTGGGTTTTACATGAGAGGATGCCCCTGCATGAGCAGAGCCCCTCTGCAGCCTTCGGAGACCATTCTCCGGGGTTGTCAGTGATGCAGCCAGACATATAGGTTAAGTTGCATTATAACCTCGCGGTAAATGCTAACTTTAAAATGGCTGTTTAGAAACATGTCGTGTTTGGTGTCAAACACCTTGGAATCATACCTCCACACCAGTAACTGGTGTGGGAGGTATGATTGCACCCTTCTGAAACCACTACTGTGGGTCACCGGTCTACCCGGTACCAGCTTTCTCGACCCGGGCAGCACAAAATGGACGCTGCCAGCCACAGACACGATTCTGCTCTCCTGCTGCTGAGCCAAGCTTGAGCAGAGGAAGGCATGACAATAGACATCCTGTCACAGGGAGGTGTGACCACCTCCCAGACAGGGTTTAGTGTATTGGGGCTGGGTGGGTGCACTCTGAGAGTGCCAGAAAGTCAGCACTGGGGGCACATTTGGTGTCCCTGTGCATAGTCCAGCTCAAACCAGTTCTGGGAGCCATTGGCTCCTGCTCTGGTGCAAAACTGGACAAAGGACATGGGTGTAGCCACCCCTCTGTCCTGCCCCTCCCCTAGGAGGGTCCCCTGAATCTGTCCAACCCTTTCCCATGGGTATAAAGTGGGTTACCTGGCTACAGGACTTTAGATTTTACCTGGACAAGATTCTACTAAGAAGAAACCAAGTACTTCGACTGTCTGCACGACGCTGGACGACTGAAGAATCTCCCTTGGAGTAAAGGAGTTACTCCCCTGCACTAGCAGGCACCTAAGCGCATCTGACTGGCTTGCATCTCCCAAGCTCCTGAGGACTCCAAAGATTTCAGCAACACAGGAGGTGGGTTTACAAAGGTACCTGAGGTTGATCTGCCCTCTCAGTGATTCTGAGACCAGTATCCCTCGTGGGGACCGCGTGACCCGAACCCCTGTGCACCGCGTACATTTGCAAGCGCATATGCTTGTTGGCAACCCCTGAGCTTGTGCATTGGACTCCGAGTAGTCCTGACCCGAGCAGTATTTGCACCAAAGAAATCTGGCCTCCTCACACTGAGTGCTCCGTGGGCTGGTGCTTTGCAGACTTGCTTGAGGTCTCCTCGCAATCCCTGGTCCGTTGGCCTGTGGGTCCTGGCGAGGGTCACCTTGTTTGTTCTAGGGCTTCCCTGGTTGCTCCAGATGTGCCCTGACTCCTCATTGCTTGGAGAGTCCCCTGGACCTTGCTGGTCCACACCGTAACCTGTTTGTTCTTCCTGCATGGGTTGCATTTGCCAAGGCTTGTTGGTGCTCCGGCCGGACATCGACCCCTCAGCACTCAACATCCTTCATGGGACAGCTCACCTCCAGATCCTGGTCATCCTCAACGTTTCCTGGTCCCCGTGGCTGCAGAGTCCAGCATCCCTTCTTCGCACCTGCAGCACCCGACATCGGTGGGCATTCGACTGCCGAGCCCCTGGTCACCTGAAGTGACCCAGACTCTGTCCCCTCTGCTTTCAGATTCCTCTCACCTAGAATCCAGGCTTGGATTCCACCAGACACTCTTCACCTATCCGGCAGCAGCACTTCTTCGCAACTCTCCATTGAAAATGACGAAGGTTTCCGACACCACTTGACCCCTATGCACCCGGCTCCTCTGGGAGAGGGAACACGGGTACCTCGGTACTCACTGGTGAGTTGGCTCTAGAACCTCCTATGTTCCAAAGGGTTTGCTTGAAGTCCTCGTAGAAGTGTCCTTAAACTATAACTTTGCAACCGCGACTTTCCCATAGAGTTGCACGGAACATGCAGTCGTGTTTCCTCACTGCACCCGTCCTCCGTGGGCTCCCTGTGTCACTACCTTGGGTGGTTCCTTGGGGTCCCAGCGATTCTACGTGCTCTAGGCACTGTGTCTAGTCAAGTCGTGATTGTTATACCATTTTTTTAGTATATGGTTCGGTCTCCCCCTGGAGCCCGCTGTGTATTGTGCTACTTACGAATGTTCTATTGATTCAGTATTGTGTGCTTTGTGTTCTAATCTCGTGTAGAGCCTAGTAGAGAGTGTTATATTAATAAATACATATTTTATATAACTACTGTGTGTTACTCCTTTCATTTAGTCATTCAGGAGGTGATATTCTGGTAAAACAAGCTGCTTTACATTCCTTCAAGATTAAGCCTGAAGGCTGCTCTCACAGCTACCACTAGGATAGCTTTCTAAAGGTTATCTTTGACCTCATACATCATAAGGGTCGTGTGGACGGGTACAGGGTGCCCACTTTAATTAGTGGACAGCATATACCAGGCCACCTTCTCACAGTATATATTGACACTTTTAGCAAATTTACGAAGTCAAATTAAGTTGGGAAGCAGAGGTAAAAATCAAAGCTTTAAAGTAATTTAAATGTTCATCTGTGGTGTAGCTAGGCATTGTGTTATGTAAAGTAGGGGCATAATAATAATCATAGAACTTTAAATTAAGTTTAGTAGCAGTTTTAATCAAGGTTTCCCATCATCTCACAGATGTGACCATGATGCCTCTGTTGTCCTTTCTCTCAGGAGACCCTGCGTCCCATCATTCGAAGCGGCCTCCCAGATGTCTGCCTGCAATGCCTTTACCTTTTCTTCGCTTTTCCGCTGGACACTGGACAGCAAGGTCAGGCACCTTTAAAGGATGACTTGGATTGCACCCTGCAGGAAATGTTCACTCAGGTAAAGAGCTCAAAGCTTGATGCATGTGCCTGTTACATTAACCCTAAGAGGGCGGTGTGAACCAGGCCTTGAAGGTAGAAACCTGCCAAAAATAGTGTCTCGAAAGTTTCTCCATCTCAGTTACACTTGCACCACTACACACTATTCAAGTAAAATTCTTGACAAACCACACCACAAAACAACACAGGTGACTTTAGATTACACCACTCTCAACCCTGCACACCAGATACAATAATACTAAAACAAATCTGTTACACCACACTTCATTACTACAGATCAAATATAATACCACATCACACACACACACAATCGCCACTGCATCAAAGTGTCTCACAATTTAGACCACATCACACAATATGTTTCATTATACAGTACACTAAAGTGCATGTCAGGCTGCACACCTACGCTCCCAAATTGCACACTCACACTCCCAAATTGCACACTCAACCATCTATAACATACACTCTCCTACAAAGAAGACTTAATTCACATCTGAGAACATTCACATGCATACTTGGGTACCACCACATCCAATGTTGTCTATTGCCACTGTGAAGCTGAGGGCAGAAGGGATGGGGTGGGGGTGTGGCTTTGATTAGAAAACAGACACGTCTTTATTAAACTAAAGTGACCTGCAGAAGTTCTATGGTGCAGAAACTGATCCAGGAAAGGACATTCTCCCCTTTCTTAATGTTTCAAAGGCTGGATTAACCAACAGGTGCTGTGGGATGTCCGCCATTTCTTGGGTAGCATGGTAGCAGTGTAGCATTTCATCTTATACCTTACAGGGGTGGGTTCTTGTCATGGGAAGCTCACTAGGAAGACAAAACATCCACCAGTTCTCTTAGCAACTGGTAAAAGATATCTTTAAACAATTCTGAGTCTTCAACGGCGGAAAGGCAGTCAAGGAACTTTCAAAGAGAGCAAGACCTTCCCAAGAACCACGGCCATCTGATTTCCTTCATAAAAATGATGCACCAAACATGGGAAGATCTGATTGCTCACCTTTGGATGTACAACTGCAGAGACAATAGTATCTAAGTTTGGCTTAGAGTAGATAGAACCACAAATCACACAATATTTGTTTGAAGAAGGTAGGCAAAACTCGAGACCAGGACCCTCTACCACCAGCCCTCCATTACATGGCTGCTGACTCTGAGCCCCTTTTCAAACAATAACATACTTCTCTGCACATCGTGCCTTTTAGGTGCTTCATAAAAAAACATTGATCAGGTGGAAGCTTAAAGGGCAGATTGTGTAGTACTATTGAAAGAAAGCAGCATGTTTGTTAGACCTGGCATCCTTGGCGTGGGTCTCCCTTCCATTTTTTCGTAATGCCTCCACTGTTGCCGATATGTTTTTGCTGGACTAGATGCTCATGGGCACTTTGCCGCTGCTAATCAGTGCCAAAGTGCAAGTGCTCCCTATCGTTAATTGATATATGTATTAGTGACTCCGTGATTGGATGATTGGTTTACTTGTCAGTCCCTAGTACAGTGCACTCAGTGTGCCCAGGGCTTGTAAATCCAATGCCGCTGGTGGGCTTGCAGTACTGGTGGTGCCACCCACAGAAGCGGCTTGTAAAATGTGTCTCAGGCCTGCCATCGCATAGCCTGTGTGCAGCCTAGGGCTGCCATGTCGACTTGGTGAGTACACCCACTTACCAGTCCCTAAACCTTCCCTTTACTGCATGTTGGTCACCCCTAAAGTAGGCCCTAGGGAAGGGTGCATTGTAAGTATAAGGTAGGACATGCCCGGGTGTGTGTGGCATGTCCTAATAGTGAATTACAGCCATTTTCGTTTTTCACTATTGCAAGGCTACCTGCTCCCCATAGGCCAGAATGGGCAGACTGACTATTACACCTTATAGTCAGAACTGACCCAGGGAACATGGTAGAAAAACGAATTTAGTATGCCTGAACTCAGGATGATAAAATACATATTTTAGTGAAGTTGGTTTTAACATTCTGTGTTCGAAAATGCCACTTTTAGAAAGTGGGTATTTTCTTGCCTAACTATCCAAGCCTGCCTCTGCTAGGTTGTGTATTCCTTGTCTGGAGATTGAGTGACAGGGGCTGGGGGTGGCTGCAGGAGACAGGGTGAGTCAGCGCAGGGCTGAATAGAAAGATCTGCATCCAGAGTGGAGGGAGGAGTTGCACCTGGGTCTGAATAGGGCTGTGCCTGCCTTCCACAATGCTGGCTCCACCTCCTGCCGGGCGGCTGAGCACTCTGCCCCACATTCTGAAAGGAAAGAAGGAGTCAGAAAAACAAAGTGCTCCAGAACTGACCAGAACTGGTTTTGGACTAGGCAGAGGCCTCTCTGCCTCCAGAGAACAAAGAGAATCAGGGTATAAGAGGGGCACCCAGACCCCAGGAAAATTAGATCACTTTTGGGAACAAGAAGAAACCTTTGCTGAGGAGCGGAACCAAGAAGAAACTGAGGAGAGACTATCCCTAAGCTGAAGTGCTGCTTGGGGGATTGGCCTGCAGTGGTTTGCCTGACTGCCAAAGAAAGGAGAAAGGAACTTTTACTTTGCTGTGACTTTCATCAACTTGTGAAGGATCTCCAAGGGCTTGGAAGAGAGCTTGCCCCCTGACCGAAGTCCCAGGACCATTGGACTTCACCCCTTTGTGAATTGCTGCTGGAAACTCTGTTTCAGTGGCTGCAGAGGTAGGGAGCTGTGACCGACTCTCACGACCGACTCGGTGTCCTGTAAGCACCGCATCGAAGCACCGTCTCGCCCTGCAACGCACGGCCCTGGTCTCACCGACTCCGTCAACGAGCCGCTGCCTGCACCGCATCGAGGGACAACGCGTCCTGCTACGCCGAATCGAACTGGTCCGACCGACACGGTCACTGCTGCTGAGTTCGAGTCCTGTGACCGCACCGGAGTTGGGCATCGCTCGCACGCTTTGCGACGCACCGCCCGACTCGCACCGCTGTCCGGACTGATCGACGCCAGCTCCTGAATCCGGCTCCGTCGCCGCACCGCAACCTGCCAGCACCGCATCGAAGCATCGTCTCGCCCTGCAACGCACGGCCCTGGTCTCACCGACTCCGTCTCGACGACGTCAACGAGCCGCTGCCTGCACCGCATCGAGGGACAACGCGTCCTGCAACGCTTCCATTTTTGCATCGCGACCGCGACGAACAGCCATCCGGCTCGCACGCCCGTGCCTGCCGCTTCAAGTAAAAGGTACTGTGACCGAGTCTGTCTACGCTGTGTTGGCCCGTCTCGACGCGGTCAGCTGGATTTGTTAGACTCTGTTTGTTCTCAACATCGCCGTAGCCGGAGGAGGCTACCGACTCGCACAGAACCTTGAATTAAGCCTTTTGATCAGAACTAAGCCTTCTTAACAGTATCGTGGATTATTTTTGTCGTTTATGGTCTTGTGATAAATCTATATAAAGTATACCTATTTTTATAAATATATAACCTGTGTGGTGTCCGTTTGTAGTGTTGCCACTTGATTACTGTATGTGTTCACAAATGCTTTACACACTGCCTCTGAACTAAGCCTGTCTGCTCGTGCCAAGCTACCAAGAGGGTGAGCAGGGGTTATTTCAGGAGTGTACCTACTTTCCCTGACTAGACTCAAGGGTCCCTATTTGGACAAAGGTACATACCTCTGCCAACTAGAGACCCCCAAATCTAACATTGGTGGTCAGCGGTGAGGATTCTGGACTTGCATTTGTGACTCATGTACAGTGATTGGTGAACACTACTTAGTGAGTGCAGACCAAGACGCAACCACATACTTTTATAGCATTTTTTCTGGGATTTCCTATTTTTGCAAATGCCAAGTTCAGTCACTATGGAGAAACCAGCATCAGTAGCCTCTGTTGAATGTGATTGGGAAGAAGAGAGGCTAGAATGCTACACCCTTAAGCAGCTCAGGCAATTCTGCAAAAAGTTTAAAGTGTCCATGACCGGGATCTCCAGGAAGGAGGACCTCCAAAAGGCGCTGAGGGCCTGGGTCGAATCAAGGAGTGCCCCTGTGGAGGGGGCTGAGAATGCAGAAGGGCAGCTGGAGGGGCTATTGGGTCTAGGGGCTAGAAGACCACCTTCCCCAGTAGGTAGCAGTGTTTCTGCCAGAGGACTGTCTCCAGAGGAGTTGGAGGACAGAAAGGAGAGTAGGATGCACGAAATGCAGATGACCAAGCTCAAGCTGAATGGGCAGTTAGAATTCGAAATGCAAACTAGGAAATTGGCCCTAGAGGAAAAGAAAATGCAGTTTGAACATGAGAAAGTTTTGAGGGAGTTGGAATTGAAGGCCAAGAGCTTAGAGATTACTCCCTCTGGTGGCAGTGTACCGCCTGTGCCTGTTGAAGCTAGGGTGTATATTCCCAAAGATGTGGTGAAGGAGTTTTTTAAAAATGATGACATAGGGCAGTGGTTCAAAGCCTATGAGGTAGCCATGTCTTCCCACCGAGTCCCTGAGAAGGATTGGGGAGCGGGGTTGTGGGGACGGTTCCTCAGTGAAGGGCGGGATACCTTGTTGGATTTGCCCTCTGAAGTCTATAATTCGTACAGCCACATGAAGGATGCCTTAATGACTAGGTATGGTTTGACCCCTGAGCTTTATAGGCAAAGGTTCAGGAACTGTAGTAAGATTGAAAGCAGTACCTGGGTTGAATATGTGACCTTCTTTTGCAGAGCCTTGGATGGTTGGGTAAAGGGTAGCAAAGCAACTGATTTTCAGGCGCTCTTTGATTTGATTGCCTGGGAGCACTTGTCCGGTAATTGTTTTCCTGAGCTACGCCAGCACCTGATTGATAGTAAGCTGACTAACCCTAGGCAGCTTGCTGAGGAGGCGGACCGCTGGGTGAGTACCCGGGTCCACAAGGGTCGCGTGGGAGACTCCGCCAAGGGTGGGCAGGGTCCCCAGCAGAAGAGTGGGGGGACAAGGGTAAACAGAAGGAGTTCCATAAAGGGCCCCAAAGTAAACCCCAAGGGAACCAAGGGAAAGGTTCCCAGCCTCCCCCTGAGAAGAAGCCAGTGGCCCTGACAGGCCCCCCTGTTCCCCAGGGACCACTGGTATGTTACAAATGTGGCGCCCCTGGCCACAAGGCAAACGATCCTCGTTGCCCTTTGCATGGAAAACCAGCACCCACGAGTGCAGTCCCCCGGCAGTTGGCTAGTGTAGCCCTGGGGGAGGAGTTGGGTGCCCAAGGTGGGGGGATCCCACAGTGTTTTCCCTTGTCTCATTAGGGAGACTCTGAGATGGTCCCTAGGACCCCGCTGCCTGAGAACACTAAGAAATACAGGCAGTGGGTGACCATCAATGGCCATAGGGTGGAGGCTCTGAGAGACACAGGAGCCAGTGTGACAGCTGTCAAGTGTCACCTGGTGTCTAAAGAGCAGGTTATCCCTGATGCATTCTATCCGGTTGTTGCCGCTGACAACACAGAGAGTCACTGCAAGGTGGCTCAGGTTCCCTTTGAGTGGGGGGTCTCGGGTACTCTTCAAGTAGCTGTGAGGCCAGCCATGCCTGTTGACTGTTTGTTAGGGAACGATTTGGAGAGCTCACCTTGGGCTAAGGTGGAGCGGAGTGCGCATTTAGAAATGTTGGGCTTGCCTGATTGGGCATGTGTGACCACCCGGTCAATGGCAGCTAAAGGTGTTCAAGAGGACCTGGAGCCTGAGAGGGAGGCCCAGGTGCCTGCCGGAGAGAGAGGAGGCAGGGGGCGCGGGAAACCGGCCCCCGAAGTTCCCACGGTCCAGGAGGAGGCAGACCCTGAGGGGGATGCCCTGGAGCCTACAGGGGAACAGGTAGCTGAACTGGGGGACCTACCTGAGCTGACCCATTGGCAGCAAGAAGGAGGACCCTCCAGGGAAGAGTTCTGCGAGGAGCAGAACACATGCCCTTCTCTCGTGGGTCTGAGGCAACAGGCCACAGACCAGGCAGCAGGTGATCAGTCTGGATCACATTGGGTTTACTGGGAGAATGGTCTCCTGTATTCAGAGCCTAAGGTTGCTGAGCCTGGGTCAGCCCGTGTGCTGGTGGTACCCCAGCGCTTCAGAGCCTTCCTACTGGGGTTGGCTCATGATGTACCGTTAGCGGGACATCTGAGGCAGGACAAGACCTTTGGCAGGCTTGTTACCCATTTCTATTGGCCCCAGATGCGCAGGAGTGCCGCCACTCACTGCAGGACATGCCAGACTTGCCAGGCAAGTGGAAAGAGTGGGAGGAAGCACAAGGCTCCTCTCCAGCCATTCCCTGTGGTCAGCACCCCCTTTGAACGGGTGGGTATTGACATTGTGGGGCCACTGGACCCCAAGACAGCCATGGGCAACAGGTTTATCCTGGTCTTGGTGGACCATGCCACCCGGTACCCTGAAGCCATCCCTCTGAGGACAGTGACGGCCCCCGTGGTGGGACGGGCACTGATGGAAATTTTCTCACGAGTAGGATTCCCTCAAGAGGTGGTGTCTGATAGAGGTACCAACTTCGTGTCCAAGTACATGAAGTCCCTGTGGCAGGAGTGCGGTGTAACTTACAAGTTCACCACTCCTTACCACCCTCAAGGAAATGGTCTGGTTGAGAGATTCAACCGGACCCTCAAGGGCATGATTATGGGTCTGGAAGAACCCATGAGGCGTAAATGGGACGTCCTCTTACCATGCCTGTTGTTTGCATACCGGGAGGTGCCACAGAAGTCTCTAGGGTTCAGTCCCTTTGAGCTCCTCTATGGACACCCGGTGCGAGGACCTCTGAGTTTGGTCAAGGAAGGCTGGGAGCAATCTCCCAGGAAACCTCCCCAGGATGTATACAGTTACATGCTGGCCTTCAGGAACCAGACTAGGCGTTTCAGAGAACTTGCTGAGGCAAATCTGGAAGCCAGCCAGGAGGAGATGAAGCGGTGGTACGACCAGAATGCCACTCTGGTAGAGCTTCAGCCTGGTCAGAAAGTGTGGGTCATGGCCCCTGTGGAGCCTTGTGCGCTCCAGGACAGGTGGACCGGCCCTTTTTCGGTGGTTGAGCGCAAGAGTCCAGTTACCTATTTGGTGGACTTGCAGTCTCCCAGGAACCCCTTGCGGGTCCTGCATGTGAACCGCCTGAAGCCCCACTTGGAGAGGTCCCAAGTGGGCATGCTCTTAGCTACAGATGATGGAATGGAGGAGGAGACCGAGCCTCTTCCTGACCTCCTGTCAGCCGGAGAGCAAGATGGATCAGTGGAGGGAGTAAACCTCTCTACCTCCCTGACACCTGAGCAGCAGGGTGACTGTCGCCAACTGTTGGGACAGTTCCCTGACCTGTTCTCCCTGGTTCCCAGTGTCACTCATTGGTGCGTCCATGATGTGGACACTGGGGACAGTCTTCCTGTGAAGCACAAGGCTTACAGGGTGACTGACAGGGTCAGAGCCTGCATCAAGGAGGAGGTCTCCAAGATGTTTGCGCTAGGGGTGATTGAGTCCTCTAACAGCCCTTGGGCCAGCCCTGTGGTCTTGGTTCCAAAGGCTGCCGCGCCTGGTGCCACACCAGAACTCCGGTTCTGTGTGGACTACAGGGGACTCAATTCCGTCACCAGTACTGACGCCCACCCCATCCCCAGAGCTGATGAGCTCATAGATCGGTTAGGGGCTGCGCGGTACATCAGCACGTTTGACTTAACGTCTGGGTACTGGCAGATCGCCTTGACTGATGGGGCAAAGAGAGGTCAGCATTCTCCACACCAGATGGGCACTACCAGTTCCGGGTGATGCCCTTTGGGATGAAGAATGCCCCTGCCACCTTTCAGAGGTTGGTCAACCAGGTGTTGGTTGGACTGGAGGATTTCAGTGCCGCCTACCTGGATGACATCGCAGTGTTCAGTTCCCGTTGGGAGGAACATCTGCGTCACCTCTGGGAAGTGTTGATGGCGCTGCGGAGGGCAGGCCTCACAATCAAGGCGAGTAAGTGCCAGATTGGGCAGGGTTCTGTTGTGTGCTTGGGACACCAGGTTGGGAGCGGCCAGGTGGCGCCCCTCCAACCGAAAATTGATACCATTCTGGCTTGGGAGCCCCCCAAGACCCAGACAGAGGTGAGAGCCTTCCTAGGACTCACCGGGTATTACCGGAGATTCGTCAAGGGGTATGGCAGCATTGTTGCCCCCTTGACAGAGCTGACTTCCAAGAAGCAGCCCAGGAAAGTGATTTGGACTGACGCCTGTCAAAAAGCTTTCGACACCTTGAAGACTGCCATGTGCATGGCGCCTGTGCTCCAGGCACCCAACTTCTCCAATGAGTTCATTGTTCAGACGGACGCTTCAGAGCATGGTGTAGGGGCTGTTCTATCACAGATCAATGAGGAGGGCCTAGACCAACCTGTAGCCTTCCTCAGTAGGAGGTTACTTCCCGGGAACAGAGATGGAGTGCTATCGAGCGTGAGGCCTTTGCTGTGGTCTGGGCACTGAAGAAGCTGAGACCATACCTGTTTGGGACTCACTTCCGGGTTCAGACAGACCACAGGCCCCTCAGATGGTTGATGCAGATGAGGGGTGAGAATCCAAAGCTGTTGAGGTGGTCCATTTCCCTACAGGGGATGGACTTTACGGTGGAACACCGCCCTGGTACAGAACACGCCAATGCTGATGGACTGTCCAGATTTTTCCGCCTTAGCGATGAGAACTCCCTAGGGGTAGGATAGTTCTCCCCACATTTCAGCTGGAGGGGACACGTGTTAGACCTGGCATCCTTGGCGTGGGTCTCCCTTCCATTTTTTCGTAATGCCTCCACTGTTGCCGATATGTTTTTGCTGGACTAGATGCTCATGGGCACTTTGCCGCTGCTAATCAGTGCCAAAGTGCAAGTGCTCCCTATCGTTAATTGATATATGTATTAGTGACTCCGTGATTGGATGATTGGTTTACTTGTCAGTCCCTAGTACAGTGCACTCAGTGTGCCCAGGGCTTGTAAATCCAATGCCGCTGGTGGGCTTGCAGTACTGGTGGTGCCACCCACAGAAGCGGCTTGTAAAATGTGTCTCAGGCCTGCCATCACAGAGCCTGTGTGCAGCCTAGGGCTGCCATGTCGACTTGGTGAGTACACCCACTTACCAGTCCCTAAACCTTCCCTTTACTGCATGTTGGTCACCCCTAAAGTAGGCCCTAGGGCAGGGTGCATTGTAAGTATAAGGTAGGACATGCCCGGTGTGTGTGGCATGTCCTAACAGTGAATTACAGCCATTTTCGTTTTTCACTATTGCAAGGCTACCTGCTCCCCATAGGCCAGAATGGGCAGACTGACTATTACACCTTATAGTCAGAACTGACCCAGGGAACATGGTAGAAAAACGAATTTAGTATGCCTGAACTCAGGATGATAAAATACATCTTTTAGTGAAGTTGGTTTTAACATTCTGTGTTCGAAAATGCCACTTTTAGAAAGTGGGTATTTTCTTGCCTAACTATCCAAGCCTGCCTCTGCTAGGTTGTGTATTCCTTGTCTGGAGATTGAGTGACAGGGGCTGGGGGTGGCTGCAGGAGACAGGGTGAGTCAGCGCAGGGTTGAATAGAAAGATCTGCATCCAGAGTGGAGGGAGGAGTTGCACCTGGGTCTGAATAGGGCTGTGCCTGCCTTCCACAATGCTGGCTCCACCTCCTGCCGGGCGGCTGAGCACTCTGCCCCACATTCTGAAAGGAAAGAAGGAGTCAGAAAAACAAAGTGCTCCAGAACTGACCAGAACTGGTTTTGGACTAGGCAGAGGCCTCTCTGCCTCCAGAGAACAAAGAGAATCAGGGTATAAGAGGGGCACCCAGACCCCAGGAAAATTAGATCACTTTTGGGAACAAGAAGAAACCTTTGCTGAGGAGCGGAACCAAGAAGAAACTGAGGAGAGACTATCCCTAAGCTGAAGTGCTGCTTGGGGGATTGGCCTGCAGTGGTTTGCCTGACTGCCAAAGAAAGGA
Organism: Calotriton arnoldi; assembly: GCA_963921515.1. Lineage (NCBI taxonomy): Eukaryota > Metazoa > Chordata > Amphibia > Caudata > Salamandridae > Calotriton > Calotriton arnoldi. The sequence continues at coordinate 839,870 of CAWUFW010003818.1, forward strand.
GAAAGGAACTTTTACTTTGCTGTGACTTTCATCAACTTGTGAAGGATCTCCAAGGGCTTGGAAGAGAGCTTGCCCCCTGACCGAAGTCCCAGGACCATTGGACTTCACCCCTTTGTGAATTGCTGCTGGAAACTCTGTTTCAGTGGCTGCAGAGGTAGGGAGCTGTGACCGACTCTCACGACCGACTCGGTGTCCTGTAAGCACCGCATCGAAGCACCGTCTCGCCCTGCAACGCACGGCCCTGGTCTCACCGACTCCGTCAACGAGCCGCTGCCTGCACCGCATCGAGGGACAACGCGTCCTGCAACGCTTCGCTACGCCGAATCGAACTGGTCCGACCGACACGGTCACTGCTGCTGAGTTCGAGTCCTGTGACCGCACAGGAGTTGGGCACCGCTCGCACGCTTTGCGACGCACCGCCCGACTCGCACCGCTGTCCGGACTGATCGACGCCAGCTCCTGAATCCGGCTCCGTCGCCGCACCGCAACCTGCCAGCACCGCATCGAAGCATCGTCTCGCCCTGCAACGCACGGCCCTGGTCTCACCGACTCCGTCTCGACGACGTCAACGAGCCGCTGCCTGCACCGCATCGAGGGACAACGATTTTTGCATTTTTGCATTTTTGCATCGCGACCGCGACGAACAGCCATCCGGCTCGCACGCCCGTGCCTGCCGCTTCAAGTAAAAGGTACTGTGACCGAGTCTGTCTACGCTGTGTTGGCCCGTCTCGACGCGGTCAGCTGGATTTGTTAGACTCTGTTTGTTCTCAACATCGCCGTAGCCGGAGGAGGCTACCGACTCGCACAGAACCTTGAATTAAGCCTTTTTGATCAGAACTAAGCCTTCTTAACAGTATCGTGGATTATTTTTGTCGTTTATGGTCTTGTGATAAATCTATATAAAGTATACCTATTTTTATAAATATATAACCTGTGTGGTGTCCGTTTGTAGTGTTGCCACTTGATTACTGTATGTGTTCACAAATGCTTTACACACTGCCTCTGAACTAAGCCTGTCTGCTCGTGCCAAGCTACCAAGAGGGTGAGCAGGGGTTATTTCAGGAGTGTACCTACTTTCCCTGACTAGACTCAAAGGTCCCTATTTGGACAAAGGTACATACCTCTGCCAACTAGAGACCCCCAAATCTAACAATGTTCTAAAGGTATAGCCAAATGATTTGCTCCATTCAATATGGTCTACCAGGCATAAGGCACAAGGGAAGATCCGATGGTCCACCTTGAGGAAAGACAGCATTTCAGCCCAAGACTTTTTTTATTTGTCTCTGAAAATCTTCTGATGCACTGATAAAAAGCATTTTTTCTGGCCCTTGAATGTAATTTGGAACCATATTGATTGTGGCTGTTCCTAAAGTCAATCCATGCTTCTTGCATGACATCAAGGATGGCAGGCTGGCATGCTCAGTTTGAGGCAGAGATTCTTGGAGAATTACATTTATAATCTCTCAGAATTGTAGGATAATGATAAAGCCTGGCCAAACTTTGGAATGATGACGGCCGAGTCGCTCAAGCCACCACTCAAACTTTGACACACACATCAGTTAGCAACAAAAAGTGCTAACCTCACTGAGTTGTTATGAAAGGTGTAATCCACGTCATATATTTAGATGCACTTCATTGCGGTGTTGCCTCGGCTTTTAAATGCAGAATCTTGGAGGGCAAGGTTGCCTTGTGGGGGAAATGGGCACCACGGTTGAGTGACAGTGTCAGAGGGACTGATTCCTTGAGGAGGAGGTGTCTGGGGCTGACCATGGGACATGATGGCAGATCCCAGCACTTCCTGGCAGTGACACGCACACCTCATTCAACTCAGTCAAATGGCCTGTTGGACTCTCTGTCAGGCAGATCTCCAAGTCTCCATGTTTTTCTGAGACAGAAAATAAAAGACATTTGTAGCTATTATTCAGTTTTGGATCCTATCTGCATGCCCCTCCCACCTTGGTGTCCTAACTGTAGCAAAAATCGTCTTTTCTGATTAAAGGTGTACCACCAACTACACGCATTAAATAATTAATCAAAAACATTTTATGCCTCAAAAAGGGAGAAAAATAATTTCCATCTATGGAAAAGCCACTGGGGTACCGAATAAACCAGTTGGGTGCCATCTATAACATTTTAAATATCCCAGTGAAAGAAAACACAGATGAGAGAGACTGGTGAGAGGGATAAAACTCATGGCGACTCAGAGTTAAAAAGCTTGTGGCCAGCATAAAATGTTCCAGTCCTATGATTCCAAGTCACAAGCAAACATGAGAAGCGATCAAAATGTGCATTGGCATATACAAACTGTGCCATGAGTTGGCCTCCCAAGAAATACATATGTTTGCAGGGATCATTGGAGGGCTCAGATGAAAAAGTATTACTCTGGTGTGCAGGATTAAATATAAACAGACCTAATCTTTATACAGGCGAGGCAGCAGAGCCAAGCAGTGAAACTGAATGGTAAGCGATACTTGATAGTGAAAACCTTCTTTCCTGCTCCTGCTTTGTGGCGCCCGGTCCCGGAGGACCACAAAACCCAGCTTGCCTCACGCTCGAGCCGCACAGCTGCTACCAATACAAACAGCGCCTGGAGGCGCTACAAAAACTCTGCCAGACTCCCGCAGCGCTAGTTCCTTCTTTCCTGCTCCTGCTTTGTGGCGCCCGGTCCCGGAGGACCACAACACCCAGCTTGCCTCACGCTCGAGGCGCACAGCTGCTACCAATACCAACAGCGCCTGGAGGCGCTACAAAAACTCTGCCAGACTCCCGCAGCGCGGGTTCCTTCTTTCCTGCTCCTGCTTTGTGGCGCCCGGTACCGGAGGACCACAACACCCAGCTTGCCTCACGCTCGAGGCGCACAGCTGCTACCAATACCAACAGCGCCTGGAGGCGCTACAAAAGCTCTGCCAGACTCCCGCAGCGCGGGTTCCTTCTTTCCTGCTCCTGCTTTGTGGCGCCCGGTCCCGGAGGACCACAACACCCAGCTTGCCTCACGCTCGAGGCGCACAGCTGCTACCAATACCAACAGCGCCTGGAGGCGCTACAAAAACTCTGCCAGACTCCCGCAGCGCGGGTTCCTTCTTTCCTGCTCCTGCTTTGTGGCGCCCGGTCCCGGAGGACCACAACACCCAGCTTGCCTCACGCTCGAGGCGCACAGCTGCTACCAATACCAACAGCGCCTGGAGGCTCTGCCAGACTCCCGCAGCGCGGGTTCCTTCTTTCCTGCTCCTGCTTTGTGGCACCCGGTCCCGGAGGACCACAACACCCAGCTTGCCTCACGCTCGAGGCGCACAGCTGCTACCAATACCAGCAGCGCCTGGAGGCGCTACAAAAACTCTGCCAGACTCCCGCAACGCGGGACGCGCGCGCGGACCAAGCCTGGACTAAGGGCGGGCCCGTCTATGCCCGTCAGTGACAGGAAGAGGCAGGGCAGGGCCACTCCCCTTTTATCTTATTTTTCGGACACACAACGTGGAGCCTTGTGGAACTGACACAGGTACTGAGGTTAGGTTTGTTGTATCCTCCCTCTTTTTTCTCTTACGGTCCTCGTCTCTCCTATTGGGAAATTCACCTGCGGACTAGAGACGCTTTGTGAGCTATATATTTGTATATATATATATTTGTAATCCTTTTGTCCCTTTTTGTCCATCAAAAGATTGCCCCTTAGGGACTTATCCACAGGCTTGTCTCTAGAAAGTATTGTTCTTATCCATCTACTGCAGGACTAACAATGGGCAAGAGGAAGACAATGGAGAGTACAGGAGGGGGGATTGGGTTGACTGGGGGAGTGGGTAAGGGGAAAAAGGCAAAAAAAGCCCCTAAGAACGCTGCTAATAACTGCGTAATGGATAGGATTGATACCCTCATCTCAGAATGCGAAGGCATACTGGGAGTTGAGACGCCTATCCCTACTGCTGACACTAACCCCTTACCTGAAAAGATCCCCACTCCCTTGCGCAAAACCATCATACCCCCAATGTTCCAGAAACCCACACGTGTTAAGGCTACAGGTGGTAGTGAGAATACCCAATTAGGTCTCTTGTCGGAGCAGAATCAAGATGATTCTTCCCTCCTTCCTAATTCTCCAGTTCATGACGCTGCAGGCTATTCTGAGCCCCCCATTGTTTGCTCGAATAGATTTGCACCGTTGGCTGAGGTGCCCGACTGTCCTGGGGAAGTAATGTCCCGACCTCCAATCTCGAGCTCTAGTGAGAGTCCCGAAACTCGTCCTCCGCCACCCCAGGCCCTCTTCCAGATTGTCACTTCGCTCAGGGTGGAGTTAGGGACGATGAAGCTGATGATTGAAGAGCTTGTGGCCATGGTCAAATTGTTGGCCGCAAAATACCCAACATACATTCCAGCAGCTAGCTTGCCGCCCAATGTACACTCACATCGGACAACTAAAATTGCCCACCGAGAGGGAGTAGCAATAAGCAATGGTCTGTCTCCTACTCCTATAGTCCCATCACGACAGGCTTTCTCGACTCCCACCTCCAGACATATAGACCTGCCCCAAGCCAACCCGTCTAACACTCAGCAAAATCAACCTTTCTCCCTAACCTCTATAAATTGCAGAAGATCTAATAATATATTGGCAACCACAAGCCTGAGTATCAAAGATCACTCCCAAGCGAACACGCAACCCTGGCTCCATCCCGCACAAATGCGGACAGTCTTCATGGTCAACGTCCCCAAGCTTAATTGTCCGGGGTGCTTTGAAAATGAAGACTCTCTGAAAAACAAGTCCATTCATTGGATACGCCATGTCAGGGGATGCCGTTCACTGATAAGGGAGGATATAGTCAGGGCACGGAGATGTACGTCCAATAACCAATCTTTGGATTTTATCGAACTTACCCTGACTAAGCCTGATTTGGCTGAAAACCTTTTGGCACTGGAGTATCGGACTTGCCCCCCAGACCCCTCAGCTATTCTTTTTAGGCGTTTTCCAACAATTGCTGCTGCTAGGGCACAAGATAGGGTACTAATGCTGTCTACAGGAGGGGGGTCCTCTCTTGAGGCTGTTGATTGACTACACCACGACTCCCATCTATCTCAAGAATTGCAATCTATCCCTCTAGCCAATACTCAAAGCGGCCAGAACATTATAAATTCACACAATGATCACGAGCAACTACAAATTGGGTTAGGACTTACTGACCACAGTAACTATTCTGCTTATAACACGATGAGTCAAGAAGTTGCAGCACTGATTGACACCCACATATTAACCTCTCCCATAATCCCTCTGATTCAACAAACTACTCTACATGTTGAGGCCCCCCTCTCCCAGCTCAAAATTATTTCCTGGAACGTAGCAGGGCTTAATAGTAAATTATTATTACCCGACTGGAATGATATGATTGAGGGTTACGATATTTGTATCTTCCAAGAAACATGGAGCCTAGTTCCACTCCATAAGTCGGGTTATACTTGTTTCTTTACACCAGCTACCACCTCTGGGAGAGGGTGGCCCTCGGGAGGTCTTATTATCTGGGTGAACATTGCCATGGGATGTATAAGTATTCAACATCGTTGTGTGAGTAGCGATATAATGAGACTCACAATTAAGGGAAGCAGAGGAGGTGGAACTATTGAGTTGTTCAATGTTTATATAAGGGGAACACCTTGGGGCAAATCTTCACCCATTCTAGCGTCTTTGGAGCAGGAGTTAACGGCCTACTTGTCTGATTCATATGTTATGGTTGCAGGAGACCTTAATTGTACCTTTTGAGCCCCTAAGCTCTGAAGACATGTTAGGGGTAGAGGACGATGATATAAGGTGGGGCGTTCCTCCCTTAAGCTTACCTCCTATCAAAAGATGGTCTCAAGCAGCTATTCAGCTTAATGCACTCACATTAGAGTTCGGTCTGAGGGCCGCGAATGGCAGAACTCTGTCAGATGCTAAAGGGGCCAATACATATAATAGAGTTTGTTGCCCCTCTCGTATTGATTATATTCTAATAGACGTTAGACTTTGGAGAACCATGATTGACATGGAAGTGGCGTTCACTACCGATAGTGACCACAACCCACTTTGTCTGACCATGAAGTCCCCATGGCTCCCCCTCCCTTCTGCTCATAATGTAGGTTCCCTCATGGCAACTAGAGAAGTGGTCCCCTCCAATAGTAGAAGGCACCTTAAATGGTCTAAAGTTATAGTCCAAGAATCCAAAATGGCTGGTATCAGGCACGCTTTGAGCGAGAACACTCTTGAATTACAGAAGGCATATAACGAAACAGATGGGATGGAGAAGGTCCCAGAATTATATGTAAGAACGATGGAGCAGATAGGGTCTTTCTTCTTAATAGCACCAAATCGTAGGAAACCAATTGTGCGCCAAAAAAGCTGTCAGACATGGTTTACGAGGGACTGTAGAGAAAAAAAAAGGCCCTAGCTTCTGCAATCAAAAGCAAAAATCGTTCCCTGATCCAAATTTCTAGGAAGGAATATAAGGCAGCCTTGCTTTACGCTAAGCTGAAGTGGGATGAGTCCCACTGGCAGGACCTCAAGGCTGCGAGTATAGCCAGGGATCCCAACTCCTTCTGGAACCTTGTCAGACGGGCGGATAGAAAAAACCCTGTCCTAATCCCCAATCATATTACAAGCCAAGAATGGTATGAACACTTTGAGAAACTTTATTCTGGGACAGATGTAATTGTTAATGAAGGGCCGTATGACCAATTAAGTACCCGTCTTATTTTAAATGTCGGTGATCTTTTCACTATAGACGAGGTAGAAGCGGCCATAAACAGAATAGTCCCAGAAAAAGCCCCGGGACCAGACGGCCTTCCGGGGGATCTTTTTCTTGCAGATCCGCATACTTGGGCAAGCTTTATTAGGTTTTTAATTAACTCTATTGCCAAAGGTTGCCCAGTGCCTGAATCATGGAAGGGTGCTGAGGTGGTTCCAATTTTTAAAAAAGGTGCTAGGGAGGACCCTGGCTACTACCGCCCAATCAGTTTGATTGATGCTATTCAAAAAGTAGTTGGCAGGGTCTTGTTGCAGAGAATTCAAGGTTGGGTGGAGGACGAGAACATCCTCTCCCAATATCAGGCGGGATTCAGGGTCAACACAGGGACGGTGGACCAGGCATTTAGACTGCTTCTCCTTTATTGGAAGGTAGTCGTAATTGGCAAGGGCAGTCTTTATCTCGCTTTTATCGACCTAAAGACTGCCTTTGACCTGGTCCCCCGTGATCGGTTGTGGCAAATATTGGGTGAAATGGGGATCCCCCCCCCCTGGTCCTCAACTTGTTGATCCGCTTACATGATGGTAATTATGCTCAAGTGAGATGGGGCTCCCAGGGACAGAAAACAGATAGGATTTCTGTAAACAGAGGAGGTCGCCAGGGCTGTGTTATGGCCCCCACCCTGTTCTCTTTATACGTGAATGGGGTGGTTAGTTTCCTCCAGGAGGTTCCTGCAGACGCCCCGGCCCTGGCAGGAGACAGGGTGCCTACTCTCCTGTTTGCAGACGATACCCTGCTGATTTCTAAGACTCCGGCAGGGCTACAGAAACTTCTGGATAGATTTCAATTTTTCTGTAAGTCTAGGGGGCTGGTCATTAATTCTACTAAGACCAAGCTCATGACATTTAACCCCTATAGACCATTTAGAGACAATCTTACCCTCGATGGAATTCGCCTGGAGAGAGTGCACACATTTGATTACCTTGGCATCCGACTCTCGGCAAAAATGCACTGGAGCCCCCATATTAACAAAATGCTTTTGAATCATAAACGTGTGGCCGGGGCACTTGGTAGAGAACATTGATCGTCCAAGAGCAGACCAGTGGCCCCGGCTCTCACGATTTATGCTGCAAAGGCAGTTAGTTCGGCCCTTTATGGTGCCGAACTATGGGGCTTTGACAATATAGAAGAAATTTGTAGGTCTGAACACATTTTTTTTAGAAACCTAGTGATGCTTCCCCGCTATGTTCCACTAAAACCCCTGATGAGTGATATGGGTAGACGCTCATTTAGAGATATTGCTAGGATGCGGCCTCTGCTCTTTTGGGCCCGCCTACGGCGGACTGCCGAACTCTCTAGCTACGTCACCGCGCTCACAGAGGTTATAAATCTAGACGGCAATCAAAGAGTTAGTTGGATAAATAACGTTAGGAAATCACTCTGTCACCTGGGCTTAGAGGATTGTTGGGTAAGCCAGAATCCCCCTTGCAAGGTTGAGCTTAAAAAACTCTACTGGGCCTGGGTTGACCAGCAGGAGCTCTCTAATCCCAAAACAGGAAGGCTCACAGAAGATTTTTATGCACATAAGCAGCACATACGCCTGGAACCTTACTTGGATTTTATTCAGACACCAAGAGACAGGGCACTCTACATACAGTTTAGGGTAGGCTCACTTCCGGTTCGGGAACTAACTGTTAAGTGGAGCCCCCCTTACCAAACAACTGCGGGTTGTCCCTGTTGTGAGGCACCAAAAGAGAGTGTGGCCCACCTCATGTTCGCATGCCCGGCGTATAAACTGGCAAGACGCAGATGGCTAAAACCCATCTGCAAAATACTGGGCACTTCGGATTCCCGGGCTGCTTTGCGCATTTTGAAATCCGATGCAAGGACTCTTTTTGCCCGTGGCGTGGCTAAATATTTGAGTTGCGTTTGGATAGTAAGGCATAAAGCCATATGCAGGGCGGCCTAATGAATTTTTATGATCTTTTTACCTTATTCATTACTTCTAGCAAGAGCAGCACAAATTACAAATGCATTGTCATTTTAAACAAATTTTTATTAAATGTCACATTTTAGTATTTTAATGTTAAGGAACGAATCAAACTATTTTTAATCTGGAACCAAGGATCTGCTTGATAAGACCGACATTGTTAATAATATGTAATGTGACAACTCGTTATGCTTTTAAAGATCTCTATATTTTTTATCTTTTCTGCTTTTAAGATAACTTGTATTTTTATCATTGGTTTGTAAGAATGTTGATGCTTTTATGATACATCTTATCGAAATAAAGCTATTTTGATTGATTGAAAACCGTAACCAAGCAGGCCAGAGGTTCTGAGACCACCAGATCAGAACAGAACTGCAAAAAAGGAAATTGAAAATATCTCCTCCAGCTCCAACAAGTAAAAGGACACAATTTAAAAAGAAAAGTGCAGAATGGAAGGTCTTGAGTGTCTATTAGCAAATTAAGGAAATAACAGCTCTCCTAATGCGTCTGCAGAATACTGAGAATCTCCATCCGTGGCCCGTGCAGGTAGGAGTGGTGGGGCGGTGGGTGGTGGGGGGGTATTTCAACAGACGACGAGGGAAAATTAATTATTTATTTAATTTTCCCTCATGGTCGTCTGTTGAATCCCCCCCACCCCCATCCCGGCCCCACCGCTCTTACCTGCACGGCTGAGAATCTTGTGCAGAAATCCAGTCAAGATCCTTCCATGGACCAGCTGCTCATGGCAGGCAACTTTAATGACAAAATGGGCTCTTGGTTTGCTGACAACCATGATTACATGAGGGTCTCAAGGCGCTGGGGGGGAGCAGCTTCAGTCAGTTGAAGAGCCAGGTCTTGAGGGTCTTCCTGAAGATGTGCAGGGTGGGTGCATGTCTGATGTTGTACGGGAGCTCGTTCCAGGTCTTTGCTGCGATGTAGGAGAAGGCTCTTCCACCTGTTCTGGCTCTCCGTATGCGTTGGGTTTCGGCGAGGTCGGTGGATCAAAGGTTTCTCTTGGGTACCTGGAAGGCGATTCTTTCGTTGAGATATTGGGGTCCAATGTTGTGGAGGCATTTGTATGTGTGGGTGAGTATCTTGAAAGTTACTCTCTTCTCGACGGGGAGCCAGTGGAGGTCTCGCAGGTGTGGGGTGATGTGTTCGTGTCGGGGGATGCCGAGGACGAGTCTGTCTGCGGTGTTCTGTATGGTCTGGAGCTTGCGGAGCAGGGATTTGTTGATCCCGGCGTAGAGGGCGTTTCCGTAGTCTAATCTGCTGGTTATGAGTGCGTGGGTGACGGCCTTTCTTGATTCGGGGGGATCCATTTGAAGGTCTTGCGAAGGATGCGGAGGGTGTTGAAGCAGGTGGAGGCGACGGCATTGATCTGTCGGGTCATGGAGAAGGAGGAGTCAAGTATGATGCTGAGGTTCCAGGCGTGGTCCCTGGGTGTGAGGGGGCTGCCGAGGGCAGAGAGCCACAAGGTGTTGTCCCATGCAGAAGGGGAGGGTCCGAGATGAGGACTTCTGTCTTCTCCGAGTTGAGCTTCATGCAGCTGCTGCTCCTCCAGGATGCGATGTCCTTCATTCCTTCCTTGAAGCTGAGTCTGGAGGTGAGGGGGTCCTTGGTGAGGGAGAGGATGAGCTGGGTGTCATCGGCGTAGGATACTATGCGGAGTCCATGCTGTCTGACGATGGCGGCGAGGGGGGCCATGTAGATGTTGAAGAGCGTGGGGCTTAGCGATGATCCTTGGGGTACTCCGCAGCTGATCTCTGTGGGTTCGGAGAGAAAGGGAGGAAGTCTGATTCTTTGGGTTCTGCCGGTGAGGAAGGAGCGGAGCCAGTCGAGGGCGGTCCCCTGTATGCTGGTGTCATGGAGTCTGGCGGTGAGAGTGTGGTGGGAGACGGTGTCGAAGGCTGCAGAGAGGTCGAGCAGGATCAGGGCCGCGGTGTGTCCTTGGTCGAGGAGTGTGCGGATGTCATCTGTGGCGGCGAGTAGGGCGGTCTCGGTGCTGTGGTTGCTGCGGAATCTGGATTGGGAGGGGTCGAGGATGGAGTTCTCTTCTATGAATTTCGTTAGTTGGACGTTGACGATCTTTTCTGTGACTTTGGCCGCAAAGGGGGGGGGGAGAGATGGGTCGGTAGTTCTTGAGGTCCTTTGGATCTGCTGAGGGCTTCTTGAGGAGGGGCTTGACTTCTGCACATTTCCAGTCGTCGGGGAATGTGCCGGCTTCGAGGGAGGCATTGATGGTGTGTCCTAGCTCCGGCAAGATGGCGGCGGCAGCTCTGTGGAAGATGTGCGGGGGGCAGGGGTGTGTGGGGGCTCCTGAGTGAATGCCTTTCATGGTCGATGCAGTGTCTTCAGTGGTGACTGGGGTCCAGGAGGAGATGGTAGGCTGACTTTCGTTGCTGGGGGGCGGAGTGGGTTTGGTGTCCTGTGTCTGTTTGTCGAAGTTGTTGTAGAGGGATCTTATTTTCAGGTGGAAGTAAGAGCCGAGTTTGTTGCAGATGTTCTGGGAGGGTGTGATGTCCGTGGCTTCACTGGGCGGCTTAGTGAATTCCTGGATGATGTTGAAGAGTTCCTTGGAGTTGCTGGTGTTGGCATGGATTTTGTTACGGATGAAGGTCCTCTTTGTGGATCTGATGAGTTGGTGGTATTCTGTCATGGCGTTCTTGTAAGTGGTGTGGTCTTCCGAAGTTTTGCTGTTTCTCCAGTACTTCTTGAGATGTCTGCAGGTGCGACTGGCTTCTTGGAGGTCGGTGGTGAACCAGGAGGCCTTCCTGGGTCGCTGTCTGTCGGGGTTGCGGAATGGGGCGAGCTCGTCTGCGCCGTTGGTGATCCATCTGTGAAGTTCTTTGGCTGCAGAGTTGGTGTCAGTCGTGGTGGGGGGGCTTCGATATTGAGGGTGGCGTTGAGGTGTTCCTCAGTGATCTTGCACCAGTTCCTTTGCGGTGGGTGGGGTGCGGGTTTGGGTGCAGTGGATTTTTTGACGTGGAAGTCAACGCAGTAGTGGTCCGTCCAGATGGGTTGCGTGGCATGGCTGAAGTGGATGTTGTTACCTCCTGAGAAGATGGGGTTGAGGGTGTGTCCTGCATTGTGGGTATGGGTGGTGACGAGTAGTTTCAGTCCGAGGTTGGCGAGGTTGTCCAGGAGGGTGGCGGAGTTGGGGTCGCTGAGGTTGTCGAGGTGGAAGTTGAGGTCTCCGATGAGTATGTAGTCCATGGAGGCGACGGCGTGGGGCGCGATGAGGTCGGCGATGGTAGTGGTGAACGCGGTTCGAGGTCCGGGAGGTCTGTAGGCAAGGGTGCCTCATAAGGTTGTTCTGGGGCTGGTCTGGATCTGGGAATGGAGGTGTTCGGTGGTGGACGGGGAGTCGCTTGTGCTGGAGGTGGTGAGTCGGAGGGAGCTCTTGTGTGCGATGGCGAGTCCTCCTCCTGGGCAGTTGGGGCGGTCCTTCCTCTGGATCTTGTATCCGTCGGGGATGGTGGTGGCGATGTCGGGGGCGGAGGTGGGGTTGGTCCATGTTTCCATGAAGAAGGCGACGTCTGGCGAGAGGGTGTTGAGGAGGTCCCAGATCTCTACTGCGTGTCTGTGCAGGGAGTGCACGTTGAGGAGGATGCATCTCAGGGCTTCAGGGCTGCTGGCGGCCTGCGTGGGGATGTCAGCCGTGGCGGCGCGGAGGGTGGTGGAGGTTAGTTGGCAGTGTTGGCAGGAGAACTGGCCGTGGGTGGTGACCGGCGTAGACAGCTGGCAGTTGTTGTTCCTTCCGGGGTTGAGTGCGAGGAGGGCAGCAGAGTAATAGTAGTGGGTGGTTAGAGAACCAGGGTCCCTGGCGCTGGTCGCGGATGGGCGCAGACGGGCTTGCCTTTGGCGCGTCAGCAGCGTGCCCACTGCGCGGCCGCACAACGGCCGCCATTAAATAGGGAAGGGGGAGGGAAGCGCAGCTGGGAGGTGGGAGCGGGAACCGGCAGGGGGGAGGGGCCGCTGGGGCCGCAGTGGCAGGGAAGAGGACAGCGGAAACGGGCACGGGGGACACAGACAAGGGCACAAACAGGTAAATTAAACAGAGGCACTAAATTGCAGGAAAAAGACAGACAAAAGACAGAAAACGGGCACAGACACAAGACAGACAACAGCGGACCAGCAGAAGAGCAATGCTCTCCCACTGGTCCACCAGGGATGAGGTGCAGGCAGGAGCCTGCGGGTGGAGGAGGGCCTCGAACACCTACCTGCACAGGGCAGTGGCAGCGGCACAACAGCGAAGCTGCTGGGGGAGAGATCAGGTCTCTGACCAGGAGGTCAGAGATCTTGCTCGGACACCCAAGCAGCGGCTGCCATTAAATTGGGAAGGGGGAGGGAAGCACAGCTGGAAGGCGGGAGTGGGAACCTGCAAGGGGGAGGGGCAGCGGGGGCAGCGGCGGGGAAGAGGACGGCAAAAACGGGCACGGAGGACACAGACAAGGGCACAAACAATAGGCAAAATAAACAGAGGCACAAAATTACAGGAAAAAGACAGACAAAAGACAGAAAACGGGCACAGACACAAGACAGACAACAGCAGACCAACAGAAGAGCAAGGCTCTTCCACTGGACCACCAGGGATGAGGCGCAGGCAGGAGCCTGCGGGTGGAGGAGGGCCTCGAACACCTACCTGCACAGGGCAGTGGCAGCGGCACAACAGTGGAGCTGCTGGGGGAGAGAGGAGGTCTCTGACCAGGAGGTCAGAGACTGAGACTGAGCAGTCAGTCTGAAAGCAATTTTAGTTCTGAATTGTTAAGGATAACCACCAAAGAGAAGGGGTTTCAATGGACAAGAAGGGTACCTAGCAGAAATTAAGAAACATACAAAACTTATAGAGGTCAATAACGACAACCAGGAGGAATGGTGGTATAAATAGGAGATATTAGAAGATTGAGAACTAATACTCAAGACAAAAAGTGATAAGTGGCTTTCTAGTACCCACATTAACAGAAATTGTCTGTTTATCTGCGTATGAAGACCGAGCTAAAGTGTTCAGTCTATTGACTTCAAGAACAATGGGGCAACAGCAAGATACTTGGGGAAACATTAGAAAGGGACAACAAATCACATTGTTTAAAAAATAATGTTCAAAACGTTGAAAGATGCTGAACATTTTTGAAGAAATGGAGAGTGTTAGGAACTTAAGTAACAGATAAAGAAATTAGAGACTAAAAACTGTTGGAAGGAGAAAACAAAAAAAAAACAATCATTCTCTGTGTATGGCCCTCAGATCTGGAACAACATCCCTTCTGACATTAGAACAGCACGAACCAGGGGCGTGGCCAACCCCCATGGCCCCACACTGAGCTAGCTCTGCCGTAGCCAGTGTATTAATCCCCCATAATCCACCACTATCCATTCAGTGCCGGTGGCAGAGACACCAGCAAAGCCTGCGTATGCTCTTCAGACCAGATTGGTGTTCTGGTCGTCTGAGACCCCCGTGAGGGAGAGAGAGCTGCCCTTGAAGCTGAGGCCGCGTGTGGGAGTGAGCGCAGTCTGGGCCGCATCTGGATCAAAGAGAGAAAGGGGCTGCGGCCATGGAGAATCATGCGAGGCACCCCACCCCAGAAAGTGACGGCGGAGAAGTGGTAACTGGAGCAGTTTTGTGCCCGTCCAGCGAAAAGAGTCTCCGGTATTGGTGGTTGGCTGTGTGGGGGCGAATTGCTGGTGGGGCCCCGCAGTGAATGAGGGCTCTTTCGGGGCCTCCAGCAGACCCTTCCCACCCCCGCTGACTTCTGTTCCTGTGGGCTGGTCCCTGAGTTGCACAACTGGCCCGGTAAACAGCACATGTTCCTGCCTGGGTCAGTGGGGGCACATAGCTATTGAAGGTGGCGGCTTGTCTCCTGGGCCTGGATCTGGCCATTAACCCTTCTGGCAACTCTGAATGCCCCGTGGTGAGGGCCTGTAGAGACTCCCCGGAGGCCCAACAGAACATCCACCTGTGTCTCCTGGGGTGCGGGATGCACTGCTGCAGGCACTGTAGGGAGCCCTGAGGAGCTGTGCACCCGAGGTGAGCGGTGTGCAGACCCCACGGGCTCTCAGTGAATGTGCAGGCCCTGGTGGGTGGGTGTGGTAGCGGCCTACCCACTGCCCGGGCTGCACCAGACTCATGTGGCCCCCTTGTGAGCCTGATAAATAGTGTATCTGGCCGGGGCCTAATGGTGAAGTGAACTTGGCCCAGTTTATCACCTGGAATTGTTGAGGCTGCTGAGGACTGCGGACCGGTGTGGTGGGACCTGCACGGGTCACAGAGCAACGGACATTGTAGTGAGTGGTGCAAATTGGCGGTGGACCTTAAGAGTGGGGCAAAGCTAACATGCCTGCAATGGTCAGAAATCGTGGGGCCAAGCTAATAAAGTCCAATAAATTAGATAAATACACAGCACTCAGGGGCCGCCCAGGATGAAGCCTCAAAGCATACCGAGGAGGGGCGGATTACCCCCCCAACGTGACGAAGAGCCCAATCTTCGAGAAATACTGGTGGCGATACGGGAGCTGAGAGGGACTTTGGAGCCCAAATTAGATACAGTGACAACCAACGTAAACCTGCTGAGGGCGGATGTCAGGAAAATAGCTGACAAGGTGAAAACAGCAGAGTCCCAGATCAACGACCTCCAATCCACGACAAAGCGCTTGGAGGAACAGGTCCAAACCCTCACCAAAAACAACTCTATACTTATGGCTAAGAAGTTAATCAGGAATACAGGTCTCGTTGGAACAATATCAGGATGTTGGGGATCCCTGAAGGAACCGAGGGCCCCAGTGTGGACCTGTTTCTCGAAGACTGGATCCGTTATACGGTACGCCCGAAAAGACTGTTGAAATTCTTTTCCATCGAACGGGCGCACAGAGCATTGGGCCCACGGCCTAATTGGTAGGATATTTAACTGTAGAGATCGGGACGCAATCCTTCAGACAGCATGATCACATGGCGATCTCTGCATCGACAACGCGATGATCACATTTTTCCTGGATTTAACCTTGGAGGTACAGAGGCAACGACAAAGCTTCGAGGCAATGAAGAAAGCCTTGCATGACAGAACATCAAATAAATGATGCTGTACCCAACCAAGCTCCGTGTCATTGATGAAGGCAAGACGTGGCACTTCACCTGTCCTGAAGAACCCTCGAACTGGGTCGAAGGTTGGCAACCTGCACATCGGAAAAAGAGCAGGGCTAAAGGGACTTGTGACCTGAGGCCTGGGACAGGACCAGAACGTCATGACTCCCCTGAAGAGCGCCACTCACTAAATTGCATGGCGGACACGTGAGCATAGTCCCTATGGGCTCCCATCTGCTGATACACACTCTGTGACTTAAACATATTCATTGATTGCTTGATGTCTACTTCACGCTTGGGTCTGGTGTGGGTTGAGTTGACAAATGCTGTGATGCCCTTGCTGGATTAATCTCAAGAACTGGTACTGCCCATAGAGATGCCTAATAAGGTGTCCTGTAGAGGGATAACTAAACATTCCTACTGACTCATATTACTTTTAATTTGGCATGGGCTGCCCTCCCCGATTTATCTATGTTATGCTACGGGCGACAGGTACTCTGCAAGTTGGGGGGGGTAGGTATGTTTGAGCTCACGAAGCAGGGTTGCAGGGAGGGGGGAGTTAGGGCATTTGTTATGCTATGTTTTTTTTTGTTTGGATTTTATTGATCTTTATGACACATCACAGCAGACAGTTATTGACAGGTGGAATAGGTGACAGTCAAGGGAGATTTGGGGCCCTGGTTGTCCTGATCAACGCAGAACAGCACAAACGTTCTTCAAGGAGGCGAATGGGAAGAGTTTAGAAATGTAGCCAAAACAAAAAGCTAAGCACATTTTGGAGTAGAGACACAGCTAATTAATATAGAAGGGAATATTCCTCCAAGAAATGTGGGTTCCACACTTTCAGAGTAGTTTTGCAGGGCCTGGTAAAGAAATCCGACCTTTTAATTCAAATGGGCGTTCCCTACAGATCAAAAACAGCTGGTACAAATAGATCGTAAAGTTAGTCACTTGAATCAGATAATAGCAGCCACAGGTGCCCAGAAATACGAGAAAGCTCCTGCGATAAATAAATCCCTGAATTAATTATTCAAACAGTTCACTAATAATCAGTAGCCATTCCTACGGACAGTCTCCCATTACTTCGTAAAAATATGTATTTCCCTGTCTACAGAAGTACCTACAGGGTTTTATGAAAACTATCCTCAATAATGTGCAAGAGAAGTAAGTGCTGGCCATTTCTGATGGAGGCATTCAACAATGTCTATTGATAAATGGCCAAGCATTTGTACGGTTAGTGTGTAATTCTGATTGCAGAAGCCTAATCTTGTGTAGACTCCAGCGCTTAATTTGAGCTGGTGGTTTTAGGTGCTTGGCACCTGCACTGAATTGTCAGCACCGACTCTAGTGACATTCAACCACATGGTGGCGCTGTCTGTCAAAGTTTTGAGATAAGCATAACAACAGTATTTAATAAGTCAATAAATATTATAAATTAATAACATCTGTCCCTCTCACCATTATTATAGCTGTGCGTGGCATGGGATAGTTTGAATTGTCACACATCTAGCACTACGTTGGTTAGTACCTGTGTTGATTCTGTCATTGGCAGTGCAGAGGCAATGAGTGGGGCAGGCTGCAGTGGCCTCCTGAGAAGGGCCCTGGCACAGACCGAGTCGCTTTCCCTCTTCAGAGAGTTAGTCCGACCAGAAATGTTTTGCAACAATAGGCAGTCATTCATGAAGAAAAGGAATGTATTCTTGTGAGCACAAAGTGGAAATGGGGATCTCTGGGTGAAAAGTGTAGCAAAAGTCCTGATTTTCATACACTCTCTCCGATAGCAGACGTAAAATATGTAGTTTGAGAATTGGGTGTGTACACAAGAAAACGAATTAACTCTGCCTGCCCTTAGTTTTTATACTAAACCACATCATTATGAATATGCGGGAAAAATTTGAGCTTTTCTATCACATTCTTGGACTACCAATCAGTGTTAGACCGTACATCACTTTACTTTCCTAAATCCAGCCTTTTGCACAACGAGGTTTATTTTAGGTGTGCAAATACCTTTGAGAATAGGCTTCTAAATCATCAAAATCATTTAAAATATACGTTCCACAAACCATAAGAAAAAATAGCAAAAACTATGGTCCACCCCTTTTGTGGAACGATGCCAGATCTGTTGCCCCTTAATCATTTTAATGCTGCTAAGGTGAGGTGGGGGTTTAAGTCATCTAATACAGTCAGAATGCTCTAGCGTTTTATTGATTCCATTCCATTTGCAGCCTTGAAAAAAGCTCTCTGTACGCTGCCCAGAGCGAAACACGTGCTGGCTGGAACAGTCGAAGATTGCCTACCCCTTCAGAATAAACAAAAGTTTTAAAAATGTCCATGTGAAAGACTTGGAATTAAACCCTTCGTTTTCTCTTGCGTTTGAAGTGTGGGTCCCACCTACACAGTGCTTTTGGTGTGTCTGAGTAGTTGGACTACATCCAGAGATTCTTTATCCAGCACCCACGCCATATTGCCTCTTGCTGAATAAACTACTTGCAGAATAAAAGGAAGTGCCTTCCTGGCTGCTGAACTTCAAGCCATGTGTCCTATGTGCAATACATATATTTTTCAACCTACATGCAGCCCTATAGCACGTGGCTAAGAAATACAGAAAAAGGCACCATTTAAGTGTGACAAAAACACTTGTATATAAGAATATGAAGGGTCGAGCTATCGCCTAAAACAGACTTGGGGATAATTTGCCCCACAATTTCTTTTGCAAAGGCCTCATGTAGATAAGTAGGATGTATCTGCTGAGGAATGTGCCTGGTCCCTGTGTATATCCAAAAAGTGGCTTTATTGCTGCAGGCGTTTGGAAGAAGAATATGCAATATCTTGGGTCCATAAACAGATCCAACTAAGCAAATTGAGAACTTCCTCCAGTAAACAGTAAATCACATTTAGCAACTGGGATGTCTACACTTATCACTCTAGAATCTAGAGTGAAGGATAAAAACCTCCTTCAATTTGGACATGCCAGATTATTAGAAAGGCCTCAAATTTTGTGAGGCTTTCATGTCATTCATTTTGATCTTGTAGTTTTGCTATGTCTCCTCTTGTTTCCATAGTCCGAGCTATACCCTATTTTCTCTCTCGCTCTTTGCCTATTTGTCATTGCAACGTGCGCTTCTAGTTTTTTTTATTTGTTTTTAATTCTACAAACATTCGGCAGTTAAAAAAATGAAGGATGTCCTTTTTGAAGCTAAGTCTGAAAGTAGCCAAGTGCATCATAAAAAAAAAACTAGATACTTGCTTGCCAGAACGGTCTCAAGCTAAATGTAACTCCATTGGGCTTGCGCGTACTATTTCACACTGACAAAGTGGTAGAATATAGGGAGCAGACAACATTTAGGGCCTTATTCATACTCTATCAGAAACACGGTGGATGCCCCATCTGCTGTATTACAAGTGCATTATAGCATATGGTACCTGTAGCATGGAGGATGGGGTATCCGTCATGTTTTGATGCAGCATCCCATCTCCCACATCGGAGTTTGGTGGAGGGGTTACTCTGTCACAACTTGACTTATCAAGGATATTGAATATCCTGTTGCACTTGTAATAAGGCAAATGGAATAATAGTCAATTTTGTGATGGAGTACCTGTTTGACAAACTCTAATTCAGACCCTTTGTCTTTTTTTAGCTAAGGTTCCAGAGAAAAAGTGGCCAATTACTATTTTACATCCTAGGGTCATCAAGGCCTAAGACTATAACTCATTCTTTTCCATGGCTGGCCAAATGCCAAGTCCAATGAGGTCAACTAAGTGCAGTCTTTTAACAGAATCTCTTATTGGCCTATTTTAATCCAGATACGTGTGGCAAGTGAAACTAAGCCAGAAATGTGATTATTCATTGGAGTACAAAGATTGTTTCTTCAATAATATGATGGCATTTGTATGTTTGAGATGAACGTAGCAGGGTCGGTTTACATAGAGTGGTTCATGGTCGGGAGAAGCACCTGTGGCGGCTCCTCCGCTAAGGCGGAGGAGCGTCGTACCACTGCTTTTAAGCAGTGTAACTAAAGGAAAAATAAAATGATAATAACACAATGATATTATCATTTTATTTGTTCCTGCTGCTTTACGGCCGGGGCAAGCGGGGCTGCTCTGCTCTCAGAGCAGGACAAGGGAGGAGTTGTTTGCCTACTCCAAGTGTGCATGACGCTTTGGCCGGACCTCTTGGGCCAGATAATACCAGTCTTGCGCACTTTGCATGTTCTCCATGCAGGATACATTACAGCCTATGTCGAGAACATGCCCAGGCCCCAGTCCATGTCTGAGCGCCGAACCACTGCGCTCAGACCAATTCACAACACTGCACTGCAGCGTTGTGATTGGTCAAGGGAGCCTGGGTGCTTCCTGGATGCCTCCGGCTTCCTGTTGCAGCCTGAGTCCGATGCGAGGAGAGACTGAGAGATGCGGCGATAAGGTATGTTTTTATTATTATTTTTTTACACCCTCCCTCACCACACCCGATTTGTGCCGGTCGCCACTGGAGAACTCAGATGAAATCTCCGTTTCTAAATGATGAAGTATTCTTGAGTGGCAAGTGGCAAGGGGTGATCCAGATCTTCTGCTCATGATCGGATACCATCCAACACTGAACCAGACACAGGGGTATAATGCAGGCCCCTGCAGCCCCTGAGGCATAGGGTGGCCCCCAGCCCTTCAGGGGGCCCCTAACACTTCAGAGTAGCCCCATTCTGCCCACAGACAGTGAATAGCTGTGAGATATGGGAGGGGCTCCTCTTCAGATTCTTCAAGGGGGGCCCGATCATTTTATGTTACGCCACTGACCACACACTACACTAATTCATGCACTACAGCTAACTCTGTATCACACGGCATCACACAGCGTCCTCTCTGTATTACTTTATACAATATAGTACAGTACTATATCATGCTACAAATAATGTAAATCGACTCTGCAATGTTTCTTGCATTGTACTATTCAGTACAATCAACCTGCCTAATCAGCCACACCACAGCGCAATGCACCACTTCGGAATATTCAGTTCTGTACTTCAGTGTAAACTTCTGTGCTGTTCTTTGGCATATCATGGATACAGAAAATGTGCAAATCAGGCTTGCATAAAAGAGAAGAAGCTGAAACAGTCAAACACAAACAGAGGGACTCTGATGAGTACAACACACACAGAAAACAAAGACATAGATTAACAGACATACTTTTATTTTCCCTTTTCAAGTTTCTATCATTTTTCTCTCTTTCCAGATTAATTTATTCCCTCCATCTCCTGCCTTCTCTTTTCCACCTTTGTCTTGACCAACACACACTTCTGTTTTCGCCACACTAAGTCTCTAATGTCTCTCACACTAACTCCTTCACTCAGTGTTTCTCCCTCCAGTTAACTACCACCAGCTCACTGACGGCCTGACTGAGATCTCATTTGGATTCCCATTTTCTCAGGTGATGTTGAATGTTTGCAGCCAGACTGAGGGGGTGGAGGAACTCCTGAAGACCTCAGAGCTGCAGTCGCTGATAGTCGCAACGATCTCCTTGTGGGAGCGGAGTAGCTTAGAGTGGCGTTCATCCACGGTTCGCGTGCTACGTGCAGTGTCCAAAGTCCAGACCTCCAGCACCATACATTACTTGCATGGTAAGCCTTAGACCTTTTCTGTTGCTTCAGAGCCAGCTGTTTTTGGTTATTTCTTACGTGCAGTGTCCAAAATCCAGACCTCCAGCACCATACATTACTTGCATGGTAAGCCTTAGACCTTCTCTGTTGCTTCAAAGCCAGCTGTTTAGGGTTATTTCTTAGATGTAACATATTTGGTTTCAAGTTCTATTATCTCCATCCCACACCATTTTCCGTAAGTCCTTAAAGACCTGGCTGTTCACTTCTTAACAACCACTAGTTAGCTTCTTCTATTTATCTTCTTCTTCAGACTATCTTGCTACTAGCACCTTGACGCCTTTTGGCATTTGTTGCGCTTTACAAATCTTTTTCATTCATTCATTCATTGATCTCTTGTGTATTTGTTGGTTTGTAAGCAACCGAACACCGACTCCATCCTGGTAACCTCTAGCATCCATGAAAGAAGGTTTTGATCCTGGAACCTGAACTTTTGTGTTATTTCAAGGTCAAAGTCTTCTATGGCCCAGGATCACAGTGATACTCAGTTTAATATGGCGAGAGTGAGAATGCCAGAGATTTTATGAGGTTAACCATTCCAATCTTTCTGGCACGATGGCCCATTGAAATATTGCTCGGCAGAGATCAGACCATCACAAGTTGGGATCCCAGAATGAGAGATTCCACTTCAGTCCTTCCTTGGTCAGTAGATTGAGGACCATTAAAGTGGGTTATAGTAACATTTGTATGGACAGCGCTTAGAAACAGACGTTTGATGTGAAATGCCAAAAGAAAAGCAAGGTATTTTTGTTTTACTCAGAAACTTAGTCAACAGGCATTTCCCTGAAATCGTATAAGTTCATTTCATGGAGGAACTTTTTAGAGATCCGTAAACACAGGGTGGGACTGGCCTATAGGAGCAATCTGGCAGTGCCAGATGGGCTGGTCTGACAGATCAGTGTGTGGGCGGTTTTAAGCAGCTTGTGGGCCTGTTTTATGGCCATGTGGGCAGAATTTGCTGCCGATTTCCCTGATATTACATTAAACATTGCCTGCAGCAAGCTCAAATCCATGCAGTCTTCCACAGCTTGCACAATACTTAAACAGAGGGTTTTTACAAGTTTAACACTGGCCTGATTTGCAAATGTGGGCCACTTTTTTAGCTGTCTGATCTGCTAATGTGGGTCACTTTTATTTTGGTGCCTCTGCCTGACCCTGCTAAAGCATTTAACACACATTAAAGAAAGCACTTTCGGAAGTTTAAAAGATTTTGTGTCCAGTGTGTTTTCTGTCTAGACACCATAAGGCTGCTTGAATGATTTTTAGACAAGAACTCTCACATGGAATTTGAAATAGAGAAGGTTCTAGAATGTGACGATGGGTCCAGCTCATATCCACCATGTAAGGTGATCAGGAAGAACTAACAAGTTAAACTCAGAAGTATTGCAAAGGCATGAGAACTGTGTGTAGGTGCATCAGGATGACAGGTAAAGTGACTAAGTACATAATGATTCTAAATAACGTGTTTTATAAAGTTCTGTTTGCCCCCCATTTGGCCTCTTTAAATGCTGTATAGCAGGTGCTACTGTAACCTGTCGCAACAGTAGTCATTTTAACTACCTTCAGAGGATGAAGGGCTGAGTCCGCTGTGCAGCATTTCGATCCTGTAACATGCATGACAATATTGGAATGCTGAGAGCTCCATTGAAGACAATGAGGCACCAGTGTGCGAGAAGCACTTGAATAGGCCCCTGCTGTCAATTTTTCACTACCCAACACCATAGCTTTTGGCTCTCTCCCCTTTCTATCCAGGATATTTGGATTTCAGAAGGGAAAGAGAGAGGCATCAGCTGTGGAGGAGGGGAAAATGCAAGCTCCAGCATTGCTGGGGCTGTGGAAGGATGAAGTGGGATGTTCTCCTCAGCTCCTCTATTTCACTTGTTTCTAGCAAATGAAGAAAAGTAGTTTGGCAGAGTGGAGGGAGAATATGGGACTGACATCAGTAGTGGCGCAAAGCAAGATTATGGGGCCTCCATGCAGAATGTGAAGAGGGAACCCTGAGTCTCCCCTATCATACAGATATTTGGCTTAGAGCTGAATGTGGGTCCCCTGATGGGTTGGTGGCACCCTCAAGGGTTATCCCCCGCCCCCCACACTGCAGGGCCTTGCCTTATGCCCATGGACTTCAGCCTCCTTTCACAGCTCCTGCTGTCCATGTTTGACAGTTACTGCCATGCCATGAGCACCAGTGCTTAATTTGTGCCGGTGGTTTACAGAGCTTGGCACAGGCACTTAATTGTCAGCACCGGCTCTAGTGATAGTCCACCAAAAGGTGGCACTGTCTTTTTTTAATTTTGAAATGAGCACAACAACTGTGTTTATTAAGTCAATATACATTGGAAATGAATAATACCAGCCTCTCATGCCATTATTATAGCTGTACGTGGCCTGAAATAGTCTGAATTGTCACACTTGTAGGAGTGTGATGATTAAGTGTCATGTTGGTACTGTCATTGGCAGCGCTGGCAGGCTTTGGGTGGTGCATGCTGCAGTGGCCTTCCAAGAAGGCCCCTGGCACTTAATTTTTTTACAAATTAAGCACTGCGGGCATTGCGGGCAGACAACTATCTTACGCAGTTAGGTGCAAAACATCCAGAGAAGAGGCTTGAGGCTGAAAAGGGAACCCACAGAAGGCAGAGGGCTGTACAAAGGGACTTTGGGTAATATATACAAGTAGACTGCAGGGCATAGTTTCAGCAAAGGATAAGTCAGGCAACCTTGCATGGCCAAAAAGCTTCAGGTACCTGCTGCTTTAAAGAAGACAGCAGTATGCCCAGGTGAGCTTGCAAGTGAGGCCAGTGCGAGCCGGTCATGTGTTCAAGTGATTATCTTTTCTCACAGAGTCTGTTATTGGAAAATTGTATTAGGTAATTTGGGTAGCATGCAATGTTCTGTATTCAATTTAGCAGGGTCCTGGGATCTGTGTTCCCTAAAAGCAAACTCTTATAGTTTGCAATTCCAGGAAGGCTGGCACATGCACTCTGAGGCAAGTTTAGTGTGTTACATCTTATATTTGACAGACATAATTCCTGGTTTGGAGCTGTTAAATTTGAATAACCTCATGGCCTGACATGCTTAGATGGAAAACAGTCAATTTTTTAAGGCTTAATATGCAACATGTTAGCAGTGTATGTGAAAGTTCTGATGTAGAACTTGTGTCAGCTGGAAGAGAATTATAGAGAAGGTGCCTACAGGTACTAATCTGGTAGAGAGGCTAGAGGGAGGTGTGAAAGAAAAAAGGAGACAGAGAAAATCCTTCAGAGACTCGGCGTGTGATGTGGTAGGAATCAGGTGGGAATTGTCCCACTGCGATTTCTTGTGTAGAGTTGGATTGAATTTTCTTCACAATTTTTTATTGAGTTTTGCACTATAATCATACAGCGTGAAATGTTCAATGTTCCATCAAACATCTTTTGTTTCTTATTCTGATACAACATTTCTGTTCTATGGCTTCATTTATTCTTTCTAAATGCCTAATTTGATAAACTGGTTGATAATTAAGGAACTTACAACCAAATGACCATCGCTGGCTGCTAATATGTCCATGAGTGTGTGTATGAGGAGAAGGACTGAAAGCAAGCAAACCACAGGTGGTTACACTGGGGAGTAACATTTGCCATTCTAACTCCAGTCCCGCTAAAAATAATTTTGGGAAAGTGTATAAAATAGAGGGGGGCTTGAGTG
The DNA here is from genome assembly GCA_963921515.1 of Calotriton arnoldi. NCBI lineage: Eukaryota > Metazoa > Chordata > Amphibia > Caudata > Salamandridae > Calotriton > Calotriton arnoldi. Next base: position 864,959 of record CAWUFW010003818.1, read on the forward strand.
GGTGCGATAAGATATACTATTCTACTTCCATGCTTATTAACATTGGGTAAAGTGTATACATTGGACTGGGGTTACAAATACTATCCCATCTATAAATCTAACTACAATAGGGTTCACATATGCTAATATTCCAAATTATGATAAAATAATTACAAAACTCAAAATCTAAAAACGCAATCTTTACAAGCAATATAACCCATAAAATATATATTTTTTTAATTGAACCCTCCAATGTATCTAATTTAAAAACAATGTAACCAACAAGCTAACTTAATAGTCGCACTTAAAGCCCCCAAAAATAAATTATTAAGGTTTTCCTAACATTAAAACTCTATCCACCCAATCACCAAATAAACACCATAACCCATAAAAATTTCAAAATACTTCAATTACAACATTTATAAACATACCACATAATTAAATGAAATTGAAATAAAATAAATATTAAACAAAATATTACACATTCAAACATAAGCTACAACCAGGAAAAAATATATAACGTTAACGTAATGATAAAAAACAATATACTTATATTCAATATTATGTCCCACAATATTTCTGCAGTCATACTATTTCCCCCCACAATTTTGAGGTACAACGATATTTAGGACCCAGTTTTAAGGTACTGTGGAAGCTAGTTCACATTTGAATTATATGTGTATATCAATATGTCATTCTGTATTTGCATTCACAAAACTGTATTAAAATGAAGCTATTGTGGGGCGTGGCCAAGAACATGGCCAAGTGAGACGCTAACCTTCGGAGCTCCCGACCGGAGCCCCAATCCTTCATCATTATGTCAGCTTTTGAACCCCTGAACCAGATTCTGCCTGTCCCGCGACACCCCTGTGGCATTAAGTGGTGGACCCGGAGAGTTGCGCTGCGGCGGTATCTGGGTCGCGCCGCGCGCTCCCCTGACTGTGCCGAAAATGGCAGACGGATGCCTGTGAAGCCCTTGGATGCCGAGGAAACGAGAGTCACCAGTGCAGGACCTCTCCTACCTCCCGGTGAGCCACGGTGTCATGATCGGGGGTCTGAGGATCCGTGGCTTGCCGCTTGGCCGACCTTGGTGAAGGGGCCTGCTGTAGAGCGGGATCGCGCTGGTTTCCTGGCAAAGGGGGAGGGGTCCCCTGAAGAGGTGAGATCCTGCCGCGCCGAGGCCGAGACATGGGCCTGTCTACCGCTCCTGTACGTGCTGCCCCAGCAGGGCGTGTGGATACCTTTGGTGTGTCCCCGAAGTCCGCGGGATCCTCGGAGCTCCGGGTGAGGGTGGGACGTGTGCTGGGATCCTGCCCCCCCCCGCAATGGACGGGCTATTGAATTCAGCGGTTGCCAGATTGGAGCGGGGGGATGGACTGCGGCTCTAAGGTCCCTGGGTGTCTTGGCAGCTGCACCTCTACGGCCACATCTTTGCTTTCGGTGAGTGCCCCCCCCGAGGTTGGAACTGGAGGGGTGAGGAGCAGTGGGGCTTGGAGGGCCACTCGGTCAGGAGAGGGTCTGAGTCCTAAGGCACCAGACACTAGGCGGGGGCAGAGGCCCCCTGGACCCTTGGCTGCCTTGTCCCCCCCCACGTAATTCTGGATCACTGTCCTGCGCCGGATGGACCAGGAAGGAGCCCTGACCCGGAGTAGCGCAGTGCGGATGCACTGATGAATCTTTAAGGTGGTGCCCCGTATGATATTGGTGTGGGGTGTGCTGGGTTTGGACTATGCTTGGGGGTGTGACCCCCCACCCACAGCGAGGATCCGAACACGCTGGCGGCCCCCTGAGGTGCGGCGGGACCACAACTTCCCCTCCTCCTCCCCCTTAGTGGACGCATGGTCTGAGGGAACACTTCTACCGAGTGGGCAAGATTCCCACATGCCACTGAAAAGTGTCTGGGGTGGGGAGTAGTGCTGAGGTGCCCCCCCTCCACCCGTCCCCCAGGATGACCAAAGACCCCCAGACAGAGGAAAATGGACAAAGTTGTCACCCCGCATGAGGCCACGCAGCCCATATCGGAGGCGGCTGCCATGCTCCAGGCCATCCAGTCTTCCAGGGAGGCACTAGAAAACAAAATTGGGGAAGTGGGCTCGGAGGTCACGCTGTTGAGGCAGGATCTCCGGAACGTGTCGGAGAGGGTCCCTTCGGCAGAATCCCGGGTTTCGGAGGTCGAAGATGCGGTGAAGGATTTACAAAAAGCTGTTGCTGAGCTCCGAAGCACCAGTGGGGACCTGCAGTGGCACGTGGATGACACGGAAAACAGGGCCCGTAGAAATAATCTCCGCTTCGTGGGATTCCCGGGAGGAGTGGAGGGAACGGATCTACCCGCGTTCCTGACCAAATGGTTGAAAAATATTATCCTGCCCGAACACTTTTCTACATGTTTTGTCCTTGAGCGGGCGCATAGGGCCCTGAATGCTCGACCTCCTCCCAGTGCTACCCCAAGGCCCATCATTGCAAAAATCCTTAATTTTATGGACCGAGACATGATCCTACGAGAGGCACGCAGGCTGGGGGAAATCAGACATGAAAACGCCAAGATCATGATTTTCCCCGATTACAGCAGACATGTGCAGAAGCAGGGAAAGGCCTTTAATTCCGCTAAGCCTAAACTAAGAGCACTACAAATCCAATACATGCTGCTATTCCCTGCAAAGCTGAAGGTCATATATAACGGAAGGGCACCGTTTTTTCAGACGCCGGAAGAAGTATGGGCTTGGATCGAGGAGAGGCCGACCCTTCACCCACCGGAGCACCAGAACAGGGGGGAGGGCAGAACATGGAATGCCAGATCAATGGATCGACAACGGAGAACCAGGAGAAGCCGGAGCGGAACAAAGAGGAAAAGTACAGCGACGCCCTATGCGCTCAGGAAACCCAGCCAAAAACCTGGGGCTCAGGTGGACGAGAAGTCACGCAGTGAGAACGCGGACGGCGACGAAACGGACAGATCAAGTCAACGTGACCTGCTGGTGGACCTGGAGGACTCGAGAGAATCCTCTGGGGATGAGAGCACCCATCCCCTTGTGGCGGAGATCATGGCTATGGAGGGTGGTGTGAAGAGCTGTCGGCTCTAGCCCACGAGCGATAAAGGGCCTTCCTGACTCTATACATATACATATAAAAGGTACCAACCTGGCATTGTTTCCTGGTCGGGGGCCAGCAAGCCCCAACAGTTTGGTTTTGTTTAGTATTGAGTTTTTGATCTGCACCCTCCCTGGCGCACAATTCAGAACAGTGCTGCAGTTGGGTCCGCCAGTGACTATTTTCCTTCCATTTTTAATGAAGGGTTTGTATAGCGGAAGGGTGTAGGGAGGGTTTTTTTTAATATTCGGGTGGGGTGGGCGACAGACCTCTCTATCTTTTCCTACACAAGGGTGTTGTGTTGTATTGTCATGGGTTTGGGTGTAGTGGAAAGGGGAAGCGGGGTGGGGTGGGGGGCTAGGGGGCAGGAAGGGATTGTTTTATTTGTTGATATTGTTTGCACTAGACCAAGCACTGACACCTATATATCATGGGGGACCCACAGCAGGAGGAATGGGTACATGGTGGGGGACGTACCTCTGTTTCCACGACACTCATGTTCCCACACGTAGAAGAACAGGCCATCTCAGTCCTAAACTGGAATGTAAATGGACTGGGAGATAGAATCAAACACGGAGTGGTCACCCAATATATAAAATGCCTGAGGCCAGACGTAGTCTTACTTCAAGAACCCCCCCGACCTGTGTACACGATGCAAATTCCTTGGGAGGGCACCATATACGGTCCTGGCCCATGCAGGCTTTACATCTGGGTCTAGGGGCGTTGCTATTCTGATAAAAAAATCCCCCCCCCCTTCGAAACAACATGTAAATGGATTGACCCTGATAGTAGATTCGCTGGGGTAACCGGAACATGGGGCAGACGAAGCACCGCCTCGATTGCAAGCCCCCGTACTCCTCAAAATTGCTGATATCCTTCTCAAGACCCCCATGTCCTTTCACATTGTAGGGGGGGATTTTAATGACATCATTAACATGGGAATGGATCGGTCTACTGGGTCAGCGGGAACTACGGACACAACCCCCCTTTATCGTTTCACAGACTCTATGGGGCTTACCAATATATGGAGATTCCTACACTCGCATGCCCAACAGTACTCTTATTTTTCCGGAGCACACAGAGTTTATTCCAGACTGGACTATGTGTTTGTCCCCAGGGGCAAGATGGGAGTGGTTGGCAAAGCTGAATATCAGGCTAGGGGTCTATCGGACCATTCGCCTCTGCTGGTTTCGTTAGGGCTACAGATTCGTACTTTTGGGCCTCTGTGGAGGCTCAATACATGGGACCTCCAAAAGAAAGTGATCTTAAAGGGGCTTCAGACTGATACCAAAATCTTCTTTCTAGAAAACTTGGGCACAGTGGACTCAGGGGTCGTAATTTTGGAGGCATACAAAACAGTGCTGAGGGACAGGGCACAGAACCGGATAGCCTGGGTGAAAAAGAAAGATCGGGAACACATAGAACATATAGAGGGACAATTATTGTCCTTAGAAAAGACAGTCCTAGATAGGCCAGACCCGCTGATCGCCCGACAAATAGAAGTCCTAAGGACTGAATACCGTGAACTGGCCCAGGGGGAGGCCAGGAAACTGCGGTTAGCGACACTGCACCATCTGTATGAGGTTGGCGACAAGGCCGGTAAATTGCTGGCATGGCTCAGTAAAAAGGAAAGCGAGGCCAGATGGGTTGACTCCCTTGTCGACGAAAAGGGGACGATATATAACACGGACAAACAGATTCCATCTGCGTTTGCCCATTACTACGCTGACTTTTATGACCAGAAAACATTCAGCACTACTGACGAGCTTACTAACTGCCTCGCAAATATTAACACCCCAGGGTTCGATGATGAGGATGTCAAGCTCCTAGAGGAAGACATAATCACACTGGCAGAGGTGGGGGATGCAATAAATAGATTAAGATCAGGAAAAAACCCGGACCAAAAGGGCTCTCTGCCGAGTTTAAAAAAAAAAATAAAGACCTCATTGACTCTCTCCTCCTGGCTTTATATAGGGATGCATATGAGAGGAGAATTCTCCCAGTCGATTTTTGCATGGCGACTATCGTGGTCATTCACAAAAACGGAAAACCCAGGGACTAGTGCGACTCATACCGCCCAATCTCTCCTAAACATGGAGGTCAAAATCCTTGCGACAATATTGGCCACGCGATTATTAAAATTCATTACCTCCCTTATCCACTGCGATCAATCCGGCTTCATGCCGGGCAGGTCGACCATGTGGAACCTCCGAAGAGCCCATAACTGGATGATGACGGCCAGGAACCGGACTACCCCACTTGCTTTTCTGGCGCTGGACGCTGAGAAGGCCTTCGATGCCGTACATTGGCTCTTCCTCGACGCCGTCCTCCTCAAGTTCGGTCTTGGTCCGAACTTTAGGAGATGGGTGGCACTACTTTACACTGACCCAAGGGCAAAAGTTAGGGTTAACGGTCGGCTGTCATCGGAGTTCCCAATCTCCTGCAGGACCAGACAGGGCTGTCCCTTGTCCCCACTATTATTTGCACTAATGATAGAACCTCTAGCTTGCCTAATTAGACAACACCTGAAAGTCGCAGGATTCCGGATCACATCGGACGATCGGGAGGAAGAAAGAATATCGCTGTATGCAAACGATATTCTTCAGTTCATTACAAATATAACTATCACAATCCCCACTGTGTTCTCGATCTTAGAGGAATATGGCCGGTTTTCGGGCTATAAAATTAACTACCACAAGTCTATAATATATAGCCCGACGCAAGATATGGAGTGTCCCCCACTATCTGGGAACCTATGTATAGCCACAGAGGGCTTCAAATACTTGAGAATTTTCCTCACCCCCAACCCTACAATATGTCGGACACGCAATATATACCGGGACCTCTCTAGCTTTAAGCAGGATGCAGACAGGTGGAGAGGACTGCCACTCACAATCATGGGCCGCGCAGCAATGTACATAATGATTTCACTACCCCAGTTTCTATATGTGCTGCAGAATACATACCACCCCCTCCCTCTGTCACTATTCAGAGAAGTCGACTCTGAGCACTCCTTTGGCTGAAAGGCCACCCCAGAATTGCATTAAAGACGCTACAACGAAACCCGTACAATGGGGGTCTCGCACTCCCAGATATACAGGCTTATTATTGGGCAGCCCACCTTATTGCAAAACACACAAGATGATGGACGGAATGCTGCACATTGGCAAACATTCACCCCCAGTCACAGATCTGGGTTTAATCCATCATTATTTTGCTTCACCACGCCACCCCAGTTCAGACATAGCCATATGCAAATAAGTCTTGACCCTGTGCCTCATGGGAACAGTCCAGACCGAACTGCCAAGCCATGTCTTCCTGGACCGGAATCAAGCATCCTAGGACCGGTTTCAGGCTATCAGCCTTCATCAGCCAGGATAGCTTGACTCCAGTGGCGTAGTGAGCACGGGACCCACGTCTGGGCATACCCTTCCCACTTAGGGTGAAATGCAAAACACACAAGATGATGGACGAATGCTGCACATTGGCAAACATTCACCCCAGTCACAGATCTGGGTTTAATCCATCGCTATTTTGCTTCACCACGCCACCCCAGTTCAGACATAGCCATATGCAAATCAGTCTTGACCCTGTGCTCATGGGAACAGTCCAGACGGAACTGCCAAGCCATGTCTTCCTGGACCGGAATCAAGCATCCTAGGACCGGTTTCAGGCTATCAGCCTTCATCAGCCAGGATAGCTTGACTCCAGTGGCGTAGTGAGCACGGGACCCACGTCTGGGCATACCCTTCCCACTTAGGGTGAAATGCAAAACACACAAGATGATGGATGGAATGCTGCACATTGGCAAACATTCACCTCCAGTCACAGATCTGGGTTTAATCCATCGTTATTTTGCTTCACCATGCCACCCCAGTTCAGACATAGCCATATGCAAATCAGTCTTGACTCTGTGCTCATGGGAACAGTCCAGACCGAACTGCCAGCCATGTCTTCCTGGACCGAATCAAGCATCCTAGGACCGGTTTCAGGCTATCAGCTTCATCAGCCAGGATAGCTTGACTCCAGTGGCGTAGTGAGCACGGGACCCATGTCTGGGCATACCCTTCCCACTTAGGGTGAAATGCAAAACACACAAGATGATGGACGGAATGCTGCACATTGGCAAACATTCACCCCCAGTCACATTCCGTCCATCATCTTGTGTGTTTTGCATTTTGCCCTAAGTGGGAAGGGTATGCCCAGACGTGGGTCCCGTGCTCACTATGCCACTGGAGTCAAGCTATCCTGGCTGATGAAGGCTGATAGCCTGAAACCGGTCCTAGGATGCTTGATTCCGGTCCAGGGAAGACATGGCTTGGCAGTTCAGTCTGGACTGTTCCCATGAGGCACAGGGTCAAGACTGATTTGCATATGGCTATGTCTGAACTGGGGTGGCGTGGTGAAGCAAAATAACGATGGATTAAACCCAGATCTGTGACTGGGGGTGAATGTTTGCCAATGTGCAGCATTCCGTCCATCATCTTGTGTGTTTTGCATTTTGCCCTAAGTGGGAAGGGTATGCCCAGACGTGGGTCCCGTGCTCACTACGGCACTGGAGTCAAGCTATCCTGGCTGATGAAGGCTGATAGCCTGAAACCGGTCCTAGGATGCTTGATTCCGGTCCGGGGAAGACATGGCTTGGCAGTTCGGTCTGGACTGTTCCCATGAGGCACAGGGTCAAGACTGATTTCCATATGGCTATGTCTGAACTGGGGTGGCGTGGTGAAGCAAAATAACGATGGATTAAACCCAGATCTGTGACTGGGGGTGAATGTTTGCCAATGTGCAGCATTCCGTCCATCATCTTGTGTGTTTTGCATTTTGCCCTAAGTGGGAAGGGTATGCCCAGACGTGGGTCCCGTGCTCACTACGCCACTGGAGTCAAGCTATCCTGGCTGATTAAGGCTGATAGCCTGAAACCGGTCCTAGGATGCTTGATTCCGGTCCAGGGAAGACATGGCTTGGCAGTTCGGTCTGGACTGTTCCCATGAGGCACAGGTTAAAGACTGATTTGCATATGGCTATGTCTGAACTGGGGTGGCGTGGTGAAGCAAAATAACGATGGATTAAACCCAGATCTGTGACTGGGGGTGAATGTTTGCCAATGTGCAGCATTCCGTCCATCATCTTGTGTGTTTTGCATTTTGCCCTAAGTGGGAAGGGTATGCCCAGACGTGGGTCCCGTGCTCACTACGCCACTGGAGTCAAGCTATCCTGGCTGATGAAGGCTGATAGCCTGAAACCGGTCCTAGGATGCTTGATTCCGGTCCAGGGAAGACATGGCTTGGCAGTTCGGTCTGGACTGTTCCAATGAGGCACAGGGTCAAGACTGATTTGCATATGGCTATGTCTGAACTGGGGTGGCGTGGTGAAGCAAAATAACGATGGATTAAACCCAGATCTGTGACTGGGGGTGAATGTTTGCCAATGTGCAGCATTCCGTCCATCATCTTGTGTGTTTTACATTTTGCCCTAAGTGGGAAGGGTATGCCCAGACGTGGGTCCCGTGCTCACTACGCCACTGGAGTCAAGCTATCCTGGCTGATGAAGGCTGATAGCCTGAAACCGGTCCTAGGATGCTTGATTCCGGTCCAGGGAAGACATGGCTTGGCAGTTCGGTCTGGACTGTTCCCATGAGGCACAGGGTCAAGACTGATTTGCATATGGCTATGTCTGAACTGGGGTGGCGTGGTGAAGCAAAATAACGATGGATTAAACCCAGATCTGTGACTGGGGGTGAATGTTTGCCAATGTGCAGCATTCCGTCCATCATCTTGTGTGTTTTGCATTTTGCACTAAGTGGGAAGGGTATGCCCAGACGTGGGTCCCGTGCTCACTACGCCACTGAAGTCCAGGTATCCTGGCTGATGAAGGCTGATAGCCTGAAACCGGTCCTAGGATGCTTGATTCCGGTCCAGGGAAGACATGGCTTGGCAGTTCGGTCTGGACTGTTCCCATGAGGCACAGGGTCAAGACTGATTTGCATATGGCTATGTCTGAACTGGGGTGGCGCGGTGAAGCAAAATAACGATGGATTAAACCCAGATCTGTGACTGGGGGTGAATGTTTGCCAATGTGCAGCATTCCGTCCATCATCTTGTGTGTTTTGCATTTTGCCCTAAGTGGGAAGGGTATGCCCAGACGTGGGTCCCGTGCTAACTACGCCACTGGAGTCAAGCTATCCTGGCTGATGAAGGCTGATAGCCTGAAACCGGTCCTAGGATGCTTGATTCCGGTCCAGGGAAGACATGGCTTGGCAGTTCGGTCTGGACTGTTCCCATGAGGCACAGGGTCAAGACTGATTTCCATATGGCTATGTCTGAACTGGGGTGGCGTGGTGAAGCAAAATAACGATGGATTAAACCCAGATCTGTGACTGGGGGTGAATGTTTGCCAATGTGCAGCATTCCGTCCATCATCTTGTGTGTTTTGCATTTTGCCCTAAGTGGGAAGGGTATGCCCAGACGTGGGTCCTGTGCTCACTATGCCACTGGAGTCAAGCTATCCTGGCTGTTGAAGGCTGATAGCCTGAAACCGGTCCTAAGATGCTTGATTCCGGTCCAGGGAAGACATGGCTTGGCAGTTCGGTCTGGACTGTTCCCATGAGGCACAGGGTCAAGACTGATTTGCATATGGCTATGTCTGAACTGGTGTGGCGTGGTGAAGCAAAATAACGATGGATTAAACCCAGATCTGTGACTGGGGGTGAATGTTTGCCAATGTGCAGCATTCCGTCCATCATCTTGTGTGTTTTGCATTTTGCCCTAAGTGGGAAGGGTATGCCCAGACGTGGGTCCCGTGCTCACTACGCCACTGGAGTCAAGCTATCCTGGCTGATGAAGGCTGATAGCCTGAAACCGGTCCTAGGATGCTTGATTCCGATCCAGGGAAGACATGGCTTGGCAGTTCGGTCTGGACTGGACTGTTCCCATGAGGCACAGGGTCAAGACTGATTTGCATATGGCTATGTCTGAACTGGGGTGGCGTGGTGAAGCAAAATAACGATGGATTAAACCCAGATCTGTGACTGGGGGTGAATGTTTCCCAATGTGCAGCATTCCGTCCATCATCTTGTGTGTTTTGCATTTTGCCCTAAGTGGGAAGGGTATGCCTAGACGTGGGTCCCGTGCTCACTACGCCACTGGAGTCAAGCTATCCTGGCTGATGAAGGCTGATAGCCTGAAACCGGTCCTAGGATGCTTGATTCCGGTCCAGGGAAGACATGGCTTGGCAGTTCGGTCTGGACTGTTCCCATGAGGCACAGGGTCAAGACTGATTTGCATATGGCTATGTCTGAACTGGGGTGGCGTGGTGAAGCAAAATAACGATGGATTAAACCCAGATCTGTGACTGGGGGTGAATGTTTGCCAATGTGCAGCATTCTGTCCATCATCTTGTGTGTTTTGCATTTTGCCCTAAGTGGGAAGGGTATGCCCAGACGTGGGTCCCGTGCTCACTACGCCACTGGAGTCAAGCTATCCTGGCTGATGAAGGCTTATAGCCTGAAACCGGTCCTAGGATGCTTGACTCCGGTCCAGGGAAGACATGGCTTGGCAGTTCGGTCTGGACTGTTCCCATGAGGCACAGGGTCAAGACTGATTTGCATATGGCTATGTCTGAACTGGGGTGGCGTGGTGAAGCAAAATAACGATGGATTAAACCCAGATCTGTGACTGGGGGTGAATGTTTGCCAATGTGCAGCATTCCGTCCATCATCTTGTGTGTTTTGCATTTTGCCCTAAGTGGGAAGGGTATGCCCAGACGTGGGTCCCGTGCTCACTACGCCACTGGAGTCAAGCTATCCTGGCTGATGAAGGCTGATAGCCTGAAACCGGTCCTAGGATGCTTGATTCCGGTCCAGGGAAGACATGGCTTGGCAGTTCGGTCTGGACTGTTCCCATGAGGCACAGGGTCAAGACTGATTTGCATATGGCTATGTCTGAACTGGGGTGGCGTGGTGAAGCAAAATAACGATGGATTAAACCCAGATCTGTGACTGGGGGTGAATGTTTGCCAATGTGCAGCATTCCGTCCATCATCTTGTGTGTTTTGCATTTTGCCCTAAGTGGGAAGGGTATGCCCAGACGTGGGTCCCGTGCTCACTACGCCACTGGAGTCAAGCTATCCTGGCTGATGAAGGCTTATAGCCTGAAACCGGTCCTAGGATGCTTGACTCCGGTCCAGGGAAGACATGGCTTGGCAGGTCGGTCTGGACTGTTCCCATGAGGCACAGGTTCAAGACTGATTTGCATATGGCTATGTCTGAACTGGGGTGGCGTGGTGAAGCAAAATAACGATGGATTAAACCCAGATCTGTGACTGGGGGTGAATGTTTGCCAATGTGCAGCATTCCGTCCATCATCTTGTGTGTTTTGCATTTTGCCCTAAGTGGGAAGGGTATGCCCAGACGTGGGTCCCGTGCTCACTACGCCACTGGAGTCAAGCTATCCTGGCTGATGAAGGCTGATAGCCTGAAACCGGTCCTAGGATGCTTGATTCCGGTCCAGGGAAGACATGGCTTGGCAGTTCGGTCTGGACTGTTCCCATGAGGCACAGGGTCAAGACTGATTTGCATATGGCTATGTCTGAACTGGGGTGGCGTGGTGAAGCAAAATAACGATGGATTAAACCCAGATCTGTGACTGGGGGTGAATGTTTGCCAATGTGCAGCATTCCGTCCATCATCTTGTGTGTTTTGCATTTTGCCCTAAGTGGGAAGGGTATGCCCAGACGTGGGTCCCGTGCTCACTACGCCACTGGAGTCAAGCTATCCTGGCTGATGAAGGCTGATAGCCTGAAACCGGTCCTAGGATGCTTGATTCCGGTCCAGGGAAGACATGGCTTGGCAGTTCGGTCTGGACTGTTCCCATGAGGCACAGGGTCAAGACTGATTTGCATATGGCTATGTCTGAACTGGGGTGGCGTGGTGAAGCAAAATAACGATGGATTAAACCCAGATCTGTGACTGGGGGTGAATGTTTGCCAATGTGCAGCATTCCGTCCATCATCTTGTGTGTTTTGCATTTTGCCCTAAGTGGGAAGGGTATGCCCAGACGTGGGTCCCGTGCTCACTACGCCACTGGAGTCAAGCTATCCTGGCTGATGAAGGCTGATAGCCTGAAACCGGTCCTAGGATGCTTGATTCCGGTCCAGGGAAGACATGGCTTGGCAGTTCGGTCTGGACTGTTCCCATGAGGCACAGGGTCAAGACTGATTTGCATATGGCTATGTCTGAACTGGGGTGGCGTGGTGAAGCAAAATAACGATGGATTAAACCCAGATCTGTGACTGGGGGTGAATGTTTGCCAATGTGCAGCATTCCGTCCATCATCTTGTGTGTTTTGCATTTTGCCCTAAGTGGGAAGGGTATGCCCAGACGTGGGTCCCGTGCTCACTACGCCACTGGAGTCCAAGCTATCCTGGCTGATGAAGGCTGATAGCCTGAAACCGGTCCTAGGATGCTTGATTCCGGTCCAGGGAAGACATGGCTTGGCAGTTCGGTCTGGACTGTTCCCATGAGGCACAGGGTCAAGACTGATTTGCATATGGCTATGTCTGAACTGGGGTGGCGTGGTGAAGCAAAATAACGATGGATTAAACCCAGATCTGTGACTGGGGGTGAATGTTTGCCAATGTGCAGCATTCCGTCCATCATCTTGTGTGTTTTGCATTTTGCCCTAAGTGGGAAGGGTATGCCCAGACGTGGGTCCCGTGCTCACTACGCCACTGGAGTCAAGCTATCCTGGCTGATGAAGGCTGATAGCCTGAAACCGGTCCTAGGATGCTTGATTCCGGTCCAGGGAAGACATGGCTTGGCAGTTCGGTCTGGACTGTTCCCATGAGGCACAGGGTCAAGACTGATTTGCATATGGCTATGTCTGAACTGGGGTGGCGTGGTGAAGCAAAATAACGATGGATTAAACCCAGATCTGTGACTGGGGGTGAATGTTTGCCAATGTGCAGCATTCCGTCCATCATCTTGTGTGTTTTGCATTTTGCCCTAAGTGGGAAGGGTATGCCCAGACGTGGGTCCCGTGCTCACTACGCCACTGGAGTCAAGCTATCCTGGCTGATGAAGGCTGATAGCCTGAAACCGGTCCTAGGATGCTTGATTCCGGTCCAGGGAAGACATGGCTTGGCAGTTCGGTCTGGACTGTTCCCATGAGGCACAGGGTCAAGACTGATTTGCATATGGCTATGTCTGAACTGGGGTGGCGTGGTGAAGCAAAATAACGATGGATTAAACCCAGATCTGTGACTGGGGGTGAATGTTTGCCAATGTGCAGCATTCCGTCCATCATCTTGTGTGTTTTGCATTTTGCCCTAAGTGGGAAGGGTATGCCCAGACGTGGGTCCCGTGCTCACTACGCCACTGGAGTCAAGCTATCCTGGCTGATGAAGGCTGATAGCCTGAAACCGGTCCTAGGATGCTTGATTCCGGTCCAGGGAAGACATGGCTTGGCAGTTCGGTCTGGACTGTTCCCATGAGGCACAGGGTCAAGACTGATTTGCATATGGCTATGTCTGAACTGGGGTGGCGTGGTGAAGCAAAATAACGATGGATTAAACCCAGATCTGTGACTGGGGGTGAATGTTTGCCAATGTGCAGCATTCCGTCCATCATCTTGTGTGTTTTGCATTTTGCCCTAAGTGGGAAGGGTATGCCCAGACGTGGGTCCCGTGCTCACTACGCCACTGGAGTCAAGCTATCCTGGCTGATGAAGGCTGATAGCCTGAAACCGGTCCTAGGATGCTTGATTCCGGTCCAGGGAAGACATGGCTTGGCAGTTCGGTCTGGACTGTTCCCATGAGGCACAGGGTCAAGACTGATTTGCATATGGCTATGTCTGAACTGGGGTGGCATGGTGAAGCAAAATAACGATGGATTAAACCCAGATCTGTGACTGGGGGTGAATGTTTGCCAATGTGCAGCATTCCGTCCATCATCTTGTGTGTTTTGCATTTTGCCCTAAGTGGGAAGGGTATGCCCAGACGTGGGTCCCGTGCTCACTACGCCACTGGAGTCAAGCTATCCTGGCTGATGAAGGCTGATAGCCTGAAACCGGTCCTAGGATGCTTGATTCCGGTCCAGGGAAGACATGGCTTGGCAGTTCGGTCTGGACTGTTCCCATGAGGCACAGGGTCAAGACTGATTTGCATATGGCTATGTCTGAACTGGGGTGGCGTGGTGAAGCAAAATAACGATGGATTAAACCCAGATCTGTGACTGGGGGTGAATGTTTGCCAATGTGCAGCATTCCGTCCATCATCTTGTGTGTTTTGCATTTTGCCCTAAGTGGGAAGGGTATGCCCAGACGTGGGTCCCGTGCTCACTACGCCACTGGAGTCAAGCTATCCTGGCTGATGAAGGCTGATAGCCTGAAACCGGTCCTAGGATGCTTGATTCCGGTCCAGGGAAGACATGGCTTGGCAGTTCGGTCTGGACTGTTCCCATGAGGCACAGGGTCAAGACTGATTTGCATATGGCTATGTCTGAACTGGGGTGGCGTGGTGAAGCAAAATAACGATGGATTAAACCCAGATCTGTGACTGGGGGTGAATGTTTGCCAATGTGCAGCATTCCGTCCATCATCTTGTGTGTTTTGCATTTTGCCCTAAGTGGGAAGGGTATGCCCAGACGTGGGTCCCGTGCTCACTACGCCACTGGAGTCAAGCTATCCTGGCTGATGAAGGCTGATAGCCTGAAACCGGTCCTAGGATGCTTGATTCCGGTCCAGGGAAGACATGGCTTGGCAGTTCGGTCTGGACTGTTCCCATGAGGCACAGGGTCAAGACTGATTTGCATATGGCTATGTCTGAACTGGGGTGGCGTGGTGAAGCAAAATAACGATGGATTAAACCCAGATCTGTGACTGGGGGTGAATGTTTGCCAATGTGCAGCATTCCGTCCATCATCTTGTGTGTTTTGCATTTTGCCCTAAGTGGGAAGGGTATGCCCAGACGTGGGTCCCGTGCTCACTACGCCACTGGAGTCAAGCTATCCTGGCTGATGAAGGCTGATAGCCTGAAACCGGTCCTAGGATGCTTGATTCCGGTCCAGGGAAGACATGGCTTGGCAGTTCGGTCTGGACTGTTCCCATGAGGCACAGGGTCAAGACTGATTTGCATATGGCTATGTCTGAACTGGGGTGGCGTGGTGAAGCAAAATAACGATGGATTAAACCCAGATCTGTGACTGGGGGTGAATGTTTGCCAATGTGCAGCATTCCGTCCATCATCTTGTGTGTTTTGCATTTTGCCCTAAGTGGGAAGGGTATGCCCAGACGTGGGTCCCGTGCTCACTACGCCACTGGAGTCAAGCTATCCTGGCTGATGAAGGCTGATAGCCTGAAACCGGTCCTAGGATGCTTGATTCCGGTCCAGGGAAGACATGGCTTGGCAGTTCGGTCTGGACTGTTCCCATGAGGCACAGGGTCAAGACTGATTTGCATATGGCTATGTCTGAACTGGGGTGGCGTGGTGAAGCAAAATAACGATGGATTAAACCCAGATCTGTGACTGGGGGTGAATGTTTGCCAATGTGCAGCATTCCGTCCATCATCTTGTGTGTTTTGCATTTTGCCCTAAGTGGGAAGGGTATGCCCAGACGTGGGTCCCGTGCTCACTACGCCACTGGAGTCAAGCTATCCTGGCTGATGAAGGCTGATAGCCTGAAACCGGTCCTAGGATGCTTGATTCCGGTCCAGGGAAGACATGGCTTGGCAGTTCGGTCTGGACTGTTCCCATGAGGCACAGGGTCAAGACTGATTTGCATATGGCTATGTCTGAACTGGGGTGGCGTGGTGAAGCAAAATAACGATGGATTAAACCCAGATCTGTGACTGGGGGTGAATGTTTGCCAATGTGCAGCATTCCGTCCATCATCTTGTGTGTTTTGCATTTTGCCCTAAGTGGGAAGGGTATGCCCAGACGTGGGTCCCGTGCTCACTACGCCACTGGAGTCAAGCTATCCTGGCTGATGAAGGCTGATAGCCTGAAACCGGTCCTAGGATGCTTGATTCCGGTCCAGGGAAGACATGGCTTGGCAGTTCGGTCTGGACTGTTCCCATGAGGCACAGGGTCAAGACTGATTTGCATATGGCTATGTCTGAACTGGGGTGGCGTGGTGAAGCAAAATAACGATGGATTAAACCCAGATCTGTGACTGGGGGTGAATGTTTGCCAATGTGCAGCATTCCGTCCATCATCTTGTGTGTTTTGCATTTTGCCCTAAGTGGGAAGGGTATGCCCAGACGTGGGTCCCGTGCTCACTACGCCACTGGAGTCAAGCTATCCTGGCTGATGAAGGCTGATAGCCTGAAACCGGTCCTAGGATGCTTGATTCCGGTCCAGGGAAGACATGGCTTGGCAGTTCGGTCTGGACTGTTCCCATGAGGCACAGGGTCAAGACTGATTTGCATATGGCTATGTCTGAACTGGGGTGGCGTGGTGAAGCAAAAATAACGATGGATTAAACCCAGATCTGTGACTGGGGGTGAATGTTTGCCAATGTGCAGCATTCCGTCCATCATCTTGTGTGTTTTGCATTTTGCCCTAAGTGGGAAGGGTATGCCCAGACGTGGGTCCCGTGCTCACTACGCCACTGGAGTCAAGCTATCCTGGCTGATGAAGGCTGATAGCCTGAAACCGGTCCTAGGATGCTTGATTCCGGTCCAGGGAAGACATGGCTTGGCAGTTCGGTCTGGACTGTTCCCATGAGGCACAGGGTCAAGACTGATTTGCATATGGCTATGTCTGAACTGGGGTGGCGTGGTGAAGCAAAATAACGATGGATTAAACCCAGATCTGTGACTGGGGGTGAATGTTTGCCAATGTGCAGCATTCCGTCCATCATCTTGTGTGTTTTGCATTTTGCCCTAAGTGGGAAGGGTATGCCCAGACGTGGGTCCCGTGCTCACTACGCCACTGGAGTCAAGCTATCCTGGCTGATGAAGGCTGATAGCCTGAAACCGGTCCTAGGATGCTTGATTCCGGTCCAGGGAAGACATGGCTTGGCAGTTCGGTCTGGACTGTTCCCATGAGGCACAGGGTCAAGACTGATTTGCATATGGCTATGTCTGAACTGGGGTGGCGTGGTGAAGCAAAATAACGATGGATTAAACCCAGATCTGTGACTGGGGGTGAATGTTTGCCAATGTGCAGCATTCCGTCCATCATCTTGTGTGTTTTGCATTTTGCCCTAAGTGGGAAGGGTATGCCCAGACGTGGGTCCCGTGCTCACTACGCCACTGGAGTCAAGCTATCCTGGCTGATGAAGGCTGATAGCCTGAAACCGGTCCTAGGATGCTTGATTCCGGTCCAGGGAAGACATGGCTTGGCAGTTCGGTCTGGACTGTTCCCATGAGGCACAGGGTCAAGACTGATTTGCATATGGCTATGTCTGAACTGGGGTGGCGTGGTGAAGCAAAATAACGATGGATTAAACCCAGATCTGTGACTGGGGGTGAATGTTTGCCAATGTGCAGCATTCCGTCCATCATCTTGTGTGTTTTGCATTTTGCCCTAAGTGGGAAGGGTATGCCCAGACGTGGGTCCCGTGCTCACTACGCCACTGGAGTCAAGCTATCCTGGCTGATGAAGGCTGATAGCCTGAAACCGGTCCTAGGATGCTTGATTCCGGTCCAGGGAAGACATGGCTTGGCAGTTCGGTCTGGACTGTTCCCATGAGGCACAGGGTCAAGACTGATTTGCATATGGCTATGTCTGAACTGGGGTGGCGTGGTGAAGCAAAATAACGATGGATTAAACCCAGATCTGTGACTGGGGGTGAATGTTTGCCAATGTGCAGCATTCCGTCCATCATCTTGTGTGTTTTGCATTTTGCCCTAAGTGGGAAGGGTATGCCCAGACGTGGGTCCCGTGCTCACTACGCCACTGGAGTCAAGCTATCCTGGCTGATGAAGGCTGATAGCCTGAAACCGGTCCTAGGATGCTTGATTCCGGTCCAGGGAAGACATGGCTTGGCAGTTCGGTCTGGACTGTTCCCATGAGGCACAGGGTCAAGACTGATTTGCATATGGCTATGTCTGAACTGGGGTGGCGTGGTGAAGCAAAATAACGATGGATTAAACCCAGATCTGTGACTGGGGGTGAATGTTTGCCAATGTGCAGCATTCCGTCCATCATCTTGTGTGCTTTGCATTTTGCCCTAAGTGGGAAGGGTATGCCCAGACGTGGGTCCCGTGCTCACTACGCCACTGGAGTCAAGCTATCCTGGCTGATGAAGGCTGATAGCCTGAAACCGGTCCTAGGATGCTTGATTCCGGTCCAGGGAAGACATGGCTTGGCAGTTCGGTCTGGACTGTTCCCATGAGGCACAGGGTCAAGACTGATTTGCATATGGCTATGTCTGAACTGGGGTGGCGTGGTGAAGCAAAATAACGATGGATTAAACCCAGATCTGTGACTGGGGGTGAATGTTTGCCAATGTGCAGCATTCCGTCCATCATCTTGTGTGTTTTGCATTTTGCCCTAAGTGGGAAGGGTATGCCCAGACGTGGGTCCCGTGCTCACTACGCCACTGGAGTCAAGCTATCCTGGCTGATGAAGGCTGATAGCCTGAAACCGGTCCTAGGATGCTTGATTCCGGTCCAGGGAAGACATGGCTTGGCAGTTCGGTCTGGACTGTTCCCATGAGGCACAGGGTCAAGACTGATTTGCATATGGCTATGTCTGAACTGGGGTGGCGTGGTGAAGCAAAATAACGATGGATTAAACCCAGATCTGTGACTGGGGGTGAATGTTTGCCAATGTGCAGCATTCCGTCCATCATCTTGTGTGTTTTGCATTTTGCCCTAAGTGGGAAGGGTATGCCCAGACGTGGGTCCCGTGCTCACTACGCCACTGGAGTCAAGCTATCCTGGCTGATGAAGGCTGATAGCCTGAAACCGGTCCTAGGATGCTTGATTCCGGTCCAGGGAAGACATGGCTTGGCAGTTCGGTCTGGACTGTTCCCATGAGGCACAGGGTCAAGACTGATTTGCATATGGCTATGTCTGAACTGGGGTGGCGTGGTGAAGCAAAATAACGATGGATTAAACCCAGATCTGTGACTGGGGGTGAATGTTTGCCAATGTGCAGCATTCCGTCCATCATCTTGTGTGTTTTGCATTTTGCCCTAAGTGGGAAGGGTATGCCCAGACGTGGGTCCCGTGCTCACTACGCCACTGGAGTCAAGCTATCCTGGCTGATGAAGGCTGATAGCCTGAAACCGGTCCTAGGATGCTTGATTCCGGTCCAGGGAAGACATGGCTTGGCAGTTCGGTCTGGACTGTTCCCATGAGGCACAGGGTCAAGACTGATTTGCATATGGCTATGTCTGAACTGGGGTGGCGTGGTGAAGCAAAATAACGATGGATTAAACCCAGATCTGTGACTGGGGGTGAATGTTTGCCAATGTGCAGCATTCCGTCCATCATCTTGTGTGTTTTGCATTTTGCCCTAAGTGGGAAGGGTATGCCCAGACGTGGGTCCCGTGCTCACTACGCCACTGGAGTCAAGCTATCCTGGCTGATGAAGGCTGATAGCCTGAAACCGGTCCTAGGATGCTTGATTCCGGTCCAGGGAAGACATGGCTTGGCAGTTCGGTCTGGACTGTTCCCATGAGGCACAGGGTCAAGACTGATTTGCATATGGCTATGTCTGAACTGGGGTGGCGTGGTGAAGCAAAATAACGATGGATTAAACCCAGATCTGTGACTGGGGGTGAATGTTTGCCAATGTGCAGCATTCCGTCCATCATCTTGTGTGTTTTGCATTTTGCCCTAAGTGGGAAGGGTATGCCCAGACGTGGGTCCCGTGCTCACTACGCCACTGGAGTCAAGCTATCCTGGCTGATGAAGGCTGATAGCCTGAAACCGGTCCTAGGATGCTTGATTCCGGTCCAGGGAAGACATGGCTTGGCAGTTCGGTCTGGACTGTTCCCATGAGGCACAGGGTCAAGACTGATTTGCATATGGCTATGTCTGAACTGGGGTGGCGTGGTGAAGCAAAATAACGATGGATTAAACCCAGATCTGTGACTGGGGGTGAATGTTTGCCAATGTGCAGCATTCCGTCCATCATCTTGTGTGTTTTGCATTTTGCCCTAAGTGGGAAGGGTATGCCCAGACGTGGGTCCCGTGCTCACTACGCCACTGGAGTCAAGCTATCCTGGCTGATGAAGGCTGATAGCCTGAAACCGGTCCTAGGATGCTTGATTCCGGTCCAGGGAAGACATGGCTTGGCAGTTCGGTCTGGACTGTTCCCATGAGGCACAGGGTCAAGACTGATTTGCATATGGCTATGTCTGAACTGGGGTGGCGTGGTGAAGCAAAATAACGATGGATTAAACCCAGATCTGTGACTGGGGGTGAATGTTTGCCAATGTGCAGCATTCCGTCCATCATCTTGTGTGTTTTGCATTTTGCCCTAAGTGGGAAGGGTATGCCCAGACGTGGGTCCCGTGCTCACTACGCCACTGGAGTCAAGCTATCCTGGCTGATGAAGGCTGATAGCCTGAAACCGGTCCTAGGATGCTTGATTCCAGTCCAGGGAAGACATGGCTTGGCAGTTCGGTCTGGACTGTTCCCATGAGGCACAGGGTCAAGACTGATTTGCATATGGCTATGTCTGAACTGGGGTGGCGTGGTGAAGCAAAATAACGATGGATTAAACCCAGATCTGTGACTGGGGGTGAATGTTTGCCAATGTGCAGCATTCCGTCCATCATCTTGTGTGTTTTGCATTTTGCCCTAAGTGGGAAGGGTATGCCCAGACGTGGGTCCCGTGCTCACTACGCCACTGGAGTCAAGCTATCCTGGCTGATGAAGGCTGATAGCCTGAAACCGGTCCTAGGATGCTTGATTCCGGTCCAGGGAAGACATGGCTTGGCAGTTCGGTCTGGACTGTTCCCATGAGGCACAGGGTCAAGACTGATTTGCATATGGCTATGTCTGAACTGGGGTGGCGTGGTGAAGCAAAATAACGATGGATTAAACCCAGATCTGTGACTGGGGGTGAATGTTTGCCAATGTGCAGCATTCCGTCCATCATCTTGTGTGTTTTGCATTTTGCCCTAAGTGGGAAGGGTATGCCCAGACGTGGGTCCCGTGCTCACTACGCCACTGGAGTCAAGCTATCCTGGCTGATGAAGGCTGATAGCCTGAAACCGGTCCTAGGATGCTTGATTCCGGTCCAGGGAAGACATGGCTTGGCAGTTCGGTCTGGACTGTTCCCATGAGG
Organism: Calotriton arnoldi; assembly: GCA_963921515.1. Classification (NCBI taxonomy): domain Eukaryota; kingdom Metazoa; phylum Chordata; class Amphibia; order Caudata; family Salamandridae; genus Calotriton; species Calotriton arnoldi. The sequence continues at coordinate 886,271 of CAWUFW010003818.1, forward strand.
CACAGGGTCAAGACTGATTTGCATATGGCTATGTCTGAACTGGGGTGGCGTGGTGAAGCAAAATAACGATGGATTAAACCCAGATCTGTGACTGGGGGTGAATGTTTGCCAATGTGCAGCATTCTGTCCATCATCTTGTGTGTTTTGCATTTTGCCCTAAGTGGGAAGGGTATGCCCAGACGTGGGTCCCGTGCTCACTACGCCACTGGAGTCAAGCTATCCTGGCTGATGAAGGCTGATAGCCTGAAACCGGTCCTAGGATGCTTGATTCCGGTCCAGGGAAGACATGGCTTGGCAGTTCGGTCTGGACTGTTCCCATGAGGCACAGGGTCAAGACTGATTTGCATATGGCTATGTCTGAACTGGGGTGGCGTGGTGAAGCAAAATAACGATGGATTAAACCCAGATCTGTGACTGGGGGTGAATGTTTGCCAATGTGCAGCATTCCGTCCATCATCTTGTGTGTTTTGCATTTTGCCCTAAGTGGGAAGGGTATGCCCAGACGTGGGTCCCGTGCTCACTACGCCACTGGAGTCAAGCTATCCTGGCTGATGAAGGCTGATAGCCTGAAACCGGTCCTAGGATGCTTGATTCCGGTCCAGGGAAGACATGGCTTGGCAGTTCGGTCTGGACTGTTCCCATGAGGCACAGGGTCAAGACTGATTTGCATATGGCTATGTCTGAACTGGGGTGGCGTGGTGAAGCAAAATAACGATGGATTAAACCCAGATCTGTGACTGGGGGTGAATGTTTGCCAATGTGCAGCATTCCGTCCATCATCTTGTGTGTTTTGCATTTTGCCCTAAGTGGGAAGGGTATGCCCAGACGTGGGTCCCGTGCTCACTACGCCACTGGAGTCAAGCTATCCTGGCTGATGAAGGCTGATAGCCTGAAACCGGTCCTAGGATGCTTGATTCCGGTCCAGGGAAGACATGGCTTGGCAGTTCGGTCTGGACTGTTCCCATGAGGCACAGGGTCAAGACTGATTTGCTTATGGCTATGTCTGAACTGGGGTGGCGTGGTGAAGCAAAATAACGATGGATTAAACCCAGATCTGTGACTGGGGGTGAATGTTTGCCAATGTGCAGCATTCCGTCCATCATCTTGTGTGTTTTGCATTTTGCCCTAAGTGGGAAGGGTATGCCCAGACGTGGGTCCCGTGCTCACTACGCCACTGGAGTCAAGCTATCCTGGCTGATGAAGGCAGATAGCCTGAAACCGGTCCTAGGATGCTTGATTCCGGTCCAGGGAAGACATGGCTTGGCAGTTCGGTCTGGACTGTTCCCATGAGGCACAGGGTCAAGACTGATTTGCATATGGCTATGTCTGAACTGGGGTGGCGTGGTGAAGCAAAATAACGATGGATTAAACCCAGATCTGTGACTGGGGGTGAATGTTTGCCAATGTGCAGCATTCCGTCCATCATCTTGTGTGTTTTGCATTTTGCCCTAAGTGGGAAGGGTATGCCCAGACGTGGGTCCCGTGCTCACTACGCCACTGGAGTCAAGCTATCCTGGCTGATGAAGGCTGATAGCCTGAAACCGGTCCTAGGATGCTTGATTCCGGTCCAGGGAAGACATGGCTTGGCAGTTCGGTCTGGACTGTTCCCATGAGGCACAGGGTCAAGACTGATTTGCATATGGCTATGTCTGAACTGGGGTGGCGTGGTGAAGCAAAATAACGATGGATTAAACCCAGATCTGTGACTGGGGGTGAATGTTTGCCAATGTGCAGCATTCCGTCCATCATCTTGTGTGTTTTGCATTTTGCCCTAAGTGGGAAGGGTATGCCCAGACGTGGGTCCCGTGCTCACTACGCCACTGGAGTCAAGCTATCCTGGCTGATGAAGGCTGATAGCCTGAAACCGGTCCTAGGATGCTTGATTCCGGTCCAGGGAAGACATGGCTTGGCAGTTCGGTCTGGACTGTTCCCATGAGGCACAGGGTCAAGACTGATTTGCATATGGCTATGTCTGAACTGGGGTGGCGTGGTGAAGCAAAATAACGATGGATTAAACCCAGATCTGTGACTGGGGGTGAATGTTTGCCAATGTGCAGCATTCCGTCCATCATCTTGTGTGTTTTGCATTTTGCCCTAAGTGGGAAGGGTATGCCCAGACGTGGGTCCCGTGCTCACTACGCCACTGGAGTCAAGCTATCCTGGCTGATGAAGGCTGATAGCCTGAAACCGGTCCTAGGATGCTTGATTCCAGTCCAGGGAAGACATGGCTTGGCAGTTCGGTCTGGACTGTTCCCATGAGGCACAGGGTCAAGACTGATTTGCATATGGCTATGTCTGAACTGGGGTGGCGTGGTGAAGCAAAATAACGATGGATTAAACCCAGATCTGTGACTGGGGGTGAATGTTTGCCAATGTGCAGCATTCCGTCCATCATCTTGTGTGTTTTGCATTTTGCCCTAAGTGGGAAGGGTATGCCCAGACGTGGGTCCCGTGCTCACTACGCCACTGGAGTCAAGCTATCCTGGCTGATGAAGGCTGATAGCCTGAAACCGGTCCTAGGATGCTTGATTCCGGTCCAGGGAAGACATGGCTTGGCAGTTCGGTCTGGACTGTTCCCATGAGGCACAGGGTCAAGACTGATTTGCATATGGCTATGTCTGAACTGGGGTGGTGTGGTGAAGCAAAATAACGATGGATTAAACCCAGATCTGTGACTGGGGGTGAATGTTTGCCAATGTGCAGCATTCCGTCCATCATCTTGTGTGTTTTGCATTTTGCCCTAAGTGGGAAGGGTATGCCCAGACGTGGGTCCCGTGCTCACTACGCCACTGGAGTCAAGCTATCCTGGCTGATGAAGGCTGATAGCCTGAAACCGGTCCTAGGATGCTTGATTCCGGTCCAGGGAAGACATGGCTTGGCAGTTCGGTCTGGACTGTTCCCATGAGGCACAGGGTCAAGACTGATTTGCATATGGCGATGTCTGAACTGGGGTGGCGTGGTGAAGCAAAATAACGATGGATTAAACCCAGATCTGTGACTGGGGGTGAATGTTTGCCAATGTGCAGCATTCCGTCCATCATCTTGTATGTTTTGCAGCCCACCTTATTCCCATAAATGACTGGATACACATTCCCGGGGATCACCCCACCTATAGGTCAGAAAGAGAAACGTTCACACAAAAAACATTTATACATTATTTATATGGTGGAAAAGGGACCCACAGACTACTCCCCGCAACCAGGGCCACTATAGAGGCCTGGAACAGAACTAATAATAGGCTAGGTTGGGCACACAAAATATCTAGGTCCAACCCCCTGTGGAGAGGGAATTGGTTCAAAGAACTGTGTAAGCTCCAGGGATTCGAGGCTTGGGATCTGCTTGGGATCTCAACCGTTGGAAACATTGTGGACAAGGGCAACCTCAAACCCTTCCCAGCCCTCCAGACGGAGTTTCAACTTCATGCCTCCCAAATTTTTAAGTATGCGCAACTACGCCATGCGTGGAATGCAGAGGCAATAGAGGCTTCTGAGCTCCCTGAGTTTGCACCACTGGAGGGTAGATTACTTCAGGAAGAACTACAAACGAAGGCAGTTTCTACCACCTTCAAAACTATAAACAATAATATGCCTGGCACCCTGGCTAAATTATGGGGGATATGGGAGGGAGACCTAGGGGAAATGGAAGACATTGATTGGGAGACGGCCCTGATGCACCCTCGGGAGGTCGCAATTAAAGTCAGGTTTCGCCTCTTTCAATCCAAAAGCCTTCACTGGGCCTATTATGACAGAGATAAACTACACAAAATGGGACAAGCAGAGTCGCCTCTGTGTCTGCACTGTCGTACTGAAACTGGCAATTTTCTCCACACGCTGTGGGAATGTCCACAAATAGCGATCTACTGGCAGACAATACTCACTGAACTTAGCGCAATACAGGGAATTTCACTACCATTGGACCCTAGATTCATCCTGTTAGGGATCCCAAGTGAGGTGGATGTCCCCAGACCCCAACTCCTGTTTAGCGCACTGGGTCTTGTGGTGGCTAAGCGGGATATCGCTCATCACTGGGGTGCACAAGAGACCCCTACACTACAAGAATGGAAAGGGGGTATGGATTTATACATGGCCGCTGAAAGGGTCGTATACAAAAGCAGAGGTTGTCCCAAAAAGTTTAAGAAAATATGGGGGTGCTAGATGAGATACTATGGTCTGTGCTTGAGCGAAGAAGATACTCAATCTACGGCAATTGAGGTGTCGGACTAATGATGTTTTTGCTGGTCCCAGTAGGGGGGTGGGGGGACAGGCTGTGAGAGACGGCCCTACCGTGAGGTGTACTAAGGTCCTCTGCGTAATTTGTGTTTGCATTATGATTTATGTCCCTCAGATGCCCACTGAATGTGGGAAGAAATCTGTGGTTGATTGTGGTCTAAGTGCAATTTTGTTGCTACAGTTATGTCAATGTGCACAATTAATGCAAAATAAAATAAAAATATTACATTTTAAAAAAAATGAAGCTATTGTAATTCAAACAAAATTGTTATGATGTGTTTTAATGTGTTTTCTAGTTTAGGCGAAACTAGGCCTCAGCTACGCCTCAACTCAAGTTTTGTTAGAAGGACTGCTGTATCATGAAGTCCATTGTTTGTTTATACCGCATATAACAAGATGTGCACTGTTTATTTTGTATGGCATATTGTTCTTGATGAACTCGCTGGAGAAGCCTTTTGCTACTTTCCAAGGCTCTTCCTGCTAGCACACTGTACTGCATTAATTCACAAATGGTTTCTGCTGTTTATGTACCTTATTTGTTCTGACACCTCTGGGTGAGATTAGTTCAGAAGGGACAAATCAATATTCATGTAAAGGATTAATGAAAAGATGGCAGGGTTGTGTGACATTTTAGAATAATGTCATGTGATTTGTTGAAATTATGATGTCTTTGCTTACACCATGCTGCCCCTTGATTTGGGGGTGAGCCAGTACTTTTTTCTGAACCTCTGGAAAATCTGTCCGATTTTCTATTGATTTGCTCCACATTTGGGACTTGGCCTATTTTTCCTGATTTTGCTTATTATTGCATTATTTTTTGTAACTGATAGACTTCATTGCATTTGATTCCTGTATCTTTGACTGATTTAATATTTACTGCTGCATTTGCATTTTCTATTTTCTGCATTGCATTTCAAATTATTAATTAACCTTTAAGGTTTTTCCTAGATTGTTGATCTCAAACTCCTTTTTGAGTCAGTCCTAATTGTCACATATGTTCAAACCCATGATCAGTACAGTTGACTGTGAATGTTTGTTTTAGAACTTCAAATCTCCAACTTTCTGAGATGATGCATGTGTTACATTTTTAATTAATGTCACCTGGTCTTGTTTCAGCTTCCTGCTGCCTGAAGATGGCTGTCCAGGAACTGTCTACCTGTGTGGATGCTCTGCCTCCTGCCGATCTCTGTGAGATAACAGCCCTGCTTCTCGGCTTCCTGAAGGACTCCTATCCTCTCTCTATGGCTCTTCTCCAACAGTTCGAGGATAATGAAGGCTATCCAATGCTGGTGAAAATATTACTTCGGCAAGTACCACAGCTCTGTTTTCTTCTGCTTCACTTAGGTGGGAGGCGGAGCAGCACATCAGGATTTATTTATGATGTCCCAGGAAAGGAAGAGCTGGTGGTTGGAATGAGAACAGAAGCGTAGGCCAAGTGTTCAAATGATAGGGGGAGAGTGGGGAGTAATGAAGAGGGAGAGTGAAGAAGGAAATAGAAGGTTGAACAGGTAAGATGCAGTGAATTCTGAGACACGAAGGAGCTCATCAGAGAAAGAGGAAATATCAGAGTAAGCAGCAATACAAGAGTTGAGGAAGAATGACTGAGAGAGTTCTCTCCGTCACTGGGAAGGTACCAGTTGCTTTAATGCTATCTGTGTGGCTGAGTGTGGGGGAAGATGTAGTACTTTGTGAAGCCACATTTTGATAATTCTGTATACACATAAAAACCAGTGTCCTCCTTTAATTCAAGGCCTAGCATGAAGTTGCAGCTGTGAGGGTGATGGATAGTCCAATCTTACAATGGAAGATAACATTTTAAATGTAGGGGAGGGTATTTTAATAGTACAGATCCTTCTGTTAATCAATAAGATTAAAATACTGTGGTTCCATTCAGTTGTGAGGAGGATTCCGTGTCTGCAGCGGCAGAACACCTGGACGAGCTACTCAATTTACTGGCTAATCTCACAACTTGTGGGAAAACCGATCTCAAAGTTGCCAGCAACATTACCCATCCACAGCTCCCTGACTTCCAGAACCAGCCTTCCTCAAACTCAGGTACATCATTTTCTAACTCTTGTGCACCACAGTTCATGAGTGTGGGGAAGCGGGACCTAGTTAATGGTAGGGATGGTAGTGTGTGATTATTTTTTTTATTCTTGCCATTCTAAGGTACAGCAGCCAGTGGGCACAATGTACTGTACTGTATTCTGGTATCCTCTCACTCTTGTGGTGTTCTTGTGATTGTGCCCACACTGATAGAATTGTACACACATTGTTTGGATTTTGTTTGGATTTTGCTCACATTATTGGTCTGATTGTGAGTGTATTTGTATGTATATAATACTTGCTATATTACCCACAGAAGTGGGAGGATTATGATTGTGTCTATATTGATGAAATGTGTGTGTTTGTACCTACGCTGGTAGTTTTCTTGTGGTTGTAGCGACATTAATAGCATGCTTGTGGTTATAACCTCATCATGGCACACTTAGATAGTATCCCGTCTATTAGAATGCCTCTGATCGTACCCCACTATTAGAAGACTGTGGCTGTACTTACTTCAGTCGAATGCGTGTGATTGTAATGTTGCTGTGAACTCAGACCTTAATACAATCCTCAAAGTCACCCAGTTTTCCAAGTGTTGTGTGAGCAAAGGAGACCTCAATGGATACTTGATTGCTGAGATGCCAAGAGGTTCAGTGGTTGAGATTGACTGCAGAGTTGTCAGGAAATGTGGAGTGAAAGAGAGTCAACGGTGGACGGTGCATATTGGGTCCGTGTAATTAGAAGATGCTCCTCCAGGGTTGCTAAATGCCATCAGTAATGAAGGAGTATCGGAGATCAACCCATGGTAGCTGGGTAGATAGGATGAGCAGGGTGTAGAGAGTATCATGTGGTTGCTTTCACCAACTTTCTTCTGAACTGTACTCTGGATCAAAGGAGCACAAAACGTAAGGACTTCCTGATGGCCAGAGTGGTCTTGTTAGGCACGATGCTATGCTAGGTCCTGTGTAGATTTGTGGTAGAGGAAGTGGTCAAGTGAAAGAATGAATGCAGCAATGCTTTCCATTGAAAGGATATTTAAACAGCATAATGGACAAACAGTGAGCAGCTGGCAGAACGGCTTTCCAGAGCATCTTTCCCAAAGGCCTCCATAGAGTGTTTAGTTTTGATGTGGCTGAAGATGTTCTCCTGGAGAAGTTGTGGACTGGAACTAGCCTTCCGACTTCTAATCAAAGACTTCCTAGTTGCTCAACCATCTGTAAAATTGTTTCTCAAAATGATTATTTTTTTCGGACATAACAGTTGTTCAGGTTGTACTTCCTATGTGTTCCTTCTGTAGTCCGGCAGCAGTTTGGAAGTGAACTTGAATGTTAACTAAGATGATAAAATGGAACTGGATCAAATATTGGCTTCTTTTCTTTTAAAACCTCTAACTGCACACCCTTCACCTCCCCCGCCACACCTCCACCCTTTATCTATGGCCTTTCATGAAAGCAGAGACTGTTGCCCGGCCCCTCCTTTTAATACAGAGTTTAACCTCTTGGAGAATGATGGCAATATGTGTGTTGTATTTGTAGGGGAAAATGCTCTTTTTGCAGTTAAGCCAGTTTTCTTAATGTCCTAGTTTTGTGTTTGGAAAAAATTATTTTATATCTTGTCCTACTCTGGGCCTTTACTTAACAAACTGAACTCCAGCATCCATTTTAGGTCAGGCTTGACACGAAGCCATCTGCAGCACCTAGTGTTACCTATTCTTTAAATAGATGTTGCTCTGGTTCGGCCCAAAGGATAGTTTTCTTCTCAGCTCATACTATTGCTTGTGTGTAGTATTATTCCGCCTTCTACGGGGCAATAAACTGCAATGCCAGAGGGACCACAGAATAATCACCCAAATTCTTTATCTCATAAATGCATTGCATATAGAAAGCAATCCTTTTTTCTTTTTTCACTGTAGTAGGCTTTTTAATGTTTTAGCCCGTATTCGTGTTTTCCCATTGCTCTTCATCCTATGTGTCCTCCCCTCTCCCCCTCCCTCCTCCTCCTCCTCCTTCTTCTTCTCCCTCTTCTTTCACTCACAATCTTCCTCCTTCCCCTCCTCTACCCCCTCTAGGAACCTGTGTCTTCCCTGCTGTCTATTGGCTTTGCTCTTTACCCTATGTCTCCTACTCCTCCTCAAAGAAGGTGCTAGTAAGGTTATGTGATTTAAGAGAATTAGGGACCTGTGTCTTCCCTGCTGGCTGTGGGCTTTGCTTGTAAACTGATTGCCAGCATTATTGGGGGGTTGGGTTTGGTGGAGTCAAAGGAACTCCCCTCAACTTTTTTAGGCCTCTCACTTGGCACCCTGAGCAGACTCCCTCATAAAGAGTCAAAACAACTTATGATGACGGTGTTTGACCCTTGTCGATGTTTAGATCCTAGAAGGGCTTAGTCCCAGAACCCCTGCCCTTCATCACTCGACCTTCTGCCAATCCATCCATCATTGACATCAAGTCTGCCACACACTCCTCCCCTTTTGAGTCCCCAATCACTGCTTCATCTCCAGATCCTCCGGCAAGAACCCTACCTGACCATACCCCATTGCAGTGCAATGACAAAGGCAAGGTTTAATGTTCAGAGAATCCGAGTCATGGAATCACCCATGAGTGGATGGGAACAACGCAACACTGATTAACAAGCTATGACAAGGAGAGTCTGACTCACTGTCAGGCCATATCACATCTAGCTAGTTCCCCACCCAGACCATTGCCCTCCCATACCATTGGCACCATCACACATGTTGACAATTACTTTCCCACTCCATTGTGCGTCCAATAAATAGGTCACAAACACCACTACCCACCCAGGACATTAGCCACCCAGACCAAAGTCCATCCAGGCTCTCTCTCATGTGTCTATAAGTGGTGCCTCACAAGTTACTGAAATACATATGTTGCGCGTAACACCTACTCACATATTAATACACACACAGCTCCACTTGCCCCAAATGCCATCTCATTTTCTTTGCAGCCTGGATAGCGTCAAAAACCATCCCACTGCCCACAGTAGACTTTTACTGCTCTCTCCAGCTGCCAATGTTCCTGAATGCCCTCTCCCAAAACTCTTCTTGCTTACAAAAACGGCAGAGCCACAGCCATACAATTGGGATCGTGCTACTCTCAACATTATATTTATACACCCTGCTGCCCTTGGCATGTCCTCGTCGACACAATTCTTGCCACATCTAAAAATCCATGCACTGCACAACCATCTACATACAAGTGGGCAGCATGTGCAGCACTTCCAAAACGTTCTCAAAAATAACACGCATAGACGGTAGACCTTCTGCTTGGGCTGATCCTCAAATTTCCTAGAACTGTGGGGCAGAGCACAATCGGACAATCCAGGCAGTGTAAGAACACATACTCCAGGCAGCCCAGAACAACGGCTATGATAGTCCACAAGCACTAGGGGCCACATCAATGGCAAATATGCTCTTCACAAATATCTGTTGCTTAATCGAACATTACACAGGGTAAATTACTTTATCTCTATGTGCATCAGTGGCAGTGTCTCCTATAAATGAAAGTGCATAGAGATAGGCTGTACATTAGTATTGAGCACCATATAATAGCAGGACAGTCATGGTAATATGACGTGTATTGCATTTCTAACAGGATAAAACAGATGAATAGGGCCTGATACCCTTGTGTATTTTAATCAATACAATCTGGTGCAAAATTGTTCAAATGTATTAAAATTCAAGGCACATACTTGAATGATTTGATGCTACATGAAATCTTTCCTTCTTTATTTGAAATTGCTCGTGCCTTGTGTATAATAGGATGTGTCGATATCTGTGGACGTCAGCTTTCCTGTACTCATCAACTTCAATTTATTTCAGGCAATTGTGTGAAAAACCTACAGGCATTCCAGGTTTTGCAGACAGTGCTCCAGAGAAGCACAGACTCTTGGCTTTGTAGGAAGATGTTATCCACCATGCGCACCATCTGGGCCCTCGACAAGGCCAACTTCTTCCTCCTAGAGTGGACATTGCAGCCCATCTCCCAGCTTGCAGAGAAAATCCATCTGCAAGATGTGACAGTCCAGATCATGTTTTTCCAGCTCATAGAGTTCATCATCATGGAGCTGTCATACATCCCTCATGAAATCCTCCGGAAGGTCCAGGGTTTGATCAAGGAGAACGAAGCACCTCACTGTATCATCACTGCTCTAGAGTGCATACTGCGCATCACCCAACGAGACACGCTCTTCAGTGACATCTTCCGCGACTCCGGCCTTCTGGGGACTCTTCTTACCCAGCTTAGGAAGCAAGCAAAGCTAATGAGGAAAACAGGTACTGTATATAGGTATGTTCCCCTTGAAGAAGACCAGTGCTGTACATAGTTGTGTTCTGCTTGAGGAAGAAAGGTACACTGCATAGTTGTGTTCCCCTTGAGGAAGACAGGTGCTCTACATAGTTGTGTTCCATATAGGAAGACATATACTACACATAGTTGTGTTCCCCTTGAGGAAGACAGGTGCTATACATAGTTGTGTTCCATATAGGAAGACAGGTACTACACATAGTTGTGTTCCCCTTGAGGAAGACAGGTGCTCTACATAGTTGTGTTCCATATAGGAAGACCGGTACTACACATAGTTGTGTTCCCCTTGAGAAAGACAGGTACTACACATAGTTGTGTTCCCCTTGAGAAAGACAGGTTCTATACATAGTTGTGTTCCATATAGGAAGACAGGTACTACACATAGTTGTGTTTTCACTGAGGAAGACAGGTGCTGCACACACTTGTTTTGCCCTTAAAGAAGTCGTATACTGCACATTGGTGTGTTCCCCTTGAGAAAGACACGTGTCCTGTATGGTTGTCCACCTCTCTACGAGCTAGACGCTCTAGATTGTGCTGCTTAATTATATCGGAACTGTACAAATATCGTTTTTGCCCTTGGTGATGCAGGTATTATATGGTTTGTATAGCTCATTACTGACTCTCAAAATATCTCCCTACAACTATATTGGGACCAATACTGACTTCTGATATATTGTCAAAGTAGGTGTAGATTTTCTATTATTAACTTCACCCTGACAATATTTCAGTAGTCCATTCTCCAGTCATAACACATTTGAGGGTCAATTGTTCAACCTCAACAATGTGGTACACCAGTATACTGTACATTGTTGTACAATCCATGAGAACATGCACAGGGCAGTGCCATGTGCTGAAGACAATTGCAAGGCTGTACCCCTTGAGGTAAAATGTGATGTGTCTCTCAAAAATACATGTACATGGCAGTGATCCTCTGAAAGCCCCCCACATCATGTGTTTGTACCCCAAACAATGATAAGTATAGAGCTCTGAGCTCAGTAAGAAAACTGGTAAAGGAGTCTGAGTCTCTTTCTGAAGAAGACTTGTAAGGACTAGGGTTGGGCGAAGAATTCCGCTCTGCCGGCGGAGTTCGCTGAGTTTTGCGCATAACTACGGGAAGTGGCGCGGAGCGTAGTTTTTTCTCTCAAACACCTCACCAACCGTAGGTTTGCGAGGGCCCGCAAGAAAAAAATCATGCGCTAGACTTCCTCCTGGCGAGATTTCTCAATGCGGGTGGTCACGGCAGGTCATGACCGCTCGCGTTGAGAAATCTGTCATTCACGTTGAGGATGCTGCCGCTCGAGTAGAACATCTACTCGAACAGCAGAACGAAGCTGTGCCCTCTTGCCCTGTATATAGTGCTGTTCGTACTGATTTTACAGTGCGGGACGAACTCCCGGCGCTAAAAATCAGTGCAAGTAGTGCTACTTGCTAAACTCCGCCGCTTGCGGAACTCACTTCGCGGAGTTTCGCGGAGCAGAACTCCACGAACTCTGCCCAAGTCTGGTAAAGACCAATTTTTGCCTTTGAGAGAACATGTATATGGGCACTTGTTCTTGGAGAAGAACAGGTCAGTAAGCATTGGTCCCTGTAGGAAGACAGGTACATGTCTGTTTGTATTGTTAGCAATGCAGGCACAGAACTATGGGCACTTTGAGTAAGACCAGTATTGGACCCTGTCCTCAGTGAGAAAGGCAGCTGTGGAGATTTATGTCTAATTACTTTATGTTTATATTTATTTGTACAGTGTCCACTGCACATCCTAATAGTTATGAGTCATATACAGACAGGGCTCTGTGTCCCCTTAGGCAGACAGTCCAAAAAGAGGTCGCTTTAGAGACCAGCAGAGGGTTATGCCCACGAACAAGGTCAGACTGGGACCAAAAATAGGCCCGGACACAAAATCAAAGTGGCCCGCATTAGCGAATCAGACAGTTAAAAAAGTGGCCCAGATTTGTAAATCAAGACGTTTTTGAACTTGTAATAACACGCGAAGAGCTTCGCATGGTGTTGGAAACTGCATACCTTTGTGCTTGCTGCAGGCAATGTTTGTGGCAATATCAGAGAAATCAATAGTAAAACTTGGCTAAGCGGGCCATAAAACAGGTTGAAAAACAGCCCAAAAAACGGCCTGCGCACTGGCCTGTCCAATCAGCCCTTCAGGCACTGTAGGTCAATCTGGCCATGGCCACTAGAGACCAATCCTGGGCTGTGTGCGTCTCCTTCAGAGGAAAATGGCGACAAGGCTCTGCCCCTTGTGGCTCTCCCTTCCTTCCATTCCGATCTATCCAAGTTACTGAAAAACGAAAGTATGGAGTTGTTCCATTTGCCTTCTAATATAGCAGATAGTAGCTGACCAGTACCACCAATGTGCTAGTAAAAACGTGCATTGCAGATACTGGTACATTACATGTCTTTTCATCCATCCTCACCAGCTTTGGGTGACCTCTATGCTCCATCACAATGTCATAGAGTATACATTAATATGAGTAAAATGTCCTGAGCACAGTGAGCCTGGTAACCATATTTTAGGTGCAAACTCTCATTTTCCCTCCAATGGAACTAAAATCTAGGTATAAGTCACTTGTTTCCTCCCTTGGTAAGGTGCAGGTGAAACCTGGTGCTACGTTTTACACAACACCATACCATCCGCTAACTTTAAATCAGAAATAGGCGAGTGTTCGGTTTGCACCTAATTTTTGTGAGACCGATTGGGATCTGGACCACAGATTTCAGCCAAGACTTTGAGGAGCCACTGCACCTTGATTTCCGGTACTGGAGAGGCTCGAGGAGGGGGAGGGGGTTCTTCTTTACAAGTCTTGTCCAATTATGACTTGAAGTTCGTGTTAAATGGTTGATTCGTTGAAAAATAAATGTATAGGATGACTTCGTCACTCCATATCTTTACCAATGCTGTTCCCAGTACTAAGCTTTTCACCTGCAAATAATTGTTTTCAGGTGTGTCAGTCTGATTAGGGCAATTGACCCTAATTGGGATTACAATACACAGAACCTATTGGGTTGTTAGGAAAAAGGCACAGGACTGGAAATAGTGTCCTAAAAGACATGGAGAGAAGTGGTCCTGAAAACATTGTGGCTGCCAAATGCAGTAAAAGTTAGAGTTTTGGAATTAAACAATTAAGTACACTGGAATTAATTGGGTTGGGTGAGGGCAAAGGACCATCCATTTAGACCAACCATTTAGAGCACTAGTCCTAGATTCAACTGTTTAGTTTTTCAATGTATCTGTGATGCGGTCCCTGATGAAGCTCCATGTCTGTGTCTTTCTCATTTTGTGTCCCGCAGCAGGGCGAGGCGTGGTGGACACGGAGCTCGAGTCCGAGCGGGGCCTGACCGTGGTCAGGCTGCAGGCCGTGGCAGCCCTCATCCGTGGATCCATCAGGAATGCTGGTGAGGCAAGACTAGTGCCAGATTGCTGCCCTTCAGAGATGTTTTTTATTTCAATATTTGTGGTTATTGATCCAAAAGGCTGCACAAACACATGTTCTTCAGGCGCACACGGTTGGTGGCACCTGCTCGCCACGCGGAGCAGCGCGCGGCACTTCAGGCAATTAACACATGCTCCCTTCTGACTGAGCGATGTGGATTAATTAAACTCATTAAAAAAGAGACATGGAAATTAAATACCCAAATTAATAAATAAGTGTAAAAATGTAGTGTTTCCTCATTAAAGCAGCAGAAGATGATTACATACATCACTTGTCACCGATATCTTCTCCCCTCCTAGCACGCTGCCTGTACTCAAAGCCGGATTCTAGTTCCCACTTCTCCTACTGGTGGTCACGGTCTCCACCGCTGATGTGGTTAGGGTCTTCGAGAGTCCCGAGCCCAATGTGATCTTCTCTTTATTTCTTCAAGGCGCCAAGAAGCCACTTGTGGCATACATAGCGCTCTGCAACAAATCCATTCAAATCAAATAAGCTCTGTTCGACAATTGCTTTGATAAAGGTTTTGGTTCTGTATGTCTGTGTGTATAGCATAAGGTAGTAAACATGTGTTGCATACATGGATACCTTGGGCCTCATTTAAAAGAAAATGGCGCGGCGCCGCAAGCCATTTAGCTGCGCCGTGCTGCATCATTTTCAAAGCACAGGGATGCATCGTATTAACAACACTACAACGCATCCATGAGCTTTCCCCTGCGCTGGCGCACAATGGGCTGCCATGCACCAGCGTATGACCACTTGCATCATGTTGCAAGGGTGCCTGAGTTGCGGGGATGATTGCTTTTGTGCAGGAAGGGACACCTTCCTGCACAAAAACAATTGATGGCATTTTCCTCTTTCTATGTGTGCTGTGGCCTAGGATTCTAACGCATTCTCAGCTTTGCAAAAGGTTGTAAATCTGGGAATGTGTCACATTTCATGGATGCTGTGTGGGAACACCCACAGCAACACCCATGGAATGCCCCTTTCATGCACAGTAATGCATGAAAGAGGACCATATTTACAAGGCCATGAAAAGTCACGCAGAATAACTTTAAGTGGCCTTGTAAATATGGGCAGACACACTGCGCCGCCGGTGCATCGAAAAAAGTGACACACGGCGGCACAATGGGCTTGTAAATGAGGCCCCTTGCATTTAAATGAACAGCGAACCGTCTGTACTTGCACCGCTATACAGGGCCATCCAAAGGACCACAGCAGATAATAGACTCCGCTATAAAAGTCCTCCACTACACTTCTAACCACAGACGGTTCCCTATTTGTTTGAACCAAAGGTATCGAAGTATACAACACATATGTACTACCTTAGGCTATACACACGCAATTTGCCAAACATGGATGCGACTTTCTGACCTTTCACCCTCCCTACAGCATATTACAGGGACTACCATTATCTCCTCTGCTAGTAACTTTCAGTTTCCTTCACAAGGCACCGATGGTACCTTGTTACTACAAAAACTGACAATTTGAGGGACGACCAGGATCAACAACTTGCCTCAATCAGCCTTGAAAAAGGCCCATGCCTGCGTGCCACTAATGGGTGAAACACATGTTGGCTGTTCGACTGTTTACTCCTAAACTGTCATCGCCATGGAGAAAGATGAAATGTGAGGCGCATGAAACAATGTATTTTATACTATCTCGGTGTGAAAAGAATCTGTGAAAATAGCCATGTCCTAGGAATTTTAAGGGTACAAAGTAGTATAGAATTGTAAACCAACTTACAGACTCAATTGTGGGAAAGTAGACCCTGCCCACCAATTGAGAATGCAGCAATGCACCACCATGTTATTTGTCTGTGTATTAGAATCGGCACCCTCTTGTGATACACACTCTTGGTACATTTTGCATGGTTCAAGAGGTGAACCTGAAAAAGTACACAATACTTTATTTAACCTGATGATGCTCTTTGGGAAATAGATCTTGCAAGGGGACTTTAAAAAAAAAAAAAAAACCTTTTTATAGAATTGCTTTACAGGGTATCACTTTGTGATGCAGGCAAGACCACAAGACACCCGGCTTCAGACAGCAGTAAGAAATGGGACATAATGCATTGAGGGAATAACATTTGCATTAACAGATGAGAGGGGTGCCACTAATATGCAAATATTTCCTTAATTACTCAGCCATCATATTGAATAAATCACCTATTCAGCATACCAATGAAAACGTTTGAAGACAACGTGGACAGATTTTTCAGGAAACACTGTTGCCAGTAAGATTTGATCATCAATTTATTTAGGTTCAGTTTTTTGGGTGGTTGTTCTGTGTGGAAGTAACATAAAAACTTGACACAGAAGGATCATAGGAGCTCATTTAGCGTTTGGCAGAGCGGGAGCTGTGCTATAAACTTGCAGAGAGCTGGATCATTGAATTGACAATTTCTTGGTGCCATTTAGAGGAGGGAGGACTACTAGCTTCCTGAAGGTAGATCCTCAGCTGACTCCGCCTTTGTAATTTTTGATACAGAGTTCCATCTATCACAAGGCTGCTGGGGGACACTGATTTTACCTGCAAGGCACAACTGGGCTGGGCAGGTAAAATATACAATGGCCTTTTGATTTTTGAAGGGTGTGTGTGTGCCAAGTGAGCAAAATGTACGTGTAGGTGGCCTGACCGTTCACAAGGCTAGCAGAGGACCACCCGCCATGTCCAGAAACCTCCCCATGCTAGCTGGGGACATCTTTGCCATTAGTGCATTTACCCATGAGGCTTATGCACTTTGTACACACCTAAATGCCAACCGGACACCATTTTTTTAACCATCTGCCGTGACTTCTATGGCAGACCCATTAGTGACGGTTGCTAAAGAGGGTGGTCAGAGCACCACTATGACCCAAACGTCCTGTGGTGAATGGAGCACTGGGTCAAAGGTAACCTATAGCAGAGCCAGCTGAGTCCCAACAGGAAAGCTATTGGACAGGGGAACTGCAAGTCTAACAGGATGGGAGCTTCATGAATTTATGGCAGTTCACCAAATATTGAATGACCCTATAGTCTTTCAAAGATCTCTATTATCAAGAACATTCCATCAGCAGGGGATAAAGGCCCTTCTAGAAGTTTCATAGCAGTGAGTGCTTTCTACAGAGATTTCGAAGTAATTTCTGAGAGAGGATGTGGCCTAAAGGCTAGTGCGGCCGACCTCGAAGCTAGGGAACTGGGTTCAAGTCTCAGCAGGGACGCTCAACATCCTGTGATTCTAGGCAAATCTCGGCAGGGGGAAAATCTCGGCAGGGACGCTCAACATCCTGTGATTCTAGGCAAATCTTGCACGGGACGCTCAACATACTGTGATTCTGGGCAAATCACTTAATCTCCACGTGCCTAACAAAATGAATGTGTCCATCTGTAACACAACTAGTGCTCATGTAAAGCGCCCTGATACCTTCGGGTCAAGTTTGCGCTATATAAAATTCAAAAGATTTTTTTTTTTAAATTGCAGATTAACCATCTGAATACCACTGGGGCCAGTTCAGCCATTCATACTTCTGTGTTTGAGAAAATAAGTATTTTAAGTTATTATACATCAAAGTAAAATTCAGTTTTTTGAACTGTGTGCTGCATAACGAGTTAATATGCTATTGCTATTCAGTTTTCAATGCTTTGATATAGGAAGAGTCCTCTTGTGAGTATCAATATATAGTTCTTGGCATTGACTCCAGGTATCACACACCTGACTTCTGAGGTGTCCTTTATTTTCCAGTGGTCCTCAAGGATTATGGTATGGTCCCATACATCAAGATCTTCTTGGACGAGGCATGCTTCCGCGGCGCTGCACTTCAGATCCTGGAGCAGCTGTCCGTCATCAACGCGGAGGAGTACATGAGCATCATCATCGGGGTGCTGTGCTCCTCTACACAGGGGGAGTCACAGCTCAGGCTGGATGCTCTCAACGTGAGTGCCATCTTCACCATTATCCTTTCTCCTCTTTTGTCACTTTGAATACCAAATGGACAAAGACAGGTGAGCCGAAATGTACATGGTACCAAGAAATCACTGTGCATGGAAGCAGTGCGCGCACGATGAAGGAGGTGTATGAAACGTGAAAAAATGGTAACGGTGCACAGGGAGCCATAGTGGCAGCTGTGGCGGCTGGCATGTCCCGAGGGTGGTAGGGGGGTGGGGCATTAAAAAAAAATATTTTTTTTTAATTACCTGCAAGCTGAACACAACCTCCTCCTCCTCCTCGATGGTCTTCTCTCCTCGAGGCAGGCAGGCAGACTCCAAACTCCCTTCTCCAATCCTAGCGCTGCTCTCACCAGCATGAGAGCAGTGCTAGGATTGGTGGGAGCGGCCTCACTCAGCGCTCCACAACGCTCTGGAGGTTTTGGCTTTCTCTAATCCAGCTGTCTTAAGACAGCTGGGCTATAGAGGTTTGAAATATGCATGTGTGGCTGGCCGTCGCAAGACAGACGGCTGGCCAAAAAGACATGCGCTCCTTAAACTGAAAGTGTCCCGCTGTCTCAGCAGCAGCCCGGCCCTTTCATGATGCTCCGTTCGGGACGGGGTGAAGAAAAATAAAATGGTAATTGAATTAACTTGGCTGCCAGTAAAAAGGAGGGTAGAATTCAAGGCGTTAACTCTCGCCTACAGGGTAATTAAAGAAACGGGTCCCCACTACCTGAGAAAAAGACTCCGCAAATATCATCAGACACGGATTCTGAGATCTAATCACCAAGTACTTCTTGCCATTCCCCGTTTTAAAAAAGCCAGATTAGGTGGCCGGTCTTTCACGGTAAGAACTGCCCAGCTCTGGAACTCCCTACCCGAGTTCATAAGGAAGGCCAACTCAGAATCTGTCTTTCGCAAACTCCTAAAAACCTGGTTTTTCAGCCTTCCCTAACAGCCTTCATACCTAGCACCTGGAACTCGTGGCAGTCTGCTTCCGCCTTTTGCTTCCGCAATCAGCGCCGGGACACCTCCGTTGGAGGTAGCTGTGCGCTCTACAAACTTCAAATAAATAAATAAATAAACTTCATTACCATTTTATTTTTCTCTCTGGGGGGCATTTCAGTGGGGCGACGCTCCTCCGCTCAAATGGAGAAGCTGCCCCTGTGGCAGTCTGCCCACCAATTATTCTGTGTATAGTGCACTCTTGTACACAGTAAATGAGTAAAAGTGAACGCTGTATACAAGATGTTAGAGGCAGGCAGGTTAGTTATAAAGGGAATGAGAGGGGGGTTCAGAGTTTAGGATTGTGGGGCAATATTGTGTGTAGAATGAGTGAGAATCTTGCACTGAGACAGAAGGGATTCTATATATAAGTAAGAATAAGCATTGACAGAGCTGATCAGTCTCACCTTTTGGGCCTATTGACGATGCTGCACAGCATTATTTAAAAGCATGCTTTGCCAATACTCTGCAGCATAGCCAAAAAAAAAAAAGTGCAGTGATGCAGTTGCTACTGACAGGCTTGTCATTTTGTTGGTACACCCATGCCCCATCACGCACTTGCATGTGGTTTGCATCTTTTTATATTTACTGATCCAAGATGGATCAGTAAATTTAAAAAAATGTAATTGAAGTAGCGCGAAAGCACTGTTTTTTTAGAGCAGAGGGGCCAGTGGCAGTTAGTTGCCTGGCCCTCCAAAAAAACAAAAAAAATATACTTTTTTTTAAAAAAAAGACTGCGGCGGGGGAAGGACAACAGAAGAGTGGTGAGGTGAGCGGGTGGAGAGGCAAAACACAGACAAAGCCATGTGGGGAGGATTGGAAAAGGGACACAGATGAGAAAGAGAACATACAGGATGCGGGCAGAATCTCATGAGGTAAAGAGCAACACGGGGCACTGGGGTGAGGCACACGAGGGAGAGAGCAACATGAAGCATGGAGGGAGAAGCACATGAGGGAGACAGCTGGAAAACACTTGCACTCTCATGGAGTGCTTAACTAAAAAGTAGTTATCTAATAGTAAGCAGTGGAAGGACACAACCAAAAGGATGGTGAGGAAGCTATGCTGTATGTGAGAGATAAACGCAGAAGAGGAAGGAAAACCAGTGCAAGCTAACAAATTAGACGCAAGCAAAAGATAGTGAAAATAAAGCCAACCAATAGTAAGCAATGGGTGGGTACTAACCCGACTGTAACGTTTTGGCAAGCTCACAATAGGTCTTTCGCAATCAGACAGCTTGTGCTAGTTGATGGATGTGACCTAAAAGAAAGTTCTTTCTCACAATGCAATCAAGTATTCCGTACCCATGGAGTGGGTGTGAATGCAAATTATGTAACCTTGTAGTGGGAGTGGGTAATTTTTGGGACAGTGAAATTAGAGCGAAGGGGTGCTCTTTACAGAGACAGTACTAGTGAAGTATGATTATATACATAGGGACTGTGGGAGATTACGCTTTAGATTATTAACCTCTGATTAATTGATTTTATTTAGCATCATACCACATATTTTGAAGACTCTAAGCACTGCAAAATCCAGGTGTTACCCAACTTAAGAGTAAATGTAGCATCGACCTTGGAAGGATGAAATTGTAAGTTGGTTCCCAGAGTATACAGGCCCATTGAGATGTCAACAACAATGAGCCATCCTGTTATCTGTGAATATAGGCTGAATAAGAGTGATGGGGTATTCACTACATAGGAAGTGAAAGCGTGCAGCACTCTGTGCACATGGAGATTCTGGAAGGGTATTTTACTGTGGAATGAATGAGGGACAATACTGTACAAAGAGAATGAGACGAAAGCAATATTCAGTACAGAGGAAGAAAGAGCATGGGAGTATTCTCCGGAGAGGTAGTATGAGTGAGGATGCATTCTGTAAAGCAGGAAGAGTGAGGGGCATTTTGTGAAAGAGTGTGTACCTTTTAAGGAAAAGGTTGGTATTCCTTACACTGAGGTGAGAGGGAGAGAACATTCTCTAAATAATGAGTGACCGCAAGATAATTTTTGTACATAAGGTTCAAGGTGGCTATTTCCTAATACGGGTGGGAAGTATTCTTAACACACGGGTGAGACAGAGTCAGTTTTGTATGCACAAAGAGTGAGTGAGGGACCATTTGTACATACGAAGCGTGGAAGCTTGTACATGCACGGAGCGTAAGTGAGTGAGTGTTGCTCATAGTTGACTATGTTTTACACCACTATGGCAGTGGGAGAACATTTTACAAATAAGGAGTGAAAGTGAGGTACTATGTGTACACAGAGAGTGAGTATGCCCATATACACAGGGATTCCGAGTGAGTGCAAACTCTGGTGACAAAAATGTTGACATTTCTTTGTACTAATTTGTAATTGAGGGAGTAATCTCAATAGGGAGTGAGAGTCGGGCAGTATTTGTTCACAGAGAGTATGGGAGGGTGTACACTGGGAGTGAGAGTAGCTTAGTGTTCTTTAAAGGGAAGTAGTACTGGTAAAAAGGTAGTGAGGTAGCATGTACACGGGGATTGTGAGTGAATAAAGACATGAGGGAATAATATACTAAGGGATAGAAGTGAGAGACCTTGTGTGTACAAATCTGAGAGGAAGGAAGCAATCTGTAAAGAATATTGTTCGCTATTTTACAAAGGAAGTTGGAATGACAGATTATGCAATTTCGCACCAAGAGTGAGTGAGTATGTCGTGGGCAGTGAGTATGAGGGGAAATACAATGCTCTCTTATTACCAGTTTATCTAGAAAAAATCTTTGTTTTGACCTTACTCCCCTGTTGTTTGAACCCGAAATACCTCATTAAACACCTCACTTCAAGGCCCTAAAAGCCGTCTCTGGCTCGGCAGTGGCCTCACGACTGCTGCCAGAAGAAAATTCAGCCCGCGCTCCCAACCGACCTGGGCCTGAAATCCAGCGCTCCTTCCTCAGCTAATTTTGATAAATGATAACCCAGTTAAAATATAATAAGCTGGCAAATTTATTATGGGATCCGCGGGGAGGATGATTGCGTTACGCACAAATTCAGATTGATTCGCTAATACAGATTTAGCTGTTAACGCCTTTGCAATTGGATTAGCCCGGCAGTCTTGCGACGTGACACACCAAAAATTATGAGGAATATCCAATAATGGGATGGCAAATAAATCCTGTTAGCGCTAAGTGAGTTAGCGCTTCGGCACGCGCATCAGCTCCATGGGTTCTGGCTGGAGGGATACTAACTTATAGGCGATTAAAGCGTAACCGCGTTACAGGCTGCGCTGATGCAGTTATGGGCGACCCTTTGTGGCGCGCGGCGGAGGCGCTCTGATTACTGCCTGGCCGGACTTATTACATTTCATCGTTGTTGAGGTCCCACGGCCTCGCTGCGGGACTGTGTCCCTGAGCTGAGTGATGGAAGACCCCGACCCTGGGCGGCTGACCCTCCAAGAGGCCTTTCCTGCTCTCCTCCTTTCCCGGCAAAGTAGACACCATGACCTGCGGACGGTGACATAAATAAGACCAACCGCCTAGGGTCGAGCTGGGACAGAAAATAGTCCCGGGCACCAAAATAAAAGTGGCCCCTATTAGTGAATCAGATAGCTAAAAAAGTGGCCCACGCTTGCAGTGGTGGCTCCTCCGCTAAGGCGGAGGAGCGTCGCTCGCTGTTTTTTTCACCAGTATAAGAAAAATAAATGATAATAACTCAGTTATTATCATTTTATTTTTTACTTTTTGTTGCACGTCAGCTTTGTGAGGCGAGGCTGACAGAGCAGCCAAGGAGTGGTTTGCCCCCACTCCCAAGTGTGCAATGAATGTTTGGCTGGCACTCTCGGGCCACCCAAACCAGTCATGCGCACTTTCCCACTTCTCCACCCAGGCTGCATTACAGTCTGTGCGGAGAACATGCCCAGGTCCCCATGCCCTGTCTGAACGCTGAGTCACGGCGCTCAGACCAATCACAACGCTGCATTGCAGCATTACGATTGGCTCAGGGAGCCTGGGTGCCTCCAGGCTGCTTCCTGTTCCTGCCAGCGGGAGGAGAAGAGACGCGACCAGGAGGAGCGGTAAGGAGGACACGACAAGCAGGTAAGTAACATTTTTTTTAAATTTAACCTTCTCCCCCCACCACTGCCCCCCTCCCCTGCCCCTCCACCCCCGATCGGGGCCGGCCGCTGCTGCACGCTTGTAAAATGGGGTAGTTTTGAACTTTTACAGACATGCTGCATAAGTGTTTTGCCAGGTATCGAAATTGCATTTATTTGGATTTGAGCTTGCTTCAGGCAATTGTGTGTTAATATCAGGGAAACCAAGAGTAAATACAGGCCCAGCAGACCGTAAAACAGGCCCTCAAACAGCCCAAAAAAAGTCCCGCACACGGATCTGTCAGAACAGCCCTGCAGGCGCTGCCTGACTGCCCTATAGGCTAGTCCGACGCTGAACCCGCCTGTTCTAACCACTTCCTTTACACTGTCAGCCTGAAACACCTAAGGGGACTAATCGTAAAAAGACAGGAAAAACGTGTGAACTGCGACCGGACATAGCTACGTATAAACAAAACCACACTTATGACCATATAAGTATACATATACATATTTCCTTTTAACTCATGTATAAAATGTACCTGTTGTGAGAGGAATGATAATGTATATGTATTCTTGTGTCCCACACTTCGTTTCCTTGTTCTCCATTTATGCAGCATTCTTTGTAAAGTTAAGAACGTTGTAGAATAATACTTTTTTTCCAAGTGTACTTTTTCGTACAGTAGACATATCCCTTTCAATTACTCCGTGAAAATTGCATACTTTTTGTGCACTGTATCCCACTTTCTGTGTTATGTATACCAGGAACATTCATCTATGAGTTTAATGTGTAGACAATCTCTGTTACAATTGTATTGCAAATTGTTTGTGAATATCTTAGTGTTACGACTGTGTGAATGGGGTTAGTGGCCTAACGCTAACAAAATGGCCGCTTTCTGTGACGGCTCCTCAGCTCCCTTAAGAATCGGGGAGAGGATGTAACCTTACGATTAGAGCGGTCGACCTCGAAGCTGGGGAACCGGGTTCCAGTCTTGGCAATGACGCTCAGCATCCTGTGATTCTGGGCAAATCACTTAATCTCCCCGTGCCTAACAAAAATGAATGTGTCCATCTGTAACGAAACTGGTGCTCATGTAAAGCGCTCTGATACCCGATGTGTCGGGTCTAGTTCGCGCTATATAAAACTCTAAAAAATAAAAAAAGATACAAAAAAAAATCTCCTGCAAATTGTGTCCTGATGGTTATATTCAGCAGCAATTAATCTATGCCCAAATAAGGCATGCAGCTATTTAGGTAGGAATGAACCTTTGACGACTGAAATGAGCTCTGAACAAGGGACACAACCCCTAGAAGACATTAATCAGTGGCGTATGCCAAAAAACGAAAGTGTGGGGGGTGGGGGCGATTGGGGGGGATAATACTTTTTAAAAAACGTACCTTTCCTTTTGCTACCGCTGCCACTTCCTCCGATGCCCACCACAGTGCTTTTCCAGCAGTCTCTAGGAAAGCAGGCTCCCTACCCAATCCAAATGCTGCTCTCATGTCATGAGAGCAGCACCAAAATTGGTCTGAGCGGCCTGCTCTGCCGCTCAGACAGTCCCTGTGAGCCTGCAGCATTTCTCTAACCCAGCTGTGAACACAGCTGGGTTGGAGAAATAGAAATGCGCATGTTTGTTTGGCCAGCCTAGGACTGCCGGCCAAGCTTACATGCGCACTTGGAAGTGCCCATTACTCCTCCTGGCCCTGCCCCACACTAAACGCATGCGTAAGGCAGTCACAGAAAAATAAAATGATGTTCTATCATTTTATGTTTCTGTGACTGACTAGTGGGGCGACGCTCCTGACATTAATATTGTTTCCTATGTGTGTTATTTTAAGTCTCTGCCTCCATTATTTTTTAAAGGAGTGTGTTGCCGTACCTGTGATTGGCAATGTGTTGAACTAACTTATTCCAAGGCTGGGCTGGAGTACTTTTACTCCTGTTATGTGACCTTTACAGCGGTAGTCACTTTAGAATATTATGGGCTGGCATAGCATAGAGAAGCGGGTTAGAGGAAATGAATGAAAAGGACACCTAGAGTTACCGACAGAGAGTATAGAATATTGCATACACATTTAATAGCTAAAGTCAGGATACAAGTTATGCCTACAATGTGTGATTGAAACAGTGCTTAGTTTGAGCTGGTGGTTGCCGGTGGGGACCACCAGCACTCATTTTTGGGAACCAACACTTATTTTTCCTCATCAGACAGAGAGGGAACACACACAAGGGGAAGAAGGAAGAAGAGAAAGACTGAAAAACCATTACAAAGGGAGAAAGCAGGAACCTGCAAGAGAGAGGTAAAAGGGCAGAGAGTGTCTTATAGTTGCTTAAAGAGGTATTAGGTGGAATCAAGACTACACTGTCTTGGTACTGGGCGCACTGGCATTTATTAGCGCCGGCCGTGGGCATTTGAAAAGAGCTTTGGGCATCGGTACTCATTCTTTTACAAATTAGATACTGGGTTAGTATGCTATTTTGGATGTTAGAATTGGTCTGTTTTTAACCATATTCACTGTACACCTCAGACAAAATGTATATTATCATCATGTGTTGCTTAATAAGCTTATTTTGATTAATTGTATATTTTATTTAAATGACTTAATAAAATTAAATTGTGGCTGTGCAGGGGTTCAACTCTTCTCCTAGCATCCCATCCAACTGGCACCTCTTTGTGCTTACCACCAGGGCCATTTAATGACTGGTGCAATGCCTAGGTCATGTTCTGTTCCAGCCTGTCCTTCATCTCTAAAGTCAACAAGGGCATGGACACTTTCACCACCCATGCTTACTTAGAGGCACCTAGCCCTGTTAATGTTCACACACCACATCACATTTGTCCTCGCAGGGAGAATACCTATGCAGGATTACATCAAGGCCATCCAGGCCAGACTTTCAGCCAAACAATCAGCAATTGCCAAAGGCTCAAGATCATATCTCCCAGCCAATGCTTAGTTTGTAAATGAATAAGTGCCAGAGCCCAAAGGCTGTACCGGGGAGATTGGGAGTGAATGTTGCAAGTGGAATCTTGAGGGTTTGGAATGTCTAGTGTGAGTTCCAGGACAGCAGTTTCTGCCTGGAGTTGGTTGTAGCTGGTGATAAAGTAGGTTACTCTACAACCTACCTGCGGTCTTTCTCTACATGTGGTGGTGAGCGCCATTGACAACAGCTTCAATAAACTTGGATCCTGTGGCGCTCTCATCTGCCCATGAAGTTAGGTGTTCCGTATATCCAGAGTGAGTTGATCTGCTATCTTTCCTGGTGGCGCTGGTGAGGCAGAGGAGTGCTACAAAGCATCCTGGTGCCTGTTTCACACAGGCGATTGTGGCGAGTGATCCCTTGAGCCAGGACTATTCAGGTGACGTGATATGCGGTGTATGCACAGCGTGGCAGCCACTTGTGAGTAACCCTGGG
This sequence comes from Calotriton arnoldi, assembly GCA_963921515.1. NCBI lineage: Eukaryota > Metazoa > Chordata > Amphibia > Caudata > Salamandridae > Calotriton > Calotriton arnoldi. Next base: position 912,681 of record CAWUFW010003818.1, read on the forward strand.
CAAAGCACTACGCTACGCTCGCGTAGTTTGCGAGGTTTGCGCTACTTCGCACAACGCGAATTGCACGTAGCACAGTGCAAACACGCGTAGTGGTCATTTTTTGCTTGCTCGCGGTCCTCAACGTCAAGTTGGCGACCGCGAGCAAGCAAAATGACATCCCGGCGAGACTTTTTCCTCGTTCGCGATCAGCAACATCAAGTTGTCGATCGCGAGCGTGGAAAATAAACCTCCCGGCGAGATTCTCAACGCGGGGAGGTCAGGTTTCTCATTGCGAGTGGTCGCGTATGCTCGCGACCGCTCGCGATGAGAAACTACCAGTTCGCGTTGAAAGCTGCCGCTCGAGTAAAAATCTACTCGAGCGGCAGTAAGACAGCTCGCACTGTGCAAGATGCCGTTTTCAATGATTGCACAGTGCGGACAAGCATCCGGCACTGTGCAATAATTGCGAACAGTGCACTACGCAGTTCGCGTAGTGCTACGCGTAGCTCGCGTAGTGCGAACTGCACTTTGCGTAGCTTCGCGTAGCGCTACTTCGCGAACTACGCCCAGGCTTACTTGTGAGGCCTAGTGAGCCAGGACTGATCAGGTCACGTGCCGTTCCCTGCATGCACAGCAGTGGGCCTAGTGTGCGAAGCAAGCCCTAGCACTCATAGAAGGTGTTGGGCAGCCATTTTAGGACGTTGGGATAATGTTATCAGGCCCAACCTTCTATAGGAATGAAGTAAAAAACTGGCAGCCATTTTAGACAATGAGATATTTTAAAGGGTATCTGTTTACTCAAGAAACAGAGAGCACAACTGGCAGCCATATTTGAAGTGGTTATATTTGTTGGCAACCATTATGAATTGGGGCATTTCATCAGTAAGAAAGGTAGTCCCATATACAAAGAAAGAAATTACCTAAAGAGAAAGACCACAGGTAGGTTGTAGAGTAACCAAGTTTATTACTAGCAATAACCAGCTCCAGGCAGCAAATGCCGTCCTGGAACCCACTCTACACATTCCAAACCCCCAAGATTCCACCCGCAACATTCCACTCCCAATCTCCCCGGTACAGCTAAACCCAACACATCCCCCTATCTTCAAAATAATAAAGCAAATGCAACCGGAATGAATAAATTGGAAAACATTAACAAAGGAAAATCAAAACATGACATTGTTGAAAGAAGAACAATAACATGGAGAATTAAGGTGTTTCAACATCATATTGTCCTGAAAGAGAATACTTGTCTGGTAGTGCACAAATTACGTAGGGAGCCTTTGGCTTTGAGGAAGTAGTTGAAAGAAGAGTTGGAAAGGTTATATATGTTTGATATAATCGAGCCTATTGAGGAATCTGAGTGGCTTTCCCCCATAGGTTTAGCTCGCAAAGTCGACAAGTCTGTTAGACTACGCGTAGATTTGCAGGATTTGAATAAAAATATTTGGGTTGACCGACAGCCTATTCCAAAGATTAATGAAATGTTAACCACTCAAGATTGGGCTGAAGTTTTTACACCCCTAGATATGTTGGCAGCCTACCACCAAATAGAATTGTGCAAGGAATCCAGACACTTAACATCTTTTGTGACACCTAAGGGAGCTTATCATTATGTGCATATGCCGTTCGACTTAGCTTCTGCCTCAGCTGTATTTCAAAGATTGATGGGAAATCTATTTAGGGATGTACTTGGTGTAGCATATTTCCAAGATGATATATTGATGTATGGGAAAAATCAAAAAGAACATGACTTAAGGCTAAAGGAGGCATTGCAGATAATCAGGAAGTGTGGGCTTACACTAAGGAGCAACGAGTGTAAGTTTAGTCAGTCAGGTGTAGTCTATTTAGGGCACCACATATCTGGTAAGGCAAGAGAGTCCAAGGATGAGATTCTGAGAGCAATTGAGAATGCACCCGCGCCTAAAGATAAAGATCAATTAAGATCATTCTTAGGGCACATCAAATATTATTCAAAGTTTGCTGGGAATTTTGCAGCAAAAACTGTGTGCTAACGCACACTTATGAAGAAAAATGCCAAATTCTTATTGAATGATGACTGTGACAAGTCCTTTAAATCCATCGAGGGAGAAATGATTGCAGCGGACTCCTAAACCTTTCAACACCAGCGATGTGTGCATTATTACCATGGATGCAAGCAGTTTTGTCTTAGGGGATGTCCTCATGCAAAAGATAAGGATAAGTAGTGGAGCAGAGGAGATTATTGCATTTGCCTCGAGACTTACAGGGTGCTGAACATACTTACTCTGCCATAAAGAAAGAAGCTTTGGCAATGTCGTGGGGTGTTCAGTACTTTAAGGATTTTATCTGGGGAAAGGAATTGATTTTGAGAACTGATCATAAGTCACTGGTGGAGTTATTCAAAACCATGTGTGGTGGGAGAGCAACTCCATGTATTGCCAAATGGCAATACAGATTGCAGGAGTTCCAATATAAGTTGCGGTATGTTTCGGCAGTGCGAAATGTTACCTCTGACTGCTTATCTAGGTTGCTCTTGAAGGCTCAATCCCACAAAATTGATCAGGACTTTAAGGATGTGGAATTTATGTGTGCGGTTGATGCAGTATTCAATAGTGCACTTTTGAAGGAGGAGTGGAAGAAAACATGCTTGGAAGATGAAGTGATGCAAGAAGTTGGCAATGTTTGTCAGGTAGTTGGCCGCGAACTAAAGAAATAGGATAAACACTAATTTCGTTTTGGTGAGTGGCAGAGGAATTGTCTATAATGAATACGTTAATGCACAGGTGCGAGCTTTTGGTTGTACCATCTTTGCAGTAAAATATTTAATCTTGCTCCTGAAGGCCATTTGGGCATATCTGCCATGAAACGAAGAGTAAGGGAAGACTTTTGGTGGCTGGGTGTAGACAGAGATATTAAACATCATGAAAGGGAGAGTTATGCATGTGTTTTGAGTGATAAAAAAACTAAAGTAAGTGCTTGCTCTTGTCATACCAGGGCAAAGGGAAAATATACCATGGACCACATTAGCATTGGAGATTGCTGGGCCATTGGCCATTCGGGGTGCTACTCCTCAGAATGTCTTGGGTCTACTAGATTATATGTCTAAATGGCCTGAGTTAAAGTTTGTGGAAACAGTGAATGCTACAACAATTATTTAGTTTTTACGAGCGGTATTTGTCAGAAAAGGTCATTCAGAACAGCTGGTAACTGACAATGGAACCCAACTTGTGTCTAGGGAGATGGAGGAATTTTTTTAATCAGTAGGAATCAAGCACATTAGATCATCCTTATATCATCCGCGTAGCTATGGATTAGTGGACCAATGTAATCACACTTTTAAAGAACAATTACAGTTGGCACTAGTTGATGGAAAGATTGGAGGAAGGTATTCGAGACATGCTTTGGGCAATCAGAACGATGCCTCACATAACTACTGGAATTTCTTCACCTTTTTCATTATTGAGAGAAGGATAGCGGGCTCCAGATTGAATAAGGAGTGGATAGATAGAAAGGTTATGGACTCAAGCAAGGTGGAATGGGTGGTGGACATTAGAAGTGCGGTACAAAGGAAATACAGTACGGTGGAGAGTTCGTGCAGATCACTACTGGTTAGAGAGGGAGATTAGGTGAGAGTCAAGCAAACCCTTTTTGTAACCTAAGGACTGCCAAGGAACTCTGCGCCAGTCAGAGTTAAAGAGGTTAGAGATCATGTTGTGGTGTTAGAAAACAGTAAGATATGGAACAAAAAAATGATTGCCATTGTTCCTGATGCCATGACTGATTATGTGCAGAAAAGTTAAAGTACTAGTTCTGACCATGGAAAAGATGTGGTGACAGATTTGGTGGGGTGTTCGAGGGCAGTACAGGTTAAATCTTTACCTTCCAAATTTAAGGATTATATAATAAACGGACATTGAACTAATTTTGACCAAGATTGTATTAATTAGTTACAGTGTTTCCAATAGATTGTTAAGATTCTTGTTAATAGTATATCACCGTTGATTTGAACATATGATGCAAGAATATTTCTTATTTTCCATTTTATGCGTACTGCATATTGTAAACAATTTTCCCTATGTTATTGTTTTTCTTGCAACAATGTCATGTTATACTTTTCCTTTGTTAATTTTTTACAATGTATCTATTCCGGTTGCATTTGCTATAATATTTTGTTGGAAGGGGGATGTGTTGGGTTTAGCTGTACTGAGGAGATTGGGAGTGGAATGTTCCGGGTCGAATCTTGGGGTTGAATGTGTAGTGCAGGTTCCAGGACGGTAGTTGCTGCCTGAAGCTGGTTTTCACTGGTAATAAACTAGGTTACTCTACAACCTACCTGTGATCTTTCTCTTCAGCTGTGCAGTCTTCATGCAATCTCATGCCTGTTCGGTCCACCATCAGTCACTTCCTACCTCTTTATCTCACTCTTGCAGGTTCTTTTTTATCCCTTCTTTCTCCATTTCTCAATGATTTTCTGTCTTTCTCTTCCTCCTTCTTTCCTCCTATTGTGCTTTCTTTCTCTCTTGCTCTGGATCAAAGTCAGTTGAGGAAAAATAAGTGCTGGTCCCCAAAAGGAAGTGCTGGCGGGCCCCACCTACCACCACAGGCTCAAATTAAGCACTGCTCCCAGGTCATCCTGAATGTGATCAGATCACCCCAGCCAGTGATTAATTTGTGCCAGTGTTATCCAGTGCTCAGCATCAAACACTTAATTGTTAACACAGGCACTTACTTATGACAGTCCATCACATGGTGGCACTATCTGCCTGTCTCTGCAGGGAGCACATCAGTTTAACAACTAAAAGCACATCTGAAAAATATTTCTAGTGTCCATGCCATTCATACTGCTTTGGGTGGCCTGGAATTGTCTAACAGTCACATTTATAGCAATATGATGTTTAGTAGGAAGCTTTTAGACTGGAATGTGACGGTGACGACAGTGCCAGTCAGTAGTGCAACCTACAGTGGCCTCCCGAGCAATACATTGGGCCCTGGCACTTTTTTACAAATTAAGCACTGAGCGCAACACTACGAATTCCAAATAATATTCCAACCTCACATTACCCCAAAGAACGAGTCCCTACCTATAAAACAGTGAACTCAGTCTAAAATCATGAGATTCATCCATAAGGCCCTGCAATGGCAGAGCCCAATTTACCTCTCCAATATCTTAAAAACATATCAGTTGACCAAACTCCTTAAGGTGGCTTCTCTGAACCTTCTTATCGCACAAACTACCACAAATAGGAGGTTTGGAGGTTGATTACCCCACTCCTAGGGCTGTACTATCTGCAGCAGTCTCCATCTATTTGTTCCGAGCTGCATTAAATTGCGATTCTAGTATAGGGTGACCAGACGTCCCGGTTTTCCCCGGACGGTCCCGGTTTTTGGAGGAGTGTCCCGGTGTCCCGACACTTTGCTGCAAATTAAAGAAATGTCCCGGTTTTTGCGTAGTGCCCGGGTTAAACAGATAAATGTCCCGGTTTTTAAATAGTGTCTCGCTCGGTGCGCCTGCTTTACTTCTCACAGGTGCTGAGATGGGTCTCTATTGGGCTCTCTATTTTTGCCCTCACGGAGAAAAAAAAAAGCTTACTGCTGCAGCAGTACCACCCTTCACTAATTTTAAAGAGACCCGTTATAGTTCTTTCACAGTCTGTCTCTTCATTCCAGAACTGAGGCATTTTCAATGTTATATACAGCAAAGCCAAAGTTGTTGCTTATTTCTCTTATGCAGCTAACAACCGTTGACAAAGCCAATAGTCCAGGCTTGTTCTGGGTGTGATGTTACTCGTTATATTGTTGACAAAGCCAATAGTCCAGGCTTGTTCTGGGTGTGATGTTACTCGTTATATTGTTGACAAAGCCAATAGTCCAGGCTTGTTCTCGGTGTGATGTTACTCGTTATATTATTTATCTGGATACAATGACAGAAGCAGCACATTTTTCGGGCGGGACGCTATGCTAAGTACAGATTTTTTTAGTTTATGTGTTTTAAGCCACGTCCTTAATTACATCGGCCACGCCCCTTGAGAGACACCCCCCCCCCCCTGTTTTTTCATCCCACTTAAAGCCATGGGTACTTCTGTCAGTCCTACTTCTATGTCTATGACACCTGTCCCGGTTTTTTGTTTTGAGAATCTGGTCACCCTATTCTAGTAGCGTAACACAAAATGCCAGGACCCCTCTTTAGAGTGCTTTGATGGGCTCCTGAGTGTGCATTTTTTAGAGATCTTAATGGGCCTTGGGCTGAAAGGGGGGACCCTGAATGGTATTCCTCCCCCTTTTGCGCCGCAGGGGCTGCGTTACACTCGTGCTCTTTTGTTTTTTGAGAGGGAATCATATTTTAAATTTTCTAAAGCATTTGAGAGTGGTATTCCTGAAAAATGTGTGTGTGTGTACAGGGAGAAGTACTGTATTGTTATATCAGGATTTACCGGTAGCACAACATGGCTCCCTCTCATACCTCTCCTTTGTAGAGAACTCCCGGCATCGCTTCATTCTGCCGAGATTTCATTTGAACTATATACCATTAATGCTGGGACACCCTTCAAACATATTCTCGCTGAGCCACCTCTCCCTGTGTCCCTGTGATAGACAGTCAAAACAATCTACTCTGCACATAATATTTTTTGTTCCTTTAATGCCACAGAAAGAAAGAAGTTCCTTATACCACTGCAACGAAAATTTAGTCTGCGATATTCTAAGGAGGCATTATTTGTTCTTCAACAACTTGAAACCCCATATGTATGTTTTGTAACTGCATCATATTTACTGGCAGCTGTAAAAACTCGTGGGGCCGTAAACATATTAACAATTTAGTGTGGGGGATTTTCTGGTGACTCTAGTACAAGGACAAACCGAATAGTTTATGATCTGTATATATAGTATCTTGTAAGATTCTTAATTAAATCTAAACAAGAGAGGGCATTTTATCATTTTTAAATCCCGTGTTGTTAGAATTTTGGCTCACATAGATTGTGACACTGCTGCTGTACCTCGCAATGACATTTTGCCAAAATTAGTTTTTAGATCTATTTTAAATTAAAATTTTACTTAAGGTGGTTGATACAAAGTACTATAGGTAATCTAGTGTTAATAGGAAATTAGTGATATGTTGTTTTTAAAGAATCTTATCATTTTACTTCAATCAATTGATCCTGTTTTTAAATAATCCAATTATTTTACATAATGTAATGATTTTGGACTATATTCTAACAATTTTATTGTCCATATATATGAAGTGAATTTTATTCTATGTACTTTTATGCATTTTATCTTTCAATGTGAATAAAGATATTGTCTGTCTGTGTGTGTGTGTGTGTGTGTGTGTGGGTGTGCGTGCACGCAGCATGTAAAGTCCATGTTAGGATAATAAGCTGTGTGTGCAAAAAGGTGTGGGATGTGTAAAGGTGTGTGAGTATGCTAACGAAAAAGTGTACACAAATTGTACATAGTGTCCGCGCACTGCATGGTGCATACTGATATTACAGTGTGTGCATTCACATGTGCGCAGAATATTAGGCCCACATTGAATTAGGGTGGTGTACGTCAAATAAAAGATGTACACTGACATTGGTAGGTGTGTGCAGGATATAAAGCGTGCATTAATATAGGACGTTGTACTGACCGACTGGTCATGGTCTAGTGTTTGTAAAGTAATGTGTTTCCACCAGCCACTCCTAGAGGGCTGGCTCCTACACTCACCCCACACTCATACATCACAGGTGTCACCGGTCAGGTGACCTTGGTCATAAAAGGGGCCGGGCGCATGTGCCCTGGGCCAGTTCCAGACTATATCACTATATGTCTGCGTCCTTATTAGCTGTGCATGAGGGCCTAGGGCCCTAACTATTACTTTCATGTACTCTATGATGAGACTTTTCTAAAACACACTTTGTGCATCGTTATTAATAGGTGCGCACGCAGAATACAGGCTGTACGCTGGAATTATGAGGTGTGGGGATGTGTAATACAATTTGGACATGCAGGATAGAAAAGTGTACACTGATAATACAAAGATTTTTTGGGTGACAGTTTGATTAAATGGTGCATGAGTCCATGTCCTGTTGCGACCAACTAATCCCTTTTGCTGTTTCAGTCTCTGCTTCGTGTTCTACGGATACCAAAAGCCCGCTCTGCCTTCCGGACAGCGAGTGGATTCAACGGGCTGTTGTCAGTTCTGTCAGACATGGAGGGTGCATTGAGTGATCCACCGTGTGAAACCTGGTCCATGATCCAGTCACATCACATCATGAATTTGATCCAGGCCATACTGAGCGGCATCTCAGCAGCTCTGCACCAGGACATCGTCAACTGTGAGTTCTTCAGGAGCGAGCGGCTATTCAACAAAATGGCCGAAGACCTGTTGCTGCTGGGCTGCTTTGGTGGCCTTGACTGGGTAAGGACTGTGGGCAACCTCACTGAAAGGCGGACTTTTGAACATTTTATTCACCTGGCCTTACATTCGGACAGCTCTTTCCCTACTTCCCTGAAGAACTGTCTTGCACTTTCCAGCTTTTTAAACTCCATTGCCTTAGGATCCCTTCACTTTGAAGCATCTCCCAGTGACATCAAGCAAACATGCTCATGTCATGAAACTACAAAAAGTGCATGTTTAGGTGATCAGCAAGGATACAGTCAGCAGTATATTGAGGCCCAAAGCACCAGGAAAGAGTCCACTCGTAGCTTATCGGAAAGCAGGTAAGTTCTCTTTATTAAATTAATGAGATGCTCCTTGCTATTGGATGACTGCAATGTGACCTCAGTTTTATTTATTTCAAATCAGAGGATAGATTTACTGGTTAATGGCTGAATAAGTAACCTGTTTGGCATATTACGAAGAATAGATCTGTTGTTTGAGGTCTCATTCTGAAATGTCTTCCGACGTGGGTAGGCTCTTCTAAGATTTGAGTCTGTGATATTTGTCTAGTTGAAGGCACAGAGTTCCTTTCTAAGGTCTGATCCTTCACACTACATGTGACCTAAGGTGAAGCACAACTGTCAAGAACGTCATTACTTAATGCTTAGGCACCTTCTATAACATGTGTGAGGGGCAAGAAGTGGCTCCAAGAAATAGCTATTCTGCCCTTTCTGAGTGATAGCACCGCAAATGGAATAACTTTTATGAAATTGCTTCAGTCAATGCAGCAGAAGCATAAGTGGTTAGTAAGCTCCATAAAATGTGTCTGTGTTTTGAATGCTTGCCCCAGAAGTTAGATTCATGGATAGAAGTGTACTTAGATTTCTACTTGACAGTATCAGAAAAGATCCATTTATGTCCTGGTCGATTCTTGGCCCAGTCATGAGCTAATAGAACATGTCACAACTTGACTAAAGAATGGTTTATGGTGCGATGGGCACAAAGATTGGTTTTGAAGCTACACCCATTAAATGTTTTCTGAAAGATTTTGCCTAGATCTTTACCTCGGAGGGACAACTCTGTATTCCTTCCTTGGACACAGAGTTTCACAACAAAACAAGACAATTTTATCTGCCACAATGTCCTTCTACTGAGCCCTAAATCAACAGGATAGAAACTGATCCAAATGTGGGATAAGGTCAGTTGATAACCTATCTCTCTTTGAAACAGTATATAAAAATAGAAATAAGAATTAAGTACATTTCTAAAGTGAAACATATGAACTATGCATGTGTAGGTCAAGATGAAATCTAACCTTTTTTCGTCATTGCATTCTAGTCCTGGCTATAACTGAAGGGTACTGTCAAGCCTTTATCGAAAATCAGCAATCTTGATAACCAAACTTTATGTCTGATGTACAGGATATTTTATGGTGTAGAGAATTCCTGGGTTACCTCACCTTTTGAGCATCATTACCCAATTAATAGCCTTGGTTCTAATTCTCAATTATTAGACTCAGTTCCTCTTGTGAAGACCAGATTTGGAGGACGTTCCCTGTCTTCCCTCGGACCCCAACCATGGAATAAGCTTCCTTGGGGGATTAAATCTTTTAGTTTATATAAGGCCTTCAGGAACCATTTAAAAACGTACCTATTCTGTTAATTGTTACTGACATTGTTATCTGTACTCTGCCAATAGTTTTTTTTCTACACCCAAGATGCATACTGGGGTGAAAGTTGTGCTTAACAAATTCTAATCCAATGAAATATCTAAAGGACATTGACCTTGCAATGAAGCAGGGTGAGTAGCAGAGGAGAGGACACACATAGAACCAAATTAACAGAGGCAGAGATGAAAAAGGAACAAAAGGTGAGTGGGAGCAGGAGCAGCTTCGGATTTTGTAAGAAAGATGCTGGTAAACTCAGAGAGACACAGTAAGGTAAGAGGTAAAGATGGTCCTGCAGGAAGAGAGATTAAAATATATTGGAAAACAAAGAAAACCAGAAGAGATGTTTAAAGTGTCTCCCTCTGTAAAAAAACTAAAAAAACAAGAAGTGGGGCATAGGATGTCTTCACCCTAAAAGAGATGCAGAGAAAGGGCTAAAGGGGTCTTTCTGTGCAAACGTATTCATGGGTGAGATACAGGATGAATTAGTACATGTACATGCATGTGTAAGCAGGCAAAGTCAACAAGGACAACAATGATGAGACTGACTTGATGAGCAAATAACATGTTGTGTCAGTATTCATACTCATGTAAAGCACAAATTACTTTAGCTACTATGTCTATGGATAGGACAATATGGAAGAAGGCCACCTTTCTAGAAAGCCTTCCTACATAGAAGAAATGCAGATTGGTTTTACAGTTGTGATCCCTGAAATTTCCACGTAAGAGGTCCAAGATAAAATGAAACTCCTGCTTCCATCACAATCCAACAAAACATGCGGTCCTGAAGAAGGCGTGAGCCTGCAGAGAATGACATTTGCATGATAATTCAAAAATAATTGTTTGCATTGAAAGAATGTCTTGTGAACAAGCAGTAATTTAAACAAAAATCAGATTTTTATTGGAAGACAGTATAACCCAATTAAAGTATGTGTGGTAGGATCGTATTTTCTGATTACAAAAATAATTTACAAGGTCATATGCCATACCTCCTGTAGCCTCAGGGTCTGGTTTTGTAGGTAGCACAATGTTTTCAAAAATTAATTTGTGTCCAGTGATCCTGTCAATGTGGTACTGCGACCAGTGCTCCTGCCACAGTGGTACCCCTTTGAAACTTTCTTCTATTCCCCTTCAAGTTCCCCTGTTTGCTACATTTTCAATTGGAGGTCTCTGATCCAGACTCTACCGAGTACTAAGACTGAGGTGCTTTCAGAAAGAGTTAAGACACTGCCTGGTCGAGGGACACCTCAAGAGCTCTTCTTTAATTATCCAAGGGAATAATCTCCCTGATGAATGAAGGGTGGTCTTCTAGCAGGTGCTATGTGGTTTGAGGTTAATGGGTGGGTACAGTCCTGTTCCTTTACCTGTAGGGAAGAGGTCTGCCAAGCCTCGCATCTTGCTGCACATCCATTGTGATCCGCAAAGTACAGATATGTATTTTTTCTGTGTGTGTGTGTGTGCACACGCTCCAGTGTCACCTCTCCGCTTAGTGTCCCTTGGTTTTTGCTCACGTTGCCATGGTTCATCGTAGGCTCAAGAAGAGGCAATTTGATATGTGTACTCTTCCACACTATCCCGAATCATGAAGGATTTGTTGCGTTTCCTTCTCACATTTGAGGCTGAATCTACAGGCTAGCTACAGCACTAATCAGCTTGTTTGGGTGCTAGTGCTAAAAACTTTGCACACATGGCATTGTGCGCAATTGGCTCTGAAAGCACCATCAATGAGTTCCTGCCCCATGTCTGCAGTAACTAAGTATATCATGGACAAAGAGACTAGGCCTGGGTGAAGTTCGTGGAGTTTCACTCCTTGGAATTCTGCGGGGCTACCGAAAAACTCTGCCAAATTCCGCGGAGTTCTGTGAGCGTGCAGAGTATTGCTCAGCCACCCCTAATGAAGTCCCCTTGGCTGCTAAGGTTTGTTGGGGGCCAAGAACCCCTATTGTTGCCACTAGTAAGTCCCCCACAGCGGGATTGCTGAGACCTCGTCGGCCCGCCCCCTTTCTCAACCACTCTGCAAACGCGCCTCCTGGCGCACTACTGGTTGGGGGAATGAAGTCCACTTGGCTGCTGAGGGTTGTGGGGGGCCAAAAATCCCTATTGTTGCCACTAGTAAGACCCCCACAGTGGGGTTGCTGAGACTTCATCGGAGGCCCCACCCCCTTTCTCATCCACTCTGAAAACGTGCCATCTGGTGCACTATTGGTTGGGGGATGAAGTCCCCTTGGCTGCTGAGGGTCGTTGGAGGCCAAAAACCCCTATTGTTGCCACTAGTTAGTCCCACACCTCGGGATTGCTGAGCCCTTGTTGGAGGCCCCGCCCCCTTCCTCAACCACTCTGCAAACGCTCCTCCTGGTGCACTACTGGTTGGGGGATGAAGTCCCCTTGGCTGCTGAGGGTCGTTGGGGGCCAGGAACCCCTATAGTTGCCACAGTAAGTACCCCACATCGGGATTGCTGAGACCTCGTCAGAGGCCCCACCCCCTTTCTCAACCACTCTGCAAAGGGGCCTCCTGGTGCACTACTGGTTGGGGGGTGAAGTCCCCTTGGCTGCTGAGGATCGTTGGGGGAGCAAGAACCCCTATTGTTGCCTTAAGTAAGTCCCCATGGCAGAATTGATGAGACCTTGTCAGAGGTGCCGTCCCCTTTCTTAACCACTTTGAAAAGGGGCCTCTGGTGCACTACTGATTGGGCGATAAAGTCTAGGGGTGAGCGTGCAATTAAACCCCACTCCACCAGGGGGAGTTTTTGCAGAACTCCGCGTTCCAAGTGGAGCATGGAGTGGTAAAACCATCCACCCCTATAAGAAACCACTATATCAAGGAGCTTTTGGTGGCCCTACTGCTTTTCAGTTGGAACCAAGCCAAACAGTGCTCTGCCAACATATTCCCTTCCTCCCGAGGAGCTGCCAAGAGAAGCCTGGAGGACCACTGTGGCATGAAAAGCCAGCAAAAACTCAAAGAATGCCTATTCTGTCCCTGAATACAACAATGTTGCTGGCATGAGACACAAGTGATGATCGTGGAATAGGTCACGAGGCCCAAAAGAATGTCGACAATGGCTTAGAAAACTAAAGGTGAGCAAGATTGAAGCAGTGAGCCCTGCATGAAGGACATATGATGGACATATCTGGACATATCTTTTTCTGTAGGGACAAAAATAACACTGCTCCACCCCGCCCAACCAAGAGAAACCCTGCTTCATTTATTACCCCCCAGGTTCCTGAAATTGGCAACTTCTTTAGTCCTGTTTTGGTTGCTTCACGTTCCCTTGAACCTGAAACTTTGAATATCCATCACAAAAGGGGCCCCAACTTGTATGTACCCCTCAGTTAAAGGATTTTTCAACTGCAGTAGACAGTGCTTGAGATATTGTGTTCTGATGTATTCTCGTGGACTTTACCATTTCCCACCAGTATTCTGAGACCCTCAATCCTGTGACACTGGAACATTTCAACTTCAGTAAGCCAATCTCTAGATACAGGTCAACGAAAATCCAGTACTCCTGGAGTGTCGGATGGTTGTTCCACTTTTGTGTTATCTGCTATTTACCTCCACCCAGTACCCCAACCATTATTCGGGAATGTTGCCTGTGAACATTGCCATTGCAGCCATTGTGAAAAAAAGCCCCAACCCCCCCTATGTGCTTCTGACTTTCAGCTGGGGAGATATAAATGGATTTGTTCTCAGGGCACAGTGACAGGAGCCCAAACCCGTTAAGCTGACTTGACCTAGAGGAACATTGATAGTGTTGTGCTAGACCTGTCTGACACTGACCTCTAGGACATATCCTCCATTCACTGGGACTCTTAAACAAAAACACAGTAATAATCCCAAAGTATCTGCCCCATGAAGATGGGCTCAGAAATCCAGTCACATAGCTTTACTATAGCCTTATAGCCCGCTGCCAAGGGCTATACCGGTTGTTAAAGACCCTGATCTGCGGTTCGGCCCTATAACAAGGGTGAGGGCCCGTAAGAACTGGTCTAGCCAGATGCAGAAGGGTATAACGCTTTAGGAACATTTCACCCACTAAGGGTAGAATGTTGTAAATTAAAAAGGAAGAAACTGGAAGACACATATTGAAATCTTGGAGCTCCAAGCTTATACCAGCCATTATAAGTCCGGAGCTACTCCGTTGTCTTCAATGGAGCTCTCAACATTCCAATGGTCTAAGATGGATTACTTTTTGGCCTTGTGGAAACGTTGTTAAATAGTTTATTATTAACAATGTATTCGTTTTCAAAGAAATACATCTTGATGGTCGTTCATTTTTGTTGATTGTGTTAACTAGTCTGTAAAATTGAATCTGAGTCCAGATCTCTGTCTATCTACAAGGGTAATCCTTGACTGTTTGACCATCTCTTCCACTGGGACAGTGAGAAACACTGGTGTCTAACATTAATACTGCCCTGCACCCCTATCTGCCCCAGGATCTGGGGAAAAGACCTGCCATTATGTGATCTCAGATTGGACAGCCAAGTGCAATAACCAGCTAAGCAGACTATATCATATGAAATAAAATAAAGCGACCTGCAGAGCTGTTCAAAGCTAACAGCATACTGAAAACCATCAAACTGTGTGTATGTCTCTTGCACTTCATCATCCAACACACTACTACATGCTGCATCCCATAACACGATAAACTCACCAGTGTGGTCATCACGTATGACATGGAAACATTTCCCACATAGCATCAAAGCAAAAACAACATCCTTCCAACCACACACCCTACACGGTGTAGCATGCTACTCATGTAGGCAAGTGCTTTTTCACCCCTCGTAGTGGTAGTAAGCATCTGTGTTAGCCACCACATACAAAAAGTGGAAGGGGAGGGCCACGGGGGGGGTGCGGGAGGGGGCGCCGGGGAGGATGAGGGACTGTTTATAATAATAATAAAAAATAAAAATAAAAAGTTAAACTTACCTGCTGCCGGCCGCCTACCGCGTCGCGCCTCGATGCTGGGACTTCCTTGTCCCAGCAGACAATGTGACTATGTCACAGACTCCCTGTCCAATCCCCTTGCTGCTCTGAGGGGATTGGCCTGAGTGGGCTGGAAAGATGTTCCGCTCAGGTCAGCGAGTCTGTGGGGTTTCTCTAACCCGGCTGTTCATAACAGCTGGGTTAGAGAAACCTAAGTGCGCGTGTGTGTTTTGGTTGGCCTGAGACGGCCGTCCAAACACACATGAGCACTTAGGGAGTGCATGTAGCACTCCTCCTCCCCCTCCCATGCCTCAGCCCCACCCCTCCCTGCCAAGCTGGCTGAGCCAGCGGCTTCAAAATAAAACGATATTGAAATATCGTTTTATTTTTTTGCTGGTGGCTCTGAGCCAGTGGGACGACGCTCCTTCGCCATTGTGGAGGAGCCGCCCATGGTAAGCGTTACATAAATGCGCTAATACAATACAATACTTATTAGTTAGTAAAGCTGTCAAACAGTGGTCAAGGTGGGATATTGTTTTTCACTGAGGCTCAAGAGGTATCTCTTATGTGATAAGTTAGTGTGAAGGGTTGGCTAGTGGAGAGGATCTGCTGTATCCACACCAGAGAGGGACTTGGAGATGGTCAATCTTAGGAGCTCAGTGGAGCATTAGTTCTTTCCCAGAGTATTTTTTAACTTCATATCATTCTAATGAGAACTACGCCTTTATGAAAATTTGGGTGCACTGCCACAGTGCCCTGACACGTGGCACTCTGTTCAATAAACCATATATATCTGTGAATTTCCATTCCAGAATGGTCTGTGCACTCCCTTGCTGGAAGGCACAGTTTTTTCTTATGATCTCCTCACCACAGTTAAGCAGTAGCAGCTGGTCTGCGGGTGGAGATGTGGGGTGGAGGCAGGGGGAGGATGAACAACGTGGAGGTGGGGGGAAACAGACATCGAACCAACAAAAAAAAAAATAGGGAAAAAAGAACTTACCTGCCGCTCTTCTGTGCCGTGTCCTCGCTGCAGCACACAGACGTCCAGTGTCCCCTGTGGCCAATCCTGATGCTGCTCTCATGCTTGAAAGCTGCGTCAGGATTGGCCTAAGCTCCGTGAATTTGCGCTTCCAGAGAGACTGTGAGCCTGTGCTTGCTGTCTCCAACCCGGCAACGCAGCTCGGGTTGGAGACCGCTCAGTGCGCATGCCGGTTTGGCTGTCCTGAGACGGCTGGCCAAACCGACATGCGCACTGATAACAGTGCCTACTCCCTCTAGTCACTGCCCTCGCAATGGCCCCGCCCCCAAGACTCGCCGACCCTTAGAACATGAAAAAATAAAACGATAATAAACCTGCTTCATTATCGTTTTAATTTACACGTTTTGAGTTTGGCGGGGAGGCGATGCTCCACCGCCAAAGCGGAGGAGCCGCCACTGGGGTTCCATATTGAGAAAAGGCATGATGACGTAAAAAGAGCCTACCCGAGGGATGCTAAGGAAGCTGGCTACACTGCCTAAGCCGGTGAAAACAGGGCTCTGATGGAGTACTGTCTTCAGACCTGGAATCGGTATCTCAGGAAGGAGAGTGCAGCTGAGGAGGTGCTGGCTTGATGAGATAAATCCTCTGAGAGAAGCAATCACCTACATATTGCCTCCCTTCAAAGGGAGTGCTGTAGAGTCAGGTACTAACCTGGAGTTGTGTCCGAATCAGTATTACAAGATGTGCTCAGATTTTGCACTGCCCTCGCACAAATGTCGCCATATAATAACTGAGGTGAAAGACAGATGTTTTGTAACTTTTAATGAGGGAAAATCTGTTGTATTTACCAATTACCAATAGCAACATGAGGAAGATGCAAAGGGGAAGGGTTGCCGCCGCAGCGGTTGAAAATGCTCTATGTGGCACAGTGGCAGTGATAGTTCCCTGGTGGTATTACCCCCTGGTGTTACCCTGCACCACTGCCCCATGGATTGAGACCCCTTCTGTTGAACATTTCTACTTTTTACTGTGGTTATTTTTGAGAAGAGGTATTGCGTTTTTTTCTTTGAGAATCCACACCGCTGCAAGCTCCTCAAAGTCTCCCGTTGTAGTAGGTACTTTTTATGCTCGGCGCGGTGCTTCGCCGTGTTCTTCTTGCAGTAGTTTGATAAGTGCGTGTTGTACAACGTCTCACCCACTGCCAGAAAATGCAAGTCTCATCTCGGTCCAGAAACTTTTTACTCGTCTCTGTTCGGGGTGCAATAGTGAACATTCACCACTTGGCGCCACTATAACCTGTAAAATCATTTTCTCCAGCATGGACTCAAGGACGCATTTCATACTAAAATAAAGTACTAAATGCTGGCTTTGCATTTTGCAGGATTTCACATAATTTTTGCAGAAATCCGTATAGATTACACAAATTTCGCAAACCCCTGATTTTATTCTCATGTTTGAATTGTTACACGTAATTAAAGATTAGCACCATGAGCGTTTGGCCATCTCAATTGCTCATAGAATCCTAATATGAATATGGGGCAAAATCCCAGTCCCTTTGCAAACTCCTCTTTGTGTAGGGATCGGAATTCCGAGCTCTGTCGCATGGGGTAATTGGTGGTTTGATAACTATCGATTTTAACAGGTGAAACGTGCTGAAATTCACTGGGGGAAAATACCTAGGGTGCGCGCCCCAGGGCACTTTGGTACCGATAGCGCTGGCGCACTTAAAGCGCCAGCTCTATCAACAGAGGGTGTTCCCTCATTTGCATAGGGGCGTGCCCTATGCAAATGAGGGGATTCCTTTGACTCTGCGCCCTAGCCATATTAAAGATGCTGGCGGAGAGTCAAAGAAGCCCTCAGGAGGCGCAGTGCGCCATTTAAAAGGTGGCACACTGTCAGTGCGTCTCCTGACAGCAGCCCTCTGCAGGGGTAGCCTAGACATCCCCTTGCAGGCGGGTGCAGTCACTGACTGCACCCGCATGCAAGGGGATCTCTAATCCCCATTGAAAGTGCAGGCGGGTACCGCCTGCACTGTGAAAACACGGAGCGGCTGCTCCGTGTTTTCACATGAAAGCGGTGCCCTGGGGGCAGCGCGAGTTCGCTGCTGCCCTGGGGGCAGCGCATACACCATAATGGGGCGCATTATCTGAAAGGTGCGCCGGGTGCAAACAGTGATAATGTGTAATACGGCCCCTGGTGCTTACAGAGACATGCAGATCTTGGTAGGCAACAAATTCTGCATCCGATTGCCCATTTCTGAGAGAAAATCAGGTACATCTTCGACACTAGGACTCGAACCTTAGTCACTACGCACCTGCTTGGTGGAGAGACGTGCTCCTACTGTCCTATTAGGTCATTGGAATGTTGAGAGCTCCACTGAAGACAATGCAGTGGCTCCGGGCTTATAATGGCTGGTGTATGCCCGGAGCGCCAACATTCCATGGTGTTTCGCAGTTTCTCCCTTTTTAATTCAGAACATTCTACCCTTAATGGGTGGAATGCTTTAATAGCCTTATAGCCCTTCTTCCTCGGGCTTTACCTGTTGTTAAAGGCCCTCACCCTCATTATAAGGCCCTCACCCTCGTTATAGGCCCTTGCCGATCTCGGGTTCAGGGCCTTTACCAACTGGTATAGCCCTCAGCAGCGGGCTATAAGGCTATAATAGAAGGCTGCAGTACTTCTAAGAAGTTATAACACTGTCCATTTCTGGTATGGCAGATTTTGTCACAACTGCTGGTCCTCTATATGATAAGTATGTCCGACTTGGTGGAAATACTCCTAGCATCCCACTTAAAAGTGATTCAGTCCTGATTAGAAATGTCGGTCCTTTCCACCAGAAGAATAGCAGGCCGGCTGAGAAGTACTGGTACTATTCATTCCTGCCCCATCAAGCTGGCACTGACACCTTCTAAAGCAGCACTACCATTTGTCTGGACTCCAGGTGGTTATTAATGTTGGCCAATGGGAGAAGGGCAAGGTGTGAGGGAAGTGGGCGAGGTAAGGGCCTAATGTGATGTTTTACAAATATGGAGAGGCCACTGACTGCTGTGGCCTTTATAGCAGTGGCCCAGGGCAGAGCAAGGAGGGGGCAATTACATTAATAGTTCATTGGTAAAGTAACTCCATCCAGATCAATAAGTTCGTAATGTGGTTTTGAAGATGCGTCCAAAGTAAGGGGAGACTCGTTATATGCACAAGGTGTCTCCATAGCAAGTAAGAAGAAAAAGGCTATGTTAAGCCTAAAGTACCTATGTAAGTCCCAAAGTGTCAGGTGTATTCGACCCAGCAACACACGCGCCCAGCCCTTTGCTGAAGTTGATAGAGGTTTTTCAGCTGCCTTGCATGTTTCCCCTTAGACAGGTTTCCAGACCTGCTTTTGAGGAGGTTACCGTGCTGTTTCCTTAATACGTGACGTATTAAGATCTCTTACTTAATTCACCTGGACTCCTTTATTCACTTTTACAGGCATCAATCACTGGTAAATCAAGCATTCCCAACTTGAGTGCTAAAAAAAACATGGGTGTGTCTTTTAATTAATTGTTATGCCCAGTGAAGTGATAGTATTAATCGTATAACATATGTTGGCATAATTTATTAAAAATCTAACCCATTGAACATTGCACTGAATAACGTTTTAATGAAATAAGTGGAAATAAAAATATGTGTTATGCTACTATTGGATACATCTTACTTCTTGAGAAAAATTATGAATCACTATGGAAGGATCATTTTTGAACATACACTAACTCCTGGTTAATGTGGGAGAAATTATTGATGCACGCTCTAGGTTGTTGGTTCCAACAGTGGGTCCTCTGTTGGATCCGATCTTACTTGGTCATCCAAGCCAGCTGATATTTCACAAGGTCATTTTTCTTCAAACCGAAAACAATGCCAATGACCTTGTTTTATAGTAACTGAAGTTTTGAGCACGTTTTTTTCCCCGTGAGTCTATGTGGCAATACAGCATATCACCTATGCCTGGATGTGCAGGTGATAATGTTCTATTGTCGCAGAGTGATGGTTCATGCACACCTCGTCTAAGAGAAGTAAAGTTTCAATCTTAATATCCCAAATTCAACAGCGTAATGTGTGTATATCAGGTATCGCTCACTGATCCACGAGCGTCGATAAAGTATGTGGTAAGCCCACCCCAGGGGTGGCGTCCCCTCAGTGCACTACTTTATATCCAATGACCGGAGTAGTCCAATTTAATCAAAACGTTAGACAAGTTGATTGCAGAGATTGAATTTATTCTATTTCATAAATTCCTCTTTGTACATATATTTTCACATGGTCTAAAAAATGTACATCTTCAAATGAAGCAGGAATTATATTTCAGCTTATTGATCCCGATGCATTTCGGGCTCGTGGGAGCCCTTCATCAGGGGAATATTCAACACCGGTGTTAAATGGGTCGTGGACTTCACAAGGTTTAACCACGCTGAACGTTAAGCGTGGTTTACCTTGTAAAGTTCACGACCCATTTAACACCGGTGTTGAATACTCCTGATGAAGGGCTCCCACGAGCCCGAAATGCATCGAGATCAATAAGCTGAAATATAATTCCTGCTTCATTTGAAGATGTACATTTTCGAGACCATGTTCTATTGTCAACATTGGGCAGGTTTTTTTTTTTCAGGGCTTGTCGATGGACGTTAGCTGACCTTACATGTGGGTCAAAGGACAGCTGAAAATCAAGAGTGGGTTCAAAATGCATGCATTCTCAACTGGGACTCATGCAGTGCTTAATTTGTAAAAAAAAAAGTAAGTGCCAGGGCCCTTCTCAGGAAGCCACTGCAGCTTGCACTACCATTGCCCCTGCCAGCTCTGCCAAAGAAAGTGCCAACACACCTACTAGCCACCAGACTTAAAGTTAGAAGAATTGTGTGGGCGTCAGTTATTATTACATTTTAATGGATATCGAATGATTAAACAACTGTTGCTGTTCCCATTTCAAAAATAGCCAAGCAGCACCACCATATGGCAGACTGTCATACTGTGACTGTGTTGAGAATTAAGTGCTGGTGCCAAGCACCGGAAACCACTGGCTCAAATTAAGCACTGGACTTATGATTGATCCAGCTGCAATGGCCGACAGCTAAGTAATAAGATATAAGAAATATTGGCTAGCACTAGAATCACAGTGTTGTCGCTCTTACAGCACAAACCATTTAGACTCATCCAGTTTTTTTTTATTTCCAAAAGGCAGTCCTAAATTAAGATCACTGGACCAAAACCCCCCTTCCTATATTCAGAGATGGGTTGGGACTTTTTCCCCTTGCAGAAGTTTGGGGCCCAAAAGGATTCTAACTGTTGACCTTCTGCTTGGCGCCTAAACCACCCTCTTTGTGGTCACTCCCTGGTACCTTCCTGGCAATTCTGGTGCTGGGCTAAAGATCTACTTCTTCCCCAAGCTCTCCAGGTACAGTGAGTTTGGAATCTAGCAGGTGCTGGAATAACTCTGTAAAGCAATTACTGAGGATGTGCCCCTTCATAATTGAATTATACAGCCCATCATAATCCTTTACCTTATTGCCCTGCACCCAGCCATCTAGGGCCTTACTAGTTAAGTCTACAAAAAATGGGATGACTATTTCTGGCTATCCTAGAACTTCAGATGACACTTTTCTGGGGTTAAACCAAATTTATGCCTCCCCTAATAAATGTATTCTGTAGAAAATAGTTGTGTACAGGTGCTTTAAGTCGGTATGGTGAGGTGTTTGTCGAATTTCACTTGGGATTTTTACATACACATGCAGACAAAATACACACCCAGACACACTTGTCTCTGTCTTAAAGGTCTTGAAAAATGGTTATTTTACAAAACATTGAGTTATAAGTATCCCTCACGATCTGCGCTCCTCCCCCTTCCTACTGCTCCTTAAGGGGCCATCCTTCCCTGCTTCTTTTGATATACTTTAACCATTGTGGTTGTTGGAAAACCTGAAGCATCCCCTCCCCACTCCCCCCGTGTTGCTGACCAAGCTACGCCCATGAACACCTAACTCGAGGTTTCAAAGAAACGTCTTCACTGAGGCCCTAAATGAATCCAACTGCGGTCAGCAGTTTCCAAGGTACCAGAAACCATCAGTGTGTTCAAATAAGACACCAGAAAACTGGTGGACATGAGAAAAGTCTAAGAAGCAGCACAGAAGTTTTTATTTCAGAAACTTTAATTATTGCCTTGATCATAGCCAGACGAGCAGACAACCCTCTGCTGCCTGTCTGTGAACACATGGTAGCAGGTGAATTGGAATTCTGCCACTGATTGGCAAAATAATGTCTGTCACCTCATGGTACTTTGTATCTCTGTAATGTAGTAGTAATGCACTGAGCAACTGAATTCAGACATTGTAGACCTGAGTGATAATATATATGGGTTTTGAACCATCCCCCTTAACCAGCTAAAATAACACCATACGTTTGATAGCCAGTAGCCGCCATCTTTGCAGTGTCTAGGAGTGGACAAAAACATATTTGTTTATGAAATCCACGACTTTTCACAAAATGTATTGTCTATGTTTGGGAAGAAAATCGGATGCAAGGGCATACCTGGGATTCAAAACTCATGTCCAGTGCTTAATTTGTAAAAGAAAAGTGCTGGTGCCCCACTCAGAAGCCCACCGCTGCTTCAATTAAATGTCAGTGCGCCGAATAGCAAGGCTGGTAGTCTTAAATCCAGTTCATGCCTCTTTAATCCACTACCAGATGCTCCCTGTCCCTTTATCTCACTTATGCAGGGTCCTGCTTTCTCCCTTTGTGACAGTTTTGCCGCCTTTCTCTTCCTCTGTCTTACCAATTTGTATGTTTTTCTCTCTCTTGCACTCCAAAATATCTGTTGAGAAAATAAGTGCCCAAAAATAAGTGCCAGTGCCCCCCACCGGCAACCACCAGCTCAAATTAAGCACTGCATGTGACATACCGGAAAGAGACTGGTTCGAGGAACAAAAATCTCTTGGTCTCAGTTTTATTGTTCCCACAAGACTTTCCAGTGTAAACCAGTCTCATGAGAGTCAAAATCGCATGAAATTTGTTACACGTGAGAACTTGAAAAAGTCACACATTTTGCGAGAATTCGCCAAGGCCTAACTATATCACGTAAGGTTATTGTATAATTGTATGGTGTCATAACCCGAGAACCATAAATGCTAGTAAATCTAATTATTACCACTGTTCAACACTTTAACTGCTCATACATATCTTTCAAGCAAAACCCTTGCCTGCATATTGCCATTCATTGAGTGTGATAATTTCTCCTACCCTGTGTTTGGTCCCAGCCTTCCCACCACCTCTGCAATTCAAATGATCTGGACAATAAAACACGGCCAAACTCACATTTTTTTGTCAATAATATTTTGATTTGTATAAACTCATTTTAAGCGGTCACTCTCAAACTGGGGCGAGTATTGCAGGATGCGTGACAGGGTTGTCTCATAGAGGTATCATACAAAGAGTGGTGTTATATCAGAAGAGCTGTACTTGTGTCCTCATGCTGTAATGCAAATCATCTCATTAAAATGACTGGAATATTACAACTTGTAGGAATGTCACTTGAGCTTTCAAAGTTGTCTTTGGATTGGGGCTTTTTGGTGTCTTTAGGGGTAGTTAGAGGTGTCATCTTGTGCTGTAGTGTAATCAGATCTCTGTGTGAGGGTCATTGTGGATGATCCAAGGTGGGCTTTACGAACACCAGGAAGTGCCACACACAACTGCAGTCACCACTCTCTCCTCACTCTCTTCTGAGATGGTGCCAATGACATGCTAGACCTTGAATGTCTGGGGCTTTGGTCCTGTTGATGGTGGGCCTGGCCGCATAGTGATCCTACTAGCTCAAGCTAGTCTTTGGCACTAGTTGTCAGTCTGACCACTCCATAGGCTGCTATCCTTTCACTGGCAGGTGAGTCCTTGTATACTGCAATGTGTTCCATTGTTTTTGATCTTTCTGGTGGCTTCCCTGTGTTTCTTTAGCAGCAAGTATTTTGCATCAGCCATATGGTGGCATGCAATACCTTTTGAATTAATGCAATCATTATAGAATTTAACCACTTCAGTGGTTTAACTACTTTTCTTCAAAGTTCTCACACCATTGCTTTTTATCTTCTTAATGTACTGTAGGTCACACCTAGCGGATCCTGAAATTGTGCACCCTGGGGCAGTGTGTGCGTTAGTGAGACTTCTTCCGAACATATACAGCGAACAGCATCCTCAGGTAATAAAGAGAATTGCTTCTATTTTCATCCTTTGTTACTGCTTATGATTACACATTTGATAGAGCTACAATAATTAGAAAACACAAAAGGGGCTTTCAAAACTAATTACAGAGAACGTCCATTTGGTTAGAGACCAACTCTGGTACTAGACACAGGGTTGCCTGTTCTGTCTCCTTGAGATGGTTAAAGGCTTCTTAAGCCTAGTATAATAGTAGCTCTTGTTTTGTAGATGATAGCCACACAGGAGCAATTGTCAAAGGTCTCAAGGGTGTCCCACCTCACTAGTGAAGGATAATATAAATTGGTATTGTATTTCAGACTTCAGTGGGCTAAAGAGTCAGAAACAGTCTTTGAAGTCTAGCCTATGTGTTCTGCATGTAGATCAGAGGCTGGCTGGTTTCCGAACCTTAGCACAGCTGACAACAGTCAGGCTGGATTAATACTGTGGCCTCAACATCTTTTACCTGTACTCGTGACCCATGTTGGTGGTGGGCGTGTGCTCCTGTTATCCTAGTTTTTGAGGCTAGGGGATACTAAGAATGAGGGGGTCTCTGTTCTTGGGGTCAGATCTCTTGCACTTTATTGCTGTTGCTATGGCTCTTTGTCACCACTAGTCAGGGGTCTATGCAGTGCTTCAAAGCCCTCTCTGCAGCTCCTCTGTTCTACTTGGGCTTGCCGGTCGGTGTCCTCCTAGGCAGCACTTCTCAACAGCAGGTGGCAGACAGTACCAGGTCTGCAGTGTCAAGGAGGCACACAGTTTGCACCTTGTCATCCAAGAAAAACCACTGGTGGTCCATGCAGGTCATGGACCTTGATGGTGTCTTGATATTGCTGGACGTAAACTCCAGCTTATATCCAATTTGGAGAAGTTGTTACAGAATCCCACTGACAATCAGGCTAAAAGTGTTCAGAGCGTAGTTAGGAACCAGTCAAGCTAATTGTATCCTAGCATGCTTCTTCATCATTCTTCAACAGTGAGTGATGAGAGGCTGGCTTGGACTGGATCTGCTGTGCGTATTCCTGATCCAAACCAAACATTTGAAAAAGAGCAGCACACAAGGTGTTGCCTTTTTCCTTGCCTGGCAGGATTCCGTTTTTTCTCCATAATCTATTGGAAAAGCTGCCTGAGCTTAACGTTTTGAGCATTTTTCCTAGATTGTGGAACAAGAGTGAGTGGAATACAGACGAGCTTAGGGTCCATGCCAAAGATGGACAAAAGAGTTATCCTAGATAGTGGGTGAACATAAAATGTTTGCCAGTAACGTGAGGAGAACTGGTAGCATTTGTGTGGACAGAGCTTACTGAAGTTTTGTGAATTCTCCAAAGTACTGATTATTGTCTCTGGCCTGCACAAATGGTCAGTTTTCGATCTGCAGGATTTTCTGCCAAAGAAGGTTAAAACATCCTTTGACTGGAAAAACAGACAGCTGTTTTGTATGGGAATGGTACAGGTGCTGGGTCTTTGCTGGGGAGCTAGAGTTCCTGGGAGTTGCAAGGAGAAGGGCCGACTCACTGAATGTAGCGGGACAATGGGGTACATTTCCAGGGGACAATGTGAGAAGTGGGTGTTGGGCAGGGAACATCCTAGGGGTGTGGCTCTCATGAGTGATGGCTGCTAACCAGCATAATTACACCCAGGCCTCTCAAAGTAATAGGAATCTGAGGCTCTTTTTCTCTATATTGCGTTATTTTTCCCATTTAAGACACTTCATATTCTCTATGACATTTCGGAATTGTTTTTGAAAACACGCTTTGCAATCATCCAACGATCACTACTTAGGGATATTGACTGGTCCAACATATAGCCACCTAATACTTGACACAGTACTAAGTTTGCTGATAGCATGATGACTCCAGCTCTTTTAACATTCCCTTTAGTGGAAATATAAAATGTTCCGCCTTCTAATTTACCTGAGAGAACAAGGATGTTATTGTCTTGTGGCTCACTCGTTGTTGATGAGAACATTGACTTTATGCTTGTCTCTGACTCTGTACAGCGCTCTTATGTCTTTTAGCTAGCTTGACGCTGTAGAAATGCCACAGACATGCACAAGGGAGGTCCATTGTTCATCCTGAGTGTTTCTGGAAATATCCTGGGAGCAAAGGCATATCTGTGTCAAATGCATAATGCGATTTCTTTCTGCAATAACCTCCTCGATCCCTTAAAATCCTCACAGACATTGAGAGCACCAATATATCTGGTGCCCTTCTCATGTTTTTACTGAGTAGTATGCTTGGTGTAGCATAGCCCTTTGTGTAATTTTCAGGCAGAAACTGGGATGTAATCCGCCATCTTGATGAATTTCTAAAATGAAGAAAGTCATTTTCATGAAAATAGTCTGATGAAACTGCATTTTAGGGAAAATGTAAAATTATGAAATACCTCCCCCATGAAAATATAATCTTTTTGTGGGAAAGGTAAATATTCATTTTAAAGGACAGCATGACAAAGAGGTTAGTAGGATAAAGCAGTTATGTATACAGGATGGAGGAGGCATGGATAGGGAAGGTGAGATGGTAGAAGGTTTGCGAAAAAAAAGAGTAAAATGGGGATTTGTAATATAATTGGAGTAAAGTGACAGTAGGTTTAAGGGGACTGTAAAAAAAGGAGTAAAGGACGGGGTGTGTAAGGGGATTGAGAAAAGGGGAGTAAAATGAGATGGGGAGTATCACAAGAGACATGGAAGGCAAGGGAGAGGGTTCTTTTTATAGAAGGGAAAAAGGAACAGAGAACTGGGAGGGGTGTGGGGGATATGGGGTGGGGAGCTTAAAAGATCCAAAAAAACAACAAACCAGCCTTAAGAAAGAAAAGCTTTCACCAGGTTGGTTTCGTTCAAGGCTGCCATCTTCACATTTTGTGTCACATCCTTGTTTCTAAAAGTATGTGTCCAATGATTTTCAGTTCAGGTTCCTTAAAGATGAACTTTTCAGGGTTGTGCGTTAGGCCTGTGCCTGCAACAGCCAGACAGACCAGTGCTAGGTTGTTCCTCAACACTCTTCCCAAACACAAGAATATTGTTTCTGTAGTTGAAGCACTTTCATAATAGACCTTCTTGGTAGTTTCTTGAAAATTACATTGCAGACGAAATATCAGTGTTCAGCCACTTCTTCTGTACAATCACTAATAGGTGCACAACATTGTTGTAGACTTGATTAACGTAAAGTCTTTGTAGTGATCCAGTGTGTTGTTTGCTTGTGTTCCAATGATGAGATTGACCATCTCATTGATATGTCCATGGGTGTGTTTGTTTCCTGTTGACTCAGTACATTGTACAAGCAAATGTTGCTTGCATTTTTCTTGGCACCTCCACTATGAGATGGAGGGTCCACTCCATGTTCAATGAAGCCTTAATTGAGGAGACTTGTTTGTTCTTTCTTCCCTTCTGGTTGAATGGGACTAGGCACTATTTGAATGTTCTGTATAATAGGGCTTATAGACTTGTAAAGATGTCAGGTGGCCTGAGGTCCCTTGAGCTTCCCCAGTCACTAGTCTAGGGCCAGCGATTTCTTTTTCACAAAGTGAGTGATTATCATGTCTACCATCATGGCCTTCAGTCCCAAGAGCTGAGCTGTAACACTAAGGCAGCAGAAGGTCTGTGCCCCAGTCTTAAGCACATATAAAGGACCACAAAGGGATATTGATCTGCCTTGTATGATGTCAGAGAATATTTCTAAATTGACTCCTGGAGAGCCTGAACCTAATGACCATCGTCAGTGTGAGGGAGAGCCAGGACACATTTTATCACCACTTTCAGTGGCATGTGATGTTAACAGTAGTGCTGGTGTACAATATAAAATTACTGGTATGTGAACCCTCAACTAGTACCACAGCTGACATTTTCAGCACGTTATTTCTTGACAGCTTTCTCGCTTGTCGGTGGTGGTGTCATACATCATGTGTTTTAATGCCAACCTTTGTTGTGGTGCCATTGTGTAGAGGGACTTTTTAAACAACATGGAAGGATTCACAGAGAATACATTTTCCTAGTAGTATATCTCCTTTAAGTTATGTTTTGTTCGTTTTGAAGTGGTACTTCTACCTATCATGTGGTCATCAATTCAGCTCTGAACACCTTAGCAAAGTAATTTTCTTTTTCATAGTTGCTGTATTTGTGGCTCATGCCTGGACATTGTGTCACTATGTGGATTGACAATCCATACTGGTAGCCCATTTTGTCACTTTTCTTGATATGTTTGGTTTCCACTTGCACTCACATGACCAATGGTGTTCTCTTTTATGCTGTTCCTCATTCCCAGTCTATATAGTATGGGCATATGTCATGTCATCAGTTTGTGTCATCTGTAGGAGTTTGGGAAGTGGCAAGGATTTCTTCATTAAGCGGAAGATTCTTCCTGAATGTTGCTGATCGTCAGCAATTAATGATTCATCTTAGAATTGCTTCATTGTTACTAAAAACAAAAATGGCGTAGTGCATTACCTGTTGACGTGTATGTATGACATTTGTGTACATAAAATTCCCTAGCATCTGGCTTGTCATGTAGTATATGTGAATTTCGTAACCAATGTCAAGCTTAGGATTAAATTTCCAATTTAGACTCAACCAAACTTAAGGCTTTATGTTGTACCCAGGGAATTTGATAGCTAATGGCCTATTTCAGGGTCTGGATTGTGAGAACTATTGCAAACCATCAGGGCTCGTGCCCCAACAAACCAATGGTTGACCTTCCCATTTAGCTGTGGGAGAAGCAATAATTGACTGTTAGAGGTTTATGTCTGAAAAAGAATTAAAAATGCCAAGCAAGCCTATAGTGCTGCTTTCATAAAAGTGCATCAAAGTGATCCCCAGTGAAAGAAAATGGACCTTAAATGTGTCAGAAAATTCTTCACCTTAGGGCAGAGATGCCAAGTGAAAAATAAGATCTTAAGTACCCCCATATCATCCTCCACTGGGGTCATTAATTGGATCCTTGAAATGGACATCCAAAAAGCTGTTTTCTGTGGGCTTTAGGTACTTTTAAAACTTTCTGAGCTATGTCTGTCTGTATGGATGTATGTGGTATTTGTATAATGCAAACCGAACTATAAGGCAGTAGAGTGCTGCACAGGAACAGAGTCAAAAATACAGTCGATCAATGATTCGAGTCTAAGTTGTCTTCTCGGAGTGGATGTGATCTGTTACATCATCGTGATGTAGTGTTCTTGAAAGAGGTGTATCTTCAGTTCTTTCCTAAATTGGAATAGGGTTGGGACAGTCCTGATGGATACAGGGATGGGATGTTATTTCCGATTTTGAGAGCATGAATAGGGAATGCCTGTGCCTTGTATTTTTTGGCGGGGGGATTTCTTCATCTCCAGTCTGACGGTGTCCAGGTTGCGGGTATGCCAAGAGCTACCAGATGTGATGCCAGCCAGATACACGGTGTGTCAGTCATAATGGTTTGGTAGATGGTGCCGCTGACTTTGAAAATGGTGCATGGTAGCAAGGGGAGACAGGGGGGCTTCATCAAGGTATGGGTGCTGATGGCGAGGAGGTGGCAAGAGAAGAGTGTGACATCTGCACTTGGGGATGCAGTCACACAGCCACACCTGAAGCATTATGTGAAGGAGTACACTATGCTGTAACACTCATTACAGACAGCATGCTTTAAATCTCCTTTTATTTTGCCCTAAGTCATTTGCTCTCATCTCTTGGTTTTTTCTTTCTTTTTTCTTTCTTAATGTCAGGGGATTCATTTTGAGCATTCTCAGAACCACATTAGCGGCTAGCCGATGAGTGTAAGTCTCAGAGCAGAAACCTGTAAAATCACATATCTTGTAAATATACAGGGTGTCACAGGGCATGGTCAGATTGGCAAGGCCGTTGCCCGAGGGGCCTGTGGCAGAGGAGATGTAGTGGGCTGTTTTTTTCATCTGTGGATAAGGCAGGCCCACATAACTGGGCTGATTTTTCTAATCATATGAGTGCTGCAGCTTCAGATAAGATGTCATCTGAGCAAGTCATATATTAGGCCCTATAATTGTTATTTGCACAATGACAATTGGTCGGTCAGAGGACTCACATCATGTGGTACACCTCTTCAATCCCCGGCCTCAGGTGGTGACAATGAGCTTTTGAGGGAGGTGCCTCTCTTGAGCCGCAAAATCAACAAGCCCTTTGCATGGGGAGGAGGTTTTTGTCCTCCACTGCAGGTCAGAACTTGGACAGATAAGCTGCAGGGGCCTGCTGACAGTTTTCTCCAATTGAGATTGGGAGTTTCATTCAAATACTGTGCAATAGAATGAGAGAAAAACACCAAGAACCACAAAAGTTTTAAATAACTAATGTAAGGCAGAAGAAATTGGAATAGAAACAGATAAAAGGAAAAGATTTTTTTTGGCAGTGTTGCTGTAAAAAAAATCATTCATCCTCCATCCTGGGATGAAAAAGGAGCGAGAGAGAGACAGAGGCAAAAGTAAAAGAGAGACAGGTAGAAGGGTGGGGAGACAAACAGAGGAAAAGAGATAAACGATTGAGTGGTGAGAATGGTTGAATGATAAATTGGTATAGAGAGTGAAGGATGGGAAACAAAAGTAGAGAGAAAGGAGTCCGTTGCCGGAAGCAACGGGAGACTCGTTGATGTGCCCGGGTGATGGGGGGCTCCTGAATATTTTCTAACCAAACCCTCTGGGCATAGCCAGCAATTTTTATACCTCGAGTGTCCCTTCTGAAACGCGCCTGACTTCAAAATGGCGCCTGCCGCCGATCGTCACCGGGGGTCTAAGTTACACCACAAGGGATGCTCTGTGTCTGCATCCTCAGCTTAAAGGCCGCAAAATAGATTGAAACAGCAATCATTGGTTTCAGACCTACTGGGATGAACTCAATCAGCCTGAGGATTAAGCGAGGACAACTCTGGAGGCGCCCCGCCTGACCCGAAATTTCCGACCGTCTCTCCTACTGGCTGATATTACTCGATTACACTCGCCCTCTAGGAGACTTACGGACACTGGCTCCTACCTCATGCCGCACTTCGGCATAACAAGCACCCTCTTTTATGAATCATAGATAATAATTAGAACCTAATAGTTTTGGAACAGCAAAGACCTATCCTCCTTGCCTGACCACAAAATGGCCGCCACTGTTGACCTCACCTCGATGTACTTCGACTCTTGGACAATAAAACAACTGGTCATTGACCAGACCTTGATCTTAGCCCTCATCCGACTTGGATCCTGCACACCCTTCAGGACATTTACCCTGTGAACTTTCCCTCGACCGCTGAGACCTTGCTACCTGACCGATGCCCGGTGGAGCTACCCGATAGCTATAGGGGAGATGGGCTGTGGATTCCCTCCATCGGCCGTCACCTACCCAGCCGGACCTTGGGCAGACCTTCCTTCGTCTCTCCTGCCGTTATCTCCCTCCTTCCGCCTTCCCCCGACACCCTTCCCTCGTACCCCTATCCTGGATCCTGCACACCCTTCAGGACATTTACCCTGTGAACTTTCCCTCGACCGCTGAGACCTTGCTACCTGACCGTTGCCCGATGGAGCTACCCCGATAGCTATAGGGGAGATGGGCTGTGGATTCCCTCCTTCAGCCGTCACCTACCCAGCCGGACATTGGGCAGACCTTCCTTCGTCTCTCCTGCCGTTATCTCCCTCCTTCCCCCTACACCCTTCCCCCTACCCACCCTATTTATCCTTCCTCCATGCTCTTTAAATGTGTTTTCGTATAACCGATGTAACCTGTAACTGTTTTTAACTGTATAATAATGTGATTCCTAATGTAAAGCGCTCTGATACCCACGGGTCTAGCCAGCGCTATATAAAACTCATTAAATAAATAAATAAATAAATAAAGGAGATGTCGAATTGAGGAAAAGAGTTACAGCGAATGATGAAACAAAGCATTGATGAAGAAGAGGATGTCAGAAGTTTCCTGGTCAGTGAGAATCCGGAACAGGTGGAATAGTGCCCCATACACACTCCTTAGGTCTCAGACGGTCCAGTAGTCCATGACTTGATTTAGGAGTTAGGTGATGCCTAGAGGAAGTGTTGAATCCACAGCAGAACCCACCTATGGAGTTTCCTTAAAAAAATGGATAGTATGGTAAAGGAAATACCACTCGTCAATTCTCCTCTGGTTTTAACACTTCCTCCCGAAATCAGTGGCCTTTTCATTACCACCCAACTCAAAATCAGGCTCCTGGTCTGTCCACTACCTGAGCCAGCACATGGTCCCTCCACTCCCCCTATCACTTTTGGAAGTTTCAGAAATTAAAGTACTCACAAAGACTGAAATACATTGAATTTCTATTGGGAATGGTGGTCTTCTGATAAATGTTAAGGTTTGCTAAAGCAGATAGCTACTGACTGCAGGAGTCTTGGCGCAACCAGGAGTCTTTAAGACCTGAGAGTGAGCAAGGCCTTGGGTACCTGAGAGTGAGCATGAACTCCAGGAAGCTGAGGGTGAGCTGCAGGCTCAGGGACCTAAATGAAGCAAAACCCCTGAAACAAATATCCCCCCCCCCAATGCCCAATGAAAGTAAACAGGAGCTTTAGAGATCTGGTGGTGACCATGTGCAAGCAGCAAGGGAACTACACAGAAATATAAGCTTTGCAAAACCTCCTGGTGAACATGCTTTTCAGTGAAATGAGGGTAGCCTGAAACTTTTAGGTATGAGTGAGCAAGAGCTACAGAGCCTAAGTGTAAATGGGGAAATTTGGTGGCCAGAAAATAAGCTGAACCAAAGGCTCCCGAGAGTGAGCGGGAGCCGCAGAGATCTGAGCCTGAGCAGGATCCTCAGGGGACCAAAGAGTTGGAATGATCTTAAGGGTCCAATTGCGAAGTAGGTAGTTTAGGGACCAGCTGATAGGGAGTATGAGCCTCATGTCCTTAGGATCTGCAGAACCCATGGTTCCTTGAGGTGAGCAGAAGTCTACAGACTTGAGGATGAGTGTGAACCTCTGGGGCAATGTTGGATAGAAGTGACTGAGAATCCCTAAAGATGACTAGGAGTTTTAGGTCCAGATGGGACCCAGAGATCCAAGGGTGAGCAAGGGCTTGGGGATCTAAGAGAGAGCAGTGAGTTCAGGGACCTGATAGTGAGAGCTTTATTGACCTGAAAGTATGTGTCAGAAAACGTGGGTGATCTGTAATGGAATAATGGTGTTTCCAGTCTTGGATGATGCTACTGGCCTTTGAAACTTTAAAAAGCATAATTTACCACAAATTTCTCCCCAAAATAAGCCCCTAATGCTAACCACTCAATGATTCATGAAAGGTTGCGATCCGCAAATGTGGGCCACTTTTTTTGGGTTACTGGGCCTATTTCTCATCCCAATCCAACTCTGCACAGGGCATGCAGCTGCTGGTGAGAGGAAATCATGCTCTAGGGCGGAAATGTCAATATCCAATCAGTTCAGTGGGGTACTCGGCTTGTCAGGGTGGACACGCAGTGCCTCACAGGCTAGCTTAGCTCAGAGTAACCTGCACATTTCTTTCCTTGCTCTAAGACCCAGTCACACTGGCTACCCCACTGTTCCTGTGTTGTTCTCTATTCTATAATCAGGGCCACTGGAATTATGTGATTGTGCAGCGATTTTTGCCTACATATAGATTTGCCGCATTTGCCACAAAATCCATCATCTGACACATAATCAGCAGATTTTACGGGAAAAAACCATTTTGTTTCTGGCTCAAACGGTTACTATAAATGTTACTATAAATGCAGTGTCATGTGTTGCCTCGCAGTAGAAGGCCCTCTGCAAAGCTGCACGGGTCACTTTTCTGTTGCTTATTGCTATATTTGGGTGTTAAACTGCTACTAATTAGGTGCAACCAATGCCCATACAGTGTTACCAAGTTTAAAAATTACGTAATAATGAAGTAATGCTATTACAAAGTGTTGCATTATGCCGCATAATCTGCCTTTCCTTGTCGCATAATTGACTCAACCCTGACACATAATTTGGCCCTCTTCTGCCGCATAAGTCCAGTGGCCCTGTCTATAATGGTTTTTACATTGACTGGCTCAGCTTTCATTGGTGGAGTCACTCCCCCAGAATGTTACATCTCCCCCTTTCCTCGGTTGAGTGACTTGCCCCCCACTGACCGTGGTGCAGTGATCATGGAAGAGGAGTCATTTCAAAGAGATGTGCAATGGCATTCTTGCTAGAGAGGAAGCGCCTCTTCGCAGTGTTTTGGAACAAGCAAGCAAGAAATGGAATATAGTATGAAATACCTTTTCGATGAAAATGAAAGATGCAAGAATATTTGGTTATTTAAAAAAAAAAAAAAAAACTTTCCTTGATGAACATAATGAAATCAGCTGGGTCTGAGTGATCTAAATTGATTTCTGTATGGCGGTTGAGATACAGTTTTTTTGGGGGGGGGGAATAGGTTACTTGTGGTCATGGGCGAAAGGCAAATAGTCCACTGCAGGCTTTAGTCAAATGTAGACAATAATACCTATTTGTTAAGGGAAGAGCTATAGAGTGGTGATTGGTTGGAGTGATTGATTTGGTGCTCGAAAACACCTGTCTAGCGAACAATTACTTTTTCAGATGCTAATTGTATATGCTGCTCTGCAATGTGCTTTTATTTCCAAGTGTTTCCTCTGACTCAAATCAGACCTCTGGTATCACTCTGAACCTTCTGGCGTACGCTACACTTGTGACGGACACAATATATATTACACACTGAGCACTTTTAGAACTCTGCCATCTGCACTAGATTATGCATTTTGATGTTGAAAACATTATAATTGAATGTGTGTATCTGCTCTCACTATTCATTTTTTGTGATACTTCCACACCCCCTGTGCTCAATTCGGCTTGGGTGGGTAGATCTGTGTATCAAATTTGTACCTACAAGACCATTGTTCGCGATATTAGCATAAAAAAGAGGTGCTATGTATCTTCTCTTTGACAAGAACTGGCAAGATAAAACAGTGTGCTCCTTTTTTGAATCTTATTCATTACATTCTGACTGAAACCATCGTCCACTTTGAAATCCATAAATCTTTAGATGTACCATTTCCCTTAGGAGATCACTTTTTCAGCCTAAACCTTCTTTATCATAATATCAGGGATATTACACATTAATACTGACTTTTCCCAACCCCCCACACTTTTTTCTTATAGCCGTGTCAGTAACATGCCCAATTATCCATATTTCCAATGTAATAGGAAAATGGAAATGAATGTTGTTCTTTTAAGCTTAGCTTGGATATTTCACTATATGGCATCAGAAAGTATGTTCAAATTGTTGGAGGCATATTTGAAGCACAAGAAGCAGTTTTTATTGTTTTCACAAGGCACAATTCCAGTTCAGCTTTTTAAGTCGAGCCTACCAGACAGCACAGCCAGGTCACCTCTTACCATTGGTTGGCTTTATTGTCTCTCATTTGCTTTCTTCTTATTCAATGGCTATTGTCATTCCACCTGTTTTGTCCCTCCCATGGAGGATGTAGAGGAAAGGGGAGGTCACTATTCCGATAGGTGGAGCTTGAATAACTGATGCTTAAGGTATTTCCTGAAATATAGTGTAGAAATGTGCCCCTTTTTGACAT
Organism: Calotriton arnoldi; assembly: GCA_963921515.1. Classification (NCBI taxonomy): domain Eukaryota; kingdom Metazoa; phylum Chordata; class Amphibia; order Caudata; family Salamandridae; genus Calotriton; species Calotriton arnoldi. The sequence goes on from CAWUFW010003818.1 coordinate 948,288, forward strand.
GGTCACCCCCACTTTTTGCCTGGTATCTGATGCAGGTTTGACAGAAGTGCACCGGGTTCCTGCTAACCATGTCCCCAGTGCCAGATCTCTTTCCCTAAAACTGAACAAGTTTCCCCCAAATTGGCATAACCTTTGGCACCCCTGTAAGTCCCTAGTAATGGTACCCCTGATACTTAGGGCAGAGAGGCTAAAGATGGTCCCTAAGGGCTGCAGCATGTATTGTGCCACCCTAAGGGACCCCTCAGCACCATCATGCAAACTGCCATTGCAGGCTGCGTGCCATGGTGCAGAGAAAAGTAAAGACACAACATGGCACACCCCCTGTGTACCATGCCTGCAGACACTGCCTGCAGTATAGGTAAGTCACCCCTACAGCAGATCTTGCGGCCCTAAGGCAGGGTGCACTATACTACATCCCAAACCCCATTCTACTACTATGATCTCTACAAAAACCCTTTCTAAACTCTTCCCTCCTCAATGCCTCCTTGGATCGCCCCAAACCTCATTTTAATACTGTGATCTCCCAAACAATCCATCCAAATTCTCCCCTCACCAATCCCTCCTTTGACTCATCCCAAAACTCATGTTACTACTATGATCTCCCAATAAACACTTTCTAGACTCTTCCCTTTTCTATCCCCCCATTATTCTTTTCAATCCAACTAACAGATTCACATGCCCACAGCTCAAATTAACTCAAATTTCGCTATACTAATCCACCACTAATCCTTTTTGAGTCGGATTAGCGTGCTACTCACCGAAAAGCGCTTCAATGCCTCGTCAGGGGTTTTAAGCACTATATAAATACAATTAGGATACAATACAATTTAGTGACTTATGAATATGGTCACTGCCTGTGCCAGAGCAGGTCGGACTCCGAGAAGGGAGATGGCATTGCAGATTGCGCTATGGCTGTTGCAAGAGTTAAGAGGGTGCAGAGGCCATTGCTCAGCGCGTCAGGGCCGCTGCGCGAGCTCCGCTAATGGGAAGAGCACCTCACCTCCTGGGCCACAATAAATGCACTTCCTGCAGGTGAGACCCCGCCAGACTTTCAGTGCTATGCGCACTGAGATGGTAGACTTGTGGTTCTCTCCAGACATTAAACGTGTGAGATGTAAATAGAAAGAAATCTAAAAAGCCCTGAAAAGTGAAGGGGCAAAAGCCTGTTTTCCCACATATTGATTAAACGTCAGCTGCATCCGTCCACGCCCCCACAACGCCCAGCCTTGAATGCTCCTTTCCTGACCTAGACAGGCAGAGCTTCTTGTGCAAGTTTGTAGCTCTTAATTCAGATTGTAAAATTCTCGACCCTACCATTTGCAGGGCACTATGTGAGAGCAGTGCTATAGAACAAGTTTATTGGGGTGTGGGAGCTTTAAGTTGCAAAGGGGGTTTTCGAGGGCTCCTTCCTTACATGTCACCTGTAAGTCAGGGCCCTAGTCTCTTTTTTAAGAATAGTTTTTGTGGTATATTAGTTATCGAGTGTGATTCCTGTGTCTCATTTTACCTGTGCTCAGAATCTTCTACCACTTCCTGGAGTGAGCCCTGACTGCTCGCTGTCACTAACCTTGGCGAGTCCAGTGTACAAACTTTATTGTCCAATTGAAATCAGTTAGTATCTCAGGACCTGGCACATCAATGGCCAGTAACAGTATCCACCACAGGTACTACCCTTTAGCCACCTGTCTTTATTCCCTTATGTGTCAACATTGGGAGCGCTTGGAGTTAGGCTCCGTTCAGGTGCTGAGTGCAATAAAAACATGTCAATGCCACTAACAAGGCGGGCAATTGATTGGGAAAGACAAATTTCGTCACCGTAGCACTAGATTTGGTCCAGTTAAGTATGTTTTGACTGTGGACCTAGGAGATTTGACATATATTATGGCTTTACCACTTTACCAAAATATGATAGAAAAAACACTTTAACAAAAAGCTAGAAAGGGCACCCAACTGAGTCTTGTTACCGTGGAGAGGACAGTTCCTTGGCCTTGCAATAAGAGACAGTCCCATCCAGTTGGGGTCTACGGTGCAGGATGAGAATTATGGAACCAAAAGGCACATTTTATTTTATTTCAGCCTCTGCATGTGACCAAACTGTTTGCTCTTGGGCAATCATTTTTTGAACATGCTCCTTCACTCATGTTTTTACCAAGATGGGGAGTACTAAGAATTAGGTTAAAAACAGTTGAAACACAACATTAGAGTTTACTCAGAGTAGGACATTGCTTAATACATGGGATCTGTAGCCAGTTTGCTTTTTTTTTTTTGCAGATTTATATAGCGCAAACTCGACTCGAAGGTATTGGAGCTCTTTACATGAGCACCAGTTACATTACACATGAATTTTTGGTAGGCGCAGGGAGATTAAGTGATTTGCCCAGAATCACAGCATGTTGAACTGACACCGAGACTCAAACCTGGTTCCCCAGCTCCAAAGTCGGCAGCCTTATCTTTTGGGTGAAAGCCAGCCAAACCTTTTCAGTTCATGTGTGTGTTATGGTGTGTCAGGTGTGCTGTTCTTATTGCACAACTCATTGAATGGTTGGATCAACAAAGTAAGAATTGGTCTCAAAAAGCAGCATTGCCATAGGGGTCTTTAGCATTAAGGGAAGTACTTTTTGTGTGGACATGCTCCTTGTGGAAGGGCAGAATGCCATCACTCACAGTGAAATTAGCCACTGGCTAAATTGGGTTTGACCAATTGCTCCATGCTGAATGCTGTAGTGAGAAGAAGAAGAAGAAAATATGTGAATGACACAACAACAGGCCAAAGGATGAGGAGAGTCAGGGTAAATATATCATATATAATATAACTTCTGTAAAATAAAAGATCTTGGCCAATGCCAGGACCTAAAAAATGGGATGGCTGGCTAAGGTAGGTGAGGCCCGTCCTTGTGTCTATATGGGAGACGTGGGAGTAGGATTACAGAACAGGCCCACTAAAACAAAGTCTCTGTCGAGTACGCGAGAGGTACCTTACAGAAAAATGAGTAAGTAATAGGAGGGGTGTAATGTAGATCCCTGTAGTGCATGAGGCCCCACCCATCAGGTGAGCCCCCCCCCATGTATCTTGGTGAGCCGACCAGTCAATGTGTAATTGTAGGCGTCCTAGGTTCTCACCAAAGTTTGCTGTGAAAGCCCATCGTTTTATGTTATGACATTACACAGATGTAGAAATAATAATGCAGCAGAGGAGGGCCTAGCAGTACACACAGTGAATGGAAGATTAATCTCTGATAGGAGTCAAGGTGGATCAAACTAAGGTAACAGAGTAATACAAAAACTGTGCACATACATAGAACAAGAAAACATTTATGCGGCCAAATAACAGACAACAAGCTAGCAATTTCTGGAAAAACGACTTATTTCTAGAAGATAACTGGCCATTGGAATCATGAATGTCTAAGACAACTCTTAGCTATGATCAGATTAGGGAAGACACCAGGGCACACGCAGTGTTTTGTACTGTGGGACATAAGTCTTGAGGACCCCCAATACATTTTCTGCAAATAACAGGTGTCTAAAGCGTCAGAGGTTTAATTATAAACTGAAGATTTAAAACAAAAACAAAAAAAACAATCTTTACAAAGCCCATGAAGCACACAAAGGGCAAATAACGCTTTGGGAAAAAGGCTCACAAAGGTAGGTCTTTATGGATAAAAGCTCTGCAAAACATTTTTAGCCTGAAAATATTTTTGCATTTGTGGAACTGTTTTCATATGAGTCAAAGTTTGCAAAGTTGATCAACTTTGTAAACTTCACAAAACATTACGTTTGCAAACTTTACATGTCATGCACCCTTATTCGACTGTCAATGCTCTGTTAGGAAACCCTAACCTAGGTATGTTTTTGATATTCAGTCCATTCCCAACCTGCCTTAATGCTTTGGTCCTTCATTGAGCTCATTCCTTCCAGCCATCTGAGTGGTGCTGCAACATGTAGTAGAGGAAGCACCATAAACAGGCTTTTAAAATATATTCATCAATGAGGCTATTCACAAAGTTCAATTTACATGTAGGTACATCTTTAGGAGTACATTGACTCTTGCACTTTGTAGTAACTTTACTACTTGTGGCTGTTCACCATTTCGAGTGTAACGTTACTACAAAGTGTAGACCTACATGTCTCCACCTCCATTTTCAGGGGTTGGAGTCATGTACGTTTACACTTTGACCATACAGTCACCCTGGTAGTAACTTTACATTAGGTTCTGCTCACATGGTGGAGACCTCTGCAGCCAGGGTGGAAAACATCCTATGGTAAAGTATAGGGAAATGTAGAAAAGTTTATTAAAGCCTAAACAAATAGTAAAAATATTTTTGTTTCATAGTAATTTAAATTAATGCCATTTATTTTAAATAAAGAGCAATGTAAATAAAGTGATATAGCACTATTGAATGAATTTTGAATTAAATATTTAATTAATTTAAATGTATTAGTTAAACATTATTTTGTAAATATGTATGAAAAAATCCCACCTAAAGTAAAACGTTTAGATTTATTTATTATGTATTCAAATGACTACTTGCTAAGTGTACATAATTCACATAAATTAATGTAATTACTTTTTTGAAAAGTGAAGTTCATTTTTTATTTAAAAAGGTTATTAAAATATGTAATCAAAATATATTTCTTTTTTATTACATTTAAATTATTTAACTTTAATATAAAATATATATTAAAAAAAGTAAAAATAGAATTATTATAAAATTATTTCCTATGATGATTTATTTTAAGTCCCTATCCCTGTATCTTATGGGAGTGTGTTGGCCATATTTACCAGTGCCTGCCCATGTGTGGTGTTGGACTTCCTTTAGGTCTGGGCTGGAGTATATTTACTACTGTTTTGAGTCTTTTTGGATGTAGTAACTATAGAAGTGCAGTTTGTGAATAGCAATGTCTTATTCTTTCGTGGGTGGTGCATCACACTCCTTAAAACCCTCCCTTGCCCCTGTTTAACCCTGTGTTGCTCCTCCTAAAACGCCTCCTATTAAATTGTAAGTATTCCCCATTTTCCATTCACTCCCCTCTGTTCCTCTCACATTTTCTACTAAATGTAGGCGTGTGTGTAGCGATCTGTGCAGTCAGGGCAAAGATCCCTGCACAGAAAAGATGGGAGTGGCGGGGCTGTGGGTTTGTGAATACAATTGTTTAGTTTGTGAGCAGTACTATTGAGGTACTACTAAGCATACTACAAAACGCAGTTTGTGAATATGTCTGTGCATGTCTAAGCTCTACTGCCAACTGTATCCTAGGGCAATGTGCTGTTGTACACATACTCTCTCCTGTGATCATCACCTATGTTAGCTTCTGAAGCATGCACTCTCTTGCTCCCCTGTCTGCAGTCAGTAAACTAACCTATTCCAATCACAAGATCAATAAAAGCTTGTTTTAGGTAACCTTTACTTCCACGGTCGCCCAGCTTCATGGTTGTCTGTTCATAATAGGTGTTAAGAATTATTTACCTACTTGGATGAGCGTAACTTGTTAAACTCAGTAGTATAATTAGTAGACGATGCATAGGGTAGTTTGAGTCTAAGTGGATGAAAAGGCTCTCTAGCCAATTTTCTTTGACCACTAGCAGTGTGTTTTGTTAAAAGCCAGCACATCCCTGTTCAGTTCATGGGTGTCGTATGGTGGGTTAATTGTTCTGCTGTTATAGCTCAACTCATTGAAGGGCTAGATCAAAAAAAGACTTGACTCTTGAGCTTAAATTCGCTAATATAACTGCTGCCTGGTTCCATTGCTTCAAATTCAATGCATCTCTATGGAACACTTTTTTGTTTGCAAGGGTTTTCCTTATTTACTTATGCTTTCACGGTCTGGGCAGGCACTTTCGGGATCTGGCAGATCGTGGGAACTATTGCAAATCATCTAGGCACCTGCCATACCGAACCTATGGTTCATCTCCTCCCTTAGATGGGGGAGAAGCAATGGCTGAGTGCTGGAGAAGACTCCATCTGCTCCGCATTTCATGGTAGCAGCCTGCTTTTTTATGCATCAGTTCTCTTCAACTCTATAGTTTACATGCCCTGATCCTACTAGACAAGGGAATTAGCTAATGGTCCACACAGAGTGCTTCCCTCTGCATGGAAGCACTCGTTTTGGCTTCCTCTCTAGCTTCTGGGAACAACTCTAAGTGGATGTTGCCCCTGTACATCATAAGCCCTCTTGGGCAGTCTATTCCTAACAGACTTCTCTCTCCAGCTGCTTGATCCAGAATGGTTGGGTAAAGCTCTCAAAGGTCAGCTAATCCTTCAATAGCAGATGAATTGAACACTTGCAAAAGAAATCTGCAAACTTTTGAGAAGTCCTGGTGCCCATTGGCTTTCCTTAGGGTCATTCCAAGTCACACTTTCTAACATACTATTCTATAACTTATACCAAACAATTATATTCTTAATCACCTGCTGGCATGTGTAAATTCAGAAACACTTTGACAGAGGGCAGAGCGGACTTGAATAGGAAACAAATGTCATAATACGGGCCTTTGATGGAAAAAGTGCAGGCTTTGTATTACTGAGATCCGAATTGAAACAGGCTCAGCAAATGTAGAGCCAGAAAACGAGAAAAGACATTGGATAGACATAGATAGAGAAAACAGACTCCGAGTCAGCCTTGTATTTGGTAAAGGAAAAAGTAAATAGATCCGGGGCACACTTAATCAGCCTTGTCATACCCAGTCACAATGGCTCCTATGAGTATTTATTTAAAGTAAATTGTTTGAATGAATTACTAATGAATTTTGCAATATATATCTATATTGATTTAATGCAGGAAGACTGATTGAAAGTGTAAAGAGAACGAATGAATAAAACATAGATTGATGTAAAGTAATTTATATATTAAACATAAATTCCAGATCATATCAAATTGGTGCAAGAGAGAAGTGGAAACTGAGTCAAAACATTTTCAACGTTGTGTCAAACATATAACTGTATTACACGCTGGATATAGTTCTTTCACCAAATGTTTTCAGTCTAGTGCATTATTTGTTCAGTTTGTTCTTCTGCAGAAGCACTTTTGTGCACTGCAATGCCTCAGCTTCTCACTTGCACCTACTTGCTGTAAACTTGAGTTCCTCCATTAAAGTAACCCTCTGGGTCTCGCTGAAGACCCTGCTCTTCTACCATGCCCATATCACTGCCTACAGGCCGAGGCTGTCTGTGCTTTGTATTAACACAATTTAATTCTTTCACATTGAAAATGGATGAGTGGCTGACAAATATTGCATGCCTTGATCTCAAAGCTCTGTGCCATGGCGGTCTGGGCATGCTACCTTCATCTCACTGAGATGTTTATTCAGCTCTGCATCACCACCCAGAATTTCAGGTTCTGCACTCCCTCAAGCCCTTTGCCAACATTTTGTTCGTAACTTGAGACCTTTTATCGCAGCCCCATGAGCATGCAGTCTGGAGCCGCTCGCGACCATGTCATTGTGGCCTCCCTCCAGCATCCCTAGCCCTCAGCCTCAAGCCCTGTAGCCTGGACTCCAGACCAGTCTTGTTATTTGAGCCCTCCTTTCGTCCCTTTTTCCAATTCCTATTTCCTTACTCTTGTGAGTCTAATCTAGAAAAGGTCTGAGTCCCACATCCTGGATCCCTGAGCCTGGGTGCTAATTTTCTTAGCTCCTGTGCATGAGTTTTTTTCAGGTCCTATGGCCAGTTCTGTGTCTCGCCTTGAGTTTCTCTTACCTCTGTTCGTGTGTCTCTGAATTCCTTTCTAGCACACCCAGTCCTGTGCTTTTCTTGCCCACCGTCTGCAGGTCCTGGAATTACCCTGAAAGTGAAAGTTTGATAGACAAAAAAAACTTAAACTCTCTAATTGGCAACAATGACTAGAGTCAGTATCCTCCTTCCCTTAAGGTCTATAGAGTGGCTTTGGACATGGGCGAGCTGGGCCCAGGTGTACTTTCGTTAGATGGGTACATAGAGCTTACCTACCGAATTGCTTTTAATCATGATTCCAGGCCGCCAGCACCTGCTCATTGTCTTTTGGCCTCTTTATAAATCTCTTGTTCTCTTCTTTTAGTAGCTTATTTTCCCTCTGCTTCCCTCCCCCCCCCCCTTCTGCCTTCTTTCTTCCCCAACGCCCCCTCACCACCAATTTGGTGCAGGTGATCTGGAAGGGCGGAAATATGCTTTTGGCTGGGGTGTTATATGAGCAAAGACTGGTCCTGGCTGTTGCCTGTCGGGCCTTATTTTTGTACTCATTGCAAAATAAATAAAATGAGTTTAAAAAACAAAAAGCCATGATGTTGAAGAGTTATTTGGAGTTGCTGGCGTTGGCAAGGATTTTGTTCTGGATGAAGGTCCTTTTGGTGGATCTGACACGTTGGTGGTATTCTGTCATGGCGTTCTTGTAGTTGGTTTGGTCTTCCGAGGATTTGCTGTTTCTCCAGTTCTTCTCGAGATGTCTGCAGGTGCGTCTGGATTCTTGGAGGTCGGTGGTGAACCAGGTGGTCTTCCTGGGGCACTGTCTGTCGGGGTTACGTAGGGGTGCGATCTCGTCTGCGCAATTGAAGATCCATCTGTGGAGTTCTTTGGATGCGAGGTTGGCGTTGGTTGAGGTATGGGGCATTGCGGTTGAGGGTAGACTTGAGCTGCTCCTCGGTGACTTTGCTCCAGTTTCTTTGTGGGGGGTGGGCTACAGGTTTGGGTGCCGAGGGTTTGTTGACGTGGAAGTGTACACAGTGGTGGTCCGTCCATGGGGATTGCGTGGTGTGGCTGAAGTGGATGTTGTTATCTCCTGTGAAAATGGGGTCAAGGGTGTGTCCTGCCCTGTGGGTGGGGATGGTGAGGAGTTGTTTCAGTCCGAGGTTGGCAAGGTTGTCCAGGAGGGTGGCGGAGTTGGGGTTGCTGAGGTTGTCGAGGTGGAAGTTGAGATCTCTGATGAGTATGTAGTCCATGGAGGCGATAGCGTGGGGTGCGATGAGGTCGGTGATGGTGTTGGCGAACTCAGATCGAGGTCTGGGAGGTCTGTAGGCGAGGGTGCCTCTTAGGGTCGTTCTGGTGGTCGTCTGGACCTGGAAATGGAGGTGTTCTGCGGTGAGCGGGCTGTTGCTCGAGCTGGAGGTCGTGAGTCAGAGGGAGCTCTTGTGTACGATGGCAAGTCCTCCTCCTGTGCGGTTGGGGCAGTCCTTCCTCTGGATCTTGTATCCGTCCGGGATGGCGGAGGCGATGTCGGAGGTGGAGTTGGTTCAGATTTCTGTGAAGAAAGCAACGTCTGCGATAGAGTGGTGAAGGTCTGACAGCAGGAGAACTGGCCGTGGGTGGTGTTCGGCGTGGACAGCTGGCAGCTGTTGTTCCTTCCTGGGTTGAATGCGAGGAGGGCAGCTGAGTTGTAGCAGTGGGTGGTCGGAGATCCAGGGACTCTGGCGCTGGTCGCGGTCGGGTCACGGACGGGCGCAGACAGGCTTGCCTTCGGCGCGGCCTCACAGTGGCTGCCATTAAGTAGGGAAGGGGGAGGGAGGTGCAGCTGGGAGGTGGGAATCAGCGGGGGGAGGGGCCATGGGTGCAGGAGTGGCGGGAAAGGGAGCGAGAAACGGGCAGCAAGAAAAGACTAGGTACAGGGCGCAACAGAGAATGCACAATAAGAGGGCAAAAAACGGACAGAACACAATCAAGGCACAACAGAGAGGCTCGAACCCCTAACTGCACCGATCACTGCCCAGGGCAGCGACAGCGGCACAGCAGCAGAGCTGCAGAGGGAGAGAGCAGGACTCGGGCCAGGAGCCAATTACGACGCTGCTGTCACCATGACGGCAGCGTCGTGATTGGTCTGAGCGCCCTAGTTCGATGCTCAGGCAGGGAGTTGGAGGATGTGCATGCTCTCCACCCAGGCTGTACAATTAGGCCGGGTGGAGTACATGCTAAGTGCGCAGTACGGTTTGGCCGGCCCAAGGCGTCCGGCCAAACCGTCATGCGCACTTAGAGAGCGCCACCACTCCTCCCCCCTGCAGTGCTCTGGCCAGTCCAGCCTGGCCCCGCCCCACATGAAACAAACTGAGCCACTGCAGTAAGAAAAATAAAATGATAATGTTGCGTTATTTTATTTTTCCTTTTTAAACTGCTTGGAGAGCAGTGGGGCAACGCTCTTCTGCCTTAGCGGAAGAGCGGTCGCTGTTTATACTGTCTTGTGTCCGGTCCAATCCTTCTTACTGGAGAAAGTGATATCTCTTCATAATATGAGAAGTAAGGCTCTAGCCATACCCCAGCTCCCCGTACTCCCCCACACCCCTCCTCATCCCCGTCCCCTGAATTCCTGCCCATTACCCCTGCCCACCCCTCATGGTCCCATGCCCTCTCAGACTGCTGCCTTTTATATATGAAAATCAATTCATCTTCATGCGAAACAGGCAGCTTTCCTGCCACAGTTAGATTTTCGCTAAAAACACATTTTACTGGAATTCGTATCGCTCAAAAAAGCTCATTTCAGCCTAAAGAAGCCCGTGCGGTTATTGGCCCGCCAGTATTGTAACTGACAGGATCAATTGTGCTCCATTATAGGCCCCAGAGTGGGACTTGGCCTTTCACTTCGCGTTAATCTGCACATTTTTGGAAAATTTGACGTGAACCCGTGGAATCAGCCTGCAGGTTCCAGGCGATGAGCTCACTTCCGGTAGACGAGGATTCAGGCACGAAGCCGCATTCACCACTGCCAGCGCGGCAATAGCATGTCAGTAAAAGCGTCGTGTTTTCATGCTACAATGTCACCTATTCTAACGCATCTTATTCTGCACCAAAAAATTGGCCGCATGGTCAGCAATGCAAGTATGTGTGAATTACAAAGACCTTTCTAGCTCAATGGCTGAGAGTGTCGCTTGAACCGGTGTTTGTTTGGGTCTTGCCGTTTGGAAATGTGGAAAAAATAACTCCAATATAAACCATATTACACGTTTCAAACAGCTCTTTGTGTCTGCACCATGTGTAATTAAAAGCTGCTGGATTAAACCAGTGCTTAATATGTAAAAAATTAAAATAAAAAATAAGTACAGAGGCGTAAAGTTTTTCTTAGGAGCTCACCATGGGTGTTTTCGAATGCCAGGGTAGCCAAATACCAACGCCGCCTTAGTCTTGATTCCACCCCATGCCTCTTTCTTCCACCACCATACGCTTTCTGTCTGTCTCATTCTTTCAGGTTCGTTTTCGTCCCTGCTGTCTTCTTTTGTCACTGTTTTCGTGTTTTGCTTTTGCCTTCTCTTTCCCTTCTCTGCCTTTCTCTCTCCTGAGCCTGCTCAAAGTCTGATAATGAAAAATAAGTCCTGGTCTCCAAAAATGAATTTCGGTGCCCACCACTTGCCACCATGGGCACAAATTAAGCACTTGATGAAATAACCTAAGAAATGGATGATTTATCAAGGAGTAAATAAAAGCAAGTGAGTGCGATGTTACTCTTCATTTCAAAGAGAAAGCACGTTGGCTGCAGTAGTTAATAGCCCAAGAATTAGGCCGGAGTGAAATTTCATTAACAGCAGCATAATTCAGGTAATGTCAGGAATTTCACGTTACTCTTGTTATGCAAAATTCCCGCCATTAGGCCACTTCTCTTAAATTTACTGCGAACGCTCCATTCTCTGTAAAATTCTACCCCAAATGCAAAGGAACAAAAGAACACGAACTACTATATTTTACGGTGCTTTTGTTTAATGCATCCTTGTGAAAATAATAAAAGCAAGTACTCATTTTATGCTAAAAATAAGGCAAAAGAGACAGATTTGCATTTTGCTTAATCATGCATAATTTCACATAAATTTGTCAATATTTCACTTAATTACGCGAATTTCGCACACCCCCTGCCAAGACCTTCAGAATTTAATTTGTCAAGTTTTGAGCAGAAGATGTGTAACAAAATTTGTTGCTCATCATTGTTCACTTGGTGTCCACCTGTTTGGATCAAGGGCTAGTTAGATTAGTGGTAGGCATTTTCTATTGTGCTTGCAGTGGCATCTGAGTAATAGCTTTAATTTTACTGCTCTTTTCTTTTATATATTTTATCAATCAAAATGTCATTATAAACATAATGCTAATAGCATTACATCTCAAATCTGACCCTTTGGGCTGTGGGCCTATGACAGTATGACCACTCATCAGCATAGTATGTGGCTACAAATTGAAGTGAATCTTTTTTCTTAAATTAGGCCTTGCTCTGCAGTCTAAGGCATATGCTACCATCTGTGTGACCTTGTGTACAGTTCTTGATGAACACCAGTGGGTTCTGCCTGTTCCAAGCATTAATACAAACTTGCAAATTGAACAATAAGATGTACCAATCTGTACAGCCACCTGTCCCATTCCATTGAATACAGAACAGTCATAGAGCTTGCCCCCTCCCACCCATTGCCCACACTCAGGCAGGGCTAACAAGAGCCATTCCACCTTACTAATAAGCATTGGCAAAGCCAATAGCCTTACCTTTGAACTCGATGCACCAGAAAGTGAATGAAGCAGCTAAGGAAAACATTGCCCTAGAGTGTTCATTCACGGTGTGCAAATTTACGGATAGTTGGGGTTCCCGAGGGGAGTGAGGGGTCCCAAATACTTCAATGGGTTGAGACTTTTATAAAAAAAAGCGTTTTGCCAGAAATTACTGGAGACCTCACGATAACAAGGGCACATCGGGTCCCCACGCACCCATTGCCGAACTCTAAATTTTCACGGACAATTTTGATAAATTTTGCGGATTTTCGTATTAAAGAAAAGATTTTAACAAAGGCAATTCAGCAGAGGCAATTTGCAATCAATGAGGGCACTAGCTGTCGGATTTTTGCTGATATGTCGGCTGCTGCCGCACGCAGACGAAAGGAGTTCGTTAAATTGCTGTATCTTTTTAAGGCACATGGTGCGCAGGCTTCAATAGCTCAGCAATCGAAGCTAAAAGTGCTTGTGAGAGGCAAATTTCACATGTTTGCTAATATAGAGGAAGCACAGGACCTGCTGAGAGAAATTTCCTCTCCAAAATAACATAGAAGTAGATTTTGAAATGAATGGTCACTGAGGTGGGTGGCGGGGGGGTCACCTAGGTTGCAGTACCAGGGCACCCCTTAGGAGCAGTTGGGGAGGGACGAGATTTGGCTCGCGGGCTTTTGCACATCTCTTGGGGAGGGAAGAGACAGGTAGGGAGTAGGTGGGCTTTGGGAGCAAGGGATGAAAAAAGAGCAGATTCATAGGGGTGGGATGGCGGAAAAACAGTGTATCGTGCTGAATGGATTAATGCAATATTTAATGCAATACTTAAGCATGAATGCTGGAAATGAAATTTAAATGCCGGATAATCTCGGTCAATGTAAACGGGGTTCTAAACAAATAGAAGTATGGAGGGGTAATAAGGTGGCTAGCTTCATTTACACCACAAGTCCTTTTCCTTCAAGAAACTCATCTGAAAACAAACACTCCAAAGCTTTTTGTTCCTAAAATGTTTTCCAAAGCCTTTTTTTGCATCAGCAGGGATGGCAGTAAGGGGGGTTGCCATATATTTTGGCCGGGGAGTGGATTGGGAATTTTTTCAAGTCCAGAGGGATCCTCATGGTCGATGGCTTTGGGTCACAACAAGCTTAGAAGGGAATATTTTTAACTTTATTAATTATTACAGTCCAATTGTTGATGACCCGGTAGCCATGGTGAAGATCAATGAGATACTCAGAGGGGCTACAGGGCAAATTATCCTTGGTGGGGATTTTAATTATATTCAGGACTTAACCAAGGATACCTCGAATAAGAATAAAAAACAGCTGAAGTCAAAGACTAAAAAAGTAAACGATGTTATTGTACATGATTATCAGCTAATAGACCCATGGCGTAGAGCCCATTGCGTGGAACGAGAATATACTTGTTATTCTCGTCAATTCCAGTCAACCTCACACATCGATTTTTTCTTGATATCTCGCTCTTTGAAATATTCTGGATCAGAAATGGGGCTAATTCCTTCTCGGACCACTCATTGGTCAAAGTTGAAATAGAAATAGATGAGGTCAGGAGGACGAGGTCCAGGTGGCAGATGGATCGACTCCTTCTCTCGAATCAACAATGGCTAGCTGATACTAGAAAATGGATATTGGAATTTTTTAAGGTTAACAAGGGTACAGCAGATCCTTTTTCAGTTTGGGGGGCTTTTAAGGCCACAATTTGTGGGGAGCTGATTGCTTTTATGTCCGCACAGTCTAAAACTCGCAGGACACATATAGATCAACTCCAATCGGCGGTTCATTCTGCCCTGCTCCAGAAAAATATTTCTCTAGGAAGAGACGAGCCAGTGGGAGTGCAGCTTCAAAAAGCCAAACAAGAGTTAAAGGAGTTTTTTATTCTTGAAGAGATTAACAGCTCCCGCACATTCCAGCAGCGAGTCTATGAAGAGAGCCAAATGGTAGGCAAGCTGCTGGCCTGGTCTACCAAGACTAAGCAGAAAGCGGCCCTAATTACTGAAATTTTAGAATCTAATACAAGAACTCTGGTGACTGATAAGGAAATTATTTCTAAAGTTTTTTTGCAGCATTACGAGCAGTTGTATGTAACTAAATATATGGTGGGGCAAGAGGAAATTAAACAATATTTCGAGGACATCATTCTCCCGCAGCTATCAAATAGCCAGATTGAGGATGTTCAAACTGATATTTCTTCAGCTGAAATTCAGCTTGCCCTCGACTCTGTCAGGAGGAAAATCGTGTGGCAATGATGGGCTACCAATAGAATTTTATAAAGCTTTTGCCAAAGAATTAACACTTTTCTTGGTAGAGCTTTTTAATTATGTATTAAAGGGGGGCTGGTTCCGACAGCCTTTAAGGAGTCCATCATCGTCAGTTTTGTGAAGAAGGGGAAGAATCCCAGAGAAATTAACTCATATAGACCAATAAGTTTACTTAATTCAGATTACAAAATTTTAATGAAAATCTGGGCACAGCGCTTTTCTCCTCTTGCACAAAAAGTGATTCATAAAGATCAGACCGGGTTCATTGCAGGAAGGTTGATGTCCACTAATACAGGGTTTTTAGTACATGCACTAGATTTTTTTAACTGCAACCAAACTCCAGCTCTCATTATGATGGTCGATGCCGAAAAAGCGTTCGACCTAGTGAATTGGGATGCCCTTTTTTATGGTCTGGGTAGGTATGGGATCCCTCCCAGGTTATAAAAATGCTTTATAATATCTATCAAGGGGCTCAGGCACAGGTGATTATTAATTCCAATCTAGCTGGGATGGTTAATGTTTACTGGGGGACTAGGCAAGGGTGCCCACTTTCCCCTGTGCTTTATACCTTTTTTATTGAACCCTTAGCCACTAGAATTCGCAATAATATGGAGATTAAAGCACCAATATCAGGTATGGCTAAATTGAAGCTGTTTGCTGACAATATCATTCTTTATCTTAGCCCGGAAAGACAGAATATTGATTTATTATTAGCCGAATTTACACAATTTGAATCAATTGGAGGTTATAAAATTAATCGGAATAAGACTGAGGTTTTAACAATGAATACTTAACATGACTTTCTTCCCGATATGTTTAAGCAGCAAGCCCTTATCCCCAACCTAATCCGATATTTAGGGATTTACGTTACTAGTCAATATACGCAAATCTATAAATTAAACTATGAACCCATGAGGAAAAAAATTATAAAACTGCTAGAAGAGTGGACGCTACTACCGCTTACCTTGATAGGTCGGGTGGCTCTCATAAAAATGTCAATCTTACCCTTGCTGGTCTTCTTGCTTACAAATCTTCCTCTAAAAATTAATACGACCTACTTTAAGGATTTAGACACGCTGTTTAGAAAATTTGTTTGGAATAAGAAGGCTTCGAGAATAAAACTTCCTGTGCTCCAACTTGACATTAGTCAAGGGGGACTTGCACTTCCTCAAGTCCGCACATATTATGAAGCAGCCTTATTAGATCTAACAGCCCGCTTACTTGACCGCAAGGGTGCTATTGACGATTTATTTTTAGATAAGATGGTGCAAGAAGCAGGTTCACAGGTTCCGGTATTCCTGAAAACAGCTAAACTCCCTAAAAAACAAGGTATAAGACCCTACAGGAGTTCACCTACAGACTCCAGAATTTTTATTCGAAACAGGCCTCCTCCACAGGATCTTATTTTTTAGAATTAACTGAATGCAAGAGCTTGGGTCTTCAGATACAGGTCAGCCATCTAAGGTCCTGGACCAATTGGGGATTTAAAGAACTAGGGCACTTTGTAGTGGCTGGCAGAGGCATTACCTGGCAAGAAGTCCAAGCGAGGGGTGGCGCCCTGAGTAAGCCTCTCTTTTTTTAATATATCCAGATCTTACAGCTATTAAAAAAGTACAGTCTTTTAACTGGCCCAACTCCACTTGTGATTGCTTTATTTAGAGCAAAGCTGAGAGGGGTGGGCAACTGGTATCGTTGTATACGGTCTCAAGGGGAACCTTTCATGGTGAATAACCATCTAGAAAAAATGTCACTTGAGACCCAATGTAGGTTCTCAAATCAAGATTGGCAAGCCATCTCACGGCTAGGCAGCAAGGCCCTAAGAGCTGCTAATTTTAAAAGAATGGCTTTTCTGTCACGTTGGATGGCGTACTATACTCCCCAAGCTCTTCATAAGATTTGTCCAGAAATAGAGAACAAATATTTTCGCTGCCAGATGTCAGGTGATGGAAGTTGGCTCCATACTTTTTTCACCTGCCCAAAGTTAGGACAATTCTGGGAGAAGTTCTTCTTGGCTTTAAGCTGGGGAGTAGAGAAAAGTTTGGACCCTGACGCTGAGATTGCTCTTTTTGGCTGGGCAAGTCAGAGACGAAACCTCGGTATGTCCAGAGTGGAGAAGACTTTTGTAGCAATCGCCTCCCTCGTGGCACGTTCATTGATATTGCAGAATTGGAGATCCCAAAAAATACCCACTTATTCGCAATGGATAAATAAATTAATGCGTACTAGGAAATTTGAAGAAGCATACGCCAAGAGAGTTGGTGCCAATAAAAGATTTAACGCTGTATGGAGTTTTATGGAGAGGCTAGAGACCTTTTCGGAAATGTAGGGTCGGATCAAAAGAAAAGAACGATCAAGAAAAAAAAAAGGGGGAGAGAAAGGGAAAAAGAGAAAAAATGGCAAGAGAAAGAGGAGGCAATAAAAAATTTTTTAAAAAGGAGAGAGAGAGAAAAGGGGGGAAAAGAGGAAGGAAAAATGTAGTAATATAAAAAAAAAACAATTCTTATGCACTTTAGCACGTTTGCACTTCATGCACTGCACTTTTGTAGTTTTTATAGCTTGGAAAAAATTGTTCTAAATTTAATACACGGCATTTGGAAGATGAAAATGAATGTTTTTTTTTTTCCCCCATTTTTTCTCTCTATTAAAGTATGATTAGACGGCAAATTATCATATTGCATTTTAGGCGTGATTATGTCCAGTGGGAGAATTTGCAATACTACGTCTTGAGGGTAGCCAGCACACTGCACTTTAGTTGGAAAATTTCCCTATTAGGATTTAATCCTAATTGGATAGGAACAATACATGTTTGTCATATAACGCATCTTGCACTTTATACATGTTTACTAGTACTGTATTGCACTTGGTGTAGTTTTTTTCAGCAAAGATGAATTGTTAGTTTCATGTTCAAATGGAAGTTGGCATATTGCACCGCTATCGGAAAAGAGCTGCTAATGTTTACTCCATCAAGAATGACATATTCTGGTTAAATATGGCACATTGCACTTTGTATTTGTTATAGTTGGTAACTTATATCGATATGAAGATGCCTACTGTCTAAACCGAATTGCAGTTGTTGTTTCTTTTTCTGTATCCTCAGTGTGTCTGCTCAATAAAAAAGTTTAAAAAAAATACATTAAAAATTACTATTAGCTGCCACCCAAGCCATTTTTGTAACTTTGGGGGCCTGAAAGAGTCCTATTTGTCACACCCGTAGGAGAGTGATGATTAGTAGTTGTGTTGTTACTATGATTGGCAGCATGGCAGGGGCAATGTGTGGTGTAAGCTGCAGTGGCCTCCTGACGAGAGCCCTGGCACTTATGTTTTTACAAATTAAGCACTGCTCTGAATTCCTAAAGAATAAACGCTCCTCACCTGCTAGGTGTCACTGTCTGCCTGTGGCCTGATCCAACCACAAAGAGTAAACACCGACTCAGGTCTCGGGCAGACACACAAAAAAACAAAATAGGAGCGGGCAGCATATCCGAACATCTTCTGACAATGCAAAGCAGAATGCCCCCTTTTCCACTCTGGGCCCTGGTGCTTTGCACCCCTTGCACCACGGTAGCTACACCCCTATTTATCACTGGTGTCACATGGTGGTCAGACCAATGCCTTTACATATCATCATACGCTTCCCTTCATCTTTTTACTGTTAATTACCTCCATGCTTGCATAATTGGAGGCCAGTATGTAGATTGCCCTTTGTACTGGTAGCCTCCCTGCGGAATGTCTTACAGGGTACACTTGTCTCACTTTATAAATGTATGGAGTTCACAAACGCAGTAAGGCGTGTGGGTATTTCCTCCAGAGTTATGTATGAGTTCCCAGCAGCGGCGGCTCCTCCGCAATGGCGGAGGAGCGTCGCCCCACAGCCAGGCTCAGAGCCAGGAAATGAAAAATAAAACGATAATCTAGCATAGTTTTATTTTGTCATTTGCCGGCTCTGAGTCAGCTTGTGCAGGGAGGGGCGGGGCAAGGGAGGATGAGTGTTATGTGCACTCCCTAAGTGCGCATATGTGTTTAGGTAGCCATCTCAGGCCGGCCAAACGCACATGCTCACTTAGGTTTCTCCAGCCCAGCTGCATTGAACAGCCTAGATGGAAAGATCCCACAGACTCCCTGTCTTGAGCGGAGCATCTAATCAGCCCGATCAGGCCAATCCCTGTTCTGCATCTCATAGCATGAGAGCAGCACGGGGATTGGATGGGAGTCTGTCCCAGGGGCTGCTGGGACCAGGCAGAGGACAGGAGGCGCGATGCGGGAGGCGGCCGGCGGCCACCGGCTTCAGATAAATTCTTTTTTTATATATATTATTACTAACACCCCCCTGCGCGCGATCCCCCACCCGCATTTCCTCCACCCGCCCACCACCCTTTGTTTGTGTCGGCCGCCACTGGTTCCCAGTTGCTGCTTCTTGGTTGATAGAACTTCCTGATATCACATCGGTGGACTGTTTGTTGCTCAGCACTTTTAAGATCCACAAGTAGTGGTGTGGGTCAAGTGCTTGATGCAGAGATGTATCAGTTGTAGTTCAATGGTGTGAATACTCTCTGGGATGACTTAACCTTTCATCCATCTTAGGTAAGAAAATTGAGTACCATTATATTTGGTAATATAAAGTGCAAAGAAGCAACAGTATAACCGTGCTAGCAAACTTGACAAATAACGAGTTATTTCAGATAATACTATCCTAATCATTTTCTTCCGCTTCCTCCTTCCTGTTATACTCCATGATCCCATTTTCACTCTGCATGCTTCTTTTTTCAGGTCCTCTTGTTGAATTTCCTCTTCTTTTTCAACCACGTTATTCTCCTCTGGCTTTTCGCCCTCCCAGATTTTCCTCATGCTCTTTCCCTATTCTCTTCTCCCCCTTTTCCTTTATTGTACACTTTCTATCCCTTCACACCTCTCCACGTTTTACTGCAACTACCCCAGTTCTGCCCCATCTTTTTCCTTACCCCATTTTGCCCTGAAATCTTTTTTATTTTTTTCTGCTCCATCTCTTCCACCTCGTTCCACCCTTCTCCTCCTCTTTGTAGGCCCCGGTTTTATGTATGGGGCTGAATTCTGATGTGTGCAGTAATGAAATTTACCAGTTGCAGTGTATTTCACACCCAATTCTCTGATACTCCCATTTCTTCAGTCTCCCCTTTTGTACCCCTTCCTCTTCTCTGTTTATTCTTTAATGTTGATGTCTCAGCTGGAAGCACAGACATCTCATACATAGGAGGCTGTACATACACTGTCTGCCTGGTCCATGGCTAAGGCTATGGGTCAACTGAGCCCATGTTTCCCATTAATCAAAGCATGCTGCTCCCTCAACAGCTCTCAATGGAGATCCAGTGTGCAGTGGTGGACCACATCCAGTCCTTGGTGAAGTCAGAAAAGAATCGCCAGTTGATGTGTGAAGGCGGGCTCCTTCACAACCTGGTGACCTTTTGCCAGGCAGCGATGAGTGACAGCCAGGACCTGCTGCACCTACCGCTGGTGAGGGTATTCGAGAAGCTCGCATGCCAGGCTGTGGAGCCAGAAGTCTTAAGGTAGGTGCTGCGTCCCAAGTGTGTGCCATGTTGTCTACACTGCTACAATCTTTCCAAAATCTGGATCATACAGAATTTGTTTTAGAAAGATTATATACATTTTTGCTAGTAACCTTAGAGCGCTTTTACATGCACAATAATTAAGGAATCCCATTTCCACTAAGGTACTGCACATGGACACTTAGGGGCTTATTTACAAGAAACTGACGCATCTGTATAGATGCGTCAGTTTCCCTGCGACAGCGTAAAACCTTGCGCCACCATGGATTTACAATACGGCGCACCATGGCGCATGGATTGACAGATGTGTTGGAAATTCTTACGCATCTGTTGGCGCAAAAGTCACGCATTGCGGGAGTCATGTCGCAGCGCAATCCAACTCCAGCAATGCATGGGGAGGTCTATTCCTAATACACATCGTCACTCCTTAAAACTGCTCCAAGCAGGCGTAGTGTTTTGACATAGTGGCGTCCTAGAAGTGGCGCAGTGAAATCTTGTAGATTTCAATGTGTCACTTCTATGAGGCTTTCCTGCGTGGGAACACCCACCCTGCATACATTATACCTGACACAGGTATAATGTGACGCAGGGCATTACAAGGTGACACATCTTCCTAGATGCACCACGTTGTAAATGGGCCACAACATGGCGCATTGTTTAAGCCGCCGCTGCGTCACAAAAAGTGACGCAACGGCGGTGCAAAAGTGTCGCAAGGGGCTTGTAAATCCGCCCCTTCAACCTTTACACAGTTCAAAGCATCCTAAACCTTTTTGAGGTAAACACTAGCCTTGCAAGAGCGTAATTATCAATGGTTCAGCGGTGCACAACACCAGGGCCCACAGTCCTCAAGGCCCCATTGAGTCCTGATTCTTGTTGTATTTCACTATCCAAATAACAGTCGGTGCAAATTTTAGGGTCGAGCCTGCGAGAGCATGCGCTAGCGCATGTGTCTTGCTTGCAAGGCACTATTGTTAACAATAAGGGCTTGGAGCCCGCCCATTGTTTACCATTTGTTGGCTTGCCTGGCACTCTTCTATACACCCTCGTAGCTCATCAATGCAGACTTAACATAATTTCCGTCCTCTCTATGGAGCAGGGACCAAGAACTGATTGATTCAACTTAATCAGTGCCCGTCTTCTGCTCCCGACTTGATTGAGGTACTATTGTGTTCTGTTCAACTTTTAGTTCCCTGCAAACAGAAGGCGTGTGACTGGCAGAAAGGTGCCCAGCAGGACAAATGAAATTGCAAATATTTATTTTCTATAGTTAATTTTCTTCTATTTTCTCAAGCCTTCTTTGCTCACTTTGCACTCATGTATTCTTTTGTTTTTGCTTTTGGGCAATGTTCTCAAAAGATGAGAACTATCTTATTGCAAAGCGACAACACAAGCATCAAGAATGCAAGCAATTGTGTTTTTTGCCATTATTTTTTAACGAGAAATTCATCCTTGCTTCAAAAATAGACACAATGGTGTGTTTTGTTCGAAAATATAGCGCTAAATGTGACACTTTTCTGACCGAACATCACAGTATATCAGCCAGACTTTTAAACATTGATGACAAACACTGTTTTCCAATTTAACCCAATTACAACAGACGATGTGCTAATATTTCTTATAGATGACAACCCTAAATTCGAAAATTTACAGGACATCTTATAGATGAAAGACAAAAGATTTAACACTGTTTCTCGATTCAGGCCTGCATCAGGACCACCCATCAGATCATTGGGAGGAGGTTTCTCTAAAGATTTAGGGGTGTGTGAAATTTGCATAATTTAGTTTTGCGTAATTATAAGAAATGTTTGAGAAATTATGCAAAATCATGTGTCATGTTACAAAATGAAACCATTATTTATTACTAAACTGCAGCTGTGTAATGTTGCTGCACTGGTGCACTTTCAGGTGCAAATCATGCTAAGCCTCCTATTCCTGCTAAATGGAAGTTAGATACTTCACTGCTGACACAGCTGATCACTCATATAAGTCACATAATAAGTTGGGTGTCCCTCCATTCCCTGATATTCAGCCCTTCAAAAATATAATTCCATTTCCCAATATCCAAGTCCGATCCAGGCTCTCACCATTATAAATGAATGGAGTTCTGTGACCCTAGATACATACACACACAATATTCCCAGTACATGACTCTCTCTCAGAACAACTGCATCAAAAACATACAGAAATCAATCACATGCTGACAAAAATCAAACACCTCACGGCTTGGCCCAGTGCTCCGAACACCAGCCCTCTTAAGGATAGACTGGAAGTGCACTTCTTGAGGGCATCCCAAAGTGCACATTCCTCAGAATCAAGTCAAGTGTAGGCCAGCGGCTGCTCCTCCGTTATGGCGGAGGAGCGTCTCCCCGCCTGCTGCCAGCGCAGCAGGCACACACATTCATAAAATGGTAATAAATACCATTTTATTATGTGTGGCAGGCTCGCGCTGCTTCAGCGCGAGGGCAGGGGGCGGGGCTGATTAGTGCAATTGCACTTACGTCAGCCCCTTGCCAGTGTGCATGAAAGATTGGCCGGCTGTCTACAGCCAACCAATCTGTCATGCGCACTTCCAAACCTGCAATCCCAGGGCTGAAAAACAGTTGAGGGATTGCAGCCGCAGGCTCCCAGCTTCAAAATGAGCGCTGGGTTAGCCTGCTCCAACCAATCCTGGAGCTTGGTTGGATTCGCGTGGCACAAGGGAGGAAGTCCCTCCCGTTCTGCCCGAGTCTGAGGAGAGCGCCGAAACAAGAGACGGCGACCGGAGCCTGTGGCTAGCAACATACATTTTGTGAGATTTTTGAGCATCGCTCCTCACCATAATTTTATGTTGCTGGCCGCTTCTGGTATAGACAATCTTTGCATCATAAGAGCCTAGTGCTTACACCAAACCACCCCATACCATCAAGAGCACTTCACTACTGCAAGTCAACATTCCATTTCGTCTAGCCTGAATCTTTCACAAGAACCAGCCTAACACACTAACCGATTAGTCACCTATAGACAGGCGCAAACTAATTTACATGAATTGCCGAGCAGCACTCTCAGGAAATTCTGTTATCATCTGGAAATCCCTCCAACCAAACTTTCCTGAAATACCCTTGATTTATTTCATTATTTTCCATTTTATTGGGGTAATTAAGTATTTTGCCAAATTGCAGTACTCACATGGCACCAAACTATAGTCCATAAGAAGGGACTCGAGGTAGTGCACAATGGAGACCCCAACATTTAGAACAGGTCAGTTATCCTCTTTATCTAGTAGTACATTTTCACCATCCTTTAAAATGGTCAACCTAGCAGGCAATAATGAGCCATCATATGGCACAAGTTATTGGAGCAATAAGGACTTTTCTACACCAATCTTTAACTCAAACCTGTTACAACAGATATTGATGCAGTGGGGATATGCAGTTACAAAAACAAAAGTGCAGCATGAAGAAAATGTGGGTGCCATGATATATACATCTACTTACATTATGCACCAGGAAGTGGGGATGTCTCACATCACAGTTAAATATAATGGGCACCCGTGCTATGGATTAGAATAGCTTTTAATGACGTCTCCTATAGCACTTAGTACAATAAAAGAGTGTAGTCTATGCGATGGTTAGGCGTAAAATAGGCTATTTTAGTTAAGCTGAGCTGCTCTAAAACTTGTATGGATCCAAGCACACTAAGTGCAGCAGATAATAATAATATGAAAGTACAATATACCAAAATATGTCTAAATGTTCGTGAGCATGATGTAATACAAAAATGCTCTCTTAGGGCCTCTTTCCCCATTAAATTTGGATTGTGTCTGGAATCTGAGTACACCATAAAACAATCATGTAAGTCACTCATTGAAATGACTCGGAGTTGGTAAAATTGCTGATGGATTCAGTCAAGATGAACTATAATCCTGTCAACATCTTCTCCTCTCGTGATATTTCTGCCTGCGCTCTAATGCACTTTTCCTCTTTTTGCCACCGCAACAAAAAAACAAGAGCACAATATTTTAATCTACTTTTTCTTTTTAGAGATGCATTTTAAGAAATGCAGACTAGCATTTATGTACCCATTGCCATTTGTAAAGCCGCCTATGACTACAGGAGTGAAAGATCGTGGGGTGGGATATAGTCAATAACAAAGAATGAAAGGTGGGGGTGGGGGGGGCACTTAAAAATAACACAGAGGGAGTAAAACAGTAGACAAGAAAGAAAATGAGCCAGTGAAAAGAAACAAGAGAGCGAGCTATGTGAGCAGTGGGAGGGAAATAAAAAAATGAATTAATGGGAAGAAATATAAACAAAGATGGTACAAGGATTAAACAAGCAGACTATGGAGAGAAGAGCAGTAATCTAAATGAGAGAAGCTAGGTGAGAGAGTAAGAATGTTGTAGTGTTTGCCATTAAAAAAGGAGAAATTGTCCAGGGCCCATATGACACAAAGTGCCAGGGGCATGTTCGCCCACTTTGTGCACCCCTGGGACTCTTTGGTGTTACAGAAGGGAGTGCAGAGGCTTGAGCAGCTCCTTCTATAATAATAATAGATTGCGCCGCTGCAATCCTAGGAGGTGTAATCCCCTTTTGCATAGGAGCACGTACCCATGTAAATGAAGGAATGCTTTGCCTCTGGGCCTATGCCGTATTATAGACGAGGACTGTCATGGGGTGCAGTGAATGTGTGCCACAAAGAGGTGGTGGGAGTCAGAACATCCCTTGAGGGCATCACTTGAAAGGAAGGAAAAAGAGGTCTCAGAGAACCCCCAGTGAGTGCCCTGCAGTTGGGTTCAGTTAATCTCTTCCCCCCTTTGAAATGCAGGTTGGTTCTGCCTACACAGTGAACGACTGAGCGGCTGCTTCAAACAGCCGATCTGTATTTCACTAATGCACTGCCACCAGGGCAGGAATGAGTTTGTTTTCTGCCCTGGAGGAGGGCAGCACATTAACTGTAATAGGGTGCACTGACCAGGTCTGCCCCATGTGCCCCCAGTTAAGGGTGTGTTGTAGCACAGACTAGGGGAGTGCGCCTTACATGCAATATGGCCCTAGATATTTCAGAGTTGGGAGGTACTGGTGCATGAAACAGAGAAGATGTAATCAGAGAATGACAGTAAAGAGTTTAAACTAGTACTCAACTTATGGGAAGTCACAGGAGTGAAAGAAGGAGGGAGAAGAAGATGGAATCGGGAGAGACACAGGTGCATGGTAATAATGCACAAAAGTACTGGTCTTCGGGTTGAGACAGCCGGAGTGGAGGTCATCCTGTTAATTATTGTGGAGAAGTGACATACAGTGCAATTTAGTATCTCAAGATTAATACAGCTGAAGGGTAAAAAGTTCCTGGAATCGTCTGCATGAAAACTCTAGGAGAGAGCAAAAGAAGAAATTACAGAAGCCATGGGATTAGCAGAAAAAGAAGAGAACGAGGGCCAAGTACAGATCCATGGGCAAAACCTTTTTTGACAAAAAAAAGAAATGCCACCGCTCACACAACGTCAAGCGACATCTATTTCACTGTCCGTAAGACCAATCCACTAGGCCATCATCTCCCTTCCTCCGCACCAATGTACGTGATACAGATTTATTCCTTTCTCCAGCACTCTGTACAGTGCTCTCTGTCGTGTTTTATGCCTTTAGGTGTCCTCCATGGGACACCATACTTATTGTTCCATCTGCTCATGTCATCAGCTGTGCATTATGGAATGTTGACAGACAACAGCTGATGACATGACCAGATGGAACAATAAGTACGGTGTCCCATGGTGGACACCTAAAGGCATAAAACACGACAGTCTCTTACTAGGGTTAAGCTAAATAAGTGCAGCTGCCACTGTGAACTTATGGCCCTCCTCCATTAAAAAGAATGCATCCTCCTTATGGACCCAGGGATACTTCCCAATCAAACCCTGAAATGCAGCAGTTCCCAGCATTTCAAAAGTCACTCATATTCTCTATACCCCTAATGCTTCCAAATGTTGCAGCCCATCTGCTCCTTGTATCTAGGGCCGATCCCTAGTGCCCACCCTCCGAGTAATCCCAAAAATGTCATTTATTGCACTTTCTTTATCTGTTTCATTTACTTAGTACTTAAAATGTAAAGCTCACTAGGAACAGGTGGTTCACACCATAAAAACCTGAATGAACACTTAGTTAAACGTAATAACTATCGGTTATTTTTTGAAAAAATTCCCTTTTTTAGAGTGATCCACCCCGTGTTTTAAATTGTTTAACCACACGAGGACACCGAGTTAGATTTGTGTTGCCTGCGGTGGTCTACTCTGTGGTCAATGAAATCACAAGTTGCTAAGTGTTCTAACAAAGCATACATAGTAAAAGGCCTGTTCACTGACCTATGGCAGAGATTATCTGAATTGTACATCATGTAGTAAGTTCATTGTTGCTATTGGATCAGAAGGAACATTCTTACATTTTTAACTCTATGTTCATCTCAGGCATCTATCCCTCTCAATGGAAAAAGGCCTCTATTCTTCCGCTACTAAAAAAACCTAATCTGGTCCCAGCGGACACTAATAATTACCGACCAATTGCGCGTCTCCAGTTACCTGCTAAACTTGCTGAAAAAGTTATGAATGATCAATTGGCCCAATACATCTATGATAACAAGTTGCTGGATGAAACCCAATTCGGTTTCAGAAAAGGCATAATACGGAGACTGCACTTATCAAAGCCACCAATGAGATTAGGTTTGTTTTAGACAGAGGAGGAGCAGCTGTCCTAGTGCTACTAGATTTATCAGCAGCCTTTGATACGGTTGATAATGGGCTCCTGATCAACCGTATCTCCTCGCTAGGCATTAGGAACAAGGCCAAATCTTTGTTGACATCTTTTTTTGTTGAAACGCACTCAGCTTGGGCGACTTTGACTCCGCTGTCTTTTCACTCCCTTGTGGAGTTCCACAGGGTTCCTCCATTAGTCCCATGTTGTTAAATATTTATGTTACAGATCTGGCACGGGTGATCAAATCATTTGGCCTAGCGCTTACGTCTTATGCAGATGACACCCAAATAGTGCTCTCCGTTCACAAGAACGTGGACAATGTGTCGGTCAGCTTTCACGATGGCATGCTCGCCATCAGCGCTTGGATGTCAAGACATTGCCTCAAACTAAATTCTTCCAAGACTGAGGTAATTGTCTTTGGAAATCTACCCCCTGCCTGGTCTCCTTGCTGGTGGCCAGATAAACTGGGACCGCCCCCTATACCAGTTACTAAAGCCAAGAATCTGGGTGTCGTCTTAGATGACAAGCTGTCCTTTAAATGTCATGTTAACGCTGTGGTCTCCTCATGCTTTTATACTCTTAGAGTGGTGAAGAAACTGTTCCCTTTCATCCCGGTTGATGCCAGGAGAAAGATAATATCCGCTTTGGTTATATCCTGAGTGGATTATTGTAACAGTTTATTGATCAATGCACAGGGAATGGTTTTAAATAAGTTACAGCTGGTACATAATGCAGCTGCTAGGATGCTTTCTGGCACACCGAAATTCAAGTCTCTAAGGTTGTTAGACAACTTCATTGGTTGCCTATAAGAAGCAGAACAAAATTCAAAGCGTTGTGCATTGCCTATAAGGCGATCCACAATATAGGGCCAGAATTTCTGAAGAACTTATTGCAGATATATACTCCCATCAGATCCTTGCATTCTTCAGGTGCTAACCTGCTTGTCGTCCCAAGAACTTATAGAACTAATTGGGGCGACAGAAGCTTTGTGGTTGTCACTGCTAAGCTATGGAACTCTCTTCCTCCTCAGATCAGAGCCATGCCTACCCTATTGGCATTTAGGAAACAATTAAAAACCTGGCTCTTTAATAAGTAGGCTTTTTAACAACTAGGCCATTGTCCTGCCCCCTGGAGCTGTCAGCGCCGAGACACCTGTTGATATTTGTGCGCTTTATAAGTTGTTTTAACATTTAACATTAAATGGGAAAAACACAGAGGTGTCTGATCTTTCTTCAAAACAGAGGGCCTCATTTACAAGCACATTGCACTGCCGGTGTGTCACTCTTTTTGGCGCACCGGCGGCGCAGTGTGCCTGCCCATATTTACAAGACCACGTAAAGTCACCCTGCGTGACTTTTCATGACCTTGTAAATATGGGCTCCTTTCATGCATTACTCTGCGTGAAAGGAGCATTCCATGGGTGTTCCTGTGGGTGTTCCCACGCAACATCCATGAAACCTGACACATTACCAGATTTACAACGTTTGGTAAAGCTGGGAATGTGTCAGAATTGTATGCCTCCCTGGGGGAGCGTAGGAGTGGAGCAACAAGGAGAAATATATTAGTTCTCCTAGTTTTTTCCTCTTTCTATGCATGCTGCAGAATGCAGCACGCACAGAAAGAGGAAAATGCCATCAATTATTGTTATTTGTACAGGAAGGTGTCCCTTCCTGCACAAAAACAATCATACCCGCAACGCAGGCACCCTTGCAACATGACGCAAGGGTGCCTGTGCTGGTGCATGGCAGCCAATTGTACGCCAGCGCAGGGGAAAGCACAAGGATGTGTCATATTGTTTTAATACAACGCATCCATGTGCTTTTAAAATGACGCAGCCCAGTGCAGCACAATGACTTGCGGCACAGCGTCATTTTATAGCAAAGGAGGCCCAGAGTTTTTTAAATCGGTCTCTGACCCATTCTTTCACATTGTTGTTTGTATTTTTTCATTAATGGTTTTAAATAAGGAAAACGTGTAAAGTTCATTTTCCTTGCACCACTGCATGAGTTTGAGCACAAGTTCATGGTTTAAGTACTTTAATATCCCAAATATCCCTTATCACGTCAGAGGTGGGCCATAATGATTCAGGAGTGAGCTCGTTAATATAGTAGTGGTTTTGCACTGTGGTAGAGGGTTGGACGGTAGGGTCCCATTCTGTAGTATGCAAGTGTGACTGCGGTTGCCTCCCTGCAGCTGGCAGTGCGCACATAGCCCTTAAGAGTAGCAGCCACATTAGTAAAGTGATAGACCCTGTCTCACAGCCCGGGCCGGACTGGCAACCGAAACCGGCCCTGGCAAACTGCTCGGCCGTCCCCCCCTGGGGTGAGGGGGGGTGCAGCCGAGCAGTTTGCGAGCGCTGGTTTCGGCCGATTTTGTTACAGGGGGCCGATATTCCTGACCCCCGGTAACAAAAACGGCCCCCCAGGTGCCCAAAACCGGCCCCCACCCTAGCGGCCCACTGGGGAAACGCCCGGTGCCCGCTAGGGCCAGTCCGGCTCTGCTCACAGCACAGGATTGTACAGAAGGTTCCGAAACTCAAGTATGGCAATAGTTTCTACACCACACCATGAGTCATGATAATCCAGGGTGCCCTAGTGTACTATACTTTGATATAGTTCCTGGTACACACATCGGGGGCTAGGCATGGTGGTGGACAAGGCCTGCTCTGTATCTACATTTCTATTATTCTCTGAACTCGTGGGCCAGTTTCATAGAAGCTAACATCAAGGTTTGTCTAACCATAGTTTTTTTTAACACTCTTGCCTATAAGGGATATTTGAAATTTACTGGAAGCTGTGTCATGCGAAGGCCCTTTCAATATTCTGACATTTTGAATCCGAAAGATGTGCAAGGTCTTGATAGGCACATGTGCTGTGCCCCAGTAAATTGTAAATAGTTGAGCGATTATGGATATTCCAGAACGCCAACCGAAGCTATGTTATGTTCTGTTATGTTTTATTTTTTTTATAATCAAGTTTATTGGTTTTAATACAACAGTGTAACCACACGATAGATTGACTAAGTTCACCTCGATCCAGTGTAAGAGGTGTTTTATGCACCGCATCAATTAAAGGCAATGAGAAATATAGATACATTGCCACCAGAGAACATATTCAGCACAGTTTCATTTGATTCATTCCAATTGACCCAGCCACCTGCCCCACACCCTTTCATGCTTCCTCGGGCAGCCTCTCGCTTATGTGATGTTATGTTACGTTATGTTATGTTATGTTATGTTATGTTACGGTACGTTATGTTATGGTACGTTACGGTATGTTATGTTATCTTACGTTACGTTATGTTACGTTGTGTTATGGTACCTTACATTATGTTACGTTATGTTATGGTACGTTAAATTATGTTACGTTATGTTATATTATGTTATGTTATGTTATGCTATGTTACCGACATTCATTTAGCCCGTTTCTACCGTATATGGCCCAGTAGCCCTCTTGGAGCCTAAGTGCAGAGTACGGTGTTGGGATTCTTGTAGATGGAAATCAAGGTGGTCTGTTATCAATGTGTTTGCTGAGGGAAGATCTGTCTTGGAGTACACGTGCTGAAAAGAGAGCCCTGACTACAATCTCTGCTATTGATCAGTGTCCCTCTTGCAGCGCTCACCCACACGCTCCTTCAGTTCACACCATGTAGTGTGATTCTGTCGAAGGCGCACACATCTTCCTCATGTGTTAAAATTGTAAGATTCAATAAATAACAATTACATTTACTGTAAATAGTCGCTGCAGTTCAAGGTGTCTCCCCCTCACTCTTCCCAACCATAAATATTAATAGTGTGAATAATCAATATTGTAACTATCGATCAGCACTCAGGAAAACACATGAGCGCCTGTCTTCTTTCAGATGGCCTTTATACTCTGCAGTGCAAAGAACACACCAGTGCCTTGATCACAGATTTATGCATGAACCAAAGTCCATGACTTTATTTAAGCTGGTGGTACGGGGTGAGGGCCACGGGCACTCATGTTTGGGGACCGGGAATTATTTTTCCTAATCGGACTTTCACCAAGAGCACGAGAAAGAAAAACCGAGAAAGAAAAACACAAAAGGGGGAAAGGAGGAGGAAGAGAAGGATGGATAAAGAGTGACAAAGAAAGCAGGGATGGAATAGAACCCGAAAGAGTGAGGTAATCGGGCTGGGTGTGCCTGAGGGTGCATGAAAGAGGCATAAGGTGGAATCAAGTCTACGCAGCCTTGGTATTCAGCTCCCCGACATTCGATAGCACTGGCCCCAGGCTTCTGAGCAAAACATTAGGCTACAGCACTTAATGTTTTACAAAGTAGGCACTGCAAAAGTCTGTACATTTTCTTTGAACTTCTGTACCTTGACAGACACATAATTTTTTTCATTTGATTTTTTATTTAACGGAGTTTTATATAGCGCGAACTTGACCCGAAGGTATCGGGTATCAGAGCGCTTTACACGAGCACCAGTTGCATTACATGAGGACACATTCATTTTTGTTAGGCACGGGGAGATTAAGTGATTTGCCCAGAATCACAGGATGTTGCGCGTCCTTGCCGAGACTCGAACCCGGTTTCCCAGATTTGAGGTTGACCGCCCTAGCCGTTAGGCCAACTCCTCTCCCAACTGCCTAGACTGCCCTGTCCTCTCTTCCTCCCAGGACACCTTTACTCTAACCTCACTCCTGTTCCCTTCAGGGCCTTTTTGCACTCATTCCCTCCTATTTTTTCCTTCCCTGCTCTCGTTTGGGTCGAGAGTGCCTCTGGAGTGGTCAAAGGGTGATGTAATGGCTGGACAAGCTCCAGTGGCGTTGTGAACCCCTGCTCTAACAGAGTAAGCAGGGGACCGCTGGGCGCCCTGGGCGGACTTAACTCGGTGCCACTGGTGTCTTCTGTCTTCATGCTTGAAGGCAAATGGTCATAAACAACACTGTTAAGGAGTAGTCAAAGGTTAGGGAGAAGATATGGAAGAAATGAAGGAAGAAAAGGTGAGAGATAGAGTGGAAGGAAGGGTTTATGAACGGATGGTAGAGTGAAAGGACGAATAGATGGAGGGGTAAAAAGATGGATGGATGGATGATTGAAAGGAAGGAAAAGGGAAAGTTGAGAGGATCTCATGGGAGTGTGAAAAGAACTGTAAGAGAAAGTATGGATTGGAGAAAGTGAAGATGGTTGAAAGGATGGAGCAAGGAAGAGTGAAAGGATGGATGGGTAGAAAGATCGATAGATAAGAGGGTATATTTGATGGATGGATGAAGGAAAGTGCAATAGGATAGGTGAATGGACGGGAAGAAAAGAGTAAGTGGATGGATGAATAGATGGAAGGGGGACAATGTGGATGGATGGATGGTTGGAAGGAGGAAGAAAGTGTGAATGGTACTCTTCTATTAAGGGGCCGATTCCGATTCGGGCCGGAAAACGTACCGACCGACTCGGTACGGGAATTTAGTCCGACCGACACGTACCGGCGCTGCCCGATCCGCCTAGTACGATGCAATGCATGTGAAGTACGACCGACTCGTACGGAACACAAGCCGAACGACCGAACCGCACGGAAACCAGCTATCCGGCCGGAAAACCACGCGAATCGAACCGACCGACACGCACCAGGAAAAAACCCGACAGAAACGTACCCGCGAACTCTGACCCGCGCAGTACGATGCAATGCGTGCTAAACTAAACCGAGTCGCACGGAGCTCAAGCCGTACGACCGACACGCATACAAAACGGAGCCGAAGCAACCCAATACTCCGCGACCGACGCGTACGCCGCACATAAAATACAGCAGAAATGCAGCCTGAAAGAGTCGGAGAAGCTCGCACGAGACAACTGCAGCGTCCGACTCGGTCAGGAGAACGTCTCCTACATGCCCAGAAACTACAAAGGAACAAATACAAAAAAAAGGGCCAAACAAGCAATGACAAAGTCAATAAATACTGGGGGGGGGGAAATGGAACAAAGACACACCCACAACTCCACCCATATAAAGGCCACAAATCCCTACCATGATCCTTTGCAAATCCTAATGACCAGCCAGCACAGAACACCACCAGACAGCAACCACAGACACACCCACAACTCATCCATCACACAAGCCACACACCATTAGCAACTCCCCAATAGCACCCTCACATACACCCAGCAAAACTGACACTCACCTACCCTCACTTGCACACTCACACACACATCAATCCCCACCACCACCCATCACCATGCCCCCAAAGAAGAATCCAAAGTTCCTAGACAGTGAATTGGAAGTGTTGGTAGATGAAATCCTCAGGGTAGAGCCACAATTGTTTGGTACACTGGTCCAACAGACCCCCATGTCGCAGAAAACCAAGATGTGGGAGAGGATCGTCGACAGGGTGAACGCACAATCACCATGTTTGCGCACAAAGGAAGACATCCAGAACAGGTGGTATGATGTGCGCAGGAGGGTCAAGGACCTAGTCAAGAAGGATTACGCCTTGAGCCATCGCACCGGCAGTGGCCCTCCTGCCAAACCAGTATACCTCAGGCCCTGGGAGGAGAAGGTGCGGGCCATCCTACCACCAGAGAGCGTACATGGACTAGCAAACATCCCAGAGCCTGGTGAGTACACAACCAATATACCAAATATCGTGTGACAATACACACACATCACTGTCAAGGGATAGTCAAACCATGCACCGTCAGCAAAGCCACAGTAACCAAAACAGAATCATCCCAAGATGTGTATGTTAGTTACACAAACACAATACCTGCCATCCCAAAGTGAAATGTAACTGTGTCATGACATGTACAAACCCAACAACAAATAGAGCAAGGCAGCCGCACAAATCTAACCAACAAACACTGTCAGACATTTTGCCACCACCAGAACACCACCTCACAGGGAAGCTCACTGAAAGGAAGGAATTCTGTGTATGCTGGTGAAGTCAGTGTAGCCAATAGCATGATGGGAGTTGTAGTCACAGATATTGGTCACCCTCACAATTGGCCCATCAACACCACTCTGAACCATGCTCACATCACAGGGAATGGAATAAAACTGACAAGATGGCTGACACTGGGTACTGCTGTGGGGAGCACAAGCCCCTGCTGGGAACTGTGCACCAACTAACAGCAGGACACCACTGACTGACATCCTGAAAGCAAACTTGCACTCCCTGCAATGGAAGCACGTTCCATGGTGGGATATCTGGCTGGGTGGGAAGGAGGACTGACAGCACTGACCATAGTTACCAGCAGCTCTTCTCACACACACCCTTAACACAAACTCCACACAACTCACCTGGGAGAATGCATTGCCTCACACTCCAATTAAATATCCCACAAAGAACCACCACCCTGGGTTATGCTGTGTGAAGCACAGGGACACTTTTGGGACTTGTAGCCAAACTAACGCCAGGACAACACTGTCAGCCATCCTGTCAGCACAGGCACACCATCCCACAGGGAAGCAGAGTCAAAAGGAAGGAAGTATGGGCATGCTGGGAAGGGGGGTGTAGGCAATAGCATGATGGGAGTGGTAGTCACAGCTCAACAACCCCCACCTGCATGGCCCGGCAAGCTCACACTGAAGCATGCACACCTCACAGGGAGTGAAAAGCCACTTCAAAGATGTCTGACAATGCTGCTCTGTTGTGGGGAGCACAAGGCCCTGCTGGGAACTGGGCACCAACCAACAGCAGGACACCACTGACTGACATCCTGAGAGTCAACCTGCACCCACTGCAACGGTGGCATGCTTCATGGTGTGACAACTGGGCTGGGGGGAGAAGGAGGGCCGGATGTCAACCAAATATCAACAATGCTGGCCATGCACACACCTCAACATTCACATTGAAATGCTTCAGGTTTGCAGGACAATGTGCTACACCAATACCAACCTCTGACTGTGGCAACTTAGGACAATGCAATGTACAGGCCCGCATTCAGAGGTACAGTCACAACTGTCAGGTGTTTGAACCATTGATGTCTGTAGAAACATAACATACATTGTGTGTCTCTTCCAAAAACAGGTGATGATGGGGACACAGCAGCAGACGATGAGGAGTCCCTGTCCCAGGCTCCGGGGGCCCCTGAGCTCTCTGGTGTGGAACAGGCTCTGCCCTCCTCGGATGGCGAAGACCTACCTGGCACCTCCGGTGTGAGTCATCATGCAGCACCAGCAGGACCACCATCAGCACCACCTGCACCCACTCCTCCAACAACTGCCAACACACAGACCACCCCCGCCGACACGGACAGACCAAGGACAAGCAATGACAACAGCACAGTGACCCCGGCCCACCGTGAAGCAACGGACAACAACCCCAGTACCAACCCCCAAGGGGGCCAAGGGTCACCTGTGCGTGCCACCGCAGGTCCCGCACGTGTGGCCAGGGGTGGTGGGAGGGGTGGTAGGCAGAGGTCACTGTTTGCAGAGGGGTCTGGACTGCATGATGACCCACAACTGGTACGCATTGCTGATGCATACCAGAATAGCACCGGAGAGGTCAGCCAGGTAGTGGGGATCCTCAAGGACATTCAACAGCAGCAGGCTGCCCATCATGCCCGCTTGGACTCACACATGTCCCGTGTGGAGACACACATGTCCCGTGTGGAGACACACATGGCTGGCATGGAGTCCAAGTGGGACACATTGCAAGAACTGACAGCGGTGCATAGGGACATATTGACATGCCTCCGCCAGATTAGCACCAACATGGCCACACCTCCCTGTGTGCCCACAACATCTGGTGCCGTAACAACTGCAACTGCCACAGGGAGGGAGGATGACTCTGGCGGAGAGTCCTCTGCACTGCAGCAGCCTGCACGTGAGGGTCCCCCCCCAAAGAAGAGGGGTCATCCGAGGAAGGAGAACTGAGAGGCCGATGGCCATGTACATCCTCCAGGAACCCAACACCTGTTCTGGAAATCCACCTTTGTGTGCAAACTGTTCACCCTGTCGCATGCAACCCAACTCTCTCACATGACATGGGGAGTTTAAGTTGGACCAATGTATCAGATGACTGTGGACTTTACTCAGGACATTTCTAATACCAACACTTCCAACTCATCTGGGAACTTTGGATTTCAATCCCAATGTACAGCACCCACCATCCTGTGCACTGTCCTCACACATGTATGTAAATAAAATCACTAATACACCATACTTGCCTCTGTTGTGATTCCAAAGTTGTTTTTGTCATGGAGATGATGATCTGCTAAATGACACTGTGCATGCTAACTGCTACAGCAAGTTCAACACCGTCATGTGAGTCATGGCGACGTGACACATATGAGGGAGACACACCACTAGGGCTACACAGCACATACACACCAGGGCCATCTGACTCATCGCCTACACTGATGTTGCCAGGAAATACAGTGGAATGCACAGACACCACACCTATTCACAGTCTGTGTTAACTAGCCCACAGGTGAAGTAAGCTAATGTCAGTCAGATGTGTGACCAAAGACAACGCACATCCCAAAGTGAAGCACAGGTTTATTACACATTTGCAACATGTTGTTTCCACTACAGATGCAAGGTAATCCCACGTGGCTGTGGCCACACAGTCAACAATTGTAGAAGAAATAAAGTCCAGGGGTGTGGGGCACATCACCTGTTGTAGGGAAACGACTGCTTCCACCCTGGAAGTTGAACCATGGTGTCGGGGGATCCGAGTGGACCAAACAACTCTGAAAGCACCCTGTGAAGGACAGACATGACACACAGTCAAGAGCACTGAAGAACAGGACAGAACTGCAATACACATGCCCAATACATGTCACAAGATACCTACACAAAACCAAGTCAGCATGTCAACACTGTTGGGGAGTACAGACTACCTGTAAGGACACACCGCTGCACGCATCCAGTCAAGTAGCACATGGCCACACTCAAACAGCAACAGAGCACCACCAACTCATATCATGCAAACTCAAATCATTGACATAACATCTCTGGATACTCACATTCAGCTGAAGAAGTTGGTGATGAGCTGTGTGCGGACATCACCATCATCATCATCATCATCATCATCATCATCCTCATCATCACTGGCATCGTGGCCCAGGCCAGGATCCTCCACAGGTGGCGGATGTTGGTCATCGTCATCCAGGATGAGAGGCAACTCCTTCCGCACTGCCAGGTTGTGTAGCATGCAGCAGACGATGACAATCTTGCACACCTTTGCTGGGGCATTTGGGAGGGCCCCTCCTGTTTTGTCCAGGCAGTGAAAGCGGCTCTTCAGGAGACCAAATGTCCGCTCGATCACTCTCCTGGTCCGACCATGTGCCTCATTGTAGCGCATCTGGGCTGGTGTCACAGGGTTCCTGAGGGGTGTCAGCAACCACGGCATGTTTGGGTATCCGGAGTCACCTACATACAGACAATTGCACATTAGCTGAGTTGGGTAAAGAGGGTGGAATGCAACATTGCAGAACACACACAATGGTAAAAAGTCAGTACACACCGACAAGCCAGGCACGCTGGTTCGGCATCTGTGACATCATCCTCGGGATGCGACTACTCCTCATCACGTAGGCATCGTGTGCAGAACCGGGGAAACGTGCACACACATGTGAGATGGTCATATCTGCAAGACATACCACCAGAGCATTGATAGAATGGTAATGTTTACGGTTCCTGTATGCCTGCTCATGTGCCTGTGGTGGTACCAAAGCCACATGTGTCCCATCAATGGAGCCAATGACATGTGGCATCCTCCCCAGGGCATAGAAGTCACTCTTGACGTCAGTGAGTTGTTGACGTTTAGGGAAATAGATGTACTGGTTCAGGTATCTCAACATTGCCTCCAAAATATCGCGTAGCACACGGCTGAACATGGTCTGTGACATCCCACCAGCAGACGCCACAGTGTGTTGAAAGGTACCGGTGGCAAAGAAGTGTAGGGCTGCCATCACCTTCACCTTGGGGGTCAGCGCTGTAGGGTATGTCCGGCCAGGTTGCAAATGTGGGGCCAAACGCACCGTCAATTCCTCAATCAGCGGCCTGTTGAAGCGGTACCGTCGGATGCAGTCACGTTCAAGGTCAGGGAATGGTCTATGGACAGCTGGTGCCCTGCAGTGCATAGGTGAACAAAGAAAGATTGTCAGTCACCCCACATATGTGGCATTGACCATACTCAATATCACATGATACATCATTACAAGACACAAGTACTTGATGTGTGTGCCTTTCTGTATGGACATATATGGCACCTACATGGCCAACATCAAACATCACAGTTCAACATGTGTCAACAACAAGTTCCAGGTCGGGCTATGGGAAATCATTAGGCTGTGTCACAGTACCCATTTACTGCTGACACGTTCCAAACACACACCGCAGTGACAAGTGAGGACATATGTGCCACAGGCATCACAGCTCATTGACAGGTAGATTCCCAGGGACCCTGTATTTGCACATGGACATTGGCATGACATGGCGTATCATGTACACGTCAGCTAAACAACCATGACTCCCACAGGTAGTGGCCCCTGTCGCCTCTGCAGGACAGACATGTACGTCTGTGACACACACACGCACAACATCAATTCGATGCACAAACTACGTGGATGTGGAGACTGTCTCCCATTGTGCACATTGAATCAGAGACATCTGAAACACAACATGCACACAGACTGTGGAGGGCCATCACTATTGTGGCAATGGGTCACCCTGTGACGTACATACCTTCCCACATGGGACTCAGGGTGTATGTGACATGACATACACATACACAACCTGGAAATGTGACCATGCCACATGCCCTGAACTGAACAGTTGCACATCACAGTGGTCATGTGCACAACACACAAAGGATTCTGTCCCCATGAACACGTGCACAGCCTGGGAGTGGGTGCCCCCAAGTGCCACCAAAAAAACCACATGTTGACCCCCATACACACACACAGGTAATGCAGCCTTACATGCCTTAGGATACAGTGTGGACAGGCTGTGGTGTTGTAGGTGTGCCCCTGAGTCCCTGGCAAGTAATTGTGGCTGGCATACGTTCACCAGTGACAACCATGGTGACATATGCCAGTGACTTGTACAGGGACGCGCCGTACAGCAATGGACCGATCCGTGCGCACGCATTGGCCATTGCATATGATGTGACCGGGTACGCGTTGTACAGCAATGGACCGATCGGTGCGCACGCATTGGCCATTGCATATGATGTGACCGGGTACGCGTTGTACAGCAATGGACCGATCCGTGCGCACGCATTGGCCATTGCATATGATGTGACTGGGTACGCGTTGTACAGCAATGGACCGATCGGTGCGCACGCATTGGCCATTGCATGTGATGTGACCGGGTACGCGTTGTACAGCAATGGACCGATCCGTGCGCAAGCATTGGCCATTGCATATGATGTGACCGGGTACGCGTTGTACAGCAATGGACCGATCGGTGCGCACGCATTGGCCATTGCATATGATGTGGACAGAAGTACGCGTTGTACAGCAATGGACCGATCGGTGCACACGCATTGGCCATTGCATATGATGTGGACAGAAGTACGCGTTGTACAGCAATGGACCGATCGGTGCGCACGCATTGGCCATTGCATATGATGTGACCGGGTACGCGTTGTACAGCAATGGACCGATCGGTGCACACGCATTCGCTATGGCCTGGCATGGCAACGGACGCGTTTTCGAACCTTTAACGAGTCTGATGCTGTGAATTTAGTTGGCCACCCACAACAATGTTGCAAATTCATGGGTGTCATGAAGTTGAACTTTTGAAGGATGCTGTGGGCGTGTGTAAGTGGTGCAATTCCATGGATTGGCCAGATTCAGAAGATGCAAACGACTTGGACCTATCACTTTGGACACATGGGACAGTATCTGCCTCTGCAGCACACATATAATGCTGGCTGTTCCCCTGAGAGCTCACTTGCCTGCACTACATGCTCCAGGACGACATCTGCCACCACCACTGCTGCTGTATATGCATCCTCTGGCTCCTGCAATGGCACGTACTGTGGAGAGAGCCCCAGCCTTCAGCACTGAGGAGAACCAGGCCCTGCTGGACAGCCTCCTTCCACAGTACAGCAAGCTGTATGGGAAACCAGGGGAGCAGGTGAGTGTGCTGTCCACTGCCTTACTAAATGTGCATGCTGTCTGACTAGCAAGACTTACA
Source organism: Calotriton arnoldi (assembly GCA_963921515.1). Taxonomy (NCBI): domain Eukaryota; kingdom Metazoa; phylum Chordata; class Amphibia; order Caudata; family Salamandridae; genus Calotriton; species Calotriton arnoldi. The sequence continues at coordinate 988,340 of CAWUFW010003818.1, forward strand.
GTGTGCACGCCACTGGCTAGCATGCTCACTGAGTAGTTGTCACCCCCATAGTGTGTAGTTACATGCACTGAACAGGTATAGTGCAGTAACAGTGCATTCCAACAAGGTTTTACTTCCCAGGCAATGATACCATGTAGTAACTGCTGGCAAACTGTTCATAGCCATCGTTGCACTGCCTGTGTACATCATGTGCCCCTGTGATTGAGACATGTATATCTAAATGTGTGATGCACGGATATGTTGCATGTGTAGTAATGGCCTTTTCACTTTGTCATCCTCACAGGTTGATGCCCACCAGAAGCAGGAAATCTGGCTGACCATCGCCCAGGCAGTAAGATCTGTCGGGGTCTACAAGCGCCGGATCCGCAACTGCCAGAAGAGGTGGCAGGACCTTCGGGGCTGGACCCGGAGGATCGCAAGGGTCCAGCTGAAGCTGTCACCTCCTCGCAGGAGGGGCGGACACCGGACCCTGACCCCCCACATGCTCAGGATCCTGGCAGTGGTCTTCCCTGACCTGGATGGGCAGCTGAAGGCCAGACAGCAGCAAGGAGGGGGTGAGTCCATGACTGCACTGTGAACTTTGTCTGACATGCTATGTGCCCTCCTCTGGCCTGGTTAAACTTCCACAGTACATCAGTCTTGTGGTCCAGGACCCATGTCCTTCAATTGTGACATGCCCACTCCTCATCTGATACCCAGGTGTGGCCCTTACAGTCAGGAAATTGTGTCACTTGGGTACTGTGTCCTTACATTTTGCTTAGCTCAAGGTGGGGGACAGCATTTGTTCCCGTAACTTTGTGGTGGGCTTCATGGGTGGGTCCATAGCTTACATAATGCCTGAGTTCTGGCATGTAATCTGCGTGTAACTTTGATATGTGGTCCAATTGCTGATCTGACTCACCACATGTGCCTGGGGTATTTGGCACACACCCATGCTGCGGGTGGGAACAATGTTTGGGCCTCAGGAGTATGTATATCAAGTGTGTCACACATACTTAGCCACCTGCCTACTGTCCAGGGCTCATCCCTCTTTCACGTGGAGCAGGACAGTCATGCCTACTCCAGGCCATACAATACACTCTGTACTCCCACTGCCGTGTATCAGCTGACACGTTGTGCTCAGTGAAATATTCCCTCAGGTGTCTGCCTCTGTGTCATTGTGCTGTGGCTCCGTTGTCAGGACTAATGGGGTGTTTATCGGTTAGGGCTCAGCATGCCACCTGAGATGTGACCATAGGAGACAATACTTGTGTGACATATAGGTGTTTGATCACTTGACTGTGCAGACTGGGGTATGTGACTGTGAAGTTCAGGCAGCTGTTTCCCCATTCACAGCAGATTGTGAGGTGCTCAGGTTCAGAGGGTTGTGTTTCATGTCTCCCATATGTCCAATTGGTATGACGTGGACAAATAAGAGTTCAGGTGATGTGGTTTGTGGGGGATGGACATGTGCACTTGTCAGCTACAGAACTTGCATTCCCCATGACCTAGGATTGTGACACAGTGCAGACTGTTGTTGGCTGGCTGCCCTGCCCATGTGACTGGAGACAGTGATGTATGACTTTGCAGGCATGCCTGTGCCATGGCATTAAACTCCCTAAGAGTGATCCTGCAGGTGAGTGACATGTGCTACATGCACCCCATTGTGGCATTGACTATCAGGACATGGGTGCATCATGGTGTCTGGTGCTGGTATGCATCACATGCATTTCAAAATAGACTCTGGCCATCCCTTTATCCGGACACCTGTACTGACTCAGTGGCAAGAGATGTGATGTGTGCATGTTCACATACTTCACTGTGTACTCTGCACTGTCCAACTACTGTGTAGGTGGTGCATGTGTCCACACTGGGGTATTGCCATCCGACAGGCACCAGACAGATGGGTGCAAGGCCAGGAGGGATGTGAGTGCCATGGTTGACCATCAGACTGACAATTGGCTTCTCCTACTCTGTTTGAGCACTTTTGGCAATGTTCAACTAAGGATGCCAGGGCTTGCTCTGTAATGTGCTGTACTTACTGTGGTGTGTGCGGTCAGTGCAGGTGACTGATGTTTGTCTGTTTCCCTAATTGTTTGCAGATACATCCACGGCCACAGGAGGGGACAGCTCCATGGACCAGGAGGAGCCGCAGAGCCAGACTGGGTCAGCAGCCGATGAGTGGTCGGAGGGACCCAGTGGCACGGAGGGCGAGGGGAGCCACACCGAGGAGTCCTCAGCACCATCCACCTCAGCTGAGGACCACAGCAGCTCAGAGGATGACTCCCTTGTGGAGGCGGGTGTCAGCAGCCACCACACCCCAGCTAGTATTGCTGTCCCCGCCACCACCACCGCCACCACCGCCCTCCCGTCGGCTCCCATTCCAGAGGTCCGTGGAGGCTCCCGTGTTCTGGAGCGTGTCTCCTTCGTGCCAGGCACCGCACCCCCTGCCCCTGTGTCCCCTGCTGCCCTGAGTGAGGAGTCTGTGTACCTACTTCGCCAGCTCCATGTAGGGCAGACAGCAATGCGGAGTGTCCTCCATGCCCACACCACTCTGTTGACACAGCTGGTGTCGTTTATGGAGGGCATCTCATCGGGCATGTCTGCCCTACAGAGGAGCAATAGGTCCATGGACTCCTCCCTGACGGCAGCAGTGTCCCTCCTCCAACAGTCCCTCACCCCTCCTACCTCTGCCCCATCCACACTTCCTGGCACCCTACCTGTCCCAAGCACATGCACACCTGCACAATCACCCACACACACAGACACGAGCAGCACAGGAACACCCAAACCAAAAACAAAACGTGCACGCAGGCATCCTCAGGGCACTGATACCACACTCACAGGGGATGGGGAACAGACACACACACAGGCATCCACAGTCACTCAGCAGTCCTCCGATACCTCTCCCTCCAAGGCCCCTTCCCTTGCCTCACCTGCAACCCCACCTACAAAGCAGCTCTTCCTCTGTGACCTCGGCCTCTTCCCCTCCGATACAGCTGATCCAGCATACAGGGAGAAGAGGAAGTCCACCCACACAGAGGGGAGTGCCCCTCACCTCCGGACACCCTCCCCCAGGGACAGACAGACTGAGGCCCCCATCCGCAAGTCCCCCCGGACCCGGAAGAGCAAGACCCCACCACCGCCCTGCAGCTCAACCACCAAGTCTCCTTCCTCCATCCCTCAGGCCCCCACTCCACAGGTTCCCCCACCACACCCTGCCCCAGGTTCCCCCACCCACAGATACACCATCCCCAAAATGATCTGGCCTTCTCCCCCTACCACTTGCTCTTCCAGCAACACACCCCCGCTGCGCATGTTTGTGCCACTGGTGTGGAGACCGTGTCCTCCCCCTCTGTCCTGCCCACCTTACCTGAACCCCATTCTACTCCCCTGGAGATAGGCACTGCGGTGGAGTCCACTACCACCCCGTCTGACTTGGGCACTGCAGTGGGAAACCTGTCCACTCCATCTGCCCAGCCCACTGCAGTCGTGCCAGCACCCACACCATCTGACTCATGCCCCCCAGATGTGCCGGCACACACCATGTCAGACACCTCCACTGCAGTTGTCAGTGACTCTCCAGCACCCACCACCCCTTCCCTGCCTCCTTCTGGTGAGCCCTGATCCTGTCCCTGCGGTGCCTGGCCTGCCCCCCGTATGCCCCTCCGAGGGGAATGTCCCTGGTGTGTAGCAGTGCAGGCATGCAAAGGGTGACATCTGCCACTGTCACCCTGTTTAGACTTTGATAATGGACTGGCCATTGGCCTTTGTGTTTTTTCAGGACTTTCACTTTTTAAAAGCACACATGCTGAATAAAGCTACTTTCTGTTCTCTAGTGGTTTTGCTTCTGATGTACATGATGTTGATGATGCTAACCATGCCCTTGCTGCAGTGATGGTTATTTTTGATATCAGGAAAATGAAGTGTTACTGTGCAGGACCCCATGTGGTCCAGGGGGAATGTGTCCTATACTGGTGTGTATCCATGTCATCCTTTGCAGCAATATGAGGGTGTCATGTTTTCAATATTTGGCAATGGGATTTCCTACTTTTATTTGCAATATCACATCTGTGGCTTACACCCCTGCACATCTGTTGTGCTTGCCATTGTTCAATTTGTCTATTTCCCTGACCGTGTGACCATCTCCACTGGACATGCAAGTTTGGGCATCAATGGGGAAGGACTCATCTGTGTTATCAGTGCAACTTGCTATACATGTGTGTTGGATCTGTGCAGATGATTTCGGTGACACTCCCATGACCAGGCTGATATGACGAGAGCCTTCATTTTGTGCTAATTGTTGACTGAGTGACCAAGTGTTCTGCTGACATGATAGAGCCCTGCAGAGACAACGTATGGCACAGCTTTCCTTACACAGGAGTGGAGTCCCCTCATGGCAGTGTGTAATTCCGTGACATTGCCTGAGCCCAAGGTGTGTGTTGTGTGAGCATGTCTGTGTGTGTTCACTTCCATTTTGCTAGGCAGGCTGGGATCCCTAGTGATGTTCCTGTTTGTGATGCTTGCTGAGTTGACCTATGTTCCCCCAAAGTCTTCTTCCTGGGTTCTCTGTGATGTGGGTGCATGGCACATTACTGGTCATCAGGGTGTCACCCATAGGTGTGTTTGCTGTCAGGGCTGAGTTTGTGGGCAAACGCAGATGAGACACAGTCAGGATTCCCCTTGGCACCTGTTGGTTACACCAGTCATGTAATTTACAGTTTGTGTTAGCTTTCAGTGATTGTGACACTTGTGTGTGACTGCTGCCACTCCTCAGGGTCAGAGCTGCAATGTTGGAAGTTGTCTATGTGTGTTCTTTGTGGGTGACCTTGGCTTCTTCATTGGTGTGTGACTGTGGCCGGGATCCCATTGGTTGGTGTGGATTTGATGTCATGCCCATGTACGGCGTACTGTGCAGTGTGTCAGACATTCACGAGTCTTGTTGACTGGCCATGTGTGATGGGTTTCTGCACCTTAGTTCCCACCATCACCCCTGGGATTGTCATGGGTGCATGTGCAATGTCACCAGTCCATGTGAGCTTCACTGCTGCACATTGGTGGAGATCAAGGTGTGTGGTGTTGAGTGTGTGCAGATGAGAGTTGTTGCACGGCTAGACCCCTGCCTCCATATTGGCCTTGGCTGACAGGCCGTGCTGATTGATTTGTGCTTGTGTAGGTGTGATGATAGTTTGTTGCTCAGGTCACATGACTGTGGTTCACAGTGTGAACGACATCTAGCTTTGTCATCACAGTGGGATTATCATGCAGGTCGGTGTCACCACAATGTGGGGTCCCTGGGGGTAGTGCTGTGGTGGGTCTGTGTCTTGCTGTGTTAGTTGCTGTTCCTACAAGCTTGTGTGACATGTGTAATTTGGGCTCCCTCTCATCTAACAATGCCTGATTGCCCACATAGGGGAATCCGATCCATGAGTTACTTTTGTGTGGCACTGTATGCACATCTGTGTAATTGGGATTCAGGCCTCCTCATGTGTTGTGTGGTTGCCTGGGGACACTGGCACACCCCCCATCACCTGTTGTGTTTGATATGCAGTGTGGGGCTGCCTGTTTGTGTTTGTGCATCTGCACCACTGCATTTGCATATCTTTAGTGTGCCATTGGCTGTATGTTGTTTGGTGGGTTCCCCCTGCTGTCCCTGGGACTCCTAGGTCATCAGTCAGCACAGTGATCATGGTTTGTATGCCCCATTGCTGCCATGGTATGGTATTTGTTCACCTCACATCTACAGTCTCCACAGGATATCTACATTTGTGTGCCCATTGGTGCAGATATGTGGCTCTGCATTATGATGGTCACTTCTGTCATTGTGTTATTGATGAATGTTGACAATGTCAGCCCCCATGGGTGATGTTTGTCTGCACATGGCCAAAGGTATGTCTTATTTGCACTGCACTGTTTGCCTCACCCAATATATGTTGCTATGGGACACAAGCACTACTATGCCACTGATGTGTTTGTTGTCCTGTGACCAGGAATCATCCATGCTGTTTGGCATTTGCACCTTTTTCCATGACAACACTTACATTTTGGTCACTGTGATAATGGGGTTTAGACCCCATTGCCACAATGTTCAAAATGTGCCCCAGCTATGGACCCCACACTTACCTTTTGGTCACTGTGATGATGGGGGTTAGACCCCTTTGTCACAATGTTCAAAATGTGCTTCAGCTATGGACCCCACACTTACCTTTTGGTCACTGTGATGATGGGGGTTACACCCCATTGCCACAATGTTCAAAATGTGCCCCAGCTATGGACCCCACACTTACCTTTTGGTCACTGTGATGATGGGGGGTTAGACCCCATTGCCACAATGTTCAAAATGTGCCCCAGCTATGGACCCCACACTTACCTTTTGGTCACTGTGATGATGGGGGGTTAGACCCCATTGCCACAATGTTCAAAATGTGCTTCAGCTATGGACCCCACACTTACCTTTTGGTCACTGTGATGATGGGGGCTTAGACCCCATTGCCACAGTGGTCATGGTCTGCTTGCATTGTGGAGGCCACACACATTTATGTGTGACACATGTGATAGGGGGTCACATTGTATGTTCAATGTCATGTTCAGTGTTGTAGGCATTTGACACAGTCTACACACGCTTATCATGGTGTTGGGGGGATGTGTTTTTCGGACATTCCTTATGTTGGAGTATGCTGGTTGTGTCATGCATTGCCCGTCCTATGAGTAGGGGTGGTGTTGGTGGTAGGCATCCATCCCCCTATGAGTGGGGATGGTAGTAGTGACAGGCATCTAGCACCCCCTGAGTAGGGGTGGTGGTAGTGGTAGGCATCCAGCCCCCCCTGAGTAGGGGTGGTGGTAGTGGTAGGCATCCAGCCCCCCCTGAGTAGGGGTGGTGGTAGTGGTAGGCATCCAGCCCCCCCTGAGTAGGGGTGGTGTTGGTGGTAGGCATCCATCCCCCTATGAGTGGGGATGGTAGTAGTGACAGGCATCTAGCACCCCCTGAGTAGGGGTGGTGGTAGTGGTTGGCATCCAGGCCCCTATGGGTGTATATGGCATTGGTGATAGACATCCCGCCCCTATGGTTCTGCTGTTGCTAGTGTAAGTCATTTCTGCATCCCTATGTGTGTGTGTTATATGTCGGGTACGTGTCGTTTGTTTGTGTAGTGGGTGTTTAACTTACCTTCTGCGCCGTACGCGTCCGTACCTGTTCCGGTAATAGATGTAGAGTATTGGTAGGACCTTCGCGATGGGATTCATGGTTGGTTCGTCTCGTTCGGCTTTCTCGTTGCTTCGACTCGTACTCGTGGCTGGCGTGTTCATCTCGTAGCCGTGGATCGTCTTGTGGCGTGAATCGGAGCTTATGTGCGGCTCTCCCGGATGCTCTGACGTGCCGGACGTAGCGACGGGTTCGGCGCGTACGGAAAGCGCATCGTACTGGTCCGCCCTGAAGGTGCTGTATTTTGGCTTCCGTGCGACTCGATTCTGCGTTTACGGATCCGGCTCGGGCGGGGAACAGGAGCTGGATTGGGTGAGTACAGCTGGGTCGGGATCTGGGCAGTTATGCGCATCGTACTTGCTCGTTCGTACGAATGTTCGAATCGGTCGGGAAACACGCGTTCGGCTCGGTTTTTTTCCGGACGAATAGTGTTAGGTGCGCCTCCGCCCGAGATCGGAATCGACCCCTTAGGGTCGGAATCACTGGCTTTGCATGTTCGGTGTGACTAGAGATATGTTTCAAATATTTTAATATTCTGGCTACCGCCTTGCAAGCCAACATGGAGAGTGAAAGAGCGCAATGAAACTTAGGAATCCAGAGTGAAACATTACATGCCATTGTATGTTGAACATGGTTTAAATGCAAGCAGTGTCAGAGTCTTCCTAAAAGGAACAAAGACCCAGGTGGTTTGTGTCGGACAAATGTACTTCGTGCAGCACTCTGGGTGCTGCATTACACAGCTCGAGTGTTAACATGGCAAAGTTTGCATATATTATAAAAAAAATGTGGCATCTGCAGGTGAAGAATGCTTTACTCTTAGGTCCTCCAGAGCAGCGTTTTTCTTATTCTATGCGGAGTTGCCTTGAGGGAATTAAATACCCCAACCCCGAAAATGTTGGTTAATATTTTCTCACAAGCAATGTCAAATAATTCTTGTAATTTAAGCTAGAGAGCTAAACCAAATGTACGAGTTAAAAAAAATATTGTGAGTGACTTCAGTTTTTCTAGGGGGCCTTGTTTAGGTGAAATAGTCTATGAACATGGAAATAACAAATGATGTACCTTAAGGTGACTATTTCCTCGTAGTAAAGATGTGATGGTCCAGGCCTTTGCAGGGAAGCATAGCGAGGAGGCTGGGCATTTCAAGTGGCAACTGGAAGGGAGATGAAGAGTGGATTTGGTGGGGCAGAAAAGTATAAGTAATGCTTGCAATAATTGATGTTTAATCCTAGTTTAAATTTTCTCGCAATAAATTAGGTAAGATTTTAAAACACTGCAATGATGTTAAATTGTGCTTTTTAAAGCACATTTCGTCCGTTCTGCAATTACACGACCGAGGGTTGAGGTCTAAAATGAATGGTTATGTGGTGCAATCTATTTCTCACTCTTTTTTTTAATTTTTTTATTATGCGTTTACATAACTTACAAAGTTCGGTTTCAGAATACTAATACTGAATTATACATGCTTCACATCACAAATCGCCATCCGAAAGATTATATAATTGTACATTTTACATTATAAGCAAGTGAAAAACACAGTTCTGCCTCCTTTATTCACTAATGTCCGTTGCTGGTTCAGCAGGAGGCGGATCACAAATATTCCCCCTAAAGTTGTTCCACTTTCCCCAATATTTCTGTGGGCGCCATCTCATAATTATCTTGGAGTTGAGCAAAGGTAATGACCTCTCCCTTTCCCCAGAGATCTCCAACTCTTGAGATACCTATTAAGTCCCATTGTTTGAAGCCTTTACTGCCGCTGAGCCTACCCAGTCTCTGGGTCTCCCAGAGCGGAGTCAGTTGAGTTATAATACCATCCCAGCCTAACTTTTTAAGCACTATGTACCATATACGTCCTGTATGCGCAGTTGGCCCCAGTAGGATTGTCTGTCGGGATTTGTTGTAGAGCGCCCTCATGACACCACCCTCCCCAAGGACATACCTATCCATGCGGAATGCTGGCTCCTCCTGGGGGGAGTGGAGCCACTGATTGAGCACGATCAGTTGCGAGGCCCAGTAATATGTTTGTATGTTTGGGAGGGCGATTCCGCCGTCATTCCACCCCTTAACTAATTTGTGCATGGCTATGCGGGCTGGCTTGCCGTCCCAGAGGAGGTTACTGACCTCCGCCTCAATTGCTTTGAAGTATGTGAGTGGAACCAGAAACAGGGTATTCTGCAGGGCGTAGAGAAATCTAGGGAGTGCCATTATCTTGAAGAGTGCGGCTCTTCCCAGCAGTGTCAATGGTAAGGATTGCCAATGTTTGGTATCGCGGCGGAGCCGTTTCAGGGGCTCCAGGAGTTTTTTTTCTATCAACTCCTTAGGGTGCGGCATAATATAGATTCCGAGATATTTGAAGCACCCCTTTACAACCTGCACTGCACAACCTGCCGGCAGCCGCGGTGGGGTGCCGCTGAGGACATACAAATTAGATTTAGTCCAATTAATGGTGTAGCCGGAGAACCTGCCATATGACTCACAGATGTCCAGGAGCCTGCTGACCGAGCGCCTGGGAGATGCCATGTATAGCAGAACATCGTCCGCATATAAGGAGATGCAGTCTTCCCAACCCTCCGTCCAGCGGAGCCCGCGAATCACCGGGTCTCTCCTTATCCAGACTGCCAGCGGCTCCAGCACAAGGGCGAATAAGAGCGGCGACAGGGGGCAGCCCTGCCGTGTTCCGCGCCCCAAAGGGAAGTCAGCCGAGATCCGGCCGTTGACCACAACTTGCGCCAAAGGTTTCGTGTATAACAACTGGACCCATGAGCAAAACCTGGGACCAAAACCCATGCGTTTCAGGACTGCAAGGAGGAAAAGCCACTCAACCATATCAAAGGCCATATGCGCATCTAAGGATAAGATGATCGCGTCCTCTTGGATGGTGGGTGTGCGGGCCATCGCACTGTGTAGTCGTCTCAGATTCAGCGCCGTATTTCTACCCGGCATGAATCCGGATTGATCTGGATGTACTAATTTTGTAAGATGGGGCTGCAGTCTGGTGGCCAGTGTTTTGGCCAGTATTTTGGCCTCTGCGTTTAGCAGCGAGATTGGCCGGTAGGACGCGCAGTCCCGCGCCGGTTTGCCGGGTTTATGAATGGCAACTATTGTTGCCAGTCGCTGGTCCCTGGGGAGTTCTCCAGCATCCAGGCTGGCCTCTTACATGTTGAGTAAGTGCGGTGTGAGTGTATTGTCTGCTTTTTTATATAGTTCAATGGGTATGCCATTAGTCCCTAGAGCTTTCCCTGATTGTATAGAACCTATGGCCGATGCTAATTCATCGGATGTGAGATCCGCCTCGAGCATCTGAGTGTCTTCTGGTGCAAGTGTGGGCATATGAATATCTTTGATGAATACCTGTGCCTCCTCGAGTGTGGCTGTGGCTGTCGAGGTGTATACCCTTTCATAGTGGGAGTGCCAGTGCGTTTACTATCTGTTGCAGGTCTGTTATAGTGTCTCCATTGTCAAGTTGTAACTGCTCCACCCAACGACTGGCTTGCTCTCGCTTATCTAGCTTTGCCAGAAGCTTTCCCACCTTATCCCCGGTGCACAGACAAAATATCGATTTTTAAATATCGACCTACATTAATATCGAGTTTTAAATATCGTAAGGACAGAATATCGACATCAAGAATATCGGTGACCAGAATATCGACCTTAAGGTAAGAAATATCGTTTTTGTTAATATCGAAGTTATTAATATCGATAGTAAAAATATCGATGTTAATAATATCGATGTTTGTTAGTGTTATGTATTTTAGTATGTATTTTATATGTATGTGTTCCACATGTTTTGTTATGTTTTGTATTATTTTTTTAAATATATGTATTAATTGTTTAGAAGTTAGTAATTTTTTTTAAAGTAAATTTTGCGTTTTAGTATTGTGAGCGGGTTGTGGGTTTATAGGGGAATAGGGTGGGAAGTAATTTAATTATAGTAAATGAATTCATAATTTTTAGAAATTATTAATTATTTTTAATTAAATTTTGCATTTTAGTTTTGTGGCGGGTTGTGGGTTTATAGGGGAATAGGTGGGAAGTAATTTAATTGTAATTAAGTAATTATTAAATTTTATTTATTGTTATTGATATTTAATTTATTGTTAATTAATTATTAATTGTTAATTAATTTTTATTAATTGATTAATTGATAGTTATATTAATTGTATTCATTTTTTATTGGAGCGGGTTGTGGGTTTATAGGGGAATAGGGTGGGAAGTAAATTAATTATAATAAAGTAATTAATAATTTTTATCTTTGGGTATTGATAATTAATTTATTGTTTATTAATTATTAATTGGTAATTAATTTTTATTTATTAATTAATTGATCAATATATTTGTGTTAATTTAGTTTAGGAGCGGGTTGTGTGTTTATAGGGAATAGGGTGGGAAGTAATTTATTATAATTAAGTAATTATTTATTAATATTTATTTGTATTGATAATTAATTTATTGTTAATTAATTATTAATTGGTAATTAATTTTTATTAATTATTATTTATTGGTATTGGTAATTATTTTATTGTTAATTATTAATTGTTAATTAATTTTTATTAATTGATTAATTGATAATTATATTAATTGTGTTAAATGTTATGTGGAGTGGGTTTTGTGTTTATTGGGGAATAGGGTGGGAAGAAATTTAATGTTATTAAAGTAATTATTAATTTTCATTTATTGGTATTTATAATTAATGTATTGTTAATTTATTAATAAATCATTATTTAATTAAAACAATTATTTAATTGATAAGTATGTTATTTTTAACCCCTACGCTATCCAACACTTTCCCTACTGTTGCACTCTCTGGAGTGGGAATAGTAATTTTTACCCCTACGCTATCCAACACTTTCCCTATTGTTGCACTCTCTGGAGTTGGAATAGTAATTTTTACCCCTACGCTATCCAACACTTTCCCTACTGTTGCACTCTCTGGAGTGGGAATAGTAAATTTTACCCCTACGCTATCCAACACTTTCCCTACTGTTGCACTCTCTGGAGTTGGAATAGTAATTTTTACCACTACGCTATCCGACACTTTCCCTACTGTTGCACTCTCTGGAGTGGGAATATTAATTTTTACCCCTACGCTATCCAACACTTTCCCTACTGTTGCACTCTCTGGAGTTGGAATAGTAATTTTTACCCCTACTCTATCCAACACTTTCTCTACTGTTGCACTTTCTGGAGTTAGAATAGCAATTATAACCCCTACGATATCCAACACTTTCCCTACTGTTGCACTCTCTGGAGTGGGAATAGTAATTTTACCTCTACGCTATCCAACACTTTCCCTACTGTTGCACTCACAGGAGTGGGAATAGTAATTTTTACCCCTACGCTATCAAACACTTTCCCTACTGTTGCACTTACTGGAGTGGGAATAGTAATTTAAACCCTTTCGCTATCCAACACTTTCCCTACTGCAGGCGCGGTCGGTGGTAGGAGTGCCTGTCGGGCGGTGACGTGGGGCGGGGGAGGGGCAGGGTGGGGGGTAGTAAACTACGAATTAAGGCCCAATACAGGTAAGTAAACATTTAAATAAATAAAACGAATTTCGTTGCGCGCACTGCATCGCATTTGGCGATGCAGCGCTCACAACGAAATTCGTTTTATTTACTTAAATGTTTACTTACCTGTATTGGGCCTTAATCCGTAGTTTACTACCCCCCACCCTGCCCCTCCCCCGCCCCACGTCACCGCCCGACCGGCACTCCTACCACCGACCGCGCCTGCCCTACTGTTGCACTCTCTGGGGAATAGTAATTTTTACCCCTACGCTATCCAACACTTTCCCTACTGTTGCACTCACTGGAGTGGGAATAGTAATTTTTACCCTTACGCTATCCAACACTTTCCCTACTGTTGCACTCACTGGAGTGGGAATAGTAATTTTAATCCTTTCACTATCCAACACTTTCCCTACTGTTGCACTCTCTGGAGTTGGAATAGTAATTTTTACCCCTAAGCTATCCAATACTGTCCCTACTGTTGCACTCTTTGGAGTGGGAATAGTAATTTTTACCCCTACGCTATCCAACACTCTCCCTACTGTTGCACTCTTTGGAGTGGGAATAGTAATTTTTTTCCCTCCGCTAGCCAATATTTTTCTGTATTGTTTTACTTAATGTTGTGTATAATTTATTTTACAAAAATTAAAAATATTGTAATTTTTTAAATTTGTTAAATATATTTTTTAAATTTTTAATATTATTTTTGTATGTGTATGTCTGTATTTATAATTTATAAAATATTTTTAACAATTTATAAGTTATTAAAATAATTATTTATGAATATTATTAAGTAAGTATATATATTATATTTTATATGTATATGTTTAATTTATTTTAACATTATATGTATCGGTTTTTATTTTTAAACATTTTTAAATAATTTTAACTATGTTTCTTTTAATTATATGTATGATTTACTTTATTTTAGATTATTTTTTTAACATTTAAAAAAACCGATATTTTTGACGATATTTTTGACATCGATATTTTTTCTCCGATATTTTTGTACTTACCATGATGTAGATAGGATGTCAATATTCTTGACTTCGATATTTTTGTCACGATATTTTTGTACCTCGATATTTTTTAGGTCGATATTTTGTCAGTGATTCCTTATCCCCTACTTCATAAACCTTATGCTGAGTAGCTGTGAGTCTGGCCTTTGCGTCCTCCCACATAGAGGGGCCGATTCCGATCTCGGTCGGAGGCGCACCCAATACCATTCGGTCGGGAAAAAAGCCATGCGAAAGCCTGTTTCCCGACCGATCCGTACAGCACACCGAACGAGCAAGTACGATGCGCACAACAGCAAAGAATCCGGCCGAGCCGTACTCACCCAAACCAGGTCCTGTTCTCCGACCGAGGCGAATCCGGAAACGCCGAATCGAGTCGCACGGAAGGAAAAATGCAGCCCCGTCCGGCCGGACAAGTACGATGCGCTTTCCGTACGCGCCGAACCCGTCGCTACGCACGGCACGTCAAAGCATCCGGGAGAGGCGCACATAAGCTCCGATTCGCACCACAACACGATCCATGGCTCCGAGACGAACACGGCAGCGACGAGGACGAGGCGAAGCGACGAGGACGAGGCGAAGCGACGAGGACGACGCGAAGCAACGAGAAGGACGAACGACACGAACCAACCATGAATCCCTTCGTCCCGATCATACCAATATTCTACATTTACTACCGGAACAGGCACGGACGCGTACGGCGCAGAAGGTAAGCCAGACACCAACCACAAAACACATACAACACGTACACGACACATCACACACACACACAGGGATGCAGAATATACTTACACCAGCAACAGCAGCACCATAGGGGCGGGATGCCCATCACCAATGCCACATATGCACACAGGGGCCTGAATGCGCACCACCACCCCTACCCAGGGGTGGCATGATGCCTACCACCACTACCACCCTTACCCAGGGGGGCAGGATGCCTACCACTACTACCACCCTTAGCCAGGGGGCAGGATGCTTACCACTACTACCACCCTCAGCCAGGGGGGCAGGATGCTTACCACTACTACCACCCTCATCCAGGGGGGGCAGGATGCCTACCACTACTACCACCCTCACCCAGGGGGGGCAGGATGCCTACCACTACTACCTCCCTCACCCAGGGGGGCAGGATGCCTACCACTAGTACCACCCTCACCCAGGGGGGCAGGATGCCTACCACTACTACCACCCTTAGCCAGGGGGCAGGATGCTTACCACTACTACCACCCTCAGCCAGGGGGGCAGGATGCCTACCACTACTACCACCCTCACCCAGGGGGGCAGGATGCCCACCACTACTACCACCCTCAGCCAGGGGGCAGGATGCCTACCACTACTACCACCCTTAGCCAGGGGGCAGGATGCTTACCACTACTACCACCCTCAGCCAGGGGGGGCAGGATGCCTACCACTAGTACCACCCTCACCCAGGGGGTGCAGGATGCCTACCACTACTACCACCCTCACCCAGGGGGCAGGATGCCTACCACTAGTACCACCCTCACCCAGGGGGGCAGGATGCCTACCACTAGTACCACCCTCACCCAGGGGGGCAGGATGCCTACCACTACTACCACCCTTAGCCAGGGGGCAGGATGCTTACCACTACTACCACCCTCAGCCAGGGGGGCAGGATGCCTACCACTACTACCACCCTCACCCAGGGGGCAGGATGCCCACCACTACTACCACCCTCAGCCAGGGGGGCAGGATGCCTACCACTACTACCACCCTTAGCCAGGGGGCAGGATGCTTACCACTACTACCACCCTCAGCCAGGGGGGCAGGATGCCCACCACTACTACCACCCTCACCCAGGGGGGCTGGATGCCTACCACTACTACCACCCTCACCCAGGGGGCAGGATGCCCACCACTACTACCACCCTCACCCAGGGGGGCAGGATGCCTACCACTACTACCACCCTTAGCCAGGGGGCAGGATGCTTACCACTACTACCACCCTCACCCAGGGGGGCAGGATGCCTACCACTAGTACCACCCTCACCCAGGGGGCAGGATGCCTACCACTACTACCACCCTTAGCCAGGGGGCAGGATGCTTACCACTACTACCACCCTCACCCAGGGGGGCAGGATGCCCACCACTACTACCACCCTCAGCCAGGGGGGCAGGATGCCTACCACTACTACCACCCTTAGCCAGGGGGCAGGATGCTTACCACTACTACCACCCTCAGCCAGGGGGGCAGGATGCCCACCACTACTACCACCCTCACCCAGGGGGGCTGGATGCCTACCACTACTACCACCCCCACCCAGGGGGCAGGATGCCCACCACTACTACCACCCTCACCCAGGGGGGCAGGATGCCTACCACTACTACCACCCTTAGCCAGGGGGCAGGATGCTTACCACTACTACCACCCTCACCCAGGGGGGCAGGATGCCTACCACTACTACCACCCTCACCCAGGGGGCTGGATGCCTACCACCACTACCACCCCCACCCATAGGATGGACAATGCATGACACAACCAGCACACCACAACCTACGGAATGCAAGAAGAAGACATCCCCCCAACACCATGACAAGCGTGTGTAGACTGTGTCAAATGCCTACAACACCGAACATGACTTCTAACATACAATGTGACCCCCTAGCACATGTGCCACACAAATATGTGTGTGGCACACACAACGCAAGCAGGCCATGACCATTGTGGCAATGGGGTCCAAACCCCCATCATCACAGTGACCAAAAGGCAAGTGTGGGGTCCATAGCTGCAGCACATTTTGAACATTGTGGCAATGGGGTCCAAACCCCCATCATCACAGTGACCAAAAGGCAAGTGTGGGGTCCATAGCTGCAGCACATCTTGAACATTGTGGCAATGGGGTCCAAACCCCCATCATCACAGTGACCAAAAGGCAAGTGTGGGGTCCATAGCTGCAGCACATTTTGAACATTGTGGCAATGGGGTCCAAACCCCCATCATCACAGTGACCAAAAGGCAAGTGTTGACAAAGTAAGAGGTGCAACTGCCAAACTGCATGGATGATTCCTGGTCACAGAACAACAAACACATCAGTGGCAAAGTAGTGTATGTGTCCCATTGCAACATAAATTGGGGGAGCCAAATCCTGCAGTGCAAATAAGACATAACTTTGGCCATGTGCAGACAAACAACACCCATGGGGGCTGACACCGTCAACAATCATCAATGACACAATGACAGAAGTGACCATCCGAATGCAGACCCACATATTTGCACCAATGGGCACACACATGCAGATACCCTGTGGAGACTGCAGATGTGAGGTGAACAGATACCATACCATGGCAGCAATGGGACACACAATCAACAATTAGCACCAAATGAGGGCTCCCGTCCCATCAGCCTGGTCATGGAAGTGCCAACGGAATCATCAGCACAGATCCAACACACTTGTATAGCAATGTTGCACTGACAACACAGATGAGTCCTTCCCCATTGATGCCCAAACCTGCATGTTCACTGGAGATGGCCACACGGTCAGGGAAGTAGACGAATAGAACAATGGCAGGCACAACAGATGTGCAGGGGTGGAAGCCACAGATGTGAAGTTGCCAATCTAAGTAGGAAATCTCATTGCCAAATACTGAACACATGACACCCTCAGATGCTGCTATGGATGACATGGATACACCACAGGATAGGACACATAACCCCTGGACCACATTGGTTCCTGCACAGTAACACTTCATTATCATGAGACCAAATATCACCATCACTGCAGCAAGGGCATTGTTAGCATCATCAACATCATGTACATCAGAAGCAAAAGCACTAGAGAACAGAAAGTTGCTTTATTCAGCATATGTGGCATTAAAAGTAGAAGTCCGGTAGACCATAAACAAAGGCCAATGGCCAGTCCATCAACAAAGTCACAAGTGGGTGACAGTGGCAGATGCCACCCTACACATGCCTGCACAAAACCAGGGACAATCCACTAGGAGGGGCAACCGGGGGGGTAGGCCAGGCACCGCAGGGACAGGATCAGGGCTCACCAGGAGGAAGCAGGGAAGGGGTGGTGGGTGCTGGAGAGCCACTGACAACTGCAGTGGAGGTGTCTGACATGGTGTGTGCCGGCACAACTGGGGGGCATGGCTCAGATGTTGTGGGTGCCGGCACGACTGCAGTGGACCCTGCAGATGGAGTGGACAGGTCCGCCACTGCAGTGCCCAAGTCAGACAGGGTGGTAGTGGACTCCACTGCAGTGCCTACCACCAGGGGAGGAGAATGGGGAACAGGCAAGGTGGGCTGGACAGAGGGGGAGGACACCCTCACCACATCAGTGGCACAGACAAGCGCAGCGGGGGTGTGGTGCCGGGAGAGCAAGTGGCAGGGGGAGAAGGCCGGAGCCTCTTGGGGATGGTATATCTGTGGGTGGGGGAACCTGGGGCAGGGTGTGGTGGGGGCACCTGTGGAGTGGGGGCCTGAGGGATGGAGGAAGGTGACCTGGTGCTTGAGCTGCAGGGTGGCGGCGGGGTCTTGCTCTTACCACTCCGGGGGACTTGCGGGTGGGGGCCTCAGTCTGTCTGCGCCTGGGGGAGGGTGTCCGGGGGCGAGGGGCACTCTGCTCCGTGTGGGGGGCTTCCTCTTCCCCCTGGATGCTGGGGCAGCTGGATCGGAGGGGAAGAGGCCGAGGTCACTGAGGAAGAGGCGCTGGGTCTTTGGGGTTGCAGGTGAGGCAAGGGAGGGTGCTTTGGAGGGAGAGGCAACTGAGGACTGTGCAGTGCCCGTGGATGCGTGTGTGTGTACCAGGGCCCCATCCCCTGTGAGTCTGGTTTCAGTCCCCTGACTGTGCGTGCGTGTGCGTTTAGTTTGTGGCGTGTGTGTCTGTGTGCTGGATGTGTGTGTGCTGGTGTGTGCCTGTGCCGGTGTGTGTGTGCTTGGGACGGGCAAGGTGCTGGGGAGTGTGGATGGAGCAGAGGCAGGAGGGGTGAGGGACTGTCTGAGGAGGGACACTGCTGCCATCAGGGAGGAGTCCATGGACCTGTTGCCCCTCTGTAGGTCAGACATGCCCGATGAGATGCCCTCCATGAACGACACCAGCTGAGTCAACAGTGCGGTGTGCGCATGGAGGACACTCAGCATGGCTGTCTGCCCTACATGGAGCTGGCGAAGGAGGTACACAGACTCCTCACTCAGGGCAGCAGGGGACACAGGGGCAGGGGGTGCGGTGCCTGGGCCAAAGGAGACACGCTCCCGAACATGGGAGCCTCCACGGACCTTGGGAATGGGAGCCGATGGGAGGGCGGTGGTGGTGCTGGTGGTGGCGGGGACAGCAACACTAGCTGGGGTGTGGTGGCTGCTGACACCCGCCTCCACAAGGGAGTCATCCTCCGAGTTGCTCTGGTCCTCAGCTGAGGTGGATGGTGCTGAGGATTCCTCGGTGTGGCTCCCTCGCCCTCCGTGCCACTGGGTCCCTCCGACCACTCCTCGGCTGCTGACCCAGTCTGGCTCTCTGGCTCCTCCTGGTCCATGGAGCTGTCCCCTTCCGTGGCCGTGGATGTATCTGCAAACAATGGGGAAACAGACAGACATCAGTCACCTGCACCAAACGCACACACCACTGTGAGCACAGCACATCACAGAGCAAGCCCTGGCATCATTAGTTGTACATTGCTAAAAGTGCCCTAACTGAACAGGAGAAGCCAATTGTCAGTCTGATGCAAGCATGGCACTCACATCCCACATGGCCTTGCACCCATCTGTCTGGTGTCTGTTGGATTGCAACACCCCAGTGTGGACACATGCACCAAGTACACAGTAGTTGGACAGTGCAGAGGACACGGTGTGGACACATCACAGCTCTTGCCACTGAGTGAGTACAGGTTTCCGGATGAAAGGGATGCCCAGAGTCAAATAGGAAATGCATGTGATGCATACCAGCGACAGACACCATGATGCACCCATGTCCTGATAGCCAGCGCCACTATGGTGTGCATGTAGCACATGTCACTCCCCTGCAGGACCACAAATAAGTTGACACATGCCATGGCAGAGGCATGACTGCTAAGTCATACATCACTGTCTCAGTGATGTATGACTTGGCAGCCAGACAACAACACTATGCACTGTGTCACAATAGTAGGTCATGGGGAATGCAAGTCCTGGAGCTGCACAAGTGCACATGTACATCCCCCACACAACACATCATCTCAACCCTCATCTGTCCAGGTCACACCTATTGGACATATGGGAGACCTGTGACACTACCCTCTGAACCTGAGCCCCTCACAATTTGCTGTGAATGGGGAACAGCTGCCTGAACATCACATTCGCATACCCCAGTCTGCACGGGCAGCTGATCAAACACCTATGTGACACACAAGTATCGTCTCCTATGGTCACATCTCCAGGGGCATGCTGAGCCCCTACCAAGAAACACCCCAGCAGTCCTGGCAACTAATCCACAGCACACTGACACAGAGGCAGACACCGGAGGGGTCAAATCACTGTGCACAATGTGTCAGCTGATACACGGGAGTGGGAGTACAGAGTGCATTGCATGGCCTGGAGTAGGCATGACTGTCCTGCTCCACATGAATGAGGGATGTGCCCTGGACAGTGGATAGCTGGCTATGTATGTGTGACACACGTAATCTGCACACTCCTGGGGCACAAACATTGTTCCCACCCGCTGCATGGGCGTGTGCCACATACCCCAGGCACATGTGGTGGCTCAGCTCAGCAAGTGGACCGCATATCAAAGCAACACGCAGATCACATGTCCAAACCCAGGCGTTGTGTGAACAATGGACCCACCCATGATGCCCACAACAGAGTTAGGGAAACAGATGCTGTCCCCCACCTTTAGTGAAGCAAACTGCAAGGACACAGTCCCAAGTGACACAATTCCCTGAATGTAAGGGCCACACCTGGGTATCAGATGAGCAGTGGGCAGTGCACAATAGAGGGACATGGCTCCTGGACAACATGACTGCTGCACTGTGGCAGTTGAACCAGGCCAGAGGAGGGCACAAAGCATGTAATACAGAGTTCACAGTGCAGTCTTTGACTCACCCCCTCCTTGCTGCTGTCTGGCCTTCAGCTGCCCATCCAGGTCTGGAAAGACCACCGCCAGGATCTGGAGCATGTGGGGGTCAGGGTCCGTGTTCCGCCCCTCCTGCGAGGAGGCGACAGCTTCAGCTGGACCCGTGCAATCCTCCGGGTCCAGCCCCGAAGGTCCTGCCACCTCTTCTGGCAGTTGCGGATCCGGCGCTTGTAGACCACCACGGACCGGACAGCCCGGACGATGTCCTTCCAGATTTCCTGCTTCCGATGGGCATTAACCTGTCAGGATGACAAAGTGAAAAGGCCATTACCACACATGCAACATATCCGTGCATGACACAGTTGTATATACATGTCTCAATCACAGGGGCACATGATGTACACAGGCAGTGCAAAGCTGACCATGGACAGTTTGCCAGACGTCACTACATGGTATCATTGCATGGGAAGTAAAACCATGTTCAAATGCACTGTCACTGCACCATACCTGTCCAGTGCAAGTCACTACACACTATGGGGGTGACAACTACTCAGTGAGCCTGCTAGCCAGTGGCGTGCAGACTCTCAGCCTTGCTAGTCACACAAAATGCACATTCAGAAAGGCAGTGCACAGAACACTCACCTGCTCCCCTGGTGTCCCATACAGCTTGCTGTACTGTGGAAGTAGGCTGTCCAGCAGGGCCTGGTTCTCTTCAAGGCTGAAGGCTGGGGCTCTCTCCACAGTACGTGCCATTGCAGGGTCCAGAGGGGCAGAGACAGCAGCAGTGCAGTGGCAGATGTCGTCCTGGAGCATGTAGTGCAGGCAAGTGGGCTCTCAGGGGAACAGCCAGCAATATATATGTGCTGGAGAGGCAGATACTGTCCCTTGTGTCCAAAGTGATAGGTCCAAGTCGTTTGCATCTTCTGAATCTGGCCAATCCATGGAATAGCAGCACCAAAACACGCCCACAGCATCCTTCAAATCTTCAACTTCATGACATACATGATTTTGCAACATTGTTGTGGGTGACCAACTGATTTTCCAGCAACCGACTCGTTCGAAATTCGAAAATGCGTCCGTTGCCAGGCAAGCCCATTGTCAATGGGTGCGCACCGATCGGTCCATTGCGGTACAACGCGTACAGGGGTACAACGCGTGCACCGCACACATTGAAAGCAATGGGCCGTCCGGAGGCACCGATCGGTCCATTGCGGTACAACGCGCACAGGGGTACAACGCATACCCGCACACATTGAAAGCAATGGGCCGGCCGGAGGCACCGATCGGTCCATTGCAGTTCAACGCGCACAGGGGTACAACGCGTACCCGCACACATTGAAAGCAATGGGCCGGCCGGAGGCACCGATCGGTCCATTGCGGTACAACGCATCACTGTACATGTGACTGGCATATGTCAGCATGCCTGTCTCAGATGGACATATGCCAGCCACAGATAGCTCCCAGGGAGTGAGGGGCACACCTACATCACGACAGCCTGTCCAAACCTTATCATAAGGCATGTAAGGCTGCATTTCCTATTGTGTGTATGTTGGTGTACATGTTGTCCTGTGGGTGTCACCTGTGGGCAGCCACCCCCAGGCTGTGCACGTGTTCATGGGGACAGGATCCTGGGTGTTACGTGTACGTGACCACTGTGATGTGCAACTGTTCATATCTGTGCATGTGCCATGGTCACATTTCACAGTGGTGTATGTGTATGTCATGTCACATACCCCGTGAGTCCCATGTGGGACGGTATGTTTGAGCCAGGGTGTCCCAGTGGCACAATAGTGATGGTCCTCCACAGTCTTTGTGCATGTAGTGTTTACAATGTCTCTGATTTCATGTGCACAATGGGAGACAGTCTCCACATCCACGTTGTGTGTGCATGGACTCTGATGTTGTGCGTGTGTGTCACAGACGTCCATGTCTGTCCTGCCGTGGCAAGTGGGGCCACTACCTGTGGGTGTCATGGTTGTTTTGCTGTGGTGTATACATGATACTCCATGTAATGCCAGTGTCCATGTGGCATTACAGGGTCCCTGGGAATGTACCCGTCGTTGAGCTGTGGTGCCTGGGGCACATCTGTCCTCACATGTCACTGTGGGGGTTATTGTGACACGGCAGCAGGAGATGGGAACTGTGACACGGCCTCATGATATCCAATGGGCCAACCTGGGACAAATTGATGCCACCTGTTGGACCGTGTTGACAGATGTTGGCCATGTATGTACCATACATGTCCTTCCGGTACTGCACACTTCATGTAGTTGTGCCTCATAATGATGTATGTTGGGATCTTGAGTGTGTTCAATGCCGCATATGTGGGATGACTGACAATCTTGCTTACTTCTCCTCTGCACTGCAGGGCTCCTGCTGTCCATCGGCCATTCCCAGACCTGGCAACGATGGTGGAACGGGACAGCATCCGACGGTACCGCTTCACCAGGCAGCTGATTGAGGATTTGGCAGTGCAGTTGTCCCCACATTTGCAGCCTGGCCGGCCGTATCCTACAGCGCTGACCCCCAAGGTGAAGGTGATGGCAGCCCTACACTTCTTTGCCACTGGTACCTTCCAACATACTGTGGCTACTGCTGGTGGGATGTCACAGACCATGTTCAGCCGTGTGCTCCGCGATGTTTTGGCGGCAATGTTGCTCTTCCTGAACCGGTGACATCTATTTCCCTAGACTGCGACGACTCACTGACGTGAAGAGTGACTTTTATGCCCTGGGGAGGATGCCGCATGTAATTGCCTCCATTGATGGGACACATGTGGCTTTGGTACCACCACAGGCCCAGGAGCAGGCCTACAGGAACCGCAAGCACTACCACTCGGTCAATGCACTGGTGGTGTGTCTTGCAGACATGACCATCACACACGTGTGTGCCCGTTTCCCTGGTTCAGCACACGATGCCTTTGTGATGAGGAGTAGTCGCATCCCCAGGATGATGGCACAGATGCAGAACCAGCGTGCCTGGCTTGTCGGTGTGTACTGACTTTGTGCCATTGTGTGTGATCTGATCTGTAGTATTCCGCCCACTTTTCCAAGTCAGCTAATGTGCACTTGTCTGTCCGTAGGTGACTCGGGATACCCCAACATGCCGTGGTTGCTGACACCCCTCAGGAACCCTGTGACATCTGCCCAGATGCGCTACAATGAGGCACATGGTCGGACCAGGAGAGTGATTGAGCGGACCTTTGGTCTCCTGAAGAGCCGCTTCCGCTGCCTGGACAAGACCGGAGGTTCCCTCCCATATGCCCCTGCGAAAGTGTGCAAGATTATCATCGTCTGCTGCATGCTCCACAACCTGGCAGTGCGGAAGGAGTTGCCTCTCATCCAGGATGACAATGACCAACATCCGCCACCTGTGGAGGATCCTGGCCTGGACCACGATGCCAGTGACGATGATGATGGTGATGGTGATGTCCGCACACAGCTCATCACCAACTTCTTTAGCTGAATGTGAGTATCCTGAGGTGTCATGTCAATGATGTGAGTTGGCATGATGTGTGGGTGGTGCTCTGGTGCTGTTGGAGTGTGTCCATGGGCCACTTGACTGGATGTGTGTTGCGATGTGTGGTGACAGGTGGGCTGTACTCCCCAACAGTGTTGACATGCTAACTTGGTTCTGGGTGGGTATCTTGTAACATGTATTGTGCATGAGTTTTGCTGTTCTGTCCTGTACTCCATTGCTTTTGACTGTGTGTCATTTCTGTCCTTCACAGGGTACTTTCAGATTCGTTTGGTCAACTGTGTCCACCGACGACGTGATTGCACATCCAGGCTGGTAGCTGTTGTGTCCCTACAGGTGATGTGCGCCACACCCATGGACTTCCTTCCGTCTACAGTTGTTGACTGTGTGCCCGCTGCCAGGTGGGGTTACCTTGCATCTGTAGTGGTTACGGCATGTTGCAACTGTGTAATAAACCTGTGCTTCACTTTGTGATGTGCGTTGTCTGTGGTCACACATTTGACTGCCATTTGCTTACTGCACCTGTGGGCTACTTGACTACAACTGGGAATGGGTGTGGTGTCTGTGCATTGCACATTCTTCCCTGGCAACATCAGTGTAGGCAATGAGTCAGATGGCCTAGGTGTGTATGTGTCGTGTAGCCCTGGTGGTGTGTCTCCCTCATGTGTGTCACGTTGCCTGTACTCACATGCCTGTGTTGTCCTTGCTGTTGCAGTTCGCATACACAGTGTAATTTTGCAGTTCATCATCCCCATAACAGCACGCACGTTGGAATCACGACAGAGGCAAGTATGGTGTATTAGTGTGTTTATTGTGATACATTTGTGTTAATAGTGCATAGGATGGGTTGTGCTGTACATGAATCTTGCAATCCCAAGTTCCTAGGTGAATTGAAAGTCCGGGTAGACAGGATCCCCAGTATCGGGGCCACAGTTGTCTGACACATTGGTCCAACTTGTACTCCCCATGCAATGTGTGGGAGTAGTGTTGCCGTCAACAGGGTGAACAGTCTGTGCACAAAGGCGAACATCCAGAACAGGTTCAGGCTTCCTGGGAGTTGCGCTTGGCCATCGGCCTCTCACTTTTCCCTCCTCTGACGACCCCTCCTCTTGGGGGGGGGGGCCCTCAAGTGCAGGCTGCTGCGGTGCAGGGGACTCTCCGCCAGAGTCCTCCTCCCTCCCTGTCGCAGTTGCAGTTTGTTCGGCACCAGATGTTGTTGGCACACAGGGAGGTGTGGACTGGTTGCTGTTCATCTGGCGGAGGCATTGTAAAATGTCCCTGTGCACCGCCGTCATCTCATGCAGTGCATCCCACTTGGACTCCACGCGGGACATGTGTGAGTCCACACGGGACATGTGTGACTCCACGTGGGACATGTGGGAGTCCAAGCGGGCATGATGGGCAGCCTGCTGCTGTTTAATGTCTCTGAGGAGCCCCACTACCTGGCTGAGCTCTCCGGTGCTGGACTGGTACGCATCAGCTATGCGTACCAGTTGTGGGTCATCATGCACACCAGCAACGTCTGCAAACAGCGACCTCTTCTCCCACCCCTCCCACCGCCCCTGCTGACATGTGCAGTGTGTGCAGTGGCACGCACAGATAACCCTGGTCCACCTTGGGGGTTGGTGGTGGTGGTGGTGTCCATGGCCCCAGGTTGGTCCAGGGTCACTGTGCTGGTGTTGCTCCTTATTCTGTCCATGTCGGCAGGGATGGTATTCGTGGTGACAGTCGTTGTAGGGGTGGGTGCAGGGGGTGCAGCTGGTGGTCCTGCTGGTGCTGCAGCTGGTGGTCCTGCTGGTGCTGCATGTTGACTTGCACCGGATGTGCCAGGTTGTTCTTCATCGTCCGAGGAGGACAGAGGCTGTACTGAAGCCAGTGAGCTCGGCATCCTCTTGAGCCTGGGACTGGGACTCCTCAGCGTCTGCTGCTGTGTCCCCATCATCACCTGTTTTTGGGAGACACAAACAATGTATGTCATGTTTCTGCAGGCATCAATGGTTGACACACATGACAGTTGTGACTGTGCCTCTGGGTGCGGGCCTGTACATTGCATTGTCCTAAGTCGTCACAGTCAGGGGTTGATATTGGTGTGGCACATTGTCCTGCATTATTTGGGCATTTCTATGTATTTTCTGGGGTGTGAACATGGTCTGCATTGGTTGTGTTTGGTTGACAGCCGGACCTCCTTCCCACCCACCCAGCCAGTCAGTTATCCCACCATGGAACGTGCTTGCGTTGCAGGGAGTGTAAGTTGTCTCTCAGGATGTCAGTCAGTGGTGTCCTGCTGTTTGTTGGTGCACAGTTGCCAGCAGGGCCTTGTGCTCCCCACAGCAGTAGCCAGTGTCAGCCATCTTGTGAGTCCTTCTCCACTCCCTGTGATGTGAGCATGGTTCAGGGTGGTGTTGATGGGACAGTTGTGGGGGTGACCAATATCAGTGACTACGACTCCCATCATGCTATTGCCTCCACCCCCTTCCCAGCATGCCCATGCTTCCTTCCTTTTGACTCTGCTTCCCTGTGGGGTGGGCTGGCTGTGCTGACAGGATGGCTGGGAGTGTTGTCCTGGCAGTTGTTTGGCTAAGAGTCCCAAGAGTGTCCCTGTGCTTCACACAACATAACCCAGGGTGGTGGTTCTTTGTGGGATCTTGTGTTAGGATGGGGGCATTGCATTCTACCAGGTGGGTACTGTGGAGTTTGTGTTGGGGTGTGTGTGAGGGGAGGTGCTTGTGACTATGGTTAGTGCTGCAAGTCCTCCTTCCCACCCAGCCAGCCAGCCAGTTATCCCACCATGGAACGTGCTTGCATTGCAGGGAGTGTAAGTTGTCTCTCAGGATGTCAGTCAGTGGTGTCCTGCTGTTTGTTGGTGCACATTTGCCAGCAGGGCCTTGTGCTCCCCACAGCAGTAGCCAGTGTCAGCCATCTTGTGAGTCCTTCTCCACTCCCTGTGATGTGAGCATGGTTCAGGGTGGTGTTGATGGGACAGTTGTGGGGGTGAGCTATGTCTGTGACTACGACTCCCATCATGCCATTGCCTCCACCCCACTTCCCAGCATTCCCATACTTACTTGCTTTTGTGTGGAGTTCAGTGTGTGTGGGTGTGAGAGCAATGGCAAGATGGCTGACAGTGGTGTCCTGCTGTTGGTTGGTGTGCAGTACCCAGCATGCCCTTGTGCTCCCCACGACACAGCAACAGTGTCAGACATCTTTGATGGGCCTTTCCACTCTCTGTGGGATGTGCATGCGTGAGTGTGAGCTTGCTGGGCCATGTGGTGGGGGATGTAGAGCTGTGACTACGACTCCCATCATGCTATTGCCTCCTCCCCCTTCCCAGCATGCCCATGCTTCCTTCCTTTTGACTCTGCTTCCCTGTGGGGTGGGCTGGCTGTGCTGACAGGATGGCTGGGAGTGTTGTCCTGGCAGTTGTTTGGCTAAGAGTCCCAAGAGTGTCCCTGTGCTTCACACAACATAACCCAGGGTGGTGGTTCTTTGTGGGATCTTGTGTTAGGATGGAGGGCATTGCATTCTACCAGGTGGGTACTGTGGAGTTTGTGTTGGGGGGGTGTGAGGGGAGGTGCTTGTGACTATAGTCAGTGCTGCAAGTCCCCCTTCCCACCCAGCCAGCCAGATATCCCACCATGGAACGTGCTTGCATTGCAGGGAGTGTAAGTTGTCTCTCAGGATGTCAGTCAGTGGTGTCCTGCTGTTTGTTGGTGCACAGTTGCCAGCAGGGCCTTGTGCTCCCCACAGCAGTAGCCAGTGTCAGCCATCTTGTGAGTCCTTCTCCACTCCCTGTGATGTGAGCATGGTTCAGGGTGGTGTTGATGGGACAGTTGTGGGGGTGAGCTATGTCTGTGACTACGACTCCCATCATGCCATTGCCTCCTCCCCCTTCCCAGCATGCCCATGCTTCCTTCCTTTTGACTCTGCTTCCCTGTGGGGTGGGCTGGCTGTGCTGACAGGATGGCTGGGAGTGTTGTCCTGGCAGTTGTTTGGCTAAGAGTCCCAAGAGTGTCCCTGTGCTTCACACAACATAACCCAGGGTGGTGGTTCTTTGTGGGATCTTGTGTTAGGATGGAGGGCATTGCATTCTACCAGGTGGGTACTGTGGAGTTTGTGTTGGGGGTGTGTGAGGGGAGGTGCTTGTGACTATGGTCAGTGCTGCAAGTCCCCCTTCCCACCCAGCCAGCCAGATATCCCACCATGGAACGTGCTTGCATTGCAGGGAGTGAAAGTTGTCTCTCAGGATGTCAGTCAGTGGTGTCCTGCTGTTTGTTGGTGCACAGTTGCCAGCAGGGCCTTGTGCTCCCCACAGCAGTAGCCAGTGTCAGCCATCTTGTGAGTCCTTCTCCACTCCCTGTGATGTGCGCATGGTTCATGGTGGTGTTGATGGGACAGTTGTGGGGGGCAATATGTGTGACTGCGACTCCCATGATGCTATTGGCTACACTGACTTGGCCAGCATACACAGAATTCCTTCCTTTGAGTGGTCTTCACTGTGTGTTGGTGTTGTTGTGGTGGCTACATGTGTGGATGTGTTTGTTAGTTCTATTTGTGCCACTGCCTAGCTGTAGTTGTGGTTGTGTTTGTACATGTGTTGGCACAGTTGGATGTGACTTTTTGATGGCATGTGTTGTGTTTCTCTGACTGACATACACATTTTGGGATGATTCTGTTCTGGTTGCTGTGTAATTGCTATGAGTGCATGGTTTGACTCTCCCCTTGACAGTGATGTGTGTGTTTTGTGGCAGTATATTGTGTACATTTGTTGTGTACTCACCAGGCTCTGGGATGTCCTCTAGTCCATATACGCTCACTGGCGGAAGGTTGGCCCGCACCTTCTCCTCCCAGGGCCTGAGGTATATTGGCTTGGCAGGAGGGCCACTGCTGGTGTGTTGGCTGTTGATGTAGTCTTTCTTCAGCATGTCCCGTACCCTCCTGCGCACGTCATACCACCTGTTCTGGATGTCCGTCTTTGTGCGCCGACATGGTGATTGGGCGTTCACCCTGTTGATGATCCTCTCCCACATCTTGGTTTTCTGCGACATGGGGGTCTGTTGGACCAGTGTGCCAAACAGCTGTGGCTCCACCCTGAGGATCTCGTCTACCATGACTTCCAATTCACTATCTAGGAACTTGGGATTCTTCTTGGGGGCATGGTGATGGGTGGTGATGGTGGGTGATGTGTGTGTTGGTGTGCAGGTGAGGGTGTGTGAGTGTGTGTTTTGCTGGGTGTATGTGAGGTAGGTATTTGTTGGTGTGCTGATGGTGTGTGGCTTGTGTGAGGGATGAGCTGTGGGTGTGTGGTTGCTTTCTCTTGGGTGCTGGCAGTGGAATGGCATTTGCAAAGGCTCATGGTAGTGATTTGTGTCCTTTATATAGGTGGAGTTGTGGGTGTGTCTTTGTTCTCTGTCCCCACCCCCCAGTATTTATTGGCTTGGTAATTGCTTGTTTGGCCTTTTTTGGGTGATTTTTCCTTTGTGCTGTTTGTGTATGTTGGAAACGTTCTTGTGACCGAGTCGGACCCTGCATTGGTCTCGTACGGTGTTCTCCGCTTCGTTCACGCTGTGTTTGTGCAGTTTTCTATGCTGCGTACGCGTCGGTCGCGGTGTATTGTGTTGCTTCGGCTCGGTTTTGTATGCGTGTCGGTCGTACGGCTTGTCCTCCGTCCGACTCGCTCGTGGTTTTCGCGCCTTGCATCGTACTTTGTGGTTTGGAGTTCGCGTGTACGTTTCGGTCGGATTTGTTCCGGGTGCGTGTCGGTCGGTTGGATTCGCGTGTTTTTCCGGCCGGATTGCTGCTTTCCGTGCGGCTCGGTCGGTCGACTTTGTTTCGGTACGTGTCGGTCGGATTTTTCGCGCCTTGCATCGTACTTGGCGTGTCGTGCGCCACGGGTACGTGTCGGTCGGTATTTTTTCCGGATCCGAGTCGGTCGGTGCTTTTTCCGGCCCGAATCGGAATCGACCCCATAGTCTCTGTATTCCTGTTTTTTCAAATTTAGCTTGTGGGCATTGGTATCAGTGGGATTCTGGGAATGTGTGGCCTCCGCTTGCCCAACCTCATGCTCAAGGGTCTCTACTTGTTTCTGTGTTTCTTTTTTGTGACCCGTAATCAACTAAATTGCCTGCCCCCGCAGTACCGACTTGTACGCTTCCCAAAGAATTGTAGGCGAGGTTACCGAATGTTCATTTTCGCTAAAATACTGTTGTCGTTTTGGCAAAACCCTTCCAGATCCCGGGGTTCTTTAAAAATCCTGGGTAAATTGGGAATACTCGCCGTTGGCCTGGAACCTGTGACACGTATTTGACAAAAACAGGGGAGTGATCGGAGATGCCTCTAGGTAAGTGTGTAACTCCCGCTAGCTTCCCCAAACTATCTGCCAGGGTAAGTATGTAGTCTATCCTCAAGAAGCTGTTGTGCGCTCCGGAATGAAAGGTGTATTGCTGTTCTTGCGGAAATCGGGAACGCCAAACATCTATAAAGGCCAAGTGCGTCTAGGAAATCTGCAAAACGGGAGTGTGTACTGCGTTGGTTTCTGGGGGGCTTACGGTCGAGAATGTCATCCACCGTGGTGTTAAAGTCGCCACCTATGAGCAGTTCCCCTTGCGGAAGTGCGAGTAAAAAGGAACTGAGGGTAGGGAGTGCCACTGAGTGTAGGGACGGCGGGACATATACAGATACTGTGTTGTATACGCGCCCTTCCCACTGACATGAGATGACTGCAAACCGGCCCTGGTCGTCTGTCCATGTCCTGTTGACAATGAGCGGGAATTGCTTTCGAACCAGGATTCCCACCCCTCGTGAACCGGAGGTGAATGCGGAATGTGCCACTATCCTATTTCTCACTCTTGAAGTAGCCACTGAAAGGACCTCCAGACATTGGCATAGTGGTTAAAGTGTTCAGTTCTTAAGTGCAGGGTTTAAATAACCTTTTCTTCTTTAGGTTGAGCCTAGGCAGCGCATGCGCTGTCTCTTTGAGACATGCTGTATTCACTCTGTGGGCTTACAGCCTGCCCATTGCCTTTTTATCCGTCCTTTCAAAAACGCTTGCTTGCTAGTGGTTAATCCTTCCTCTTTGTCCCTCCTTTTTGTGTTTGGTTTCCTCCCATAGAGCACCGCCCAATTACTGCTAACATTATGCTTCTGTGTTTGTGTTCATTTGGGAGACTATATTTTTCTTTGATTCCTGCTCGTGTCACTGTTTGCCCATCTTAGCTGGTCCAGCTTTGGCGGCTGTCACTTAATCTACCTGTCCAGTTCAAATACCAAGATGAAATGTCAGACGCTGTTTTCGAAATTACGTCTTTAGTTTTCTCTGATTTCAAAGTGCGAGGATTTCCCCAAACCCCTCACGCTTTGCTACTTGTTGCTTTAGCAAGCCACGGTCTCCGGACCCTCAGCAGCCCAACCTTGCAGCACAGGTAAGAGCAAGGCTTCTCTGATGCTTGTTTATATAATGTGACTTGAGCAACGCAAAGGTGTTGGAGCACTTTAGATGAGCGTGAGTTACATTGCACAATGTCAGATTAATTTCTGGGGGCATTTTTATAGAGCATGAACTCGACAGACCCAAAGGTATTGAAGCGCTTTACAAAAGCGCCAGTTACATTACACAAGGTCAGGTTAATATTTATGTTTTTAGGTACGCAGCGATTAAGTAATGCCGCTGCTGCCCCTGTTTATTCATTATTTTCCCTCTGCTTAACAAATGGGAGCAGCATTCATCCTTCCCACCTCCTAGCGCATGCCATCTCCACTGCCTCTTCCTGTCGTCCTCCTCCTTTAAGAGCTATAATTTCAAAGCACATTCACAGCAGCTCCCCAGGGACTGTGAGCAACCCGAAGGTGTTGGAGCACTTACATGAGCGCTAGTTACATTACATAAGGTCAGATTCATTTTTGAGAGCATTTTTTTAGAGCTCGAACCCGACTGACCCAAAGGTATTGAAACGCTTTACAAAAGCACCAGTTTCATTACACAAGGTCAGGTTATTTTTTTTGTTTTTAGGTGCGTGGAGATTAAGTGATGGCGACACTGCACCTGTTTATTAATTATTTTCTCTCTATTGTCAAATGGGAGCATTTTGTTGTTGTTGCTATGTCCAGTGCTCCTATACACAGGGGGCTGGGACAGAGGATGGGGCCGGGGGCTTGCTGGTAAACGGATGGTGCGAGCAGTGTTTTAAATGGAAAACTATGTAGAAGGGTGCCTGGTGAATAGAGGCCTGGGGAGGAGGGATGTCATGTCTCCGCCATTGGAAAGTACTTCATTGCTTTTTTTCATAGGCTGTTCAATACTCTAGTGATGCAGTTGCACACAGAATGTTATAGTGCTGTTGATGTGCATCGAAGCACTTGTCTTTCTGTCTGTGAGTTAAATGCCTTAGAATATGTCCATAAATGTTTCCTGAGACACATGTGTTCCTGAATCACACTGCATAACCCAGCATGTAGTAATTGTATAGCTCTTCAATCCCTGGCGGCACAGCACCCAGGATAATGTGCTGCATGGCTACACACTTATAAGGTCCCAAAGGTGAGACCTATTGGCTATGTCAGTGCTTGTTTTTGGTTTGGCGTGGTGGCACTTTTCCTCCGTATTACAAAATGTTTCACATTTTCCCACACCTCAAAACAAAGTGTCCATTTCCACTGCCTCATGCCATAATGCACACTGGTGTATGCTTCCCATGCCTTCATCAATGCTTCTAAACATCTTTCACCTCTCACAACACCATATTGGTGCACAATCTCAATCTATATTCCAAGGAAATATATTCAGATTAGAATAATCTCAGGTGAAAGTAGTTTATGTAATCTCCTCCTTTCGGACAATGCAGGGTAAACTAACTCTGAAATTGAATACAGCATAATGTTATCCAAGTTGTTTAACGTGACCTAGTGCAGGATAAACTAATAAGCGCAACCTCATTCAGTAATGTAACACTAATAAATTGTCCAAAGTATTTTACAACTGTGATTTAGTAAATTGCAGTAATAAGGTAATCTATCACAAGGTAAAATAATCAAAATGATCTTCTATAATCTACTGAAAATGAAGACTAACACAGTCAATTCCTGAAATCTAATTTAGGGTAAAGGAGTGAAATCAATTCCCTTTTGTAATCCAGTAAATACATTTTAGCGCTCTTGTCTAAAAGGTAATCAGTGTTATCTAATACAGTAAGAAGTAATAATAGTGCTCTATATCTATAATCTAATAAAAAGTAAAGTAACTCCAATCTTCTGTAATCTAATTTAGGTTAAAGTGATCAGGGTAGTCTTTTTCTGTAATACAAGGAAAGGTATAGTAGTCAGACCACTCTCTTTCTGTACTATTTTGCACAATAAAACAGCCAAAATAGCCTTTAATCCAGTAAGGGGTACAGATAACAAAGTATTGTGCTGCAATCCAATACTGGGTTAATCAGAGTAGATTCAATCTTAAAATGCAGGGCAAAGTAATCAAAGTAATATTTTCTTGCAATGTAACCTAAGGCAAAACAATTAAAAAGTCTTCTGCAATGAAGTCAATGGCAAAATAATCAAAATAACCTCATTCTGCAATCAAATGTAGGGCAAAGTAATCACAGCTAGCTGTCTCTGTGAGAGAAATATTGAATATAGTAATCGGAGTAAATTCTTGGGTGGTGTTACTCTTAGTAAAGTAATAATAGAACATTGATCTTATTCAATGTGCAATATTTAATGTAATCAAGTAATATCCATCCAAAATGGATTATGCAGTAATGTAATCCCAAGAAGCGTTTCTTAACTAATGGAGAGTGTCACAAACACCTTTTGAAACTTAAAACAGTATACGGTCATAGTATATGTGTGGGAATAGAGAATGCCGTTTAGAAGAAATACCTTTGTGGAGAAACCTCTGTAATTCAAATTTTGTTCAAATTTACATATGCTACCATAACAGAATTTATTCAAACAAAGGTCCTTATGAAGGACATCCCTGTGATCACACTCACCTTAACTAATTCCCCTGTCCCCATTCCTAATCCTAACTCTAACACTAAGCATACTACAAAAATAAAGGCTAATGCTACTTCTAAGCTAAGGGCCTGATTTACGGTTTGACGGACGTTACTTTCTCCGTCAGGGTGTCAGGAAATACAACCTCTGCCATCCTGACCGACTACTGTCCGTCAAATTTAGAGTGGAATGCCGGCCCAGCTGTCTTCTCTGTACACTGAAAGGAATCACCATCACAGCAGTTTCTTCCATTATACAAAACGTTAGGTGGACAGCTATCGCCTGTTTTGACAGTGATTCACCAAACTTTTAACATTTTTTTGTTTTTCAGAAACAAACTCCCAAAGAGGCGGTATATTTCAAAAAAACAAAAAAACTAATGATCCCCCCACAACTTGAAAGTGCTCTCCCAGGGGTCCATTATTTTTTCCGCCACTCCCTGCCAGGATTTTCCTAGTGGTGATGCACAGGAAAAAAACATTACAACTTCCACCCTAAATAGGTTGGGTCGGTGGTGCACTGTCCTTCTTCTGATGGGCCCTAATATGTTGGGCCACATGAGGAAGCTTTCCATCGACAGAGCCAACAGGGACTCAGTCGGCAGAAACCCAAGATCTACCTGTCTCTAAGTAAGGCGTGTGGACTGATGGTTTGGCGTACAGGGTACTTCTTTGCGTTTACGATGTAATACCCTGTCCGCCAAACTCTAAATCGGTACCCAAGCCTTTTTAGTTCCCTACAACTTATGTTTACTTAACGTCTAGCTTATACAAGAAACATGCAAGTATAGATCAGGCAGACATACTTATTTCATTGTCATAGGCCCAGGTAAGATGTTTTTGATGTAGCTTTTACATGGGAACTATGGGTGGAAAGCATTAGTACTCTAAGCAGCAACAGAATGCAAATGTCTTACTTGAATTTCTTCGTAGTGATGGGTGATATTTAAATTTTCCTTGAATTTTTTTTAAATTTTGTTACACTTTGCATTTAGAAACAACCAGATCAAAGGCTGCATGGTTGTTGTTTTATTTTTTCAGAATTTTGCTTGAAAATAATTTTGTGGCAAAAGAGAATTTCCTGCTAAATGTATTTTTTCAGATTTTGTTGGTCACAATTTGCACTTTCCGTTATTCATTTTGATTCGGCAATGAAGAATTGGGAGCCCTTTGAGAGTTGGCCTAGGAAAAGCTTACTTACAAAACCCCAGTTTTTTTTAAATTTCTGAACCTCAGCAGTGTGCGGGATACAGTGAGAATGAACTGCCTTGGATTGAGTTATGCAAGCATTGAAATGGTTCTCCTGTGATGTATTAAGGGTCCAGTGTCTTGATGGGGTAAAGGAAACACAATTTGTAAAATACCATGATTAGCTGAAGTATCTCCATCAACCTTCATTTGTTCCTGGCTTTCCTCAGTTTGTAAGTAGCAACGGTGGAATTCTGTGACTCCAATAATTTTTTTAACATCTGAAAAACTACTTGTGGCCTAACTACTGAGACAGGAAAACAGCAGGCATCCACAACTTCAAGATTATCTGCCAATGCCTAGCATTTAGCAAAATGTCCTAACATCAAAAAGTACCATTTGTTTAATTTATTTAATAGAAGTGTTTATTTTGAATTGATTCCAGCCATATCAAAGAAATTACCGAAAAGATATTCAACGTTCATTATAAATTAACGTGATTAAAAAAAGAGTATGCAGCAGCCTCACTCTCAGCCATTTTCTTATCATAGATGAACAGTAGGCTAGTTCTGGGCTTCCCTCTAATATTTACAGTACACACTATACATTTTGTCCACCATTATGTTCAAATCTACTAAGGTGGGTAGTGTACATACCATTTTTATAGATTAGTGTTACAACCAGGTGTGACTTTGTGGAGTTTTCACAGGATCTTTGAATTTAAGTTTAATAAACAATGCTTACAGAGGCTGATGTACCATTTCTCCCTTCATTCTCTAACTGCTTGCCAAATTGTGGAGAGCAAGGTCCTTGCTGGGCTAGGTCCAACTTGTAGCATCTGCACACTGTGGTGACAGAAGCAACCACCCTACTCCGCTTTGATCCTAGTACTAAACTTAAGGGGATATTTACAACAAAATGTTGGAGCATGGTGTTACGCCAAAATTGGTAACGCCGCACTCCGACATTTTTAAAACACAGGGATGCACCTTAGTTACAAAAATACGGCGCACCCCTGTGTTTCCCCTAGCACCAGCGCTAATAAAGTTGCTTAGCACGCTTGCGCCATGTTACAAGGGTGCCTGTGCTGCAGGGCGATTATTTATGTGCAGGAAGAGACACCTTCCTGCACATAAACAATGATGAAAGGCAATTTGCTCTTTCTATGTATGCTGCTGAATGCAGCACACAACGAAAGAGCAAAAAACGAGGAGAAATTAATAATTTCTCCTCGTATCGCCAGTCTAAGACCAGGTATTCCCTGGTCTTAGTTTTTGGTGCTGCCCCAGCCTTGTAAATTTTGGGCAGCGTCAAAAAGCAATGGGTGTTGCAGGGGGACGCCCACTGCAACCCTCTTTGCAAGCCCCTTTCATGCTAAGTGAAGCGAGAAAAGGTGACTTATTTACAAGGTGGCATTATCCACGTTAAGTGGCTTTATGCCACTTTGTAAATGAGGAGAAGTGGATATCACCACCAGAGCGTCACTAAAAGTGACGTTCTGGTGGCGATATCCCCTTGTAAATATGCCCTTTAGAGGTTCCATCTGAGAGTGGATTCTGGGATTCCATTGTGTATAAGAACAGGGAAAAGTCAGGTAGCCAGATCTGTGTAGCATATGTTAATGTAAGAGTTTCCATGGCTTATTACATCCTGACCAGTGAATACAATAACAAAACTTTAGCAATGCTTGTTGGATTTGGCAAGGGCTTTACTTAGCTCTTTAGAGAATTTGCTTTGGGTCGCACCGAATATAAATGCATGCAGTATGAATATAATTGACTTCGATAGACTATCTGTTGTTCACTGGCCCACTTTTTACACAAGTCCAATATGGGAAAGATAACATTTGCGGAAATTGTCGAGTTAGTATTTTGGAAGCATAAACAGGGGTTAATTTGAGCCGGTGGTTGTAGGTCGTGCCCACCGAAATTCATTTATCGGGTCCAGCACTTATTTTTCCTCATCCGACTTTGATCCAGGGCAAGAGAGACAAAAACACTCAAGTGGAAAAGGAAGAGGAAGACGAAATAACATGACTAAGGAAAAACGAGATAAAAAAGAAACTGCAAGAGTGAGATAAGAATCCACGGAATGTCTGTTGGGAAATTAAGGAGACATGAGATGGAATCAAGACTTTGCAGCCTTAGTATTCGACATGCTGACATTCAGTAGTGCTGGCGGCAAGCTTCTGAGCAAAACTTTGGGATCCCGGCACTTAAACTTTACAAATTAAGCACTGATCCATAATTAAGGTTGCCAGAACACTTACAGATATTTACAATTTACTGAATAAGGCTCTCATAATGAGTGACCCAGTGTTGGGTGCAACATTTATCTCACCTGATAAGTAATGATAAAGTGGTGTATGTTATTTATATTATCTGCAACGCTAAATATCACCAATCATAACTCTATGCCTTAAACGGGGCATAACATAGCAGATTTTTGGTGCTTTCCACACCAAAATCCATATGTCCCCAGTGTTTACCAGGCTTTTTCTGCCCCACAAATATCAGCAGGTTTGACCTGCCGAAATTAATTGGGGATGCGATTCTTATCACAAAATGTATAATTCTGATATGTGCAGTTAAAGGAGTTACAGTACACATCATATTTTATCAACCAACTCATAATAAGTGCCTACGTGTATTGTATGGAATAAAATAACTTTGGTTATATTTAAATTAAAGGTATAGGCTTCATGGGATTTTCTAAGGTACAATCCAAAACAAATACATAAAATCAAAGACATTACAATTAGAACTAAATATTAATACTTATTAGAACATTGGAATGTTGGGAGCTCCATTGAAGACAATGGAGTGCTCCATGCTTCTACCGGCCGGTAAAGGCCCGCAGAGCAACATTCCAATGTTTTACAAAGGCCTCTCGGAGCTCGAGGGGATTTACATCCCCTCGAGCTTCGAGAAGCCTTTGTTCTGCCCTCTAGTGGCAGAATGTTCTAATAGCCTTATAGCCCTTCGTAGCAGGGCTATACCGGCTATTAAAGTCCCGGTCCCTAGTTAAAGTCTCTCGCCTTCGGCTAGGGCCTTTAACGCGGGAGCGGGCCTTTAATAGCCGGTATAGCCCGCTACGGCGGGCTATAAGGCTATATTATAAACCCTATCAATCAAAAATAAGTCATGTACAAGAAGGCATTATATAGAGTTTTAACTGTGTCTTTCCTTAAAAACTGTCTCCTGAGACTGTGGTTCCTCCCTTCTTTGTAAAACCCCACACACTCAAGCACCCGCACACAAATTACCACCCGCACTCCAATCCTTGATATCATGCATGCTTCTCAGCATCCAGTCAGCAAGCACGCTACAGATATCTGGAACCTGCTGGATGATGTCACCACAAACCTCCTTTTTCTTACAGGAACATGGCTAACCACAGCTTCAACACCAGACATCACCACATTCACCCCCACCGGTTACGAGATCCTTAACCAAAACCGCCAACGCAGACCCAGAGAAGGAATAGTATTCAAGGAATCCATCAGCTGCACCATCAGCACAGGAACCGGAACCAACTACATGAAGCACCTCAACTTCACATTGCAAATCCCAGCCAACTTCACCTAGTCTACCAAACCCCCAGGACCCTGAGCCAACTTCACCAGCAACTTCCTGGAATTTGTCGCCCCACTAATCATTGATTCAACTACCTATATCCTCCTAGGAGACCTCAACTTTCACCTAAAAGACTTAACCAACCCCAGCTCATTTGCACTCTCCGAAAGCCTTGGAAACCTGAGACCCATACAAAATGTCTCAGCCCCCACCCATGCTGCTGGGCACATCCTGGACCCCGTTTTCACCTTATTCTATGGTATCATGATCAACGCACCCTTCTCCATCACCTGAACCGACCACGCCATTGTCAGTTTCTTAATCAACATTCCTCACCACAGAAGCACAACCATGACAGGCCCTTACCGCCAACACTAGAGCAACACATCTGAGGTACAGTGGGCTTCTGCCCCCCACAAAAACCAAACACAAAAACCAAACAGAGCTTACAGGCCACTTATCCAGCAACATTAACAACTTTAACAACTGGATCACTATCTGCACATAGTCCAGTCCCTTGGAAAGGAAGCCAAGTAGCAAGAACACAAGTGTAGGCCACCTGATACACTTATAAATTCAGGATGACCAAACAGCACTTCCTGCAACTGGAAGGGAGGTGGAGAGTGAGCCAAGAAGAATAAGACAAGGAAGTATTCAGATCCACCCAGAGACGCTACCAACAGCAAATCTGTGAAACCATAAGGAAGGCCCTAGCCGAATGCATACATTTTTGCTATCAACAAGGACTTGACCACACCAGCAGCAACCATCAGCAATCACATCGGCCCAGTGCAACATCCTCTCAGACATCTGCAACAAAGTCACAGCCAACTACACCAACCCCGCTTCACAACTGGACACCATCAACCTTGTGAGAAATTTTCTGATATCGGACACAAGAAACATCTTGACAACATGGTACCCTATTGCCAAAGAGAAAACCACACCAATCATAAAGACCATTCACTCCGGGGTCCTATCTGACACTTGCTCCTGCCACACTTTCGACAAAGGTTCTACCCCCCTCATCAAATCCATCATCCCCATTCTCAACACCTCCGTTGACACAACCACTTTTCCAGAAGCCTAGAAACATGCAGCCATCACCACCCTCCTGAAGAAGCCCTCAGCATACCCAGCAAAACTCATTAACTACTGACAGATTTCCCTCCTATCATTCCGTGCCAAGATTCTAGAAAAAGCTATCAACAGATGCCTCATCGACCACTTTGCCAAACACCAGCTTCTCAACACCACACAGTCAGGCTTCATACCAAACCACAGTACAGAGACAGCCCTCATCGCAGCAACATAAAACATCCGGATGATCCTCGACAGAGGAGAAACCGCAGCCCTCATAATACTCAATCGCTCTGCAGCCTCCGATGCAGCTTCCCATCCCAACCTGATCAGAGGACTTTATGAGGTCCAAGACCCGCCCTCCAATGGATTAGCACCTTTCTTTCCAGAAGGATACAAACAATCAACCTGCCACCACACTCCTCAGAAGCCCGGAAACTCATTTGTGGAGTCTCACAGGGTTCATCGTCAGCCTGACCCTCTCGATATCTACATGATGCCGCAGGCAGATGTCGTCTGTGCACATAACATCAACATACTCACTTATGCCAACGACACACAACTGATATTATTCCTCTCGGACAAAACA
Source organism: Calotriton arnoldi (assembly GCA_963921515.1). Classification (NCBI taxonomy): domain Eukaryota; kingdom Metazoa; phylum Chordata; class Amphibia; order Caudata; family Salamandridae; genus Calotriton; species Calotriton arnoldi. The sequence continues at coordinate 1,028,938 of CAWUFW010003818.1, forward strand.
CCCAACATCAGGAACAACTTAAACTCTTGCATGACTGAAGAGGCCACCTAGAGGAAGTCCAACTGCCTCAAACTCAACACGGACAAGTCTGAAGTGGTGATCTTAGGAAAAGAGGCCTCAGCATGGGACTGGTGCCCTAAAGACCATAGACCCACCTCCAGCACAGAAGCAAGAAACCTCAGGAACATTATCAACAGCAAGCTGTACATGTCCACTCAGGTCAACGCCATCACCCCTGCCTGCTTCTACATCCTAAGGATGCTTAAAAAGATATTCACATGGCTACCCAACAACACTAGGAAAACCGTCACCAAAGCCCTCATCACCAGCGGACTGGACTATTGGAACACCCTCTATGTGGGAATCACCAACTAACTCACAAAAAGACCCCAGACCATCCAGAACGATGTAGCCAGACTGGTCCCCATCTTCCCATGCCAGTCTCTTGACACACTGCACGTAACGGAACTACACTGGCTCCCTATATATAAGTGTGCACAGTTCATGCTCCTTGCCAACACATACAGAGCACTAAACAATACAGGTCCAGAAAACCTGAACAGCAGCGTGCAGTTCCAATAACCAATGAAGGCCCCCCGCTCAGCTGAACTCTATCACTCACACATGCCACACACATGCAAAAGCAGATCAGGAGGTCATGCCTTCTCATACATCGCTCCTAAAGCATGAAACCTCCGCCCACATCACATTAAACCTCCTTATCGCTTTTTGAATTCTGCAAAAAGCTGAAGACCTGGCTCTTCGAATAAGGCCCCTGAAAGTGGCCCAAATACCTACAAAGGACCAGGATACCTTCACAAGTGATAAGGCGCTATAAAACTCCACATAAAGTAACAGCTGGAATGTTGCATTCATCTGGAACATTTCAGGTAGTTCTCACTTTCAAAATACTCTTAGAACTGTTCTCCCTCCCTGTAGTAGCTCAGAAGACCATCAATAGCCACCTATCTGTTTATGACAGGATGAAAGAAATTGAGGAAAATGCAGTATGAATGAAAGGCAGTGGGAGTAGGAGCAAGAGAGGAAAGACAGCAATTGAAGATAGAAGGAAAAAAGTAGATAAAATAAGTATTAAGAATAAATATGAAAAAGAAACATCTAAGGTGAAAAGGGGCAAAAAAACCAATGAAAACAGAAATGAACGTGTAAAGAAACATAAAATTAAAAGGGAGTAACATGTTCTTTCTTCTTACTCATTTACTTTGTTGAGTACACTTTTAAGCTGTTGCTGACTGCTGGCTGAGCAGTCATACTCTGCTCTGAGCCCCTCCATGTTTGTTTAGTATTGCCTGAAAGCTCATTGTTCCTTCTTTGATCACTTCACTTTGTCTGTTGGCAGATTTTTTTCTTTTTTTGCCTGATGTCAGTAATCCTCTCCCTTGATTCTTACTTATGTTTGTAGGCTGGTGACCCTACATTTATGTCTTGTTTACAAGACAGCTTTTAGCTGTTTGGTAGGCAAAGGTCTACTGTAGACTACACCAAAAACATACAGCGGGCGTTGGTCCTACCCATTGCTTATCATTGGTTGCCTTTATTGATGCAATTCTTATTTACTTGTTTTATTTATTCATTGGCTTTCCTTGTCCATCTTGTGTTTGTCCCTCCCCTTCTTCTATTTTTTTCCTCCCCTGGAGCACAGCCTCTTAGGGGCCGATTCCGATTCGGGCCAGAAAACGTACCGACCGACTAGGATCGGGAATCTATTCCGACCGACACGTACCGGTGCAGCCCGACCCGCCAAGTACGATGAAATGCGTGCAAAATCCGACCGACTCGTACGGAACACAAGCCGAACGACCGAACCGCGCGGAAAACAGCTATCCGGCCGGAAAATCACGCGAATCGAACCGACCGACACGCACCAGGAATGAACCCGAACGAAACGTACGCGCGAAGTCCGACCCGCGCAGTACGATGCAATGCGTGGAAAACCCGACCGAGTCGCACGGAGTACAAGCCGTACGAACGACACGCATACAAAACAGCGAGCCGAAGCAACCCAATACTCCGCGACCGACGCGTACGCCGCACATGAAACAGCACAAACACAGCGTGAACGACTCGGAGAAGCTCGCACGAGACAACTGCAGGGTTCGACTCGGTCAGAAGAACGTCTCCTACATGCACAAAAAGTACAAAGGGAAAAACACAAAAAAAGGCCAAACAAGCAATTACAAAGCCAATAAATACTGGGGGGGGACACAGGGAACAAAGACACACCCACAACTCCACCCATATAAAGGACACAAATCCCTACCATGATCCTTTGCAAATTCAAATGACCTGCCAGCACAGAACACCAACAGACAGCAACCACACTCACAGCTCATCCATCACACAAGCCACACACCATCAGCACCTCAACAAATAGCACCCTCACATACACCCAGCAAAACACACACTCACACACCCTCACTTGCACACCAACACCCACATCACTCACCACCACCACCCATCACCATGCCCCCAAAGAAGAATCCAAAGTTCCTAGACAGTGAATTGGAAGTCCTGGTAGATGAGATCCTCAGGGTAGAGCCACAGCTGTTTGGTACACTGGTCCAACAGACCCCCATGTCGCAGAAAACCAAGATGTGGGAGAGGATCGTCGACAGGGTGAACGCACAATCACCATGTTTGCGCACAAAGGAAGACATCCAGAACAGGTGGTATGACGTGCGCAGGAGTGTCAGGGACCTACTGAAGAAGGATTACATCTTGAGCCAACACACCGGCAGTGGCCCTCCTGCCAAACCAGTATACCTCAGGCCCTGGGAGGAGAAGGTGCGGGCCATCCTACCACCAGTGAGCGTATATGGACTATCAAACATCCCAGAGCCTGGTGAGTACACAACAAATATACCCAATATCATGTGACAACATACACACATCACTGTCAAGGGGATAGTCAAACCATGCACCCTTAGCAAATCCACAGCAACAAAACCAGAATCATCCAAAGATGTGTAGGTCAGTCAGATAAACAAAATACATGCCATCTCATAGTGATATGTAACTGTGTCATGACATGTACAAACCCTACAACAAATAAAGCTAGGCAGTGGCACAAATCTAACCACCAAACACTGTCAGATATGTAGCCACCACTAGAACACCACCACACAGGGAATCCCACAGAAAGGAAGGAATTCTGTGTATGCTGGTCAAGTCAGTGTAGCCAATAGTATCATGGGAGTTGTAGTCACAGATATTGCCCACCCTCACAATACGCCCATCAACACCACTCTGAACCATGCTCACATCACAGGGAGTGGAAAACAACTGACAAGATGGCTGACACTGGCTACTGCTGTGGGGAGCACAAGGCCCTGCTGGGAACTGTGCACCAACCAACAGCAGGACACCATTGACTGACATCCTGAAAGACAACTTGCACTCCCTGCAATGGAAGCACGTATCATGGTGGGATATCTGGCTGGGTGGGAAGGAGGACTGACAGCTCTGACCATAGTTACCAGCAGCTCTTCTCACACACACCCCTAACACAAACTACACACAACTCACCTGGGAAAATGCATTGCCTCACACTAAAATTAATTATCCCACAAAGAACCACCACCCTGGGTTATGCTGTGGGAAGCACAGTGACACACATGGGACTTGTAGCCAAACAAACGCCAGGACAACACTGTCAGCCATCCATTCAGCACAGGCACACTACCCCACAGGGAAGCAGAGTCAGAAGGAAGGAAGTATGGGCAAGCTGGGAAGGGGGTGTAGGCAATAGCATGATGGGAGTGGTAGTCATAGCTCAACATCCCCCACCCACATGGCCCAGCAAGCTCACACTGAAGCATGCACACCTCACAGGGAGTGGAAAGCCCCATCAAAGATGTCTGACACTGGTGCTCTGTTGTGGGGAGCACAAGGCCATGCTGGGAACTGGCCACCAACCAACAGCAGGACACCACTGTCAGCCATCTTGCCATTGCTGTCACACTCACACACAGTGAAGCCCACTCAAAAGGAAGGAAGTATGGGCATGCTGGGAAGGGGGGGTGTAGGCAATAGCATGATGGGAGTGGCAGTCACAGATATTGGTCACCCTCACAATTGGCCCATCAACACCACTCTGAACCATGCTCACATCACAGGGAGTGGCAAAGAACTGACAAGACGGCTGACACTGGGTACTGCTGTGGGGAGCACAAGGCCCTGCTGGGAACTGGGCACCAGCAAACAGCAGGACACCACTGTCAGCCATCTTGCCATTGCTGTCACACTCACACACAGTGAAGTACACTCAAAAGGAAGGCAGCATGGGCATGCTGGGAAGGGGGGTGGAGGCAATAGCATGATGGGAGTGGTAGTCACAGCTCAACATCCCCCACCCACATGGCCCAGCAAGCTCACACTGAAGCATGCACACCTCACAGGGAGACAAAAGCCACTTCAAAGATGTCTGACACTGGTGCTCTGTTGTGGGGAGCACAAGGACATGCTGGGAACTGGCCACCAACCAACAGCAGGACACCACTGACTGACATCCTGAGAGTCAACCTGCACCCACTGCAAGGGTGGCATGCTTCATGGTGGGATAACTGGGCTGGAGGGAGAAGGATGTCCGGATGTCAACCAAATACCACCAATGCTGGCCATGCACACACCTCAACATTCACATTGAAATGCTTCATGTTGTCAGGACAATGCGCTACACCAATATCAACAGCTGACTGTGACAACTTAGGACAATGCAATGTACAGGCCCGCATCCAGAGGTACAGTCACAACTGTCAGGTGTTTGAACCATTGATGCCTGTGAAACATAACATACATTGTGTGTCTCTTCCAAAAACAGGTGATGATGGGGACACAGCAGCAGACGCTGAGGAGTCCCTGTCCCAGGCTCCGGGGGACACTGAGCTCACTGGTGTGGAACAGCCTCTGCCCACCTCGGATGACGAAGACCTACCTGGCACCTCCGGAGTGAGTCATCATGCAGCACCAGCAGGACCACCAGCTGCACCCCCTGCACCCACCCCTCCAACAACGGCCAACACACAGACCTCCCCTGCCGACACGGACAGACCAAGGACCACCACCACCAACAGCACACGGACCCCGGCCCAACGTGGAGCAACGGACACCAACACCAGCAACAACCCCCAAGGGGGCCCAGGGTCACCTGTGCGTGCCAGTGTCGCCAGGGGTGGTGGGAGGGGTGGTAGACATAGGTCGCTGCTTGCAGAGGGGTCTGGACTGCATGATCACCCACAACTGGTACGCATAGCTGATGCGTACCAGACTAGCACCGGAGAGGTCAGCCAGGTAGTGGGGATCCTCAGGGACATTCAACAGCAGCAGGCTGCCCATCATGCCCGCTTGGACTTACACATGTCCCGCATGGAGTCCAAGTGGGACACATTGCAAGAACTGACGGCGGTGCATAGGGACATATTACAATGCCTCCGCCAGATTTGCACCAACATGTCAACATCTCCCTGTGTGCCCACAACATCTGGTGCTGCAACAACTGCAACTGCCACAGGGAGGGAGGATGACTCTGGCGGAGAGTCCCCTGCACCGCAGCAGCCTGCACTTGAGGGTCCCCCCAAAGAAGAGGGGTCGTCCGAGGAAGGGCGACTGAGAGGCCGATGGCCATGCACAACCCCCAGGAAGCCAACACCTGTTCTGGAAAATCACCTTTGTGCGCAAACTGTTCACCCTGTCGAATGCAACACAACTCTCCCACATGACATGGGGAGTTCAAGTTGGACCAATGTATCAGATGACTGTGGACTTCACTCAGGACATTTCTGCTACCAGGACTTCCAAATCATCTAGGAACTTTGGATTACAATCACAATGTACAGCACCCACCATCCTGTGCACTATACTCACACATGTATGTCAATAAACCCACTAATACACCATACTTGCCTCTGTTGTGATTCCAACGTTGTTTCTGTCATGGAGATGATGATCTGCGAAATGACACTGTGCATGCTAACTGCTACAGCAAGTACAACACCGGCATGTGAGTCATGGCGACGTGACACATATGAGGGAGACACACCACCAGGGCTACACAACACATACACACCAGGGCCATCTGACTCATCGCCTACACTGATGTTGCCAGGAAATACGGTGCAATGCACAGACACAACACCTATTCACAGTCTGTGTTAACTAGCCCACTGGTGCAGTAAGCAAATGTCAGTCAGATGTGTGACCACAGACAACGCACATCACAAAGTGAAGCACAGGTTTATTACACATTTGCAACATGTTGTAACCACTACAGATGCAAGGTAATCCCACCTGGCAGTGGGCACACAGTCAACAAGTGTAGAAGAAAGGAAGTCCATGGGTGTGGCGCACTTCACCTGTAGGGAAACGACAGCTAACACCCTGGAAGTTGATTCACGGTGTCGGGGGATCACAGTTGACCAAACAACCCTGAAAGTACCCTGTGAAGGACAGAAATGACACACAGTCAAAAGCACTGAAGAACAGGACAGAACTGCAATACTCATGCACAATACATGTCACAAGATACCCACCCAGAACCAAGTTAGCATGTCAACACTGTTGGGGAGTACAGACTACCTGTGAGGACACATCGCTGCACACATACAGTCATGTAGCACATGGACACACTCCAACAGCACCAGAGCACCACCAACACATATTATGCAAACTCACATCATTGACATGACATCTCCGGATACTCACATTCAGCTGAAGAAGTTGGTGATGAGCTATGTGCGGACATCACCCTCATCATCATCATCATCACTGGCATCGTGGTCCAGGCCAGGATCCTCCACAGGTGGCGGATGTTGGTCATCGTCATCCAGGATGAGAGGCAACTCCTTCCGCACTGCCAGGTTGTGTAGCATGCAGCAGACGATGACAATCTTGCACACCTTTGCTGGGGCATATGGGAGGGCCCCTCCTGTCTTGTCCAGGCAGCGGAAGCGGCTCTTCAGGAGACCAAATGTCCGCTCAATCACTCTCCTGGTCCGACCATGTGCCTCATTGTAGCGCATCTGGGCTGGTGTCACAGGGTTCCTGAGGGGCGTCAGCAACCACGGCATGTTGGGGTATGCGGAGTCACCTACATACGGACAATTGCACATTAGCTGAGTTGGAAAAGAGGGTGGAATACTACATTGCAGAACACACACAATGGTACAAAGTCAGTACACACCGACAAGCCAGGCATGCTGGTTCCGCATCTGTGACATCATCCTCGGGATGCGACTACTCCTAATCACGTAGGCATCGTGTGCAGAACCGGGGAAACGGGCACACACGTGTGAGATGCTCATATCTGCAAGACATACCACCAGTGCATTGACCGAATGGTAATGTTTGCGGTTCCTGTATGCCTGCTCATGTGCCTGTGGTGGTATCAAAGCCACATGTGTCCCATCAATGGAGCCAATGACATGCGGCATCCTCCCCAGGGCATAGAAGTCACTCTTGACGTCAGTGAGTTGTTGACGTTTAGGGAAATAGATGTACTGGTTCAGGTATCCCAACATTACCTCCAAAACATCGCGGAGCACACGGCTGAACATGGTCTGTGACATCCCACCAGCAGACGCCACAGTGTGTTGAAAGGTACCGGTGGCAAAGAAGTGTAGGGCTGCCATCACTTTCACCTTGGGGGTCAGCGCTGTAGGGTATGTCCGGCCAGGTTGCAAATGTGGGGCCAACCGCACCGTCAATTCCTCAAACAGTGGCCTGGTGAAGCGGTACCGTCGGATGCAGTCCCGTTCAACCACTGTTGCAAGGTCAGGGAATGGCCGATGGACAGCTGGTGCCATGCAGTGCATAGGTGAAGGAAGAAAGATTGTCAGTCACCCCACATATGTGGCATAGACCAGACTCAATATCACATGATACATCATTACGAGACACAAGTACATGATGCGTGTGCCGTTCCGTAAGGACATGTATGTCACCTACATGGCTAACAACTAACATCACAGTTCAACATGTGTCCTCAACAAGTCCCAGGTTGTGCTATGGGATATCATTAGGCTGTGTACCCATGCACTGCTCTCACGTTCCAAACACACACCACAGTGACATGTGAGGACAGATGTGCCCCAGGCATCACAGCTCATCGACAGGTAGATACCTAGGGACCCTGTATTGCCACATGGACACTGGCATGACATGGTGCATCATGAATACACCACAGCTAAACAACCATGACCCCCACAGGTAGTGGTCCCTGTTGCCTCGGCAGGACAGACATGGCCGTCTGTGACACACACACGCACAACATCAAAGTCCATGCACAAACAACGTGGATGTGGAGACTGTCTCCCATTGTGCACATGGAATCAGAGACATTGTAAACACAACATGCACACAGACTGTGGAGGGCCATCACAATTCTGGCAATGGGTCACCTTGTGACATACATACCGTCCCACATGGGACTCAGGGGTATGTGACATGACATACACATACACAACCGTGAAATGTGACCATGCCACATGCTCTGAAATGAACAGTTGCACACCACAGTGTTCATGTGCACAACACACCAAGGATACTGTCCCCATGAACACGTGCACAGCCTGGGAGTGGCTGCCCCCAAGTGCCACCCACAAAACCACATGTTGACCCCCATACACGGAAGAGGTGATGCAGCCTTACATGCCTTAGGAGACAGTGTGGACAGGCTGTGGTGTTGTAGGTGTGCCCCTCACTCCCTGGGAAGTAAATGTGGCTGGCATACGTTCACCTGTGACAGGCATGGTGACATATGCCAGTGACTTGTACAGGGACGCGTTGTACAGCAATGGACCGATCGGTGCGCATGCATTGGCCATTGCATACAGTGTGAGCGGGTACGCGTTGTATTCGCAATACGCGTTGTACAGCAATGGACCGATCGGTGCGCATGCATTGGCCATTGCATACAATGTGAGCGGGTAAGCGTTGTATTCGCAATACGCGTTGTACAGCAATGGACCGATCGGTGCGCACGCATTGGCCATTGCATACAATGTGAGCGGGTACGCGTTGTACAGCAGTGGACCGATCGGTGCGCACGCATTGGCCATTGCATACAATGTGAGCGGGTACGCGTTGTATTCGCAATACGCGTTGTACAGCAATGGACCGATCGGTGCGCACGCATTGGCCATTGCATACAATGTGAGCGGGTACGCATTGTACAGCAATGGACCGATCGGTGCGCACGCATTGGCCATTGCATACAATGTGAGCGGGTACGCGTTGTATTCGCAATACGCGTTGTACAGCAATGGACCGATCGGTGCGCACGCATTGGCCATTGCATACAATGTGAGCGGGTACGCATTGTACAGCAATGGACCGATCAGTGCGCACGCATTGGCCATTGCATACAATGTGAGCGGGTACGCGTTGTATTCGCAATACGCGTTGTACAGCAATGGACCGATCGGTGCGCACGCATTGGCCATTGCATACAATGTGAGCGGGTACGCGTTGTACAGAAATGGACCGATCGGTGCGCACGCATTGGCCATTGCATACAATGTGAGCGGGTACGCGTTGTACAGCAATGGACCGATCGGTGCGCACGCATTGGCCATTGCATACAATGTGAGCGGGTACGCGTTGTATTCGCAATACGCATTGTACAGCAATGGACCGATCGGTGCACACGCATTGGCCATTGCATACAATGTGAGCGGGTACGCGTTGTACAGCAATGGACCGATCGGTGCGCACGCATTGGCCATTGTATACAATGTGAGCGGGTACGCGTTGTACAGCAATGGACCGATCGGTGCGCACGCATTGGCCATTGCATACAATGTGAGCGGGTACGCGTTGTATTCGCAATACGCGTTGTACAACAATGGACCGATCGGTGCGCACGCATTGGCCATTGCATACAATGTGAGCGGGTACGCGTTGTACAGCAATGGACAGATCGGTGCGCACGCATTGGCCATTGCATACAATGTTATGTTATGTTAAAATTCATTTTTAGAGCGCACGTTCACCAAACGGTTTCTTGGCGCTATAGGCAGAACGGTGGCCATTCCAAACAGTGAGTGGGTATCAATTATAAGCGTGGGAGAAGAACCAGGTTTTGAGTAGTTTCCTAAATTGAGCATAGGAATCCGCCATGCGCAGATAGAGGGGGAGGGCGTTCCAAAATTGAGGGGCCAGGAACGTGTATCTAAGGCCACCATGTTTCTTCCGTTCAAAAGAATGGGAGAGCAGCAGGTTCTTATTGGAAGAGTGTAGATCGCGAGAGGGGAGATACCGCTGAATGTTTAGAGCAATAAAGGCGGGACCACGTCCTGACAGGGCTTTTTGGATGGTGCAGCCGAGTTTAAACAGGCATCGTTGGGGTATGGGGAGCCAGTGGAGACTTTTCAGCAGTGGTTTCACATGGGAGGGCTTAGGCTGTCCAAGAATGAGTCTGGCTGCCTGGTTCTGGACCCGTTGTAGACGATGGACTTGGTACGCAGGTATACCAACGTACAGGGAATTGGCGTAGTCAATACGCAAGATAAAAAGGTCGAGAACCACTTGGGTCAGGGCTTCGGTGGAAAGGAATCTGCTGATTTTTCGGATTCTGCGAAGATGGAAAAAGCATGCTGAAACTACTGAACTGACCTGGGTCTTCATGGTAAGATCATCGCTGATCATGATTCCCAGGCTTTTTACTGACTAGACCGGGACTGGGGGACTCCCTAGAGATGGTGGCCAAATGCAGGAGCTCCATGGGTTAGCCAAGCCACCAGTGAGAATTAACTCAGTTTTGTCAGGGTTTAGTCTGAGTTGGTTAGCATTCATCCAATCCCTGATGAAAATCATTATGGATTGAAAGTTTGTGGTAGATGCAGCTGATGGGTCGATGTTAAAGATCAGCTGGAGGTCGTCGGCATAGTTATACACAACAACCTTTCTCTTGCGCAGAGCTGAGATCAGAGGAAGAATATACAGGTTAAAGAGTAGAGGTGAAAGGGAGGAGCCCTGTGGGACCCCACAGGTCAGATTCATTTGTTCCGCCCTAAAGCCAGCAAGGCGGACAGATTGGGAGCGATTGCTCAAAAAGGAGGCAATCCATTTCAGAGGCAGACCCTGGAGCCCAGCGCTGCCGACACGGTCGGCCAAAAGCTGGTGGTCGACCGTGTCAAAGGCAGCCGACAAGTCAAGGAGCACCAGGGCCTGGGTGGTGCCCTGGTCCGCCCCCTTTCTTAGTTCGTCCAGGACGGCCAGGACAACGGTTTCAGTGGAATGTTCAGGTCGGAACCCTGCTTGGTGAGGGTCCAGATAGTGAGTCTGCTCTACAAAGGAGCTAAGACTATTGGCAACATGGGCTTCCATGACCTTGCTCAAGTAAGGTAGCAGAGAGATGGGGCGATAGTTGCCAGGTACCTGTGGATCTAAGCTAGGTTTTTTAAGGATAGGAACGACTTCAGCCATCTTGAATAGATCTGGGACAATCCCTTGAGTGAGGGAGTTGTTGATGAGCGATAAAGGGGGATCCGGACAGCGTAGGAAAACTTCATAGAGAATATGAGGGGGACAGCTGTCCAGAGGAGAACCAGAACTAACTTTCTTAAGTAGGCCAAAGAAAGCTTCCTTAGTAACAAGGGGAAAGTGATCCAAAGAGGCAGTATTTGTGTCGCAGCATAGATAAGGCAGAGGATCAATAAGTTTAGGAATACTAGACTTAATTGTATCAATTTTCTCAATGAAAAAGTGATTGAGTGAGTCACACAGAGATTGAGAGGGAGTGGGTTTTGCAATTACTCGGTCTAGTTTAGAAAGTTTGTCCACTATTGAAAAGATTTCTTTAGCTTTGTTAGCTGAGTTTAGTATTTTGGACGAGAAGTACTCAGCCTTGGTCTGTAGAATCAGTATTTTATAATCTTTAAAAAGGGACATAAAAATGACTTTAAGATTAGGGCAGTAATTACGTCGCCACTTGCGTTCCACTTGCCTCAAGGTTAGTTTCTTTGCCTTTAACTCTGTTGAGAACCAGCGTTGTGCATCATGGGGCTCTTTATTTTCACTTTCTTCAAAGGTGCTATGCTATCTCTAGCCTTATCCAACCACGTGTTGATATTTGCCGCTTGAGAATGAAGGGACTCCTCCAGGACAGAAGGGGCCGAGGCAATTAGCGAGGAACAAAAGTCCTCCATATCCACTCTACTCCAGGTTCTGGCTAAAAAATTGCCTGAAGGAGGGGTGGTATCGGGATGGACAGAGGGAATGAAAAAGGTGACCAGGTGGTGGTCAGACCATGTACACGGGGCCACTTGTAGACGGGAAATGTCCAAGTTGGCACGCCAAACCTGGTCTAAAGTATGCCCTTTGACATGAGTGGCAACCTTTATGTGTTGACTACAATTCAGTCCCATTAAAAGTTCTGTAAATTCGAGAGAACAGGGGCTTTCATGTACATCATTGGGCCAGTAGTTGATGTCCCCACGAATAAAATTCGAGAGTTATTGACCACTAATTCGGCTATCCTGTCAGCCACCAACTGAGGAAAAGTGGGCATATGAGATGGAGGTCTGTAGAGTACAACACAGATGAATGAGAGGTTATGGGATTCAAATTTTAATGAGAGGCTATCGACTAGGGGGATGCCTAAAGAGGCCACAAGGGTGAATTTGTGTATCTTGTTGATAATAGCTGCCACTCCTCCTCCAGCCTTCCCCGCAGGCCGGTCTGCCTGAAGAATGTGGTAATTATCGGGAAGGGCCGCAAGAATATCAGGGCCCGATTCCTCAGTTAGCCATGTTTCAGTGAGAAGGAGGATATCTGGCTTGACAGTATCCAGCAAATAGAATATCTCGTGCTGGTGTTTTGCCATAGAGCGTGTATTCAAGTAGCATACTAGAAGTCCTTTTTGCCCCTGGTGTGCTGGGCTGGGTGGGGCTGTTGAACCTTTATGAATTAGGGGATAGTTTTGGTCAATAGCTTTCAAAGGGTTTACAGGAGAGGAGTTCTCCTGAGAGTCAATCGCAAGTGATTTTAGTTTGTCCTTGGTATGAGGGCTAATGCCCGCAGCTCCTTGCAGTAGCTTTAGTTCTAGCGAAGAATACGTTAAATAACGGGCATAATGTATAGCCCCTGGCCCCGGATGGGCTCGGACGGGCGCAGATGGGCTTGCCTTTGGCACGCCTTCGGCGCGCCACCGGCGCGTCCGCTGCGCGGGAGAAAGAGCATTGGTCTAAATACAGACGCGGGACTCCGCCCTCTCCGGTCTCCAACCCGGAAGAGGGAAATCGAACGAGGTCGTGGCCGGCACTCCCTCCACACAACCGGGACAAGGACCCGTGGCGGACCGGGGAGCGGTGCGGATCAAGGTGCAGGTAGATCGCAGTAATAGTGCAAGTAATTCAATGTTTAAAAAAAAAAATTATAGCAAAGTTTTTTAAAAAAAGGCACAGTTCGCCCCAGCAACCAAGTCAAGTCACCCACTCGGCTGACTGAAGCAGCGCTGTCCGCTGCGCGGGAGAAAGAGCATTGGTCTAAATACAGACGCGGGACTCCGCCCTCTCCGGTCTCCAACCCGGAAGAGGGAAATCGAACGAGGTCGTGGCCGGCACTCCCTCCACACAACCGGGACAAGGACCCGTGGTGGAGCTGGTGTGAGCGGGTACGCGTAGTACAGCAATGGACCGATCGGTGCGCACGCATTGGCCATTGCATACAATGAAATGAAATGAAATGAATGAAAATGAAATGAAATGAAAAGGGCATTTATAGAGCGCATGGCTACCAGAAGGCCTCCCAGCGCTTGGCATGACTAGTAGACGGAGGGGAGGGACAGAACGATTAGTTTAAGGGAATAAAAGGGTTTTGAGTTGTTTCCTGAAGGCAAGATGGCTAGACTCTTTTCGGAGGTGGAGGGCGTTCCAGAGTCTGCCTGCATTCAGAGAGAAGAGCCTGCCGCCACTTCTGGCTCGTTTGATTCTGGGGATGTCAATTAGGTGGAGATCATCCGAGCGAAGCTTTCTCCTTGCTTTATATGGATGAATTATGGCCGAGATCAGGGGAGGGCCTATCCCCAAAAGGGATTTGTGAACAATGCACAATGATTTGAAGCTAATTCTTTCTTTTACTGGAAGCCAGTGTAGAGATCGGAGGGCAGGTTTTGCGGAAAGAGATCTAGGTGTTCCCGTCAACAATCTGGCTGCACAATTCTGGATAATCTGCAATCTATTGATCACTGAGGTAGGAGCTCCCAGATAGAGTGCATTACCATAATCCAATCTAGAGAGTAGAATAGACTGGACCATGATTTTCTTGGCTTGAGGAGGGAGCAGAGGAAGCACTTTCCTCGCCATTCTGATCAAGCCAAAACAGATTGCTACTGTCTTACTGGCTTGCACTTGGAATGTAAGATTCTGGTCTAGCCAAATGCCCAGGCTCTTTATCTCAGGCTTAGGGATTGGGACTGGGCCCATGCAAACTGGCCAGATGGTTCTGAGTGACGTATTGTCAAAATTGCCCAGAGTCATGACCTCGGTCTTTTCTCCATTTAATTTCAGGTGGGAAGACCCCATCCATTTTACGACTTCCGTAAGACATGCTTTCAGGGTCGTGGAGTATTGTGTGGATTGGTTTAGAGCTACGACCAGTTGAGTGTCGTCGGCGTAGGTGACCATATGTATCCCAAACGGGGCCACGATTGAAGCCAAAGGGACCATGTACACATTAAAAAGTGTAGGGCTCAATGACGAGCCCTGCGGTACACCACACTGGAGAGGCCGAGGTTTGGAACTCATGCCCTCTTCAAAAACCTGGAATGAACGTCCTTTCAGGAAGGAACTAATCCAACTCAGAGCGATTCCACCTACTCCCAGATTGCCGAGGCGGTGAATCAAGACCTGGTGATTCACCGTGTCGAATGCTGCGCTCAAATCCAATAGGATAAAGGAGCAGGGGTTTTGGCCCCTAGCCCCGGCCGGGCGCGGACGGGCGCGGACGGGCGCATACGGGCGCGGACGGGCGCAGACGGGCTTGCCTTAGGCGCGCGGTCGCATCATGGGTTCAATTTATGCGACTTCTTCCGACGCCGGGTGCAGCAACTAGACCGCTGCCCCGTGCGTCTGAAGCGCTACAAACAGAAGTGGTGCACGAGACCTTCCTACCCGCCGAGCATTGAACACAGCTCGTACCGGGGGGTTGGTTCCATCGTGCAAGTGCCCACCACAAACAGTATGTATTTTTAGAAGGATGTGCAAAGTCAGCAATTAAAACATTAAAATGTATACAAGGACAGAATGGCAATTCTAACCGTTCTCCCTCGATTACAGCCCAAGGCGGTCGCGTCACACGCTCAATTTATGCGACTTCTTCCGACGCCGGGTGCAGCAACTAGACCGCTGCCCCGTGATGTGAGCGGGTACGCGTTGTACAGCAATGGACCGATCGGTGCGCACGCATTGGCTATGTCCTGGCATGGCAACGGATGCGTTTTCAAACCTTCAACGAGTCTGATGCTGTAAATTCAGTTGGCCACACACAACAATGTTGCAAATTCATGGGTGTCATGAAGTTGAACTTTTGAAGGATGCTGTGGGCGTGTGTAAGTGGTGCAAATCCATGGATTGGCCAGATTCAGAAGATGCAAACGACTTGGACCTATCACTTTGGACACATGGGACAGTATCTGCCTCAGCAGCACACATATAATGCTGGCTGATCCCCTGAGAGCTCACTTGCCTGCACTACATGCTCCAGGACGACATCTGCCACCACCACTGCTGCTGTATCTGCATCCTCTGGCTCCTGCAATGGCACGTACTGTGGAGAGAGCCCCAGCCTTCAGCACTGAGTAGAACCCGGCCCTGCTGGACAGCCTCCTTCCACAGTACCGCAAGCTGTATGGGAAACCAGGGGAGCAGGTGAGTGTGCTGTCCACTGCCTTACTAAATGTGCATGTTGTCTGACTAGCAAGACTTACAGTGTGCACACCACTGGCTAGCATGCTCACTGAGTAGTTGTCACCCCCCAAAGTGTGTAGTTACATGCACTGAACAGGTATAGTGCAGTAACAGTGCATTTAAACGAGGTTTTACTTCCCAGGCAATGATACCATGTAGTAACTGCTGGCAAACTGTTCATAGCCATCGTTGCACTGCCTGTGTACATCATGTGCCCCTGTGATTTAGACATGTATATCCAAATGTGTGATGCACGAAATGTTGCATGTGTAGTAATGGGCTTTTCACTTTGTCATCCTCACAGGTTGATGCCCACCAGAAGCAGAAGATATGGCTGACCATCGTCCGGGCAGTGAGATCCGTGGGGGACTACAAGCGCCGGATCCGCAACTGCCAGAAGAGGTGGCAGGACCTTCGGGGCTGGACCCGGAGGATCGCACGGGTCCAGCTGAAGCTGTCGCCTCCTCGCAGGAGGGGCGGACACCGGACCCTGACCCCCACATGCTCAGGATCCTGGCGGTGTTCTTCACTGATCTGGATGGGCAGCTGAAGGCCAGAGAGCAGCAAGGAGGGGGTGAGTCCATGACTGCATTGTGAACTTTGTCCGCCATGCTATGTGCCCTCCTCTGGCCTGGTTAAACTTCCACAGTACATCAGTCATGTGGTCCAGGACCCATGTCCCTCAATTGTGCACTGCCCACTCCTCATCTGATACCCAGGTGTGGCCCTTACAGTCAGGGAATTGTGTCACTTGGGTACTGTGTCCTTGCATTTTGCTTAGCTCAAGGTGGGGGACAGCATTTGTTCCCCTAACTCTGTGGTGGGCATCATGGGTGGGTCCATTGCTTACACAATGCCTGTGTTCTGACATGTAATCTGTGTGTTACTTTGATATGTGGTCCAATTGCTGAGCTGATCCACCACATGTGCCTGGGGTATTTGGCACACACCCATGCTGCGGGTGGGAACAATGTTTGGGCCTCAGGAGTATGTATATCAAGTGTGTCGCACATACTTAGCCACCTGCCTACTGTCCAGGGCTCATCCCTCATTCACGTGGGGCAGGACAGTCATGCCTACTCCAGGCCATATAATACACTCTGTACTCCCACTCCCGTGTATCAGCTGACACGTTGTGCTCAGTGATATGTCCCCTCAGGTGTCTGCCTCTGTGTCATTGTGCTGTGGCTTCGTTGTCAGGACTACTGGGGTGTTTCTCGGTTGGGGCTCAGCATGCCACCAGAGATGTGACCATAGGAGACGATACTTGTGTGACACATAGGTGTTTGATCACTTGACCGTGCAGACTGGGGTATGCGAATGTGAAGTTCAGGCAGCTGTTTCCCATCCACAGCAGATTGTGAGGTGCTCAGGTTCCGAGGGTTGTGTTACAGGTCTCCCATATGTCCAATTGGTATGACGTGGACAAATAAGAGTTCAGATGATGTAGTGTGTGGGGGATGGACATGTGCACTTGTTCAGCTCCAGGACTTGCATTCCCCATGACCTAGGATTGTGACACAGTGCAGACTGCTGTTGTCTGGCTGCCCTTTCCATGTGACTGGAGACAGTGATGTATGACTTAGCAGGCATGCCTGTGCCATGGCATGAAACTTCCAATGAGGGATCCTGCAGGGGAGTGACATGTGCTACATGCACCCCATTGTGGCAATGACTATCAGGACATGGGTGCATCATGGTGTCTGGTGCTGGTATGCATCACATGCATTTCAAAATTGACTCTGGCCATCCCTTAATCCGGACATCTGTACTGACTCAGTGGCAAGAGTTGTGATGTGTGCATGTTCACATACTTCACCGTGTTCTCTGCACTGTCCAACTACTGTGTAGGTGGTGCATGTGTCCACACTGGGGTATTGCCATCCCACAGACACCAGACAGATGGGTGCAAGGCCAGGAGGGATGTGAGTGCCATGGTTGACCATCAGACTGTCAATTGGCTTCTCCTACTCTGTTTGGGCACTTTTGGCAGTGTTCAACTAAGGATGCCAGGGCTTGGTCTGTAATGTGCTGTACTTACTGTGGTGTGTGCGGTCGGTGCAGGTGACTGATGTTTGCCTGTTTCCCTATTGTTTGCAGATACATCCACGGCCACAGGAGGGGACAGCTCCACGGACCAGGAGGAGCCGCAGAGCCAGACTAGGTCAGCAGCCGAGGAGTGGTCGGAGGGACCCAGTGGCACGGAGGGCGACGGGAGCCACACCGAGGAGTCCTCAGCAGCATCCACCTCAGCTGAGGACCACAGCAGCTCGGAGGATGACTCCCTTGTGGAGGCGGGTGTCAGCAGCCACCACACCCCAGCTAGTGTTGCTGTCCCCTCCACCACCACCACCACCACCGCCCTCCCATCGGCTCCCATTCCAGAGGTCCGTGGAGGCTCCCGTGTTCGGGAGCATGTCTCCTTCGTGCCAGGCACTGCACCCCCTGCCCCTGTGTCCCCTGCTGCCCTGAGTGAGGAGTCTGTGTACCTCCTTCGCCAGCTCCATGTAGGGCAGACAGCAATGCTGAGTGTCCTCCATGCCCACACCACTCTGTTGACTCAGCTGGTGTCGTTCATGGAGGGCATCTCATTGGGCATGTCTGCCCTACAGAGGAGCAATAGGTCCATGGACTCCTTCCTGACGGCAGCAGTGTCCCTCCTCCGACAGTCCCTCACACCTCCTACCTCTGCCCCATCCACACTCCGCAGCACCCTACCTGTCCCAAGCACACACACCGGCACAGGCACACACCAGCACAGACACAAGCAGCACACAGACACACACGCCAAAATCCAGACGCACACGCACGCACAGTCAGGGGACTGAAACCACACTCACAGGGGATGGGGCCCAGGCACACACACACGCATCCACAGTCACTCCGCAGTCCTCCGATACCTCTCCCTCCAAGGCCCCTTCCCTTGCCTCACCTGCAACCCCACCTACACAGCGGGTCTTCCTCTGTGACCTCGGCCTCTTCCCCTCCGATCCAGCTGATCCAGCATACCGGGGGAAGAGGAAGTCCACCCACACAGAGGGAGTGCCCCTCGCCCCCGGACACCCTCCCCCAGGCGCAGGCACCCATCCGCAAGTCCCCCCGGACCCGGAAGAGCAAGACCCCGCCGCCACCCTGCAGCTCAACCACCAAGTCTCCTTCCTCCATCCCTCAGGCCCCCACTCCACAGGTGCCCCCACCACACCCTGCCCCAGGTTCCCCCACCCACAGATACACCATCCCCAAAATGATCCGGCCTTCTCCCCCTGCCACTTGCTCTTCCAGCACCACACCCCCGCTGCGCATGTCTGTGCCACTGGTGTGGAGACGGTGTCCACCCCCTCTGTCCTGCCCACCTTACCTGAACCCCATTCTCCTCCCCTGGAGATAGGCACTGCAGTGGAGTCAACTACCACCCCGTCTGACTTGGGCACTGCAGTGGGAAACCTGTCCACTCCATATGCACGGCCCACTGCAGTCGTGCCAGCACCCACACCATCTGAGTCATGCCCCCCAGTTGTGCCGGCATACACCATGTCAGACACCTCCACTGTAGTTGTCAGTGACTCTCCAGCACCCACCACCCCTTCCCTGCGTCCTTCTGGTGAGCCCTGATCCTGTCCCAGCGGTGCCTGGCCTGCCCCCCCATATGCCCCTCAGAGGGGATTGTCCCTGGTGTGTAGCAGTGCAGGCATGCGAAGGGTGACATCTGGCACTGTCACCCTGTTTGGACTAATATTATGGACTGGCCATTGGCCTTTGTTATATATTTTCTTTCACTTCTCTCACCCAAATGCTGAATAAAGCAACTTTATGTTCTCTAGTTGTTTTGCTTCTGATGTACATGTTGTTGATGATGCTAACCGTGCCCTTGCTGCAGTGATGCTGATTTTTGGTCTCATGAAAATGAAGTGTTACTGTGCAGGAACCCATGTGGTCCACGGGGAATGTGTCCTATCCTGTAGTGTATCCATGTCATCCTTTGCAGCATATGAGGGTGTCATGTTTCCAAGATTTGGCAATGGGAATTCCGAGGTTTTATTGGCAATATAACATCTGTGGCTTACAGCCCTGCACATCTGTTGTGCTTGCCATTGTTCAATTAGTCTACTTCCCTGACCGTGTGGCCATCTCCACTGGACATGCAAGTTTGGGCATCAATGGGGAAGGACTCATCTGTGTTATCAGTGCAACTTGCTATACATGTGTGTTGGATCTGTGCTGATGATTTCGGTGACAGTCCCATGACCAGGCTGATATGACGGGAGCCTTCATTTGGTGCTAATTGTTGACTGTGTGACCAAGTGTTCTGTTGACATGATGGAGCCCTACTGAGGCAACGTATGGGCCAGCTTTCCTCACACAGGAGTGGGGTCCCCTCATGGCAGTGTGTAATTCTGTGACAGTGCCTGAGCCCAAGGTGTGTGTTGTGTGAGCATGTCTCACACAACACACAATCCCTAGTGATGTTCCTGTTTGTGATGCTTGCTGAGTTGACCTATGTTCCCCCAAAGTCTTCTCCCTGGGTTCTCTGGGATGTGGGTGCATGGCACATAACTGGTCATCAGGGTGTCACCCATAGGTGTGTTTGCTGTCAGGGATGAGTTTGTGGGCAAACGCAGATGGGACACAGTCAGGATTCCCCTTGGCACTTGTTGTTTACACCTGTCATGTAATTTCCAGTTTGTGTTATCTTTCAGTGATTGTGACACGTTGTGTGTGTGACTGCTGGCACTCCTCAGGGTCAGGGCTGCAATGTTGGAAGTTGTCTATGTGTGTTCTTTGTGGGTGACCTTGGCTTCTTCATTGGTGTGTGACTGTGGCCAGGATCCCATTGGTTGGTGTGGTATTGCCGTCATGTCCATGTACAGCGTACTGTGCAGTGTGTCAGTCATTCAGGAGTCTTGTT
Organism: Calotriton arnoldi; assembly: GCA_963921515.1. Lineage (NCBI taxonomy): Eukaryota > Metazoa > Chordata > Amphibia > Caudata > Salamandridae > Calotriton > Calotriton arnoldi. The sequence continues at coordinate 1,049,767 of CAWUFW010003818.1, forward strand.
GACTGGCCATGTGTGATGGGTTTCTGCACCTTAGTTGCCACCGCCACCCCTGGGATTGTCATGGGTGCATGTGCAATGTCACCAGTGCATGTGATCTTCACTGCTGCACATTGTTGGAGGTCGAGGTGTGTGGTGTTGAGTGTGTGCAGATGAGAGTTGTTAGCCGGCTATGCCCCTGCCTCCATGTTGGCCTTGGCTGACTGGCCGTGCTGATTGATTTGTGCTTGTGTAGGTGTGATGGTAGTTTGTTGCTCAGGACACATGACTGTGGTTCACAGTGTGAACGACATCTAGCTTTGTCATCACAGTGGGATTCTCATGCAGCCCAGGGTCACCACATTGTGGGGACCCTGGGGGTAGTGCTGTGGTGTGTCTGTGTCTTGCTGTGTTAGTTGCTGTTCCTACATGCTTGTGTGACATGTGTGATTTGTGCTCCCTCTCATCTAACAATGCCTGATTGCCCACATAGGGGATTTGGATCCATGAGTTACTTTTGTGTGGCACTGTATGCGCATCTGTGTAATTGGTATTCAGGCCTCCTCATGTGTTGTGTGGTTGCCTGGGGACACTGGCACACCCCCCCCCTCACCTGTTGTGTTTGATATGCAGTGTGGGGCTGCCTGTTTGTGTTTGTGCATCTGCACCACTGCATTGGCATATCTTCGATGTGCCATTGGCTGTATGTTGTTTAGTGGGTTCCCCCTGCTGTCCCTGGGACTCCTAGGTCATCAGTCAGCACGATGATCATGGTTTGTGTGTCCCATTGCTGCCATGGTATGGTATCTGTTCAAATCACATCTACAGTCTCCACAGGATATCTCCATGTGTGTGCCCATTGGTGCAAATATGTGGGTCTGCATTATGATGGTCACTTCTGTCATTGTGTCATTGATGAATGTTGACAGTGTCAGCCCCCATGGGTGATGTTTGTCTGCACATGGCCAAAGGTATGTCTTCTTTGCACTGCACTGTTTGCCTCACCCAATATATGTTGCTATGGGACACAACCACTACTTTGCCACTGATGTGTTTGTTGTTCTGTGACCAGGAATCATCCATGCAGTTTGGCAGTTGCAGCTTTTTCAATGTCAACACTTACCTTTTGATCACTGTGATGATGGGGGTTTAGACCCCATTGCCACAATGTTCAGAATGTGCTTCAGCTATGGAGCCCACACTTGCCTTTTGGTCACTGTGATGATGGGGGTTTAGTCCCCATTGCCACAATGTTCAAAATGTGCTTCAGCTATGGACCCCACACTTACCTTTTGGTCACTGTGATGATGGGGGTTTAGACCCCATTGCCACAATGTTCAAAATGTGCTTCAGCTATGGACCCCACACTTACCTTTTGGTCACTGTGATGATGGGGGTTTAGACCCCATTGCCACAATGTTCAGAATGTGCTTCAGCTATGAACCCCACACTTACCTTTTGGTCACTGTGATGATGGGGGCTTGGACCCCATTGCCACAGTGGTCATGGTCTGCTTGCATTGTGGAGGCCACACACATTTATGTGTGACACATGTGATAGGGGGTCACATTGTATGTTCAATGTCATGTTCAGTGTTGTAGGCATTTGACACAGTCTACACACGCTTGTCATGGTGTTGGGAGGCTGTTTTTGTCTTACATTCCTTATGTTGGAGTATGCTGGTTGTGTCATGCATTACCCATCCTATGAGTAGGGGTGGTGTGGGTGGTAGGCATCCGGCCCCCCATGGGTAGGGGTGGTGGTAGTGGTAGGCATCCAGCCCCCCATGGGTAGGGGTGGTAGTAGTGACAGGCATCCAGCCCCCCATGGGTAGGGGTGGTAGTGACCGGCATCTAGCCCCCCCTGAGTAGGGGTGGTGGTAGTGGTAGGCATCCAGCCCCCCATGGGTAGGGGTGGTAGTAGTGGTAGGCATCCAGCCCCCCATGGGTAGGGGTGGTAGTAGTGGTAGGCATCCAGCCCCCTGAGTAGGGGTGGTGGTAGTGGTAGGCATCCAGCCCCCATGGGTAGGGGTGGTAGTAGTGACAGGCATCCAGCCCCCCATGGGTAGGGGTGGTAGTAGTGACAGGCATCCAGCCCCCCCTGAGTAGGGGTGGTGGAAGTGGTAGGCATCCAGCCCCCCATGGGTAGGGGTGGTAGTAGTGATAGGCATCCAGCCCCCCATGGGTAGGGGTGGTAGTATTGACAGGTATTCAGCCCCCCCTGAGTAGGGGTGGTGGTAGTGGTAGGCATCCAGCCCCCCATGGGTAGGGGTGGTAGTAGTGGTAGGCATCCAGCCCCCCCTGAGTAGGGGTGGTGGTAGTGGTAGGCATCCAGCCCCCCATGGGTAGGGGTGGTAGTAGTGGTAGGCATCCAGGCCCCCATGGCTAGGGGTGGGAGTAGTGGTAGGCATCCAGCCCACCATGGGTAGGGGTGGTAGTAGTGACAGGTATCCAGCCCCCCCTGAGTAGGGGTGGTAGTAGTGACAGGCAGCCAGCCCCCCCTGAGTATGGGTGGTGGTAGTGGTAGGCATCCAGCCCCCCATGGGTAGGGGTGGTAGTAGTGGTAGGCATCCTGCCCCCCATGGGTAGGGGTGGTAGGCATCCAGCCCCCCCTGAGTAGGGGTGGTGGTAGTGGTAGGCATCCAGCCCCCCATGGGTAGGGGTGGTGGTAGTGGTAGGCTTCCAGCCCCCCATGGGTGGGGTGGTGGTGGTGGTAGGCATCCAGCCCCCCATGGGTAGGGGTGGTAGTAGTGGTAGGTATCCAGCCCCCCCTGAGTAGGGGTGGTAGTAGTGGTATGCATCCGGCCCCCCATGGGTAGGGGTGGTAGTGGTGACAGGCATCCAGCCCCCCTGAGTAGGGGTGGTAGTAGTGGTAGGCATCCAGCCCCCTGAGTAGGGGTGGTAGTAGTGGTAGGCATCCAGCCCCCCATGGGTAGAGGTGGTGTTAGTGGTTGGCATCCAGGCCCCTATGTGTGTATATGGCATTGGTGATAGCCATCCCGCCCCTATGGTGCTGCTGTTGCTGGTGTAAGTAATTTCTGCATCCCTATGTGTGTGTGTTGTCTGTCGGGTACTTGTGGTTTGTTTGTGTGGTGGGTGTCTGACTTACCTTCTGCGCAGTACGCGTCCGTACCAGTTCCGGTAATAGATGTAGAGTATTGGTAGGATCTGCGCGATTGGATTCATGGTTGGTTCGTCTCGTTCGTCTTTGTCGTTGCTTCGCCTCGTCCTTGTGGCTGGCGTGTTCGTCTCGTAGCCGTGGATCATCTTGTGGCGCGAATCGGAGCTTATGTGCGCCTCTCCCGGATGCTTTGACGTGCCGTGCGTAGCGACGGGTTCGGCGCGTACGGAGTGCGCATCGTACTAGTCCGGCCGGACGGGGCTGCATTTTGGCTTCCGTGCGACTCGATTCTGCGTTTCCGGATCCTGCTCGGTCGGAGAACAGGAGCTGGATTGGGTGAGTGCGACTGGGTCGGGATCTGGGCAGTTATGCGCATCGTACTTGCTCGTTCGGACGTATGAACGAATCGGTCGGGAAACACGCATTCGCCTGTTTTTTTTCCCGGGCGAATAGTGTTAGGTGCGCCTCCGATCGGGATCGACCCCCAAGTCTTTAGCATTTTTCTGATTGGAAGACTTGTACCCTTGTACTGCTCACATTTAGGGAACTGCTTTTTTTGGTTTCTTTCTGCAGTCAACAAGAGTGCTTGTGTTTTCTAGCTCTCTCCCTTGTGCAGCTATCCTCTCCCAAACAACTGCCCCCGCCTGCTTGTGTTGCTCTCTCACCCCTCTGACCAGGCTTACTTTGCCCAGCCCGTCATGTCCTGACGTTTTTAATATTGCTTTGGGCCTCCTCAGGCCAGCCTCAAGCGTTTTCATTGTTCCCTTGCCCCATCTGACTCTCCCACCCACTCCCCTGTTGTTCACCCTCCACTCCCTTACTCCCCCTTTATTATTTTAATTTTTTGACCGGCAGACACTCTACCTTATAACAAGCATTGGAAATGCAATAGGTCTTGCAACTGCATTGATTTTATTTAACCATCATAATAAAAAGCAATATTCCAAAACCATACAATAACCCCTAGAAAACAACATCTCACTAATAAAGCTTTACACTTCCCTAAGGTCTTGTAAGACTTCAAAAAAGTTACCTGTAACACATCCTCCCAGCTGTAGAGCATTAGCTCCAACTATGGGAGAGTGGATTTAAAAATCATCTCACAGTGGGAAAGGTGATTATTTTAGGGACCCCCCAAACGTAAGGTGAAGACCCAGATGATGACCTGGAAAGAAAAAGCATGCCGTGCTGCATAATTTTGTGGTGGTCCCATCGTACTTGGACCACCACAGGCTGAGTCTTGGGCAAAATCGTGTTTTGAATACAGGGCCCTGCAAAGCATTGTGGGGCGAGCTTCCCTAGTGCAGTGAATATTATAGTATTGGCTCCCTTGCTGAGGGGAGAGGGGGGGGGCTTTCAGGGAGAGCAAAGTAAAGTTTTCCTTTTCTTTCCTTTCTGTGGGTTCCCAGTGCATTTCCCTTTTTTGAATGGGCGCACAAAAAAAGCATGTGTTTGTAAAGTTGACAAAGAAATGTTTTTTTTGTAAAAGCGCCCCATGATGCGCTTAAATGATAATGTCTATCGGCTGCACCTCGTTCTTTACACGAGTCATGTCTAAATAAAGGAGCGCGACCGCCATTTAAAAACAAGCATTGGCATAGCCAATAGGTCTCGCCTTTGGGACCTTATAAGTATTTAGTTATGCAGCACAATATCCTTGGTGCAACAACATCAACTGTTGCAGGGCTAAATACTTATAAGGTCCCAAAGGCGAGACCTATTGGCTATGCCAATGCTTGGTTTAGAAGGATGGCACTGGTGTAGTTTCCTTAGAAATTCATACAGGGCTTACAATTTCTAATTTATCAGGCAAAGGACTGGAGGTACACAGACTATTTTGATGTAACTCGAAAAAGTTTGCACACCATGGTAATTTACATTTGGATTCAAACGGAAGTGAAAGTGATCGGACGGAGGCAGAGGGGAAAGCACGGGAAATAAAAACAAGCAACTTAATTGACCCGTGACGGAGGAGACAGATGGCGGGGTAAAAAAGTGCTACCAGATGCTGCCATGGCCGGCCTAGAGCTTGAGTGCATGTGCGCGGGCGCGCGCTTTGCGTGCCTCTCTCCGCGCTTCAATTCCCTCCCCTCCCCACCACAGATCTCGTCACTCTGTGACCACCAAACCCTCAACTAGTTGATACCCGTTTCCCCCCTTGCTGTCTTCTAAAAGTCTTCCTCTGTTTTCTTGTTATTCTTGTTTTAGCAGTCGAAATAATAAACAGATTAGGTCTTCTTAACGTTTCTTGTATTTTTCCACTGTTGACATGCGTGGAGCAGAACCTGGGAGGGAAGAGGTGTGTACATGAAGGGTTATTTTTGTGCTGAGGCGACACTATATGTGTTTATGCAATCTACCTGGTTTCGGAGAGTACAGAGGAGGTCCGCGCTAATAATAAAAATAAAGGTGCATTTCACATGTCTCGTGAACTCTTCTGTCTTAGAAGAACACCTCGCCCCCCAGATACCGAGGCTATTTTGTTTGCTAATCTATTTAACTGGCGGCAATGAAGGTTTAATTAACAGGCAGTGGGGGAAGAGGAGGCAGCTAAGAAAAGAAACAAAGGGCAGCTGACCGATTGCCTTGGACTTCCTGCGCACCCTAAAGACGTGCACGCTCGGAGACTTCAGCACTAGGATGGGACGCACACATACATATATGTGCGTTCATAGAGGGATAATTAAGGAGAGTAAAGCACGTGAAATGAAAGCAGGAACAACATGGTTACCTTAACGCACCCATATCGGCCGGCAGTGCAAGAATCCCACGCTGATACATGTAAAGACAAGCGTGATGGTCACTAATTTTTACTTAAACATGTCTGCTGCTTCCAGCCTTTCCAGTCGGTCTTGTGAAATCTGTTATGTACTTACTTACTTACTGCATTAGATTTCTGGAGTTCGAGGAAGCAGCTTTGAATGAAGCAAAGTCCGAGTTGTTGCTGCAATTGTTAATCTTCCTGAAGAGCTGGAGCCCAGGACGGAGTAGGAGCTTGGGAGTGGGGGGAGGAGGCGGAAGAGCCTGGGAGGGCTGGGGTTGAAAACAAGCATTGGCCGCGCGGCCGTGAAACTGACACGGCCGCGCGGCCGTGAAAGTAATCGTGAGGAAGCGGGTTTTGGAAGTGCAAACAGTGGCTTTTGCTGGCGACCAGCTTGCGTTCACGCGAGCGTCCAGATGGCGAGGAAGCCATATGGTGCCTGATCGCGCGTGCACGCTCGCGTGAACGCAGGCTAGTCGCCACCAAAAGCCACTGTTTGCACTTCCAAAACCCGCTTACTAAAACTCTCGCCAGAGCAGCGCATGCGCTGGCTCAGGCGAGACCTAATGAAAAAAAGAAAGTGTTGTGAGAGGGCTTTTCCTGCCTGCAACAGGAGGCAGGAGAAAACCATTTAGCAAAATAGTGCTCGGAGGCTGTAATTAAAGCCTACCGAGTAACGACACATGTAACAGGGAGTGTCCTCATGGGAGGTTACAAATTGAGATAAGGCGGTACTAAGGAGGGACTACTAAGCTTGTTGGCCAATGAAAGGCCACAGTTTCCGAAGGACAATCACACAAGCCACTGAAAAATATGGGCGGAGAGTGGGCGGAGCTTCAAGTCCATACCACAGTACAGTATGCCTTGCAGAGCAGTGCATGCGCTGCCCAGGCTCGACCTAAAAAGAGCCCATTGTAGGCGTACACAAATGTGATGATGATATATGAGTGTACATAGGTCATCTTGCTTGTAAGCTTGTCGAGTGAGGCATGAGTTCTTGCGTGGTGAGGCATGAGCACATACATCATCACGCACGAGTGACCTATGAAATCACACCATTTTGACTGTGATGCTGCACAGTATCGCAAACAAAATAGGCAAAGCCAATACATCTAAAAAGCGAGGCCTGTTTGCTTTACCTCTGCTTGTTTGATATATTAGTTGAGTCTGGGGCCTAATAGCGCGTTGTTTGTTATCCGTTCTATTCTGTGTCAGCTGTATTTGATAGCTGGTCACCCATTTTGTCATCTTTCAATGTCGGCTGTCAACTGAAGAGCCTTTCTTCTCGTTATTAGTTGTGTTTGTTAACTGATGACCCATTTTTGCCCGTTAACTGATGACCCATTTTTTTTTAACTCATGGGCTGTATTGATGTAGCATCACTTCACTCTGCTTGATATGCGAGTCAGCTGATAAACATTTCTTACTTTCTGTTGCATGATGAGCCCTTCGTTTTTTAATTAGTTGTAACTATTGGCTGAGGATCATTTCTATACCCTGTTGGTTTTGTTAGTTAGGGTAACACCCTCCCCAATTTACTCTTTTAGTTACACTTTTGCTGTTCTGCTCTTTACATTATTTATTTTGTCATCTTGCTGATTGCCTTGTTGGCTTTGTTTACTGACTTTCTCCGTTGATTTTCTGTTGAGTGATGACATTCCGTTTGTTACCTGACCATCATGTACCTGTTGTTTTGGTTTGGTCTGCCTTTAACAGTTCATATTTTTGTCTCACTATCCTTTGTCCATCAAGGACAGCCTAGCATCCAACTGTATGACTTTTAAAACACTGGAATATGTTACTTGCCTTTAGCAGTACTCTGCCAGTTTATCCGCGAGGCAATGGTCTCTTGATATGGTTTATTGCTTTTACATTGAGTCGTGCTCACTAAACTTCGTGCTTTTTAGCATGCAGTTTGGATAATTGTCCCTAGGGCTGTGTCTGTTGATTTGTCACTGCTCAAGGGCTCTGGTGCTTACACTATTGTTTGGTCAATCGGCTAGTGATCCTTTGATCAACCCTTTCGGTTTGTCCATTCAGGGATGGTTCTTTGAATTCATCCTCTGGTTCTGTCAACATCCAGAGAATGCCTTCCCTTTCTGTATTTGTTTTGCTCTCGGCTTCTTTTGTTTCTCATGTGTTGCTTGTATTTTTCCACTTGAATTCCCTCTTTAACTGTCACGGTGTGCGGCCCATTCGCTGTTTGGATTTGGTATGTTTCACAAGTGATATTCTTTTGTTTGCAGACAGTACCTTGGTTTTGCACTCTCTCCAGATGTATCCCAACAAGACTCAGTCTCCTGTTCTCCTGAAGGAGTCTTCAGCGTCTCACAGGGGAGTACAGGTAATGCACAAACCACAGCTGGAAGGAGGCGGTGAAAAGACTTCAAGTTTATTCGAATTTAACTGTTAAAGGATGCAGCTTTTGAGGCAATGCAGAAATCTGCAGAAACATATGATTTAAAATCAATGTATAAAAAAGCAATTTGCTCAAGTCTAGATTTAAATGAAATCAAATCAGAGTATAGAGAAGGGTTCATTGCTGCAGCCGAGGTAGAAGAAAGACTACATAAGAACAACCATGCAATAGACTTGATACGGCAGTCATTAGAGCATAATACTCCCTTCAAATCTAGGGCAAGACCTGAGAACAGTGTCCAAGCAAGACCCTATTATCCAGGTTTTATGATGCTACTCCTGCTTCAGTACCAGCCAGAGAAACAGTAAGGCTGGGGACCTTTCTATACCACAAAAAATAAGGCATAATGAGAGGCAAGAGAGCAGAAGAGAAATGGAGCATTCAGAGTTCAGGCTACTGACTCTTCGGCTAATACATTCCCAGCTCAGGGAGTGGACACATATGCTGCACGGGTCTGTTTCTAAACTGCAGGACATATGTTTGGACTGTTACACACCCAGCTACCATTCTGAGGCCCATTGATCGTTAATATTATTATTTTGATCATAATTATTATAATTATTATTAGTAGTGGTGGAAGTAGTAATATTAGCAGCAATAGTAGCAGTACTATTATTATTAATATTCTTACTTTTATTAGGAGTGGCAGTGCTAGTAGCCATAGTTGTAGTACCAAGACTAGTACTATTGCTAATAGTAGCAATCAGCAGCGGCCCGTGCAGGTAAGAGCGGTGGGGCAGTGGGGCCGGGTGCGGGGGGATTTCTAAAGACGACGACAAGGGAAAATTAATTATTTCCCCTCATGGTCGTCTGTCGAAATTGCCTCCTACCCGGCCCTGCCGCCCCACCGCTCTTACCTGCACGGGCCACTGCTGGTAACAGTACTAGTTGTAATTGTCGACCAGTAGGAGTAGAAGTAGTAATACGAGTAATGCTAATATTGGTAGTATTAGCACTATTTATTGTAGTTGCCATAGTACTAGCAGTAAAAGTATTTTTCAAACTTTAACATTACATTTAAATTCCTCAACATGATCATCTTGGGCTCATTGGTTTCACCACATGATATGCCTTGCTCTGTTGCAAAGATCTATTCTAACATCATATCATTTGCAGAGAGTATACTCTTATATAGTTAGAGGACTTTCTCCATAACAAACTTGCTACAGTTGTGCAGCTGCAGACGAAGTCAGTTAATGGTATATGTCTATTCTAACCCATGGTGTTGGTTCCATGGTAACCACACTATCAACTTTTTGGTACATCTGCTGGCATAGACCACATTTCTGCAGCCAATCACCAACCCATGTTGAATGCATCAATTTTAGGTATTTCTCAAGTACCCCATAGTAAAGTTATATTTCTTCATACCACCATTAATTCCACATCCCATCGATTTTATTGCACTTCAGTGGTGTTTCATCAAACCAAATTCCTAGTGGCGTTGTTTTGGAGCATGCAAGGACAGGGACCTAGACATTCCTTCGTCTGTATCCAGAAAGACAGAATCCTGGGGGACATCAATAATTATCACTATATGTGTCCATTTGGCTCTTGTGATCAATAACCTTATGAAACGCCATTAAATTTGCTCAGATGTAATAGACTGTGTAGTATTTTCTATTGCACTAATCTAAATCTAGAGTCGATCACTACCTCACAGGGATATAGCAGTGCTTTCTCCAAGTCTGGATCTTTTAGACAGCCAATGTCATTCACCTACCTTGAATGCAGTTTATCCAACGTTGCAAGTTGACAAGATCCTTATACATATCAATGAAAGAGACTTTTTGACAAGTGTTGAGTTAATAACCTGTTTTCTGTGGGTGACCTATACTAAATATAGCCGATCATGCTATGTCAACACCCATACATCTATTTTGTCTCAGGTTCAGAATCCTCGCATGAGCTAGCAGACTACTAATTCTCAGATAGCTCTCTTTAGTCAGTGTGCCATTCAATTTCACATATCTCATGACGGCTCACAAGTCCGTTAGCTTCGGCCTGATTGATTCTGGAAGACTAAGCTTCTAATTTAAAGTATGTCCGCCATGGCAGTGGTGGGATGTTCTCCCCTGGTCAGGCGCAAGAATAACCATCGTGCTTAGAGACCTCCACCACATAGGTGGAGATCTCTTTCCCTACAGAAGACCCTCTGCCATTGTGGCTCCACTCTGTACACTGAAACTTCGCTGAGCCAGTGCTGTGTTTGATGCTTCTGCTCAGCAAATTGTTTTGTTTTTCGAAAAAAATAAATGTAGCTGACGAGCTTGGAGGCTTCTCCCAGTGCATTGGGCTATTTCTATGGTTTCCTGTGTGGGTCTGCCAGGTCTTTCTCCTGGTGCTCCTCAACTGGGCAAAAGTATGTCAGAATATTCATCCTAAATAGTGCGGATTGTCTGAGGTATTTTGACTGATGACCCAATGTCTCACTGGCTGTTGGTCAAAGTTTTCCACTGGAAGAGACAGGGTAGGCTCCCCCTTTCAAAGCCTGGTGCTTTCCCTGGCTCTGAATAAAGCAGTGGAACTTAAGGTTTCATGGACAGGAAATCCACCATGTTTTTGACAGAGAACCCAATCCGCCAAAGTCTTATTGAGTCCCTAAGTTGTTTTTTGCCACCTTATATCACTGGTGGGTATCTCTTGGCCCCCCCAGTGCAAGCCGATTGGTCCTCAAGGAGTTTCAGCCAGAGAAGAAAAGGCCCAATATTTTATTATTGCCAAATAAGATGCCCAAAGGTACAGCCATCCATCAGGAAGTACCAAACCTCCACCAAATACTTCCCTACAATTACTAGTAGTAATTATAGTTGTGATCCTAGTAGTATCCGATATAGTACTAGTAGTTGTACCTTTATCAGTACTAGTAGATATAGCTGTAATAGTCCTCGTAGTAGCAGCAGTAGTAGTAATAAAGCAAGGATTAGTAGTAGCAGTAGCAGTAGAAGTAATTGCTCTAGGACAAGTAGTAGAACTATTAGTCGTAGCAACATAAGTAGTTGTCCTAGTACTAGCAGCTGTAGTTGTAGTAGACGGTGGTAGTTGAAGGATTAGTGGTACCAGTAGTACTGCGGTGTGGAGCGTTCAGATATGTGGGTCCTCAGACATGTCCAGGGAATCGTTCTTATTTCCACTCTATCGCTATGGATTCCATCTAAAACTATCACAATGGGCTGTTTAAAATATCAGCTTTTTCATTTTGTTTCAGAGAATGACCTTGATCTTGGATCAGAGACACTAATGCACTTGGAAGAGCAGCAGGAGGCAGACCACTCAGAGCAACCCAGACCACCAGCTAGGTCCCTGCAAATAGCTGTGAGCCTGGTCTCGATGACATCACCGAGGAGCTTCCAATCACACACCGTCATTCTGGCACCATCATTTGTAGAGTTCGATATGTCTGCCAGTGGATATGGGTACTTCCTTTATATATGGTTTCGTTTCCAAATTGTATTGTCATTTTTTGAGTTATTGCATCATTGTTGTATTGTATTGCAGTTCTTTGCCTGTATATGGTGCTGATTTCCCCATATGAGGCTTCAAAGTGCATTGGGAGATGGGTAATATGCTTCTCTGTGGGTGTGCTTGGCTAGAAGAGTGGGGGATTTCTGATGTGGCATATGTGTTAAGTGTTTAAATGTTTGTGTGATGACCGAAGTTGTGCTCTTATCATGTTTGTGCAACTGTGTATATGACATAAAATAAATCAAGAGAAGTGAGAGATAGGGCGATAAGCTCATAAGATGTTAGTATATTGATTCAGAGGTGTATAAAACTGTATGGCTGTAGTGGAAATTGTTTTGTGTTGTGTACGTATGGCAGATTTCTCATGTCTGGATCTTTTCAAAAAGGAATTTCGGAGAATGTAAAGTAGTACTCCAGAAGTATTATTTAAGCACTCTTGCCTAGCTTTGTGAATTGGCCCCAAAACATCTAAAATGGCAACAAAATGGGAATATCAAGGGACTATTCATAAACAATACTTTGCCCTGTTTGCACTTTTACTAATTGGGAGTTGGAAGATTTGAGATGATTCACAAAGGCATGTAAGAGCATGTAAAAGAGTACTGCCGTAGTACTACTTCCTGTATGCATAAATGTTTTTGTCAATTAGCACTTCAGTGCCACTACGGGTGTGTAGATGTTTGAAGTCACACAATTGAGAGACCGAGGGCTTTGCATGTGGTTTTTCCCTACCATCTTGAAGTGATTTGTTTCAGTTCTGGGCACATATCACAAATTCTCACTCTGATGATTAGTGTTACTTGAATCCGTTCTTTTGAAATCAAGAATTCTATTTTTTGGCCCAGCATTTAGTTATTTGAATCTCAACTATGTCATTGCAAGATTGCAGTCTTTTGCTTGGGCTTCTTTCCTCTAAGGGAAATAGCTTTCCATGCTGTCTGGTGACCGGAGGCAGATTTTCAAATTGGGGGTGTGTGAGAAATTAGGTTACTGGTTGAGGGGGGTGAACCCCTACTCAAGCAGCAACCACAATCCTTATCAGTGTGAGGCACAAGCAAATCCCAAACTAACCTGTGCTCAACCCTCTGGCAGCTTGGCACAGAGCAGTCAGGCTTAACTTAAAGGCAATGTGTAAAGTATTTATGCAGCACTTCAAACAACAATAAAGTGAAAACACAACACAAGGAAAATCCCACACCAGAAAAATAGAGTAACTTTTAATAAATAAAATAAGACTAAAATGACAAAAATTGAATCAGTAGAACCGGAGCTATGCAAGTTTAAAGATTTCAGTGATGATAGCCTCAAAAAGCCCAAAGTGCCAGCTGTGGATATCTGATCATGGCGGACCAGGACAAAGTCACAAGTTCAGGCCGTCTCGATAGAGTGCGGGCTGGCTACAGTGACTCAGGTAGGCTTGCTGAACAAAAGTAACTTACATCCTGGTTGCGGAGTGTTGCGAGGTCCCATGCCGGGGATGATTCGCACAACCAAGCAGATGCATCTGTTCCGAGGAGCTGCAGAGTTGCAATGCGAGGTCCTGTGTTGTTGTGGAAGATCCCGTCGCTGAGGGCTTGCGATGCGGAGTCTGGCATTGAGGATGCGTCGTGCAGTCGAGGTGATGCATCGGTTCCGAAGAGCTGCGAGGCTGTAATGCGAGAACCTGCGTTGTCATCGAGGCTGCCGTCGATGGGGGATTTGCAATGCGAGGGCCTGCGTCGGTGAAGCTTCGCACAGAGGCGGTTCTGATGCAGGCTGCAAGGTCAATGGGGAGTCCTTGTGCTGGGAGAACCCTCGCAGCAGAGGCGATGTGTCTGTTCTTCTCGGAGTTGCACCGCGCAGTAGGGGAGATGCGTTGGTTCTGCTGGATCCACAGATGGGTGGACAGAGCACCTTCAGACCCACTTCCAAGTGTCCAGGACTGGGGTGGCACCACTTGGCAGGGTAGGACTCACAGATGGCAGAGTCCAGGTACTAGGTTCAAGGTTGTTGGAGCCTTCTGTCCCTGAGGCTCTAGTGAGGAGGCCGGCCAACTAGTCCTTGAAGTCACTCTGGGGTCCTGGATTTAACATTTGCAGGTCCAGTTATTCTCATCCAGGCAAGAGGGCAGCAGGGCAGCAGTCCTTCAGAGTAGCAGTCCAGCAGAGTGGCAGCCCTTTCAGCAGCACAGCATTCATTCTTCCTGGCAGAGTATCCACAAGTCCAGAAGTGTACTGAAGAGTTGGTGTCTGGGGACCAATAGTTATACCTGGGCCGTCATTTGAAGTGGGAGAATTTTCTAAAGGTTCCCTTTGAAGGTCACAGGCTTCCTGCCTTCCCTGTCCTGGCTCCAGACTAACTACAGGGGGGTATGCAGCTCTTTGTGTGGAGGCAGGGCACAGCCTATTTAAGTCTAAGTTGGGCTGTGCCGAGCTCAGCCGTACCTTCTCCAGTGATGGCCCATGCAATCACACCTGAGCTCTCTATTGTGTGTGGCTGTCCAGGAGGAAAACACAAAGCCCAACTGTCAACTACACCCAGTCATGGGACCCAGGGACAGGCTACAAGCACTAAATGGCTAAGGCAGGAAAATGCCAACTTTCTAAAAGTGGCATTTTCAAAAGTGTAATTTAAAATCCCACGTTACCATGAGACAGGATATTTCATTACAATTCAGTGCCCGAGTGCCAAAGTATCCGATATGCCAGTCCAACACTGCTCAGGACAGATAAGAATAGGGTGAAGAAAAGAAAACTAAATCTTCTGTGCAAACATAGGGACAGGGACAAAGCAAAGAGAAAATGGACTGCTCGTGAGAGCCTCACAAAGAAAACATACTTTAATCAATTCAGTGTTTCATTACTGTACACACTCTGGAAAAGTAAATACTTTTTGCGGAATTGTGCTTTTACATAAAAATCTAGGGCCAGATGTTTCAATATTAGGAATAGCGATTACCTAATTGCAATGTTCTGTGAATCGCAATTAGAAAATCGCTATTCCTACTGTATGATACTCATTAAGTTTAATTCAGCGATTCCTAGTGAGTTGCCAATCGGCCTACCTCGTGAATATTAATGAGGTAGGTTGCAGTTTGCGACCCATTGGGAATAGCAGCCATCACAGGGATGGTGGCCTTCTGGGGTCAGCAGAATACCATGTCTGTGATTGCTTTTAAATAAATCAATCCTTTTTTTTTTTTAATGCAGCCCATTTTCCATAAAGGAAAATGGGATGTGTGTAAAAAGAAAAAAATGAAACGTAAAATTTAATTTTTAGGTCAAGCATCAGCGCACATGCGCTGTCTGCAAGACCTGTTGTCATCAATAATACCACTTTTTCCCCGCCTACTACTTACCATTGGCTCACTCCAATGTCGCTTTTCTTTGGTGCCTCCTCACCCGTTCACTTTGGCCATATGTCAAGTCCGTTCAAGGCTCAGGCGCACTGGCCAATCACAGTTTCCTTACGCATTCCCTCTTCAGATGCTGTGTGGGAGAACTGTTTTTTACTTTCTGCCACCACTTGTCACAAAACAGGTGAGGAAAAACGCGTTTTCATTTGAATATTGAATTCTTGCATTATGTTTGCTTTTTGAAACAATAATTAACTGTGGTAAATGCCATCCACGGCCGCCGCGCTTCAGATTTCAGCGCGCACAACTTTACTTTCATTTCCTCAGCAAAATGCCATGTTCCAGTTCCAGGCGCCTTTGATCAATGCGGTAGCAGTGAGCACGACGCAGATTAATCAGTTTGTCAGTGGAAATGCTTGTTCTTCTTGAAAACAGTGATGTTAAGGGAGCCTCACCGTATGCTTCCAAAATCCAAAATGGCTTGTAGCCTGTAAAATGTCACCATCGTCCCAGATTATGCAAAGAAGAATTCAACATTGGTTGGTTGCAGTGTTGTAGATTCCATGCAGAGACAGGAAATTAGGTCAAGCATCCTTTTAGTACTTTGTTCTATTAAAAACTCCAATGCGTATTCCTAAACAGTTAACAATCAATAACAAAAAAGGTGTGCAACCTTACGTTTAAGGATATAATGTTCCATGATAGAAAATGATTGATGTTTACTCATTTCAAATCCTATTCTACATTAAAAACCAAACCGCTCCTTCCCAAGACTTAATGTCTTCAAGAACATCTCTGTGTGGAGCAGCCATAACTCAAAACCGGTACGCAGCAACTAAACACCACGAACGGCAATTACCCGTTCCTTTCAGTACATTCTACAAAATACAAGGTACACAAAGTCTGTGTTTTACATTTCACGTTGGTTGTGTAAAAAGTAGGTCAGTTTACATTTCTGGCCGGCCACTTTTCTGAGGTACGCCCTCCCAGGGCTTTAAGTGGTATGAAAAAACTGGGGGGGGTCTCTCAAAGGGGCGTGGCCAATGTAATTAAAGGCGTGGCTTAAAAACACATAAGCTAAAAATCTGTGCTTAGCATAGTGTGCAGCCCGACTTGTATTTTGCTGTTTCTGTCATAGCATCTAGATATATGATACAACAAGTAACATCATACCTACAACAAGGCAGGACTATTGGCTTTGTCAATGGTTGTTAGTTGCATAAGATAAATAAGCAGCAACTATGGCTTGTTGTATATAATATTGAAAAAGCTTCCACTTAAAGCCCTGGTGACATCACGACAATGTTGCTGCTCCTGAGTTTCAAAGAGAAGGGAAATCCAGAGAGAAAATGACTCTCTTTAAAGGATTTCCCTTCTCTTACAACGCTCACCTGGCATGACGTCCGTAACTTCTCCACTAGTGAGAAGAGCAGTGTGAGCACGCGCACATTGATGTGCCTGCTATCACTGCAGTCCCGAAAAAAACGGAGCAGTGTGAGCACGCGCACATTGATGTGCCTGCTGTCACTGCAGTCCGGAAAAAAACGGACCGCCTCCAGGGCACAAAACAGAGCCCGATAGAGACCCGTTTCGAGGCCTCTCTAAAAAAACTGCCGGTGCTCAGACCCGGTGAGACCCGGCCCACTTAAAGCCCTGCGCCCTCCACACAAAGTGTTTGCGACCTTTGCCCTTTATGCATCAAAGCATAAAAATGCAAACGTGACAATGCTGTACCAAAGAAGGTTGTCAACTAACAGTGAGTTAACCATTTTAGGTGTCAGCTGTTTGAAAAGAGGTGCTCACTCTCGAGTGTGTTGTGCTTGAAAACGCATACTCTCAGAAATGGCCTGGGGCATTGTTACTGAGAAGGCCGTAATATACGGTAAAGGAGCCCATAGCTGTATACAGCACAATAAATGACACAACCGCCCGAGAAGTTTGCTGAAGGGACTCGGTGTCCCAGGATGCAACGGGTTCAGGAGGAAGCCCCGGCATTCTGCACAGCTGTTGCCACTCTGCTGCTTCAAGCCCTATAAAGTGCCAAGCCAGGTCCCGCAGGAAGAGGCAGGGCACGCCATCCCCCTTGGCTCTGCACAAAGAAGTTGTTAGCTTGGTAAGAATTTTATGTTTTTTGTTTGGGCCCAAAGAAGACTTCTTACTACCAGCATTGTAATTAAAGTGTGAGAAAAAAGGAGGCTGGTTTGAATTATTAGTCTTCCTCTTGCTTTCTAATTAACTCCACTCCCCATCTCTTCTTTTTCCACCAACCGGGCACTCGCGTTTTGTAAGACATGGGGAAATGTAAAACCACAGTGGGTCTGTCAGGGAGCACAGGGACCACGCTGGATGGGTTTTTAGGTCGAGCCTGGGCAGCGCATGCACTGCTCTGCGAAAAATGCTGTATTCAGGTAGGGACTTGAAGCTCCGCCCACTCTCCACCCATATTTTTCATTGGCTTGTGTCATTGCCCACTGTAAACTGTGGCTGTTCATTTGTCAATAGGCTTAGCAGTCCCTCCTTAGTACCGCCTTGTCTCATTTTGTAACCTCCCATGGCGACACCCCCTGTTACGTGTGGTGTTACCCGGTAGGCTTTAATTACAGCCTCCGAGCACTATTTTCTCAAATAGCTTTGTCAGGCAGGATACGCTCTCTCCTACCGCTTTTTAAAAATGTTTGTAGCACAGGCGCCAAACACATTTGCAATGCAATAGGTCTCGCATTTGCGAGAGTTTAAGCTATTGACATTGTAAATGACAATGCCTTTTATTTATCTGTTTTAAAAACAACACATAAATAAAAGGCATTGTCATTTACAATGCCAATAGCTCAAACTCTCGTAAATGCGAGACCTATTGCATTGCTCTTAAAAAAACTTTTTCAACATTCTCAAATGGGAAGGGGTCCCAAGGGGACCCTTTCCCACTTGCGAATGGGTTACCACCACTTTTAAAATGGTGGTAAAGTATTACTGTTTTGCGACCGGAATTTGGACACAAGACAGTAATACATATCATACCGATTCTGTATTTGTAAGGGACGCACAATGCACGCTGCTTCCAAATGCCAAATCGCAAATGCAAATTGCAATCCGGTAACAAGTTTGAATAGCATTTTGCATTTTGTACATTTGAAAAAGCAATTTTCCAGTCGCAAACTGGCCGATTCTGCGAATAGGGCCGTTTGTGACCGGAAAAATGCTTTGTACATCTGGCTCTTAGTTCTTTCTAGACAATCCAATTCTGTAATTTTGAATTCAGGGTAACTATGCTATGGAAGGGTTGTCACCTTTGTTGAAGAGATGAACTTAACCAAGACCATCTAATATTATGTTCATGATGCATCAATGTGTATTTTAATAAGACTAATGCATGCATATTTAGGTCCGATATTGCTACTTTTCTCTGCATTGACCCCGAGCTAAGAAGGAAAATGTGTGTTCCCTTGACAGCAAGCATTGGTGATGCCAATAGGTCTGGTTTGCATTTTCAGTTCCAAGCATGAACCATTGGCTTTGCCAAAACCATGTGCATGATGAATTTGTATTTTAGCAGTGACTCTGCAGCTGGAACATGGGAGCTGCCAGACATGCCGGACCTTATAAGTTGCCCCTACTCCTCAATGCTATTGCACCAAATAGTCATTTTCCTTTTCGAAACCATTTGAAGAATGATTCTGCCGTCCCTAGGAATTCATGTGTTTTGCCGTAACAGAACCAATGTTTGATGAAGGGAAAGACATATCAGAAGACTACTTTTAATATACGATGCATGTATGACATAAAAAACAGAATGCTTGTTGACCGAGTGTATTGTCCCTTACGTGTTTTGATAGAAACACTTACTAGTAGGAAAAAAAGGATACACCCAAAAAACCAATAGCATAATAATGAGACTAAAATATTCTTATGGGCTTACCAGGTCTAAAAATTAACTTGTTGCTAAGTGAAAGTGTTTGCATTGCAGGGGTGTGAGATTGACAACGTGTTTAACATGCTTTGGCTGAGTATTCCCATTGTCACACAACCAGAGGTCTACAGCCAGGTGCAAGCCTGCAAACCTCCTTGGGAGTACCCAGTGGTGGTAGCAATCATGCAAATACTCATAACCTTTCTAGGGGTGCTAGGGGAGAGAGACATCAATACATACATTCAGTATGAAGTTAAAAGATAAAAGATTTAATAGATAAAGTAAAAGGATTTCTAAAAAAATATCATTGCTTTTATAAATCTATGAAAAAAGATTTACTGGGTAAGGTTGTAAAAATAGATTTATTTAGCTCCAGGTGAGACACGGGGATCAACAGTTAGATGTCTGTCTGAAGATGTCTTCTCTAGATTGATGGCGATGCTTCGTCATCCTCCTTAGATGTAACTCAGAAAAATTCAAAGATTTTACAGGAGGTTATCACCACAGCAGAGACTCAGAATCTCGTTTAATACTACAAACTTCACACATTAGAAAAGTATCTGTTTTGGCGTCAAATCAACTATCCACATATTAACCCTAGGTACGCCCCATTTTGTCTGCAAGGGGGAGAGAGAACTTATTTTTGAACACAGGATACCGACTCCCTAGCCAGTCATGAATACATAAAGGTATCTTATAACACTATCATTATTCTCCAAAATAGGAGCAGAATGGAACCCAAGAGAATTTTGTTGTTTTTTAACCCCTCACCCACTCTATTAGTGGTATGGTTTGTCATCGGGTCTCATCCTGGTCTCTATAAACCACAAAGGGCTCAACCATATTTCAAGGAGCACTTTTGATAATCGCTCGTGGGGTTTTCAGACTAAAAATACCTCAGGGACACCCGAGTTTCCCATTAATATTGGGTGCCCTAGGTATAGTTAAAACCTATAGACAATGGTGTTTGTGGGTATTAGCGTCCCCATACCCTCTTAAAAATTGTCTATGAAAATCTAAAAAAAACATCTAAACGTGATTTTTGGGATCCATTCTGCTCCAGTTTTGGGGATTAATGATACGGTTATAAGATCACTTGGCTGTGAAACCTACATTTTTATAGTGTCAACAGGCATATCATCAACAAATTATACTTAGTCTGTGTCTCATTTACCTGCTCGGCGCAGTGCTTCAGAACTAGCTTTCCAGGCACTGAATGCTTTTTTTGTTAAGCTTCTCTCTAGGCATCTTTCATTGTTCTGCATCCTTCTCTTTCCTACGGCACATTGTGTGTTGTGGTCAAGTACCTAGGTCTAAACTCCTTCTCTAGGACCTCCAATCACTAGGTCAGGCTGGACCTAGCTCAGGATCCAAAGGAGCAGAGTCACCCCAATGTTACTCTGAGTACTGGGTGCCTTCCTCATCCCTGTGTCACACCTTCTTCAGCGAACATGAAAAGCTTTTATTGAGGAGAGTCCAGTTAGCTCCTTGATGGTACAGATAGGAACATGAGACCCTTAATTGGCAAAATGTATTAACCTATATGAGGATTTTCTAAGCTATAAACAAGCTCTTGTATGATCAATCCTAACTAAAGCAGTCAACACCTTTTATGCCATTTATTTATTTAGTGTTTTGTAGGGCCAAAATCACAAACTAAATTGCTTCCGAACCTAAAGTGAATAATAGTACATGACTTACTGTTGTGTGCTGAGGATTTCATCACATCCGGTAGATCCCTCTTGTCTGCCGGCATTGAACTTGCTTTACCTGCTTTGTGGAGCAGAGGGAACGGAAAGGTGATCCATGACCTCTCCCTCATAACTTACCTGATGGAGGATCCTTTTTGGGATGGACAATCAGACCAGACACGTTTTTGATGAGTGTCTTCAGCCTGCCCTCCAACCCCCATGTTAGAGCACACACAGAAACATATAGGTTTATATGCTGAAGACTTTAAGTATAGACCAAACTAGCACAATACATGTAGAACAATAGGAATATCACAATTATAATGACATATATATTGTATATATTTTTGATCACATAGTCTAAATCCGGGGTCGTGTCCAAGATTGCGGCTGCAACGGACGCGTTTTAAGAAAGCTCCATGCAAGGCCCACCAATTATCCTGCAATCTGGTGCCAGCGACCGGTCAATGGGCTCATTTTTAATTTGCCCAACCTCCGGTGCACACCTGAGGTGCAAGATAGAGCCCGTGATTGCGGTGTCCCGTCGCCCTATTTGCCAGTGGCGAGCAGCCTGCAGTGTTCTCCCTCGCAGGCGGCAACTACCTCGAGTGGGGCTGGCCCGGGGGACTTCCACTGTGGTTGCACCTTCCGACTTCTCCTGAAGAGTTTACCTGCAGTGTTGCCGGGCCCTCCCCAGTGGCTTTTGATGCCAAAGTGTGTGGATGCGAGATCGGCCCTGCTGCGGAGGAGTCTTTCCCCTGAGGGTTGTGACGCTCTAGAGGTTCCTACAGCCGGATCCTGAGGGAGGCCCCCGGAGGTTGAGGCGGCAACCCAGGAAGAAGCTGACGAACAGGTACCCGGGGGTCAAGCCGATAAAGAGGGCTATGTGCGCGACACGCTGAGAGCTTCTCCGGCCCTCCTCCGAAGGCTGGTTCCGGTAAGGACGGAGGAAGGGACAGAAAGCTAGGGCCGGGGTAAGGGCTGACACGGGGCGACCTGGCTGCGGCCCAGGCCTAGCCCCTCTTCATCGCTGAGCGTGTGACTGACCGCGCTGCTACGGGGTCTGAGGCGCCCTTCTCCCCACAAGTGTCTAGTGCGGGACCTGAACCTCGGAGTGGTGTGCTTGGAGGAGCAGGAGCGGGCACCACGCAGTGCACGAGAGTGCGATGATTAGAACACTGGGGGGTCCTTCTTTTCTATACAAGTTGTGGACACTAAGTAGCCCTAAAAGAAAGTCCCTGGAACCATTGCAAGGTGGTGGCCCCCCGGGAAGAGGCTAGGCTCGAGTGTACAATAGATCTCCTGCCTGGGGCATAGAGGCATCCTGAGTGCGCAGCGAGGTGTGGGAGAGCCTCCTTGGATGGTGGTTGTCCTTTTAACCCCCTTAATACTCCTGAAGTACGCGGTCTCTAGCTAGCTGTTTCCTGCTGCCATCCCCCACGAGGTCATGAGGAACCAGGCTGTGAAAGTGAACGTCTCCTGGCACTCTTTAAGTATTTGGATTTCACCATAACATATATGGTCGGTGGGACTGATGTTTCGCTAGCAGAGATTATTGACTACAGCAGGGCCCACACTGAGATATCGAGGTGAAGACCACTCATCGTCACGCAGGTGAAGCAACTCGTACAAGTCCTAAGTGCCTAGCTTGGACACTGGTGCCTCATTCATTGCAGCCCTAATGGGAAAGGTGCGACCCAAACAGTCAGGAGTCCCACTCAGAGCCCCTGACCCCAATCGAGGTACAGGGGCCGAAGAGGACGTCGACGCCCAATCTAGAGGCCCCATTAGGCTCCAGCTGGACAAGATTTTAGCAGCCGTAGAGGATTACAAGGCCACTCTACAGTAAGACATAGGCACGGTGTCAGTGGGTCTGGGCCTACTTCAAACGGAACACCACAAGCTAGCGGACAGAGTCAAACGGGTGGAGACTTCCATAACCAAAGTCGGACCCGAATGTAGGACCCTTAGGAGTCAGGTGGCAAATCTAAAGGACAGGGTACAATGCCTTGAATTGCGTGCAGAAGATGCGGAAGGGCGAAATAGACGTAACAACATTAGGGTGGGGTAGGCCTTCCAGAAGGAGTTGAAACAGGTGATATGGCGAGTTACTTGGAGAAATGGTTGCAAACAGAGGTAGCTACTAGCTTACTCACCCCCTTCTATAAATTGGAGCGAGCTCATCCAATGTCAGCAAGACCACTGGCCCCGGGTTTACCTCCCAGACCGGTGGTGGCTAGGCTGCTTCACTAAAGAGACAGGGATATTATACTACAGAATGCTCGCTCAGAGGACCCCTGTGTGGTGGACAATGGGAAGGTCTCTATATTTCTGGCAGCCGTGCAGACCAGGCGAGCTTCCTTTTTGAAGGTTAAGAGAGCTCTTCATGACAATGGAATTCAGTACTCCTTGATGTTCCTATCGAAACTCTGGACTGTTTTTGACGGCTCCACATACTTTTGTGAGGACCCAGAATCTGCCTGGACCTGGATGGAGGCCTACAAAGCGGAAACAACTCTTCCTAAAATACGCCCACGATCTTCAGCACCCAAGCAGAGGTTAAGGAGGCGCCCACGCCGGGCTCTGTGCGGAAGCCCCAAAAATGGCCAATTGCCCTCAAAACTGAATTGGAATGTGCAGCAGCTCAGCAGGCAGTAGCAGACGTACACAAACGGAAGACAATCTTGGAGGCGGATACTGCATTGGACCACAAATAAGTGCTATCTGACTCTATGTCCTCCCACGGAGACAAATTGGACTCCCAGTGGTTACGACTCAGATGGCAGATGACCTGGTTTGATATCCTTTACTGTACAGGGTTCAATGGGTGTGGGTGAGGTTGAATGACGGGAGGCGGAGGGTGGGGGTGGGAAGATTCCTGAGCTGACTCACATTGCTTTGCACATTTTCTATGGATACTTTCCCCAGGGTGAATTTACCTGTCTACTGGAAAGACAATTGCTCTGCATATAATGTAATGGGCCTATATTGCACAGAACTGGCTTGCCCCTCTTGGCCCACACCTCACAGTGGCCCTTGTAGGCTGACTTGGGGAGGTATTCATTTGGGACATGCTTGATGTGGTTGGTTTGGACGGACGGCTGTTGCCGCGCTGCCCTTGGGTTGGAGAGTTCCTAGTTGAAGGCCGATATTTCCCCTTTTCCTTCTCTTTTTTATTATCCTTGTTTTTTTGTTCATACAGGAACCACAAAGTAGTATACGGGGATGTGGGTGGCGGGCGGGGAGATATTGGGAGGCTGTGGATGAGGTACCTCAGCGAAATTACATATGACTGACCTACAATAAACCCTGAAATTTATGTCCGGGAACATTAGGAGGATGGATTCAGCTTCATAGAGACATGAAAGGGGGAAGATGAGTGCAGGTCCCCATGCTCCAAGAGACCCACCTCACAGGGGCTGAGATAGATCCGTTGAGGCGTAGATGGCGTTGCCAGCTTTTTGCCACTTCCTATTTGGCCTACACCAGGGGTATTTTATTATACATCAGGGCATGGGTCCCTTTCAAGCTCACCCACTCCGTTATAGATAAGGAAGGGAGGTTTGTTTTTCTGGTGGGGGGATTATTCAGAAAGGAGATTGCATTGGGGTGCGCCTATGCTCCAAACCAGGATCAGATGTCTTCTTCTACTCACTCTCATATGGTTGGCCTCCTGATTGATAACCCTCTGATAGGTGGCGATTTTAATTGTGTGTTGGATGTGTTGTTAGACCCCTTGACACCACCGCTGACAGGCACAGGAGTGGGCAAGCTGGCGATGGGACTGCGAGATTGGGTTGAGCACTGGAAAATGGTAGATATATGGAGGATTCAGCAGAGGGAGGAGCTGGACTTCTCATATTTCCCCCATATTCATAATCTGCATACCCGGATTATTAGATTTGTGTGCTCTCAGAACCTTATCCAACATATTGCACATTCTGAATAGAGGACGCACCTTATATGACCATAGCCCCATGCTCCTAGGATTTCAGCCACTGGGGGAAAACCCACCTATACCTTGGTGGCGGCTTAGTCCAACCTCTCTGGAGGATGTGTGCTATCGTAACTCTCTAGCAGAGGTGCTTTCAGATTATTTTGATCAGAACTAGGGCACTGCGTCCTCAAGTGTAGTGGAGTGTGAAGCTTTTAAGGTGGTGGCTCACGGTCGCTGTATTGGGTTGACAGTTGGTACCCAGAGGGAACTCGGTAGGGAACTCCAAACGTTGGAAGACAAATTGTACATCTTAGATGGGACATTAGGCACCCAGACAGGGGCGCTGGAGGAAATCCAGGAGACAAGAGAACGGTACAGGGCTATATTAGAAAGAATGCGTAATCATGATCATAAACAGTACATTACTAAATTACATGAAGAGGAGGGCAAAGCGGGGCGGTTGTTAGCATGGCTCATTCGGACGACATTTTGGGGGGTGCCCCTATGAGAGATGGTCGATCTTTACGCTCACCCACTGCTATTAATGGCGAGTCTCATGACTGTTATAAAGGCCTGTACACCCCTCCTGCGCCCCTCCAGGCCGAAACCCTCTCTGCTTTTTTAGCGGCCATTCCCCTAGCTACTATCTCAGAGGAATGCCGTAGAGATCTGGGAGGGCCTATAACAGCACCGGAGATCCAAGTGGTTATTAAAGATATGGCGAGAGGCAAGACACCGGGTCTTAATGGCCTACCGATCGGGTTCTACGTGACTCATGCTGGGACCCTGACCCCACGGTTGGTACTGCTGTACACTGACTCATGGCAACTCGGTGCACTCCCAAAGTCTACCAATGTGGCTGTGGTCATTTCACTTCCCAAAACCAAGACACAGGGAACCCAGGTTACTGAGTTCCACCCACTTTCTATGTTGAACATAGTCTTTAAGATACTTAGTAAGGTATTGGCCCTTCACTTGCTCCCCCATTTGCAGACTCTCATTCATGACGATCAAAGTGGTTTTATCCCCACCCGCAACACTTTCCAAAATCTTAGGCGACTGTACCACATGATGTATAATTCTGAGACCCTCGCAAACTGAGATGTTGGTCTGGTGTCTGTGGACCTCGAAAAAGCATTTGACACTGAGCGCTAGGACTACCTTTTCGAGGTGATGTCCAAAATGGGCATGGGTGAGAACTTGGCTAGATGGGTCAAGCTACTATACACTTCCCCGACGACGGCCCGGGTTAGGACGGGCATCAGGCTATCCCCGCAATGTAAGGATTGTAGAGGCAGGGATGCCCTTTGTCCCGTTGTTGTTTGCTCTGGCCATTGAACCCCTTGCAATGTTCTTTAGACGGGAATGCTGAGGCTCAGGTGTAACAGTTGAAGGACGGGAACATATCATCTCCCGCTATGCAGACGGCAGACGATATATGCATTCACCTGAGGGACAGATTGCAAGGCATTACGCAGGCTCTGGACTGTTTGCAGAGGTTTGAGCTGGTGTCCGAACTGCGGTTTAATAAGACCAAGATGCATATCTTCCCTGTCTTTCTGGATGTGGCACAGCCGCAGGGCCTCCCACTGGATTTGATGTGGTCGCCCACCTCCTTCCGATATCTGGGAATCCAAATTTTTCATCCTTTGGAGAACCTTAGGGAGGCCATTTTGGGGAAAGCCCTTCCCTCCCAGAAGACCTGTGTTACTTTCTGGAGATCCCTCAAATTGCCCATAATGGCTAGGATTACACTTACTAAGATGGTCATGCTCTAAAGACTCCTTTATTTCTTTGCGAACCTACCAATGGGAGTACCGGTCTCTTGGTTTAAGCATCTGGATACCCTAGTAAGGGACTTGATATGGAACTGTGGTCGCCATAGAGTGCCACTGGCCGTCCTTCGGCACCCCTTGGAGAAGGGAGGTCTGGAAGTTCCAGACTTCAAACTTTACTTTTTGGCTTTCCAGCTCCAGTGGATTGCACTGTGGCTCGGCCGCACCACTCAGGGCGGACTGGCGCTGATTGTGCTCTCAACACACATGGAAATCTTGTTGGCCAAGTTGCTCTGCCCACTAACGGTCCTCCAGTGCCCAGGCGTGCTACTTACTATGGCATTGAAATGCTGGCATAGATGCATCTTGTGGACAGCGGGGACACCATTATATGCACTGGCGCTACCCTTGATAGGCCTCCCTCATGGTGACCCCATATCTCACTTTACTGTTGGACAAATGGTGACCTGAACAGATGCTGGGCTTGTTACCATGGGCAACTGTTACCATCAGGGTACCCTGCTACCACTGGAGGAGCTGATGGAGCAGTATGATTTTCCGCCAGGACAATTCCTTACTTACGAGGCACTCACACAAACACTACGAGACCTGTGGGCGGGGAATTGGGAGGAACCTGTGACTCATGCTGTTCTGCAGTTACTGGTCTCTCTGGGATCAACCAGACACCTGGTGCCCGTGTTTTATCAGTCCCTTACGACAATGGTACGTTGTCCCTTACTTGTTTTGCAGGGCAGATGGGAAAAGGTTCTAGAACAAGAATTGTCAGACTCGGAATGGTAGAGAATTTTAGCCTCCCCCAGAAAGATCTCTAGGAATACCAGGCTGAAATATACCCACTTCAACTATATACTCATGACATACATGACAGCACACAAACTCCAGGTGGTATATGGAGGCGAGCCCCACCCCTGCCCTGGATGTGGTCATTTAGATGCTGATTTTGTGCACATGGAATGGCATTGCCCTACAATACGACCTTATTGGACAGAAATAATTGCGGCCCTCGAGACAACACTTGGCCGTTTCCCTCCATGCTCTCTGGAGGCATGTGTTTTGAGCCTATTCCCAAGACCAACCTCATGAAAAGTTGGTACACGGTTTATAGATCTGGCATTAGTGTTGGCTAAAAGACGAATTGCTATGACCTGTAAATTGGCTGGAGGTCCTTGGCTCCACACTTGGAGGGAGGATGTTACCCAAAGGGCGAGGGCTGAAGAGAGGACACTAGCCAAAGAAGAGGCCAGGGGGTACAGGTTCGTCCTATGGTAGTCCTATGGACCGAAGTGTTGGTGGCATGGGAGCATCCGGAGATTGGTCAGGGGTTGGAACCTGGGTAAAGTGATGCCCACTAGACGATCAAGTGGATGGGGAGCAGGGAGACCAAGGGGTGGAAGTTTCTTGGGGAAGATTTGGAAACGCTCATAGAGCTCTAGGATACTGTACTGCCCGGACAGGGCGAAGGGCGATGACTAAACTTCCCGGCGTGGCCTACCTGACAAAGGGCACGATCTGGGGTATAGGGAACTCTGTTGTACTGCTAGGAGAGAGCCTCTCGGTCTTTGTCCCTCACACCCACACCCCTGTTAATTCATTGCCCCTGCCCACTGACGTTGAGGGCTGGTGCTTCGAAGATGACTGACTCATTTCAATGAGCGAGGTCAACCTGTTTATTTGTATTTTCGTTTGTTGAATGTAATATTCTTTTTGATACCCTGTTATATATCTGGCCTTTCAATTTCCCTTGAATGAGAATTCATTGAACTGCTGTGGTGTCCACATACCCCCCTTCATAAAAGCAAGGGGCTATTAACCATGACCTATAATGATGTAAACTGTTAGAAATACTCAGACCTGCTTAGACATGGTGATAGATGTTGAAAAACAAGAGTGTGCAAAGCTTGCACCTTATATGATGCATCAATGTGACATGTTAACATAAAAAAATGGCAAAAGAAATTACTATTAAAAAAAACACAGCCTAAACCCAATTAGCAGTAGATCCATCATCTGCCTAACGCATCTGCGACCCCTGGCTTGCCCCTTGCAACCCCTGGCACTGCAATTGCAACCCATGGCCTCAGAGGTAGCAAAATCAGTGCCAAGAACATATGGGCTAGTCCTTATGGGCAATGATTGGGGCTCCATTTTCCATGTTTTTGGTCATTTTTTAAATTACACAACAGTGAATAATAATATATTATTCACCTTTAGTGCAATAAAAAATGGAGTACAATTAGCTGCAATATAATCCTCCCTGGCAGCAATCTTTCACTTATCCATCTTTACATCCATCCTTTCACTCATTCATCCATCCATCTACCCATCCACCCTTTCTCTCATCCATCCACCCTTTCACTCACACATTAATCCTTTCACTCACTCATTTTCATGTTAATTATGAGCCTTTGTCTGCTGAGCTTGCAGACAGAAGAGGCCCGTGAAGAACTCCAACCCCGCTGTACCTGCTAAACCAGGGAACTACAGAGCATCCGGGATGCTGTGCAGCATGGCTAAAGAATTTTTTTTAAAAGCCTTTGATGTGGCCAGCAGCATAATTGTGCAGGCACTCGCACCATGCATGTGCACACCTACAAAATGGCATGACTGTTTTTTCTTCTTTTTAGTTACCGTCCAAGTTTGATCAGTAACAAAAAAAAGCACACTTTTTTTTTTTAAAGTGGGTGGATGGGAGCAACATCGGGCACAGGTGAGAGGCAAAAGCAACAGGGAGGGTGTGGGGGAGGAATTCAAAATCCACCGATGGAAGAAGAGCAAACAGGCGAGAGAGAGCAATGTGGAGCTGGCGGGGAGAAGCACATAGGCGAGAGGGAGGAACATGGAGCGCAGAAGAGGGGGAGCGAAGTAAGTGAGGGAGGCAGCTGAAAACCACATGCACTATTGTGGACTGCTTTACTAAAAACAAAAAGTCGTGCTTCAGAATTGAGCAGTGGATGAACAAAAGTAATGCGTCCATGCTTCAGGTAAGGACAAACTCAAGAAGAGGAAGGAAAGACCACAGAAGCTAACAAATAAATAAGTAAGTGACAGTAAAGCCAGCCAATGATAAGCAACGTTTGGGCTGCATGCTCACTGCAAGCTAACAATCCATAGAGCAATAGACATGGCAGCGTAAGTGCATGCAAAGCAATAGCACTGTCCCTTCCTGGGGTGGTTGGTAGGGTTACTCTTCATTTTTATTTTTTTATTTACAATACGTTAAAAGGTGTGTTCGAAGCCTATTTCCCAATCACATTGATGCAATATGGCTAGTTTATAAAAGATAGTTTAGCATTTCATATGCAGATCTCACACCAGAATTCTTCCCGCATCAAATCAAACCTGACCTACGGTACCTCAAAACCCATTGGCTTGGTACTGGACCCCTTTTTTTTTTACCTCAACTGAATGGTGGACCCTACCCAGGACATGATGTTTAAGGGTGTGCTTGGAAAAATATGCTTAGAGTGTACTCTGTAATGTTTTTCTATATGGCCGTGGGGAAGAGCTTTCTGTGGTGTCAGGAACATAAAGGAAGATGTTGAGTGCTTTCGTTATCCATCTGCTTTAATCCTCTTGCAGTTTTATGATATTTTTTGATGTATTTACTCTTTTCCATGAACAGACATCAATGAATCAGGGATTTGTGACGCGCACTACTCACCGTGAGGGTCTCAAGGCGCTTGTGGGGAGGGATTGGTTCGGGCAGCTCCGGCTGCCCAATTTCAAAGTAATCTTTTTTCTCTAATAATGTTCATTCTTTATTTGCAGAGGTTTATTTCTCCCCACTGTTGGCACCGTCCTGGGTATGAACGCTGAACATTCATTCTCGGGTGGAATAGGGCAAGGTAAGCAGTTCTCATATCATTACTTAAAAAAAGATGAGTGATACTAACCGTACCCTTGAAACTTCTATGACCCTACTGTCTCGATTCCTGTTTGTTACTGTCTGTTACTGACTATTGTGGCCCTTTAGAGGAAGTAAAAAAGGCAAATGGCCTACCAATCCCTCATCCAGGTCCACTGCTCATTTATAGGCCACAGAAAATGTGCTTACCCAATTGCCAAGCTGCCGCCGGCTCCACCATAAGGCAATACCATAGGATCAGTACTCAATTTGAGCCAGTGGTTTTCCGGTGCTCGGCACCGGCACTTAATTTTCAACACCGGTGGCGCTATCTGATAAATCTAGAGATGACCCCAACAACAGATAATTATTTATTCAATATACATTAAAAATGACTATTACCTGCCGCCCAAGCCATTCTTATACCTTTGGAGGCCTGGAATAGTCCGAACTGTCATACTTCTAGGAATGTGATGGTTAGGAGTTGTCTTGTTACAATCGTTGGCAGCGTGGCGGGGCAGTGTGTGGTGCAACTTCAGTGACTTCCTCATTAGAGCCCTGGCACTTATTTTGTTCACAAATTAAGCACTGCATACGATTGATCTAACACAAGCTTCTGTTCTGTCCTGGGCTGCCATGTCAATCATAGCAGTTTCAGACCAAAAAAAGAATAAACACGCCTCCCACATCAATCAATCAATCAATCAATCAATCAGGGAATTGTAAGCGCGCTACTCACCCGTGAGGGTCTCAAGGCGCTGAGGGGGGTCCGCAGATCTGTTTAGCCGAAGAGCCAGGTCTTGAGGGTCTTCCTGAAGGTGTTCAGGGAGGGGGCGCGTCTGATGTCTGTCGGTAGCTCGTTCCAGGTCTTGGCTGCAATGTGAGAGAAGGATCTTCCGCCTGCTCTGGCTCTGTGGATGTGCAGGGTTTTGGCCAGTGCGAGGTTGGAAGATCGGAGGTTTCTTTTGGGTACGTGGAAGTTGATTCTGTCGTTGAGGTATTTGGGTCCGTTGTTGTGTAGGCATTTGTAGGCGTGAGTGAGGATTTTGAAAGTGACTCTTTTCTCCACTGGGAGCCAGTGGAGACTTCGTAGGTGTTGGCTGATGTGTTCGTGTCGGTGGATGCCGAGGACGAGTCTGGCGGCGGTGTTCTGTACTGTCTGGAGTTTGCAGAGTAGGGACTTGTTGATGCCGGCATAGAGTGCGTTTCCATAGTCCAGTCTGCTGGTGATGAGTGCATGGGTGACTGTCTTCCTTGACTCAGGGGGGATCCACTTGAAGGTCTTGCGGAGGATGCGGAGGGTGTTGAAGCAGCTGGAGGTGACGGCGTTGACCTGTCGGTTCATGGAGAGTGATGAGTCGAGTACGATGCCGAGGTTCTTGGCGTGGTCTGAGGGGGTAGGTGGGCTTCCGAGAGTGGTCGGCCACCAGGTGCTGTCCCATGCAGAAGGGGTGGTGACGAGGACTTCTGTGTGAATACTCCCAGTGCATCAGAGACATTAGTTATCTTTTGTCTGAAGAAAGACCCTCTAGGTTTGCGGTCTTTCAAACAAACATACATGCCAACTAGACTGCTGCACCATAGGGGAATGGCAGACCTGCCATCACTGTTTTTCTCCTAGAAGAGGCTCCCACCATGGAGGCAGGGGCCACATCCGGTTAATATACCTGCACAAAAGGTGGCTACCTCGAGATGATTCAGCAGGCCACCTGGGGTAGCTAGACTGGTGCTCCTCACCTCAACACCCTTTCAGCTGCTGGCCCACAGATTCTTAGATGAGGCCCTGCTTGTCGACAGAGCAGCAGAAATGATAAGCAAGTGTTCCCAACAAGTTTGCCTTTGAGCAGACTGAAACACCATATCCAAGGTTTCCTTGTGTACTGTCCGGATAGCCATCTATACCTATGCAGATTCTATGCTGACTGCACAAGAACAATAATGGCTGTGTGACCTAATCCACCTACATGCACTGTTCTTGCCACAGCCATTTACCACAAATTGTTTTACTGTCTGGTGTATAATTTGCCTTCAAATGTCAAAAATATTTTTAAAGAAGGCAGACAATTAGCTCCATCATTGCATTTTCTTGTATTCTCTTAGGTGATTTCATTGACCACGTTGGAGTAGGGCTGGCTAGAAGCAGGAAAAAGATTTGGGCTGTGAGAGAAGCACAAAAGCATAGGATGCAAGATGTCATTCACTACCAAGACAAACCTGCAACCAATGCCTAGCCCTTACTCTTTTAGCTGATGTCTCTGCCTCTTCCCGCAATCATTCCAAACCTTCTAAATTCTCGCTTCAGTGCCATCTGCTGGGACCTCATCATTTAGTGTTCATACAGTCAAGAGGAAGAGAGGAGAGTGGGGCAGTACACACCCC
This sequence comes from Calotriton arnoldi, assembly GCA_963921515.1. NCBI lineage: Eukaryota > Metazoa > Chordata > Amphibia > Caudata > Salamandridae > Calotriton > Calotriton arnoldi. Next base: position 1,082,396 of record CAWUFW010003818.1, read on the forward strand.
TTGAGCGGGTGCAAGTGTCATGGTATGCCAGGCGGGTAAGAGTTTAAAAATAACAGAAAAAGCTCAAATGTGGATTTGGTGGATTAGGCGAATCCATAGAATGGGCAAGCTTGGAAAGTGTTTTGCCGGCTTTACAAAGGCCTCTGGGAGAAAATAATATATCAGATCAAGAGAAGAGAAATTACTGAATACTTATTATGAATTTGAAAACACCAAAGGTTGTGCACAGTGCTGCAGATACATTTTCTATATATTTTTGGTCTGTATTAAGAAAAGGACTTCTTGTAGGGGGATAATATGCAACACCTGCTTAATATGCTAAGCATTGGGTCCCAAGGTAAAATAAGTGTCAAGATAGAAACAGAGATGTGGGTATCCTGAGCTAGGAAACATTGAACTAAGCTAATAATGTCTCCGACTGTGTGAAGTCTGAGGATATTGAATGGACCTAATACAACTCAGCTGTGAGCACTGTATGTATTGACACTAAAGGAGAATGCTGCCACATGGCATTTTATAAGCCCAAAGAAACATACTATGCAATGCTCACCACTGAGAGAACAAACCAACTCAATTCCCAATTTGCTTTTCAAATGTTTTGTTGAGATCATAGGATTCAGCTCTATAAAATTACTTTAATTAACTTTGCCATGATCTCCTCAACATATCTGAGTTTGACATCACAATTTCTAATTAACTGAAATGGACAAAAGGACTGCGTAACAATTCAACACAATAAGATTGCTGAAAATTGATGCTTTATTGAATTCATCCACTGTACTCTGCACCAGCAAGTCCTCCGCACAACATAAAAACAAGCATTTGCAATGCAATAGGTCTCGCATTTGCGAGAGTTTGAGCTGTTGGCATTGTAAATGACAATGCCTTTTATTTACGTGTTGGTTTTTAAAACATAAATAAAATGCATTGCCATTTACAAAGCCAATAGCTTAAACTCTCGCAAATGCGATACCTATTGCATTGCAAATGCTTGTTTAGAACTTGTGCCCTGGACATCAGGGAGAATATTTTAGAAGTGATGAAGTCAGCCCCCTGGCCATAGTCGACCGCCACAGGAGGGATACAGATATATCCACTGTGGTGAATGATTTCTACAAAGGAAATGAGCTAAGAGAATCACCAAACAATTGAATAAATCAATGAAAACACAAGGAATGATGGCGGCACTGTGTCTGAATAACTGATAGTGAAGGAGTGGCTTTTGCTGGCTACGAGCTACCATACAATGGAAATGCACTGAGACCAAAAGGAACTGGCTTGTGTGGTGTGAATAAATGGGATACAATTGACCCGTTGAGTGCTCCATTTTGTTGTTTTTAAATTATTGATGTGAGGCCACTATCATGCAAGGAGGCACCCGTCCGATTGAGTTCGGCATTTTTCAGTGGCTTTGGTGAAATTAACACTTTAAATACCTGAACCGCTGCTACCAAAAGAAAGGCCACACCTGTTGACACGAAGTCAGGACATTACTATAATGGGAAAGCCCCGCCTACCAAGATGCCACTTTGCAGGTATGTAGCAATTGAAAAAAGGTAATCGTAGCAGGATGAGGGCTGCATTAACAGCTTATTTCATGAAGCAGAGCGCTCCCGAAAGAATGCCTAAGTATCTGCAAATGAACTAGCATGAAAAGAATTTACTGAATATGTTGTGGTGACCCATATCCACTGTAGTGAGTCATTTCTACAAAGGAAAAAAGCTATGGGAATCACCAAATGATTGATTAAATCCATTAAAACACACGGACTGATGGTAGCACTGTTTTTGAACAACTGAAAGCGAAGGAGTGGTCCGCTTTTGCTTGCCATTAACTGTCATCTAACGGGAATGCATTGCGAACTGGCTTGCTGTTTTTTAATTTTTGCGCAGCCTACATTGAAACAAGCAACTTTAATCACCAATATCCAAGGATTCACGGGTTGTTTTCCTCCGAGCGGGGCGTGACTTCAGCGTACGGCTCGCGCTTCCAGGCTCGGGAGGGAAAGTGAAAGCGAGAGGAGACGCCATGCGCGTGCACATCGCCTGTCCGTGCGCGCACATGGTTTGTCTCCCTTCGCTATTAAAAGCCACAACAATAGACTCGCTATTTACATTTTCCGTACGTTCTTATTTTTATTTATTTATCGTATTTGTAAAGCGCAGTCGCTTCAGACCGCTTTTAGCGCCTATTGCACAAATCAGCGCTACACAGTTTAGGTTTCAGCAAAAAAAGCGCATCATTAGGGAATGTTTACATACTGCAGCATGTTATTTAGTAACTGCCGTGCCCCTGTCCTTAGGAAGTTGGCCACCTCCCTGCCCGAGGCTGTCAGAAGAGATTATCCAGGCCACTGGCTGCTTTACAGACCTCGGGTCAGTCTCCAATCACCCGATATTGAAACCACATTTACAGAGACCAGAGCCCGGAGAATTCAAAAAGGAGGTCAGAGGAGCCCCTGTGGACACGTGTGTACAAGAGCTAGAACCAGCTCGACACAACGTCCCCAGGTTTCTTTACTCACTTAGGTTGACATCTAAAAACCGCCGCAGCCCGAGCTGTTCTAGAAGTGTTCTCCGGTCCGCTCTCAGCACGACCCGGAAGTCAGGCAACGTTGCCTGGGACATGGGCGGGGCATGGAGCGCGCGGCCGGAAGTGTCCGGGGCTCCCGTGAGCTGAGGGAGCCCCGCGTGTAGGAGAAGCGAGGCGGGAGCCCACCCCGCAGGGGGAAGTCCAGCTGGCGCCCACCCCGCCTTCGTGAATGCCGCATGGTGCGGACGGAGCAGGATTTCAGGCGGGGCTCCTGTGAGCAAGACGGAGCCCCACGTGTTACTGCACCAGTGACCGGGTGAAGAGGCGAGTCCCCCCTGCTATTGAGGAGACGAGCCGGGGAGCAGCGCAGAGTCCCCACAAGAGCCGGTGAGTGGGGTTAAGCAGGAGGCATGCTGTACGTGCCCACCGGCCGGCTGATATACATGCAGCAAAGGGCGCCGCGCCTGGACAGGACATGTGCACGCGTATGGTGCGAGCAAGAGTTGTGATAACGCCGCAAGACGTACGCGTGCACATCTCCTGTCTGTTAAGCTTCGGCACAAACAGTCGATGTGCACGCGTACGGCTTGCGGCGTTATTACAACTCCTGCTCGCAACATACGCGTGCACATCTCCTGTCCAGGACTTGCCATACACGTGCACATGTCCTGTCCCCCTTTGCAAGCAAGTCGGCAACAATAGATCTCCCTTACGCGGGCAGCGCATGGCGCTGCATCGCTAGGCGAGACCTAAAAATAGCTAATTACAGACTGCATGAAAATCCTGTCCACAGCCCTTACAAAGTTATTCATTCTGCAAGGTGTCGTCTGAGAGGCTTGGAAGCATTCAGTAATAACTCCACTACTGACCCCCCACCCCTATTTGCCAAGGGTATTCCTCTGTCGACACATGGAGCATCCGTTTAGTGGCAGTAAGGTGGTTTCGAGTTGAGAAGAATAAAATGATTTATTTGAAGAGAAACATTAAATGATACTAAAGACAAGTGAAATTCCAGTCGAAGATATCAAGCTAATTTTCCCCTTGACTCCTCTAAAGCTATAGTTTTGAGGTTAGCTACAGTTTTATTGGCATATATAATGTATGGATAGCAAATGTAGAGACCTTACTTATGCGTACTACCCATCCTGGGGTATAGGCCGTCAACCAGGACTCGCCGACCATCTCTGTCCTGGGCTTTTCTTTCAATCTGACTCAAGGTGTAACCCATTTCCTTGCAGTCAGCCTTGAGGCCCTTGCGCGAAGTATTTCTTGGCCTTCCTCTTCCTTTTCCCTTGAGGGTTCCAGGTCAGGACTTGCCTGGTGGTGTTTGATGCGGGCTTGCGGAGAGTGTGACCTATCCAGCCCCAGCGTCTTTTCATGATTTCTTCATGTGCAGGGAGTTGGAAAGTCTGCTGCCATAGGTCGTTGTTGCTGATGGTTTTTGGCCAGTGGATTCGGAGGATTTTCCTCAGACAGGTGTTGATGACAGTCTGGACTTTGTTGGTGGTGGTCATTATTGTCCTCCAAGTTTCTGTTCCAAACCGAAGGACCAATTTTACAATGGTGTTAAAAAAAACTTTATCTTGGTTTGCAGCATTAGGTCTTTGGAGCTCCATATCTTCTGTAGCTGAATGAAAACCTCCCTTGCTTTGCCAATTGTTGCCTTGACGTCGTTGTCTGTTTTATATGATTGATCTTTATTAAAGATGGCATGACATTTCCAACTCTAATCTCCAACTATCTAATGATTGAGAAATTGGACTTTCCTTCATTAGATCTGGCATTAGCAAAGTCCTTTTGATTTTACTGAACTTTTACACATAATAAAGTTACTTACAGGGGCATTCAGCCAGCTCTCTACATCTATGGGTCTGTTGGTTGGTCATTCACACTGTAATTCCACATGCACTACATCATTCAGCACGGAGCAATGGGTCAGCCCAGTTCACTCATTGGCTGGCCGCAATGAGTGACCAAATTCTGCTCTTTCACAAGGAGCACAGTCGCACACAAAGAAGTTCTCTTTGGGAACAGTGACTTCTATGACAATAAGTTATTTTTGCTTTTAGACTTTTTTATAATGGCAATGGCCTGGCAGTGCCCCCCAATAATAACATTTTTTTCAAATACCTTGACAAAATAAGCATTGGCAAAGCCAAAAAGGCTGACAGCCAAGGTTGGATATTGGCTTTGCCAGTACTTTATTTTTTTACAGCGATGGGGTTATAGGCCACTTTTCAAACAGTTGTGGAAAGAAAATAACAATTGTTGGAGTTCTTTTGAATGATACCGAGTGCTGGCAGTCTGAACGCTCTCATCAGTCATCTCTTAAAAAATGTATTAGGTTTATCTGTTGCCCTCCAGCTGCGGCCTGACACACTCCTGCCTTTACAGCTATGGTCCATGTGAGCACAAGCGTGTTTTTCTCATGTTCACTTTTAATCAGCTCCCAGTGTTTGTAATATCGGAGAATGGCACTAGAGGTAATCCCCATTGTGGAGTGTGTTTTAATGGCACTAACAATGTAGAATATGTGTTTGCCTTGTGTAACCTGTACTTTCACGTCTACTCAAAATGAAGTTTAAAGCAAATGTAGAAGCAATGTATCACCTGGTGAACTTGGAAAGCAAAACATGTTGGTAAAATTATCTTTTTTAATCTTTTAAGGTGTTTGATGAATTTGAAACAGGTGTACACATTGTATTGTATTATCTTTTATGGTTTATAATATAAACAAAATAAATAGCATCTTTCTTCCATTATTTTTTACATTCTGAAGCTTCCAAGGTCATTACTTGAAAGGAACAGGGCAGTTTTTTTCTTTAGTTACACACTTCTCACAATCTCGTGCTTTTGAGAAAGCTCTCGTCTGTCACGACCAAAACCAATAAGTGAGCCGTGCCTAAAGTTCTACTTATTAAATTTGATAAGATTCTAGTATTATCCACTATCACAAAATGTCCCCTTCGCCAGGCCGGACTGGCCGTAGCGGGCACCGGGCCCATCCCTGGTGGGCCTGAGGAGTGGGAGCTGGTTTTGTGCCCATGTGGGTTTTGTCACTGGGGGCCGGCAATATCGGTCCCCCGTAACAAAAGCGGTAACCGTGCTTCTTGCTAGCATCCCCCCCCACACCCACGCTCCCAGGGCCGGTCGAGCAGCAATCTGCCAGGCTGATTGCTTTTCCCAGTCCAGGCCTGCCCGTCACAGATAATGCCCTAAATGCCCTAAATCACAGTCTGCCCTAAATCTCCCTGACCACTATCACTTCCAGTGCTCTGAAACACCACAAGTGTAACTGTGGTGTCAGCAAACTTGGGATCCAAATCTGGCTTCTTACTTCACCAGATACCCATGGGCTCAATCTCCTGTCACGTGTGTGGTATCTGAGTATGTGTGGCCTATTCTAACTAAGCTTGTGTTTTGCAATCCCTGCAGTGCACATATTTACATCTTTTTGCTAGTTGGTGACCACCAAGCAGGCTGAATTATGCAAGTGGACTCCATAAGGCACGCAATGTAAATTGTTTTATTTATTTATTTATTTACTTAACTCCGTTATGCCATATGCCGGAGTTTACTACCCCCCACCCTGCCCCTCCCCCGTCCCGCCCCACCGCCCGCAGCACTCCCTCGGCGAGCCGCCACTGGCTCCCAGACACCTTTAGGGTAGCTCGCAGCCTTGAGTTCATTTTGGAATAAGCACGCCGCCACTGGCTCCCAGACACCTTTAGGGTAGCTCGCAGCCTTGAGTTCATTTTGGAATAAGCACATGGTCACATTTTTCTTTTAATGTTAAGGGAAGGCTATGTTTACTTTACATTATTATCATCAGGCTGCAGATAGCAGAGCCTGATAATGAGCAGTGCTGGTGTCAGATTTATGGGCCAGGCTGGGTCACAGAGGTGAAGAACTGAAGTAAATAAAAGTCCTTGTTGACTCAATATTGGAGCCTGAGATCAAAATGATGTTTCTGAATGCTTTTAAATGGGAGAAAATTAAAATGAAAAGTTACCTTAATGATTAACTCTTCATTTGAATGTTTTCCTATTTCAAAGTGTTGCATATACAAGTAGCAGGGCTTTTGTTCCCAGTGTCCAGTAAGCACAGTGCCATATTTATAACTGAAAAAAAGTGTTTATTTTCAAATGGGAGAAATTTGAAGTGAAGAATGAAACATTAAGTATTAATGTCTTTCTCCACTTTCAATTAAGCCAAATACCTCTTAATGTTTTATGATGCTTGTTTATTCACTTAAAAGTTCTCCCATTTAAACAAATGTATTTTTCTGTTATAAATATGGCACCATGTCTACAGGCCACTAGGAGCAAGATGCTTGGTGTTTGTAAATGTGACACTTGCAATTGGGAGAAGATTTAAATGATGAGTTGTATGGAATCCATATAAACAAAGTTAACTCTTCATTTTAATTTTCTCGATAAGTGCAGAAAAATGTTCCATACTCTGAAGATTTTTACAAAACGTTTTTCTGCACTTTAAATTTCTCCCATTTGTGTTCTACATGTAACAGTGCCAGATATGGCAAAAGATATGTCCTGGGCCACATTTTCATACGCCACAGTCTCTCAGTCACCCGTACACATATATACCCTTCATACGCACACATGTGCATACATCCTCAAAGAACACACTCTTGCTGACACACACAGCAGCCCTGTCATACTGCTAGTCAACGTGCTTTGTTCAAACCATACCATCCGGCTTTATGGACATTTGGCTTAAAACCAAATAAGCATAGTGTGGGAGCATCTGTAGCTCGCGATGATTTTCACTGATCAGAAGTAGCTCTTGCTACAGAAAAGGTTGGAGACCTGTGGTATACAGGAGCCTTTAATGAAGCCCCTTCTGTGCATTGGTCATAATATGAGCCACACTGCATGTTGTTATTTGCAGCATTTTATGAACTAGCTCTATGACTTTATATATCTTGTGAAAAATATTCTTTATCATAAAAGACAGCGGATAGTAATTGAACCATGGAACAGGTGGATTGCCCTCCTTGGTGCATTTGCTGAATGTTTCTGTGGTTAGATATTTCCTGCCAGGTGGCAGCAGAGGGAAAGGCGAGTCCTTTGCTGGCCTGACCCCATCAGCAGTGCCTTTAAGAACATCACTTAGTCCTTACGCTCAAACCAGATGCATTAGCAAAAATAAGTGATTTCATAAAAAAGAAGAAAAAGCCATTAAAACTTTACAAGCCCTTTGGACATCTCAATACATTTTTAATGATGGCTGAGATTACAAACTTTAGACCTGTTTTAATTCTGAGTTAATGCTCGGTGCAGAACTCTATCACTTGTGCATAATTTTCTGCCTGTACAATTTCCTGTCCGAAGGGCGCATGTGGCCTGCTACTTCCTGCTGTTTTCTCTTCTTGCATCACTTCCTGTTTAGTGCCACACTGAATCACTCTTTTCTGGCATTTTATGTCCCTGAAATTCGACTTCCTGTTTTCAACCCAAGTTTTTCATTTACTGATTGTCATTCTTTGTATCAATAACTGTATTTGTCACATTGGACATTACACTTCCCTTCTTTCTGTAACAGCGGGTTGCCACTTCCTGCTTTATCTTTGCCGGTGTCATCGTCGCTTTTGGTCTGCCACTTCCTGTCTTAATAACACATCGGGGCTTTGCTTATTAACAGCACATCTGCTTGAATCTCTTTTTTATTTAATGTCACCCGGGGGCTTTTACTTTCTACCTCTTTGTGTGTCATTGAGGCTGTGATGCCATGTCATTGTCACTTTTTGTATCACTTCTTTCCTTAATATCACATTGGGTTTTTCAGTTATGGGTTGTATGGCAGATTACATCTGTCACTTGCTTTATTTGGATAAGACGTTTCTGTCTTTCTTGTCATCAAGCAACGTTCAATTTCCCACTTTGCGCCGCTGCATCTGACCATATGATTTACTGCCACAGAGTCACTCAAACTTTTACTCCTGTCTTCATGACACACGGGACTGTCGCTTCCTGTCATTGTCTCTTCCTGCACCACTTCCGGTCTTGATGCCACATGGAATGTCAGCAGCCCATCTCTGCCTCTTTCTAGGGATTCCTGCTTTGGGAGGGACGAAATTCTCGTAGTAGGGACGAATCTCCCTACTTCTCACACCAACCCTTCTGCTTGAATGAGTTCAAAAGTTGGCCAACATGACCGAATCTCTGACTTACTTCCTCCGCTGGTGTCAATTTCTGTCACTTTCAGTAGATTTGCTTGTATTTCACACTAAAGTATCTGTTGTTGCATTCTCCACCCATGTAAATATGGCTGTGGGTGCAATACTATTACTTCAAGAAATGTTGGCATGAATATGAAAAAGTGTGATATGTATAATCAGCTGCATAACTATCAATGACACAGCAAGTGCAGTGCATCAAGACACAGAGACCTGAGGAGACCTCTAAATCCTGATTATTACAGTGTTTTGACATCCAGCAAGTGGTGAGGTGGGTCAATTGTACATGCTTGCAGTAGAGTCCATAGCACCCTCCTTACGCCACTTTTATTATCACAGTTGAACCTTGCTAGAAATGCCTTCCTGCAACCACTTTACTTGGAAAGAAAACACCCAAGCTACCTTATGATGAATAATAGAGTCAGAGAGATGAGCTACCTGGAGCGGACAGGGCTCATGGTGCAATGAATGTTGCTACGTACATAATGACCAAAGAAGCAGGGAAATTCAGGAATTACTAGGACTCGCCCATCTCTGTCCTGGACTACATGATCCTTCCTGAAGCAATATGGATGATTGCTGGTCACCAGTCAGTGGAACAGGGTCATCGTGTGCCTATACCTGAGCTACGGTGGGTCAGGTCAGTGCCTTGGGAAGTAGTAGAAACCGCCAAACAAAGGGACACATAGGGCCCATGTTGACATGGGTTTGGTACTATGCCTCAGACAGGCTCACTCTCCTACATTTACAAGATGATTTTGAGTGTCAACCTACTTCCAAAAGTTTGTAATATTGGCATAAATGCACGTGTTCACTACCACAGATTTACAGAGCTAGAATTAGTGTGAAAAAGATTTGCCAGCAAAGTATTTTTGGACAGTAATCACAGATTAATGTTGAAAAACCTGTAGTAACCGCGTTGCCGAAAATGATCGCCAATGTATTTTTTGGGTTTAATGCCAAGCAGTAATTTTATTACTCCTTCATGATTTTGCCTCCAGATTTTGAACTGTAAATGTTTGGCCCATGTTCAGGGTTGGGAGTCTTCCTGTAACTCCTAACAATTATTTTTTTAAATACTAATGGAGGGAAGACCCTTGAGGAATGTGGTGGTCTTGGTTGGATTGGAGGACGCTGACTTGGTAACATCACCTCAGACTAGCCTTTGGTGTGCCCGCAAAAGTACAGTATTAGTTTGTCTTGTAATTACTTTCATTGCAGAATTGGGGGCAATATATCAAGTTGTTGTCTTCCATTTTGAATTTTTGAATTTTACTTGAACAAAACTGCACAATGGGGACAAGAAGCATGTCTCTCCAGCATATCTGCTCCTGAGATGGGAGGTGCCTGAATAAATGGATGGGGGAGCCCCTCTACCTCATCACAGTGATGGAAATGAGAAGCCTGTAAAATTAACAGTATGTGCATGAAATGACCACTCCTAAAACATCAGTGTCTTCCCATTCTCTCACTCACCTTTTCCTTCTCTTTCTCTCTTGCGTTTGCAGGAACACGCAGCTTTCCTCCTCCACTAGGGCTAAGCTTCTCCTCCTGGTTCCTGGTCAACAGGTTTAGTGAGGCATCTGATGCTCATCCCATCCGGTTCTTGACCATGGTCCGTCACATGTCTAGGGCAGATCAGCAGTTTGTCTGTCTCTCCATTAACATTACTCCTTCGGACCATTCTTTGGTCATTTCCACAGAGGAGGAGGAGTTCCAGCTCCTAGGTAAGTTTCCTGAATCACATCTACTACCTTTTTGGGCCATACATTGGGAAAAGAAAGGACATGTAAACACCTCCTTAATGTTTGTAATTAATAACAATAGATCCTGTTTCCTAGATTCAAATAGGGTGCACAGCATGCCATTTATACATTTAGATGAATTTTAATAGATAATATTTGTTGAAGTATATCCTGTCTTTATCTAAAGAGTAAAATGTTGTATAATACTTATTTGACTGACATAAGGCAGGAGTCAACAAATATATCAATATTACCATCAATTAGTTCATCTATCATTTTATCTATTTTTTAAGTAATTCTTAAATTCATTACTACAATCTGCTTAGCAGTCTATCAGTCTTTTACCATTGGGTTAATCCATGCATCAATCTTATAGCTATTCTATCCTCAAACTGACAATTAATCAGTCAATCTGAATGAGTCAACATGACCATCAATCAATCAGTCAGTCACACCATCAGTCCCTTTTGCTGTTCAACTTTCTGTTAGGGTAATTGCCACCCACCCAGTTAATTAATATGTCTTACTGGCAATTAATTCATGAATCCCTACATTTCTCAGTCAGTGAATTAATTCACTGATTTAGTCATCAACATAGATTTGTCCACACATCAATCGACCAATTAATTCACCTGTTTATCACTCTATTAATATACACATCATTTCATGTTCAATCCATCAGTTAATCCAGTAAAGGACCAAACCAACCACCAATCTAATAAGCCGTTTGTCACGCAATCAGTCATTCTATGTATTTTATCAAATATTCCACTAATCCTACAATCAAACCTCTCAACAGCCCTATCACAAACAAAAAAATACTTTCCTCAACCCAAGTATAGATCAGACCTTCATTTCATCCATCTATCTACTGTCCATCCATCCATCCACCCACCCATCCATCCTTCATTCCTTTAGTCAAACCAGCCATCCACCATTCCCTCCAGCAAAAAAACACTGGGCCCTCTTTTGGGTCAACCAGCAATATAACCATAATTTCATCTACTGCTCTATCAATTATCAACTCATACATCATTATTTCCAATCATTACACTACGTACCCAATCATTGGCGTTATCAGGGCCCAACCTTCCCATTGTCCATTTAATCTACCTATTTAACCTTATTCTTTCTATCTTTCCATCTGTTACCAGATCCATCCATACCACCATCTATTCAAAATTAGACTTTGCTACATTCTGTCTTTTCAATCAATCAATCAATCAACAGCATTTTTAAAGCGCAACACTGTCATCACTGGGAGTATCTGGGTGCTGTGTCTCCATCCAAGAGCCAGGTCTTAAGTTTCTTTCTGAAGCCTGCCAGCGAGCGGGCTGTGCGGAGGTGGAGGGGAAGGTCCTTCCAGGTCTTGGCGGCAATGTAGGAGAAGGAGCGGCCACCGCTGTGGCTGCGATCGATGCTGGGGGTGTGAGCAAGGGCGAGTGAGGAGGAGCACAGGTTTCTAGAGGGCTGGTTGAAGTTCAGTCGATGGTTGATATAAGCAGGTGAAAGGCCATGGAGGGCTCTGTAGAAAGTGCGAGGATTTTGAACTGTGGAGGTCTCTCAGGTGGGGCTCATTTGGGGAGGTCCAGGATGAGTCTGACTGCAGCGTTCTGTATGGTCTGAAGTCTTCTGAGGAGCTGGGTGGAGATGCCCGTGTAGAGGGTGTTACCGTAGTCGAGGCGGCCTGTGACGAGGGCCTGAGTGACGATCTTTCTGGTGTTGGTTGGGATCCATCTGAAGATCCTGTGGAACATGCGCAGTGTGTGGAAATAGGAGGAGATGACTACATTGACCTGTCATTGCATAGTCAGTTGGTTTTTGAGAATGATGCTGAGGTTGCGCGCATGGTCCGTTGGTGTGGGTGTAGGTCCGAGTTCTGCAGGTTACCAGCTGCGGTAACCTAACCATCAAATAATGTACCATTGAAAACATCATTTCCTTCTTCACCTGTTTCATAAGTCACACTATCAATCCATCTTTCATTCCCTCCATCAATCAAAACAATGAAGCCACAAAGCATTAATTTCATAAATCTAACCATCAATCTAGCCTTACATCTATTTGTCTGTCCATACACCCATCTGTGTTACCACCCGTCCCTTTGCCCCTCTGTTTACCCCTTTTTTCATCTATGCTTATCTCCTCTAACCCTCTTCCTCTCTGCCCACTGTCTGTTCCAAAAGCTAAATATGCAATCCATCTATCATTCCCATGGAACATTCACTCCATCAAACATCAATTCATCATTGTTCCACAAGTTCGACAATTAAACCTACCACTGTTATGTACATCAGTCCTTCCATCATTCCTTCATCAGTTAATCTATCAAATAACCTTTCATGCCCTCCATCAACTTGACCATTATTCAAACAATCTATCCTTTTCAGTAAAGCAGGGATTCCACTCATTATGATTCCCTTCAATACAATCAGCAATCCATTTACAGTTCCCTGTTTTAAAACAAACACAAATCCAACAGTCAAGTCACTGCATTCTCGCCACTAACCAAAGAATCTCCTTCAATCTAACCAGTACTCTGCCCACAATCTCCCAGCATAGCCACTAGACTAAGCATAAATCCATCCATCATTCCTGCCATTAATGCAAACATAGATCTATCTTCCATTCTCTCTATCCAACCATCAATGCCATTTACAACTTTATTCAGCAGTCCAAGTGTCAATCAAACTATTGTCCACTCCACTGGCACAATGATCAGTTCACCCATCACTACATCCAACTAGCCAGTTATGAATCCATCCAGCTTTTCCCCCAAAGGTCCAACCACCTAGACATGCATAATTTCCTCCAATATTCTAGCTGTCATTTCCTCACCAGGCCAATGACTAATATGTCTATCATTCAATCTATCATTCTATCAACCATTCATTCCATCAGTTCAATCACTAGACCACCAATGATACACTACATCAGTTCTGTCATCTACTCAGCCATTACTCCCTAAATTATCCCAACCATCAATTTTTTCATCATGTCAAATACACACCTATTATTACTTTCTCATTCAGGCTTCATTCCATCTACCTGTTTTATGTTAATTTAATCATTTACCATTTTAATTTGCTAAATAAACTCACATTTTCAACAATCCATAAACCTGTTCATCTGTTCAACAATCAGTCCATAAATGAATAATACCATCCGACTACTCATTACTCTGGCAATTGGTTCACTCTTTTAATTCATTCATCCATGACTCAAGTTATTTATGCCATCAAAAGCCATTTGGCTTATCGTTTAACACAGTTGTGCCTTGAGCACCTAATTTAGGTGAGACATCCAATAAACAGTCAAAAATAAATCTATTCAGTCAATGAGTCTATCTATCCAGTTATTTCATTGCAGATCGCATATCTCTTTCCTTAAAAGCCATGAACATTATCTGTTGTAGGGAGTATTTGCTTAAAAAACTATGGATTCTACATTATATGCTGCAAGTATTGCATCCTCTTCTTCAAGTTTTAACAGTCTGTCCATAGTGATACTTTCAAAGCAGAGAAAAGTAACTAGATGTGTGTTCAAAAATTTGTAAAGGTCCATTATGTAATGTGGTATTTTTTATGCAGTCCATGCAGCTTTCTAGCACAATCCTATCGACCATATCAGGGTCTGAAGCGCAAATCAAATAGTGTCTTTTGTTGACCACAACATTTAGCCAGAATTATGTTTTAGAACTGAAGTTTTTTGATGTGAGGACTCTTAGAGAACAAATACCGGACATCAAAATTTATGGTCGCAAAACACTTTTTTGGGTTAAGAATGGTCTCAGTCGGTCAGGGGTTTCAGATATTGTGCCTTGCTGAAAATGATATCAAGGCCCAGCTGTGATAGAATATTAACCCATCTAGCCTAAGGTCTCTCTCTGTCCAAATATGGTGTTTCATTACACAATGAGGCTTGAGTCTCTGTGGCTAGTGGTGAACATGTAGGGTCTCTAACTCGAGGTGGTAAATCAGATGTCTAGCACCTGTCACCTAAACTAAGAGGATTTCTGGATCTTAAGCAAAACTTGAGCTGTCTGAGTTTAGGCAAAATGTGAACCTCACGAATTGCTCTATATTTTGAGGTATGAGCCTGAAAACCTAAAGGAAAAGGAAAATATAATAAAACACAAAAGTTTGAAGCATTTAGCTTGAAATCTAATACAGACTAGGTAATGTGTATTAAATTTGAAAACTAAACCTTTCTGATTTTGCAATTTTTTTTAATGAGATATTCCCTTTGGTTACGGAAGCCAACTCTATCTCCTACACATTTTCCCTAATGTTTTCCATAAAACTAATCCTAGTTCTCATTCCATTACCCTAACCCTTACACAAAGTAAGTTGAATAGTAAAGATGATACGGGCACTAATTCAAGAAAGGATATTGGGCCAAAGATTTTTTTGTAGCAAAAACAGCCCCTAGTTGGAGTGATGTGGGCCCCTCACTCCCCAGTGCATTGGTGCTACTACACCTACCATGCTATTGATAACTATGTCCCTGCACTGTAATTCCACCTTCTAACCCAGATACTAACAGTAACCTCACCACATACTCATTGCTTTGAAATGCACTAACCCTAAGATTAACCACTTTACTTACGCCAGCCCAAACCCTTACACTAAATCTAATCCAAATCGCCACCCTCACCCTACCCCTAAACCTATCCCTAACTTTCACTACTCTAAAGCCTAGCCTGAAGACTATCCCTCAAGCTATCCCTTACCTTAAGTTTATCCTCAGTCTTTGACTTTCTGCTACCCTAACCCTAGCATTTTCACTGCACTGACAGTTAATCCTACACTTACTCTCACGCCTACTTCTCAACTTTTTTGAACTTTTTCAGACTTTTTTAAAAACATTTTTTCAAAGTCCTTATATTTGATTTCTGATTTTTTGTTGTTTTAAATGATAATATCGAACTTTTGACCTAATGCCAACCCTATGGCTTATGGGATATCTCTGCTATTTGAGGCTTAAATCTCTACATGCTTTGTGAAGTGAGGTATAGCTCAGCTACTTGCGTAATCTGTGCAACGATTGTTTCAGAGAGCTGGCTATTGAGGGCCCAATTTACAAAGAGCCTCCACAGTTGTGGCAGAAGCGCCGAACTCATGGTAGAATCTCCACAATGAGAAACTGCAGTGCGACGATTCCACCACAAGGGCAGAGCCTCCACCATGACTGCAGAGGCTGTTTGTGAATCGGGCCCTAAGTTTCTTGACTGCGCGTCATGAATGGACCTGGAGCCGCGTCTTGTGCTGTTTGTGGTTTACCTGAGCTCATCTATCTTCCATTATAGACATGATGGAACTGGAAACCCTGGATGTGAACCTACCTCCTGCACCCAGCAAGGCTCAGTTCAATGTCTCCAGGTTGCTGGCGGTCGGCCAGTGGCAGCACTTAGCAGTGGTGCTGATCAAGGACGTGAAGAGGACCTGCACTGTGTCCGCTTACATTGACGGAGAATTTGTGGGTTCATCAAAGGTTTGTAGTTCACTTCCCACCATGTGCGAGAAAGCTGCAATCTATATCTTCATGAAGAAGCTCTACGGCATATGTTAACAAGCATTGGCAATGCCAACAGGTCTGACTTTAAAGGAATATCGTATGGTAATTTGAAGGATTACAAGTAGACAGCATGGACAAATATATGTATTTGTGTGAAGCAAAGAACTAGAATATTAGTGGAGGTTATTCCATTCTTTAGCATCCTATTTCTTCACAGATGAAACTTCAGTCCAGGCTATAATCTTCCCCAGTCTATATGCACAATGGCGTCTCGTGCAAGCGTACAGTTGGGTGCGAGGAAATATTAACTATCATAATTGAGCAAGGAATCAGCGGGCAAACGTAAGCACAGGCTAATGGAATTCAGCACAGAAGAATGTACCAACTAACACACCTCCAGAAGCATATTAGAAATCAAGGCGCCCATACACACAACACAAGATATGGAGTTTAATGCAGTAATATGTTGACATATGGTTTGAATATGACTACAACAACAAAGTACAATGGATGAAACAGTGCCTAGAGGTTACCCGAACACAGACCATTGAAAGAGTCTATGCTACAGCAATGCCTGACTAGTGCAGCCAAGTGGCCCAGATGGCAGCTGCATGCAATGACATCCTTCTCTCGTGCCCCACAGAGCATGAGCATGTACACATGTCAACCAATGCACTAACAGGGCTTAAGATGCATACAGTAAGCAAAGACACTATCACAAAACATACATTATTGCAGTTGCGTGTCAAATTCCAGACATGCATCTACTAGTGAAGATCTTGATAACACCAAGCAACCACAATACATTTATTGTTCAGTAGCGGCTGGTGTCCGGGCTGAGTGGCGGGGCAGGGTGGGGTGGATGGGGGTACTAACGAGGACAACAAAAAACATAAAAAAATAACTTACCTGCTGCATCACTGCTCTTCTGTTCCTCACCAGCACAGGCTCCCAGAATCCCCTGCCGCCAATACCTGACGCTGCTCTCTTGCTGCATGAGAGCAGCATCAGGATTGGTCTGAACACCCTCGATTTGCACTCCCAGAGAGACTGGGAGCCTGTGCCTACTGTCTCCAACCCGGCAACGCAGCTTGGGTTTGAGCTTCAGTGCGCATGTCAGTTTGGCCATCATGAGATGGCTGGCCAAACCCACATGCACACTGACAACAGTGCCCACCACTCCCCCTCCGTGACTGCACAGCCCCCAAGACTAACCCGGGAGAGTAAACTAAAATGATAATAAACCTGGTCTCTTATGATTTTATTTTTCAATTTTTGCAGCTGCTGGTGGGGGGGTGACGCTCCTCTGCCATAGCGGAGGATGCCCGCTACCGTGAACAAACCTAAACAGAAAACGAAAGTAAAATATCACCAGTGAACGTCAGATATGAGGTCAGGAGACAAAGGCACAGTCTACACATGGTGCAAACCACAGCTGACATTCATCATAGGTGCTGAAAGTAGGGGAGGAGGGGACTGCAGCATCCCCATAAATAGCTGGAGTTCAGAAGGTGAATGAGCAGAAAAGATGCCTTTATATTTTGTGATTATCTTGTCACATTTGCTGCCTGTCCAAAGACAAAGGTCAAATGTCAGGATATGCTGCCCAACAAATTCGCTTTATTCTGAAATTGCTGTGTACTTTTATTTCTCTGACTGCAAAGAGGATTTTGTAAAGTGATCTAGGTGACAATACTGCTGGGGTACAGGAGATGAAAGGAAAGGCTGTAGGATGCCAGTCTTTTTCTAACATACCTTAAAATACTAGTAAATGAACTGTACACACATTTCAAATTCTATCAGCAATTAGGAAAGCACAAATGAAGCACATTTTTGTAATTCTGAAATGTGATGGAAACAAGATTTTAATAGGATCAGAACAAATCAAGGCACTTTACTTGGTGATGCGTAAATAATATATATATGCGCTGAAACCCAATTTCCAAACCTTATTGTTTTTGCGCTATATAATTTTACTAGTAAACTGCATGTCTACGCAGATTTAGTGGTCATTTCCATTGAAAATACGCTGTCTGTCAATGAAAGTGCACTACCACACCATGCTTTAGAAATATATGTGACAGTGTGCTCCGAAATGCACCATCTACTACACCTACCGCTCTCCAGCTGAATTGGTGTTGCTCATTTGCTACACTTGTTTTTTGTGTGACGCTTGGATCTTTTACAGTCCCTATTACTTCAATGATGTAACATTGATGGCAGCATCCCCACTCCGAAAATTGTTCGAACACCACTGGTGGTAACCCAAATTACTGTCTATGCACCAATCATTGTATTGCTATAAGGCCTCAAAGAAGAGTGACCCTATAAACAGCATACAGTAACTGGATCACTGTGTGGCAAAAACCATTGGAAGGAAGAATGAAACTCAACAAATGTGAGGTTAGATGTGGCGTAATGGCTAGTCCTGCTCACTTTGGACATGGGACACGTGATTTGAGCCCCAGTCTCCGCGCAACATCCTGTGAGTGTGGGCAAATAACAGTTTTTCCGTGCTAAAAAAAAGTGTATAATATATATTGACACTTGTGCAATGTAATCTAGTGCTCATATAAAGTGTTCTATTGCCACTGGGCCAAGTTCTCAAGATAAATAAAACTTAAAATAATAAAGTCACACAGGAGCATCACAGCACTGACTGTACGGGTATTGTGCAGCCCCAACGGTTAGAAAGCGGATCTTCTATGGCTGGCCAGCTTGCAATTCATCATCTGCAAAAGAAACCACAGTTGATTCCAAACCTTACATTTGCTTCAATGAGCAATCACTCTTTACAGGGTCTGATTGACCACTGGAATTCTGCGATTTTGTAGCAGCCGCGTTTTAAGCATAATTATGGATTTGCTGCAGTTGACGCACAATCCCTCTTCCGCTGCATAGTTTTCAGACGTTTTTCCTAAAAAATTGTTTCTTAAATGGATTAAAAGTTACTAAAAATGTGGCAACATGTTACCATGCAGTGGAAGGCCCCTTGAAAAGACTCACCTTTCTGCTGCTTAATGCTGTATAAACTGGTACTAATGAGGTGAAACCTATACCCAGGCACTGTTAAAAACTGTAAAAATCACAACATGATAAAGTAATACTATCACAAAATGTGCAGCAATATGTCGCATAATTTGCCTTTTCTTGACACATAATTTGGCCCTCCTATGCTGCGTAAATTGTTCATCCCCTGCTGCAAAATTCCATTGTCCCCGTCTATAGGGTAATCTGGCAGTGCCCAAAGGGCTGGACTGACAGGTTCGTGTGTAGGATAATTGTGGGTCTGGAGGTCTAGTCTTTACTTTTGATTT
Organism: Calotriton arnoldi; assembly: GCA_963921515.1. Lineage (NCBI taxonomy): Eukaryota > Metazoa > Chordata > Amphibia > Caudata > Salamandridae > Calotriton > Calotriton arnoldi. Next base: position 1,101,707 of record CAWUFW010003818.1, read on the forward strand.
CTCTGATATTACCACAAATGTTGATTGTGGAAAGCAGAAATGCATACAGTCTCTCTATACAGTGTGTCGCTACAAATTCAAAACTGCCCGGATTTGCAAATGTGGACAATTTTTTTAGCTATTAGATTAATTAGTCAGTGACACTTGTATTTCGGGTCTCAGTCCTGTTTTCCGTCCGAGTCCAACTTTGACTCTCTGCAAATTTTGCAGAAACGTTTTCTGTGGCCACTGCAACCTTTTAACAACAGAACTCCTCCTCGGCAGTTAAGATAGAGTCTAAAATTGCACGGGACAAGTTGTTGCACAATATAACATGCCTGGGCGGCTTTTCCATTATAGCGGAGGAGCGTCGCCCCACTGAAATGCCCCCAGAGACAAAATATATAATGGTAACAAAGCTCATTTATCACCATTTTACTTTTCGTCACCCCGCCCCGAACGGAGTGTTAGGATGTGGCAGAGCCTGCTGAATGGCAGCAGTAGCAGGGAGATGGGTGGGCTGCCTTTTGCACTTGTTTAAAGTGCACATGACGCTTTGGCCGGTCATCTTGGGATGGCCAGCCAGACATGCTCACTTTAAAATTCTAAACCCAGCCATCTTAAGACAGCTGGGTTGAGAGTAAGTGCACGCATCCAGTGCCCTTGGGAGCATCGACAGAGGCCGCTTCCTCCAATCATGGCGCTGCTCTCATGAGAATGAGAGCAGCACCAGTATTTGTTTGGGAGCCTGCCTCGAGGAGAGAAGATGACGGAGGACTTTGCCTCGTTACAGGGAGGTAAGTGTATTGAATATGTTAATATTTTTATTTTTGGCACCCGCCCCACCACCCTCGGGACATGCCAGCTGCCAATGTAACATGCAAGGAATATAGCATGTTACATCGCATGCCATTACATCGCGTTCTATTACAACGCGGTCATTACAACAACCCCGTTGTTAGAACGCAATACCTTTACATCGCAAGTCATTAGATCGACTTGCTGTAGGGGGCACACTGGACTTAGGAATAGTATCATTTACTATTCCAACTCCGGCCTGCGCAACAGTAGGGAAGGTGTTGGAATAGTAAATTATACTATTCCTTAGGTTAGAGCGCCCCCTACAGCAAGTCGATCTAATGACTTGCGATGTAAAGACATTGCATTCTAACAACGCGGTCGTTATAACGACCGCGCTGTAAAAGGAACACGATGTAATGGCAGCGTTGTAAACGCTGTTTCCCCATGCAAGTAACTCATGCAGCGCACCTGCACCATTGTCCATTTACGAAGTGCATGACGATCCCATGTCTGTTGGTCAATCTACATGAACTAGTGCCGAGGAAGTCAAGAGAGCAGTCCAAGAAGTCAAAAGTCTAATAGGTTGTCACCAGGGGCATCGTGAACCCCTCGCTTTAGCAACTTAAACAGGGGTGAAGTTCTTGATGGGCCTCTTCTGTCTGCATCTCGGCAGACAAAGGCTCTTAAATAACGTGAAAGGAGAGTGGTTGGTTGGTTGAGTGAGTGAAAGGACTGATGGATAGGTGTATGAGTAAGAAAGGGTGGATGTGTGGATTAATGAGTGAAGAGATAGATGTAAGGATGGATGAGTGTAAGAATGAATGGATAGGTGAAAGGGAGGGTGGATGAATGGATATACGTGGATAGATAGATAAGTGAAAGAATGGATGGATGAATGAAAGAGGGTGGGTTGATGGATTAAAGGGTGAATGAATGAATGAGTGAAAGGGTGGATGGATGATGAGAAAGGATGGATGGATTAGTTTGAGGATGGATGAGTGGAGTGAAAGGGTGGATAGATGGATGGAATGAAAGGGTGGATAGATGGATGAAAAAAAGGATAGATATATAGATAGATAAAAAAAGGATGGATGCTGTAACGCTGTGACCCCACCCCGCCCCCCACTTTAGAAGCTACAGCGGAGTGAAGTTCTTGATGGGCCTCTTCTGTCTGCAACTTGGCAGACAAAGGGGAGTTAGTAAATGAAAGGATAGATGGATGGATGGATGTGTGAGTGAAAGGGTAGATGGATGGGTGAGCGAAAGGGTGGATGGATGAATGGATAGACAAATTACTTAAAGGATGGATGAGTGAAAGAATGGATGGATGAGTGAAATAGTGGGATGGATGAAAGGATAGATGTCTGAAAGAATGGATGGATGAGTGAAAGTGAGGGTGAATGGATTGATAGATGAGATGAGTGAAAGGGAGGATGGACAGATGGATGGAGTGAAAGGGTAGATTGATACATGGAGTGAAAGGGTGGATGGATGAGCGAAAGGATGGATGGATGAGGGAGTGAGTGAAAGCATTGATGGATGAGTGAAAGGATGGATGAGTGAAAGGATGGATGAGTGAAAGGATGGATAGGTGAGTGAAGGGGAGGGTGGATGGATGAAAGGGTGGATGGATGGATGACAGAAAGAATGGATGAGTAAAAGGGAGGGTGGATGAATGAAAGGGTGGATGGATGGATGACTGAAAGAATGGATGGATGAGTGGAAGGGTGGGAGGATGGAAGGATGAGTGGAAGAATGGAAGGGTAAATGGATGGATGACTGTTTAGATGGAAGGATGGGTGAAAGGATGGATGATTGGATGGCTGAGTGAAAGGATGGATGGATGGATGAATGAATGAGTCAAAGGGAGGATGGATGGATGGATGCAGTGCAAGGATGGAAGGAGTGAAAGGGTGGATGGATGGATGGATGAATGGCAGAAAGGATGGGTGGATTAGTGGAAGTGTGGATGTAGAGATGGATAAGTGAAAGGGTGGATGGATGGATAGGTTTGGATATGCATGCATAGTTTTGAATATGGCTGGGTTGACGGATGGAATGGTGAAAGACTGAATGATAGATGAATGAATGAATGACAGAATGTAAAGGTGAAAATGTGGATATTAGCAGGTGGATGGAAGGATGAATGGATAGATGCTTGGATGGAAGAGACAAGAGAGCTCATCTGGGGAGGGTCGTGATGAATTGCTTCATTTTCTTGGTACCATAAAAGCTTTGGTTTGAAGTGGGGCGTGTTTTAAATTTCTGGCTACTCCTTTGGTTGTCACAAGCAGAACTGACATTAACACTATCACCAACACAACACATCAGTCAAAACATGCTCTAAACTCACCACTCGTAGATGTCCTGAGAGGCCCACAACACAAAGCAGAAGGGCACAAGGAAGCACCCTTGAGCTTGCAAAAATGTCAAAGCACCTCCGAGAGGGGAGCACAAGTGAAACCAGCTCCACACGCAGTGACCGGTGTTATTGATGTAGAAGGCAATGAGACAGGTACCTGCTCACAAAATGTCTCACTACACCAAGAAAATCCTCATCATTGCAAATGAGGTCCAACCACATGTGTAGCTGTTTTACCAACCAGGGGGTGACATTGAATGACACCTACATGTGATTCTGTGCCCAAGCACGTTACAGATTTACAATCTCAGAGCTCATAACCACATGCCACCAAATAAGTCAAATGGCGCATATTACGGAGATGATGAGGATTAGCACCCAAAGTAGTCGGCGACATGACAGAATGGGAAGAGTGTTGGCATCTGGACTCATAACCATACAAGTTGCCAGGAATGACACAGAACAAGGTGAGTAGATGTGCAGGATACAAAATATGCTTAAACCTGCTTTTAAGGTCGAGCCTGGGCAGCACATGAGCTGCTTTTCTAGGCATGCTGTATTCGAGTATGGACTTGAAGTTCCACCCACTCTCCGCCCATATTTTCCATTGGCTTGTGTCATTGTCCTTTGTAAATGCTGGCTTCTGATTCGTTAATAGGCTTGTTAGTCCCTCCTTATTACCGCCTTGTCTTCATTTGTAACCTCCCATGAGGACTGGCCCTTTTACTTCGGTTGTTACACGGTATGTCTTATTTATTCTGTAAGCACTATTTTCTTTAATGAGTTTCTCCTACTGCAGGCACGACATGCTTTCCTGCAACATTCAGTGCGCCATGCGTGCTTTCACTTTCCAAGCAGCCCGGGACAATGGCGGCCGCTTCTTTGACATGTAACAGGTCTCGCATTTACAAGAGTTTCAGCTATTGGCATTGTAAATGACAATGCCTTTTTATTTATGTGTTAATTATCAAACAAGATAAATAAAAGGCATTGTCATTAACAATGCCAATAGCTTAAACTCTCGCAAATGTGTGACCTATTGGATTGCAAATGCTTGTTGATAATAGTTGGGCGTGTCACCACAGCAGCTTCATTGGTACACAAGGAGGGTAAATCCCTTGCAGGTAGCATGCCAGAGCAGTGAAGAGCCTACAGTAGAAGTGGGACATCATGTACATGCATGCAGTGAATTGTAGTCGGCTGTGGAGACTAGAATGGTTACAGTTGCGTGTTCAGAACGCTCCATCACCATACATAAGGCGACAGGGATATAACAGTCCAAATCCAAACAGCGCATGAGCACCATCACACGGGTATATGTTTTCTTAAGCCTATCCGCTGTGTGCGGAACGGACATGTTGTTTGTAAAGAAACTCTTGCAAAACCTTGCACATTGTAGTCAATGCTTTTGAGCTAACACATTAGGACACACTTGCTGTAGATACGTTCCAGACACTGCAGCTATGAATAAGGTATCTGTACGTTCGCAGATATCCACAAGGGAATATTGGGTCTGGATGACCAGGGGGTCTGCCCTGAGAGGCCTAATATGGTTCCATGGTGACATGTGGCACATTGATGGAGAGCTTTGACTGTATCTGTGAATCGCATGCCTAGTTGTGGTCTATCTGTCCTCACACACACACCACTCACTCTAACAGTTTCCTTCCTCTGACAGATCCAGTACATCCAGCCTCTGGCGGGGCCCTCCACTGCTCTGGATTCCATGTCCTTCCTCGATGTCTACGCCTACATTTCTACTCCAAGGATATGGAAGCAGAAATCCTCTCTGCTCTGGCGTCTGGGTCCCACCTACCTCTTCGACGACCCAGTCTCTGCCGAGGCCCTGCAAGTGATTTACAGACTCGGGCCCAGCTACTGTGGAAGCTTCCAGGGGCTGCAGGACCACGGTATGTGCAGCTTCATTGACCAATCCATGATGGATGCCTGTCAATTCTTTCTAAAGTAGTAACCTGTTGCGCCTCCATTAAGGATAGGGCTTATACTGCAGCGACTTGTGGAGATTTACGACCCGTGCTGGAGTTTCTCCTCAGGGGGATGCGATGATCTCTGAATAATCTGCACAGGGAGGCAGAAGAAGAGCTGAAGAGCTTCAGAGGTGGGCCAGGGGCATCGGCGTTTAATGAAGAAGCTTTTTAACTAAAGTACGCCGGCATCATCCATTATTGAACAGACAGAGCAGCCACATGGCCGCCATCGATCGCAGGAGTTCAAAGGAGTCGAGTGCCCACTCCACATCCGATGCCCTGGCTCAGCCAATGTTAGAAAGAGTGCTCATGCCCAGGCAGAGCAATAGCTTGCGCTCCTGATAACAGGATACAAGTAGGGGTGCGCAAAAATTCCGTATTGTTTTTCAAATTTAATGGAAACTTGCATAATTATCCATTTTCAGTGAAATATTGTTTGCTAGCATCTTTCCTTACTTTTTCACACGAGGGCATACTCTGCTTAAGAAAGCTGTTTGATGCACTGGGAGGAGCAATGCTTAATTTGCAACAAAAAAAATAAGTGCCAGGGCCCTCGTCAGGAGGCCATTGCAGTTTGCACCACACATTGCCACTGTACTAACACAACCAGGGCCAGACTGGCCGTAGGGGGCACCGGGCGTTTTCCCCGGGGCGCCGGAAGGGTGGGGGCCGGTTTCATTACTGGGGGACCAGTTTTGCAGCAGTGCTGCAATATCGGCCCCTTGTAACAGTAGCGGGAGCGGTGTTTCTCACTAGCACCCCTCCCCCTGGCTACCGGGGCCGGTCGAGCAGGTTGCCAGGGTTGGTTGCTGTTCCCAGTCCGGCCGTGAACACAGCTACTAACCATTACACTGCTACAAGTGTGACAATTCAGACTGTTTGAGGCCACCAAAGCTTTAAGAATGGCTTGGGTGGCAGGTATTAGTTGGTTTTAATGTATATTGAATTAGCAAACAACTGCTTTTCTGCGATTCCCAATGGGGTTGCAAATTGCATGCCTCATGCATATTAATGAGGCTGTCGCAATTTGCGACCCCATTGGGAATGGCTGGCACTCCCAGGGATGGTGACCTGCTGGGGTCAGCAGACCTCCATGTCTGGGACTGCTTTTAAATAAAGCAGTTTTGTTTTTTTAAATGCAGCCCGTTTTCCTTAAAGAAAAACAAGATGCATTTAAAAAAAAAAAAATGAAACGTTTTTGTTTCATTTTTTAAGGGCAGGTAGTGGTCCCAGGGACCACTGCCTGCTCTGAAAAAATGTTTGCACACCCATTCACAAAGGGAAAGGGGTCCCCTAGGGACCCCTTCCTGTTTGCGAATGGTTTACCACCCTCTCGAAGAGGGTGGTAAACTGTGAGTGTTTTGCAACCGCAATTGCGGTCGCAAAACATTCTTACATAGGGTTCAGACTCGCTATTAGGAAGGGACGTCCTCGGAACGCCCCTTCCTAATACGAGTCGCTAACCCTATTTTGCGAGTCGGTATTTAATTAGCGACTCGCAAAATAGGGTTAGTACATGGGCCACAGTTTGTTTGCATGCGCAAACAGGTCTAAAACCCATTTGTGCATGCAAAAATCCGTCATACATCTGGCCCACTTTCTCTTAGCCAGACATTTTCTGTGCGGACCGGGCTCCTGGGGGTAAAAATCATGCAAAATCTCATCTTGCTAAATTTTGAAAAAATTTGAGTAAGGCAAAATTCACACATTTTGTGACTGTTGGGGCATGATTTTAATTTTTCCTAGCCCTAGATAAAAGCACAGTCCATTCACACGACAGTCCATCCTTTCTCTGTAAGGCACTATCTCGGCTTCATAAATGATCGTGCCTGCAGGATAGTTTGTAGGACTCATTATGGAAGGTAAGAAGTCCTCTGAGAATGCCAACCTGTTTATTTGCATTTAAAACATTTCCACGACTCAGCATGCTGCAGAGATCCTCTGTGTCACAAACAATGCCTACACACTCCGGTAGAACTAACCTGCTCTAACGAGGGAGAGGGCCTTTAACAACTGGTATAGCCTGAGGCAGAAGGGCTATAAGGCTATTAGAACATTCCACCCACTAAGGGTAGAATGTTCTAAATTAAAACTGGAGAAACAAAAAGACAAACATTGGAATGTTGGAGTGCTGGGCTTATACCAGCCATTATAAGCCCAGAGCTACTCCATTGTCTTCAATGGAGCTTCCAACATTCCAATGTTCTAATAACGGATAATTCTGTATTACAGGGACAGACGTTTTCAAGCTGAGGACTTTTCTTTTACACATTACTTCCATGGGTATTAGTCCATTTGGTTCAAGTAGCAAACTATGATTACAAATTCCACATGCACTGATTTGTTAAGTGTAAGAACAGCAGTGGCTCCTCCGTTAGGGTGGAGGAGCGTCGCCCCACTGCTCTCCCAGCAGTGCAAACAGGAAAAATAAAACAATAATAAAACGATGTGAATATCATTTTATTTTTCAGCACAGAGGCAGTCTAGGGTGGGGTGGGGTTGGGTTGGGGATAGGCTATCCTGGTGGAGCAGGGAGGAGAAGTGGTTGGCACCATAAGTGCTCATGTCGGTTTGGCCAACCGTTTTAGGGCGGCCAAACCGACATGCGCACTTAGCATTTCTCCAACCCAGGCTGCGTTGTACAGCTGGGTGGAGAATAGACACAGGCTCCTAGGCCCTGTCTGAGTGCCAAACCAGGCTGCTCAGATTTATCCCGGCACTTCTCTCATGCTGGTAACAGTTTTACAGCATGACAGCTTCGTCATGATTGACTTAGGGGAGTCTGTGAGCCTGTGCACTGCCGGAAGTCGACAGGAACAGAAGAGGACGGAGGCGGCGGCCAGCAGGTAAGTAATCTTTTCTTTTTTTTCTCCCCTGCACTGCCTCACCACTTCTCTTCCTCAGCAGCTGCCACTGAAGAACAGGACTCAAAACTAGGTGTCGAGGAGACAGAGTTTGTCTATTTACCAGCACATTCTGTGAAACATTCACTGCACCGTATTACTGTGAATGCACTATTCACAGTGCAGGCGTGACCTCTCGCCACTGTAAACAGCACCTTAGTGATTGGTCGTTCAGCTATTTCAAGCCACCAGACCTTTCACTGCCGACAACAACCATCTTGGACTGCATTTCAAAGGGAAATCAGAGACCACCCTACCGGTGGGTGCAGTGAATAACCCATGTGCAGAGTGATGCCTGGGTGGTCCCTGGGACTAGATGTCTCGTTCCAAGGGCTCTTGTGGGGCACACCAACTCTTTCTGGTACCCAGTCGGTGCATATCCTGCATCTTTGCCTCTGTGCCCGCATCTGTAATAGTAGGTACAGAACATTACAATGTCAAGGAGAGCAATTTCTGACTATCTCTTGATTGTTGCATACATGATGGAAAGAATTAATCAAATCAGTGGTAATCAGAGTGCAAAAGGACAATATTTATTACTATGTAGTCCAATATTTATCTGTATAGCTAATTTATTGGTAATGGAGATGCAGTCACTAAACATATCAGGACACAAATCACGGTAGAAAATTCCTACTATGAACAAAAGAGCGTGCAAATTGAACATATATTATGCAAGGTTAATGCCATATTGAACATGAAAATAGTAAACCGAATAGAAACTGTGTAAAAGTGAACAGTACAAGAAAGTTGACATTTTGGTCCACTCTTGATCGATTTGCAAGAAATCTGATGATGGATGACAAGCCCCTTATGAATTATGAAACACTGATATCCGTGCGACAGCCCTGGGGACTTGTCCAGCTCTCTTGCTGTAAATTTAAAAAAATGAATAGCTTTTCTTGTTTCAGACGTATCCTTGGCTAGGCAGATTAAAGTGGAAATGAGAATGAGGTTGTTCCTCCAAAATACCTTAAAATGTATATCTCCATACTGTCACTCATGTTGTGTAGTCTGATGTATTGGGCCTGGTGACTCAGTGGTTTAAAGCATCAGCTGTAAAGGTCTGTGTTTGACCTTAGAGTAACAGGTTCGAATCCCACCATACCCACTCAGGCTTTCAAGCTGTTGAGGTCGATAAAATTAGTGTAATTAAGTTGGGTAATAATGAACATCTATTATCTGTCTAGTAAATATAAGCATCTGTTATCTGTCAAGAGACACCTCAGAGGTGAATGTGCAGTCTGCATATATGGCTGACATCTTATGGCCTTGGTGTTGTCGGGAAAAAAACACGAAAACATGATGTGGGCCTTTCCCACCACCTAGATTATTCAATGCTGAGGCTAGGAAATGCAGCAGCACAGATTCCCAGTCACTCAATCGAACCTGAATAGTCCTCGACACTGAATTCAAGTAACTATAGTCCTGAGTACGAGTGCTCCTGAGGGGTATCGCAGCCAATGAAATATGACTTTAACTGGTGCAATAAATAGCACCTATTCTGAGTTTTTGTGGAATAAAATGAGGATTTTGGTGCTTACCAAATCACAGTCTGTATTTGACGATCAATAGCATACTCTTCTTCCCTGTTAAGTTTCGGCAGGTTTACCCTACTGAAATTTAACAAAAGGTGCAGGCCTTTTGCCACCTGGTCATTACCAGGTGTGGTAAATTCCACACAACCCGGATTCTGACCCCTGCACAGAGGTCAGACAACTGTAGCCCGCTTCTAAATTGGGCTTAAGTCTCATTCATCAAGGACTTTATAATAGAGGCCTCAACTTTGAAGGATATGCCTACTGCTGCAAACCAAAAAGAGACGTGGCCTTCGATTGCATTGAGGCAATGCATTTCTGTAGATATGTTTGGGGAATCATATTGCACAAACCTAGGTGTAAAGCAATGGAGAACTGTACAAAGGTGGCATTACAGGGGATTACAGAGGAGGGGATGTTTGCAGACAAGGAGTATTACGAGCTAGGGTTCCTTGGAGCATCATGACTAATCCTCATTCTGGAAGTGTTTTGGGTGCATTTTCCACCCCCACCCTCCATCAGGAGGGGGCACAGCTTGAAAGAATGGTGAATACCACATGCAGCTCTCCAACTGGATTCACAGCACTACAGCAGGCACCTAGCCCCATCTCTCCTCCAATGGGATGGGGAGATGAAGGTGGATAGAAGACATAACAATTATTTTTGACTGGGTCCTTAGTTTCCCACAGCTTTGATATGGCTCAAAGGCCTCAACACAGAGACAGGACCTTCTCCTCCACACAGAAGCTTCCCTTAATTTCTGTATGGTGGCGCCCTACAACAATCGTCAACCAAGAATCTCAGTTGCTAAGTGCCATCAGAAATGCCCAAAGGTCGTCACCAGGATCCATGCTGGGAAAATGCACACTCTCAGAGGTCATGAACTATTGGACCAAATGTACTAAGTTATTTACTGGTTGCAAACCATGTGATCGCTAAATTACAGGATTTGCAACCACCATGGAATGTTTTCTTATTTTTCAAATCAATTTTGCAATTCAGAATTTTTTTTCCGAATTGCCAAATGGGTTTAGGAAATAATCGTGATTCAGAAATTTACGACGGGTACGTTTTGGGTGTCTCCCTTCCAAATTGCGAATCGGTAAGGTATGTATAAATGGTTTGTGACCGTAATTCCAGTTGTAAACCATTGATCAGTTACCGACTCCCCAGTTGGTGTGGTAACTGGTTTGCAAAGTGAAAGGGGTCTCCTTTGTATCAGTATCACTTTGGGAATACAGTGGTGAATACATGGGGGGGAGGGAGTCCAACTCTCCATTAATTTTTTCTAAATGGATTTTTTTTTATAGCAGCCCTGTTTCCTTTAGGAAAATCAGATTGCTATAAAAAAAACTTTTATTTTGATATGCAGTCACGGGAGTGGTGGGCAGTAGTCCCTTAAAAGCTACCGTCACTGTGATTGTAGCCGGTCGTAGGGGGTTGCAAATTGGAATCCGCTTATCATAGTTGTTCTGCGACCCATGCGATTGCCTATTTTGCAAACTGATCTATTAGTATATAGGCCGTTTTGCAAAAAGTAAATGCTGAATTTGTGACCGCTTTTTGTGACTCCAGTGTTAGTACATATGACTTTGTTTTTCAGGGTTGTACAGCATTTCCCCTTACAAAATCACAACTTTGTAGGTTCTCTACGCTAATGGGTATGCGGACCATCCAGCAATTAAGTCTAGCACAGAACACATTTCCTTGAGTATATTGCTGATGCACACTAGCTCCAGCAGCCTTCTGTTGATAATTATTGCAGCACACGTTTGCCCAACCTGTAGAAGGCCTGTACCATCAGCTAAATGCTGCCTTAATTTTGAACCTACCAGACTAAATCTAAAAAAAGAGCTGGCTGCTTGGCATCAGCAGCCGAGCACAATGGAGGCCTCCTCCTGGTGAGCAACCCTTAGCCTCTTCCAGCATGAGCACCGTCATGGCTGACCCCGCACCCGGAGGAACAGAGAAATGCAATCAAGCTTGGAAGTTCTTAACAGGAAGGGACAAGTGCAGAGGTAAAAAAAGAGAGTGCATTTTCTTTTACCCATGCATGCAGAGAATGGTTCTCAATGCTTGCAGTACTAAAAAATGTTTAGAATGTGATAGAAAATAAGCTTGTCCAATAAAATAGGTCTACAGGATTTGTGTTGACTGCAATAGTTTCTGTTCATGGCCAGACTCCTCTTCAGTCTCAGAGAGGGCTATACTGGTTCTGAACAGGATGTTTATCCATCAACTAAAGAATAAAATTGTCTTCCAGGTGGAGATTGTGTGTCATCAGTAGCATCAACATCACTTATTGCCGAGGAGAAGATCTCATGGGGCGTTAGTGTCCGGAGCACCTCCTGGACAAACATTGGTGAAATCAAAGAGCAATACAATGATGTGGATGGGCGCATGATAGCAAAAGAGGTAAGAGGGGCTTGGGAAACCCAAAACAATAGTAGCAAGAGAAGTAATGCAAAAACGGTCTGATTCTGGCAACAACATGATATTGATAGTGGTAATGAGCATGTGACCTGGTGACGCTGGTGTGATGATAAACAGTGGGGTAATGGAAGCATGACCTGATGATTGCAAGAGGATGATAGTGAGACCTGACAACACAATCATGAATGCAAGAGAGGTAATGCAACCGTGGCTTTGGCCACTAATACTGATAGCAAGGTCGGAGAGTCGGTCAATGACATTGTGACACAGAGAGCAGAACGGCACAAATTGGCATGTAACCATGATCTGGTTATTACAAAAGCATGATAGCAAGTGTGGTGACTTATACAAAGTCTAGATACTCAAAGAGCACGCTAAGAAGAGTTGATGTACACGTTGATGGATCGACCCTGATACCATGCTTGCAATCTGGATAGCATTACATGAGGATGGGACACTCGGGCATCACCCAGTGACCATTGCGGATGTAGTTGTAGGCCTGCTAACATGTTTTCCGCTTTGTTCTGCGTAGTACCCACATTTTCATGAGCAACATACTTGGCGTTGTATCCCAATCTCCATTAGAAGCATAGTCACAGCAGACTTATGCATAATTGAAAAACAGTGGCCTGTGGAAATAGGACATCATGAAAACTAGTCCCCATATCTGAGCAAAAGGGGTAACTCAGTCATGGTGTGAAAGAGTGTTAAGTAAGGGGAATAAACACATGGGCATGAGAGCATGGAGTAAGCGTGACAAAACATGACTTAGTTTTCACAGAAGCATGATAGCAAGAGAGGTTTTTCAAGCATGAACGGGTAATCCTTGGTTAATTCTAAGAAGAGATGTAAAGGATGTCAATGAGAGCATGATAGCACGGCAAGTGATGCAAACATGTCCGGTAGCCTCAGAATCATGTCGGCAGTAGAAGCATGGAACCAATGATCTCCAATGTATGTTAGCCATGAACTGGTGACATTTGCACCAACAAGCGAGAAACCAAGGCATATCCTGTTGACCACAAGGGCATGCGAGAACATGCAGGCCTGACTTGGCAACCCTGGGACAGCAAGAGAAAGCCAGCAAATGTGACCATGTCTATATTACAAGAAAGTGGGTAAAACATACATGACTTCAATGCCCCCTGCAGTGCATGATAGAAAGAGAGCAGATGAAGCATGATGCTATGCCCCAAATGGTGATCCCAGGCAGAGGGCGCGATTGTTGGCGATGTATTGCATGTACTAGGACTCGCCTGGAAGTCGGTGGTTCAAGCACAAATAGATGGCCTTGAGCTCATTCTATACTGTGATACGTAAGTGCAGAAGTTTACTCTGGTCTGATAAATGCTCCAGCAGTGTGCTTGAGTGTGAGATCTGCCTGAAGAAGTGTGCTTTGCTCTATAATATAATTTTATAGGAGTATTTTGTTGAGCGATGCACATGCATTTACAGCTGTGCTGTGAGTTTTAACTGCAACAGTGTGATAAATGTGGGGAATCTTTGTAGGTATACCTTCAGGAGTACACATCATGTTGTAGGAATGTGCAAGACTGTAACTCATTCTGAGGGATATCTGCTGCAGGAGTCTTCACTGCTTTGATAAATACGTGCAGGAGGGCGCTGTGCTTTGTTGCTTATTTATAGGAATGTGTACTTCAATGAGATACCTCCAGGAACATGTTTTGTGGTGAGATATATCTGCAGGGCTGACTTGGCCTGTTGGTGCGCCTGTTCTGCTGAGAAGAGCCAGGCATATGCTGCTGCTGTGTGTTCCACATAAGAACTGACAGGCCATTCAAAGATGGCTCATTGATGCTTTCTTTATCCTCTGCAGATGGGTATTGACTCCCGGGACAATTTGACACCGGTCCTGCTGGCGAGGAATGTGGCAGCACACCTTTCTGGCCCGGCTCGTACCATCGGTGCTGCAGGAATAGGCCATATGGGTATGTACCAAAGGAGACACTGCACGCAAACATCACATCAGGTTGTGAGCTGTAAGGTTAGACTCACATTGTAACACAACTAACTGGTTGTTTTAAGGTATTTATTCACACAATCCTTTTTCAGTTATTGTGTTTTTTATAGTTAACGATCCTTTCTTAGGCCATGGCCTCTCGCTGCAGTTTGTTGGTCTCTAGTTGAAGTCCATTGGAATATTGTGTCAATGCTTGGGTTCTGCTACCAAACTCAATTTTGTCTTGTTTCAGTTCTTCACTCACACAGCATTTCATGGGTTATTGCTACCGTCCTTGGCTCTTTATAGTTTATAGTTTCATCTATCCATGGGTTGTTTCCATTCGAGGGTTGTGATTACTCTCTCAGTTCTTGTTCTTGGCCTTGGCTCTTGTTCCAGGCCATGAGTTGCTGTTTTAGATAGTGAAGTACTGTTTCCTACCTAAAAGCTTCTTGTAACAATCTATTTCATTCTTTGTGAATGTTGACTGAGGTCACATGGCACCCCTTGTATTGTTTTATGAAATTATTAGGCATTTGTTTGAGTCCAGGAGTTATGTTTTCACACATAAGTTATTCTCTCAGTCCATTAAATTGCATTTCATTCCATAATGCTGTTGGTATAGTAGGTGAGTTGTTTTTCACTATGTGAGTTCTAATTTTCATTCCACAGGCTTTGGTTACAGTGCATGGTTTCTAGCTTTGTTTGTTGAATTCTTCTTATATTCCTCCCCGTTCATGTTTTAGAGGCAGGGGTTTCATTTCAGCCCATGGGTCCTTGCTACCCCCCTCAGATGTCTGAAAGAGAAGAGATGGTTCTCAGGTAAAGCTGACAAGAGTAAGTGGAAAGCAGACACTGGCCTACAAAATGACTGATAGTGTTGGCGATACAGTTCACTCGTTCAGCCCATATGCCTTTGGCTCATCCAATGTGTAAGAAACGCTGTGAAACGCTACTCAGGCAGCAACCACAATCCTTGTCAGGGTGAGGTCATAAGCTACCCTAAATTAAACTGTGCTCAACCTTCGGGTAGCTTAGCACAGAGCAGTCAGGTTGAACTCAGAGGCAAAGTGTAAAGTATTTGTGAAACACCTTAAACAGTAATAACGTCAAAACACAACACAAGAAGAATACCACAAGAATTTAGAAAAATTAAGTAATTTTTAGTTAATAAAACAAGACCAAAATGACAAAAAATCCACTTAGTAGAACTGGAGATATGCAAGTGAAAAAATGTCATGTGAAAATAGCGCCAAAAAACACAAAGCGCCTAAAAGCACAAAACTTCAACTGTAGCTATCTGGTCATGCTGGACTGGGACAAATTCACCAGTTCAGGCCATCCACAATGGAGCACGAGCCAGTTACAGGGACCCAGTTAGGGCCACCGAACAAAAGTACCTTAAATTCTGGTTGTGGAGTGTTGCGAGGTTCCACGTCGAGTATGTGTCATGCAGGTGCGGCGATGCGGAGTCCTGGCCGAAGGTGCATCTTGCAGCACCGTTCGGGGAGCTGTGAGGCTGTGATGTGCTGTCCTGTAGCATTGTCAGGGAGGCCAACGACGAGGGGCTTGCAATGCAAAGTACTGTGTCGAGGACTCGCCAGGCACCGGCTGATTTCAAAGAAGCTACTGGGCTTGAGAGGCAGAGTACTGGGTCATCGTCGAGGATGCCGTTGATGAGTGGCTTGCAAGGTGTGAGCCGGTGTCGAGAATGTGTCATGCAGCGGCGGTTCCAATGAGGCTGCGGGGTGCAGTGGAGATACTATGTCCTTGCGGCGGGAAAGTCCATGCATCAGAGGCGATACTTCGGCTCTGATTGGGGTTGCATGGCGCAGCAGAGGAGATGCTGGTGCCACAGATGGGCTGGCAGAGCACCTCTAAGGGTCCAGGACTGGGGTGGCACTACTTGGCATGGTAGGACTCACAGTTGCAGAGTCCAGGTGCTATTTACAAGAGACTAGCCCTTGTAGTAACTCTGGGGGTTCTGGGTTCAGATTGCAGGTCCAGTTCTTCTCACACAGGCAAGAGGGAAGCAGGTCAGCACAGTAGGGCAGCAGTCCTTCAGGTCAGCAGTCCAGCAAACTGGTAGTCCTTTCAGCAACACAGCAGACCTTCTTAGTGGCTGAGTCTTTCACAGGTCAAGAAGTGTACTGAAGAGTTGGTGTCTGAGGTCCTATACTTATGCCTTGTGCCTTCTTTGAAGTCGGAGAAACTTCTAAAGGGTTCCCTTTGAAGTGCTCAGGTTTCCTGCCTCCCCTGCCCAGGCTTGATACTAACTACAGGGGGTATGCAGTCCTTTGTGGGAAGGCAGGACACAGCCTATTCAGGTATAAGTGGGGCTGTGCCTAACTCCGCCCTCCCATCCTGTCAGTGATGGCCCATCCAAGCACACCTAAGCTCTCTATTATGTGTGGCTGTCTAGGAGAATACACAAAGACCAACTGCCAACTACACCCAGTCATGTGACCCAAGGGCAGGCAATACGCACTAAATGGCTAAGGCAGGAAAATGTTAACTATCCTAAAGTGACATTTTAAAAATTGTGATTTAAAATCTGACTTCACCATAAAAGGGGATTTCTTGTTACAAGTCGAAAGACACCAAACATGAACTGTTTGCATGTTCCCATTTGGAAGTTATCCTTATTAAATGTAATAAGGTAACTCCAATGTTATCCTATGGGAGAGGTAGGCCTTGCAATAGTGAAAAATGAATGTAATTCATTATCAGGTCAGGTAAAACTTAAAATTATATGGCCTACTTTTTAAATGCATTGCACACTGCCCTGGGGACTGTTTAGGGCCTACTCTAGGGGTGGTTTATATGTATTAAAAAGGAAGGTTTGGGCCTGGCAAAAAGTTAATTTTTCCCAGTCGATATTGCAGTTCAAAACTGCACATACAGGTTGCAATGCACAGCCTGAGACAGGTTGCAAGGCTACGTAAGTGGGTGGCACAACAAGTGCTGCAGGCCCAGTAATAACATTTGATTTACAGGCCCTGGGTACATGTAGTACCACTTTACTAGGGACTTATAAGTAAGTTAAATAGGCCAATTGGGGATAAGCCAATGTTATGTTTTAAGGAGTGATCATCCACACTTTAGCACTTGTTAGCAGTGACAAAGTGCACATAGTCCTAAGGCCAACAAAAACTAGACCAGTAACATATAGAGAAGTAAGGCGAACTGTTTGGGGGAAGACTACCCCAAGCCTGACAGGTCTAAGACAATGGCTGAAAAATAAGAGCCTCTGCTGCCTCTGGAGTCACCTCCTATCCTTTCAGGGACAATATTTATCACATTACCAGAACATAGTCAATACCAGTAACTTCCCATCTAGTTATATCTTGTAAGTGCCCTGATGTATGGGGGTATTATATGTGGCATTTAAGCATATGTGGAAATGAGCAGACAGAAGAAATAATTACTTCTTTCCTTAAGAAATGGGCACCATCTTTACTGGTAAACTGTAGATTTCCACACATATTTTAGAACAAGCATTGGCAATGCCAATCGGTCTCGCCATTAGGATCTTATATGTATTGCCTGCCAATCACATAATCTCCCCGTGCCTGAATGTGCCCTTTTGTAACGTAACCGGAGCTCATGTAAAGCGCTCCAATACCTTCAGGTAGAGTTCGCGCTATAGTAATCTGCATAAAAAAAAACACCGTGCCAGCCTGCCTCAAGCGCTCCTCCCGAGCAGCCCTGCCTGCCGATCACATAATCTCCCCGTGCCTGAATGTGCCCTTGTGTAACGTAACCGGAGCTCATGTAAAGCGCTCCAATACCTTCAGGTAGAGTTCGCGCTATAGAAATCTGCATAAAAAAAATAAAACACCGTGCCAGCCTGCCTCAAGCGCTCCTCCCGAGCAGCCCTGCCTGCCGATCACATAATCTCCCCGTGCCTGAATGTGCCCTTGTGTAACGTAACCGGAGCTCATGTAAAGCGCTCCAATACCTTCAGGTAGAGTTCGCGCTATAGAAATCTGCATAAAAAAAAAAATGCACCTTGCCAGCCTGCCTCAAGCGCTCCTCCCGAGCAGCCCTGCCTGCCGCGTCACCTGACCTCAGAGAGGGGCGCTGGCTGCGTGTCTGCTGCTGCGGACGAGGATCACGCGCCGACAACCACCCCATATGGGGGGGGGGGAAATCGGCACTCATAAACATCAGTGCAGCTGAAACAATATGTGTGTCTGTACACGATCGCCAGAAGTTTGCACTCGATCAACATCACACGCTTGGCTTAAACAAGTCACATTAAATAAAAACTCAACACGCACCTCCTACTTCCCCAGCTCTTTCTTACACAATGTACTGCCTTCGCCCATCCCACCCCTCCTGCACAGTCCTTCATTCACCTACTCATCCTACTAAGAAATATACACGTAACACCACTTCCTCTACCACCCGCTGCCATTTCACATGAAGCCCTGAGCCCCGAGTTTTACCCCCCTTCCCCTCTGCACCTCTGCAAACACTGATGCAGCATGATCGGAGCCAAACCTCTGACTGCAACTTCCACCTCTGCTGTCCGGGCTCGTACCCATGCCAGGTCCAATGCCTCGCCATGCATGGAGGAAAGCTCCTCTGCCCAGGACCACTCAATGTGCTCTGGTGAGCACAGTCCTGCACAAGTACACTGCACCTCCAGCCGGTCGCGGGCAGGCAGACAGGCTCCGCTCACACACACGGTTCGCCTACCTCATAAGAAAAGTGTGCGTACATATCACCAAGTTATAACAATAACCAGCACTCACTTTTTTTCTAACTTTAACACCACGAAAACACAAATAAATAAGCAAGAGGCAGAGGCAGACTTTTGGCGCGCATGCGTACGATGTATAGCATCGCGCGCATGCAAGAGTCTAGGTCAGGCAAAATAGAGTGCGAATGCAGCCAGCCAATCAGAGGGGCAAAAAAGCATTTACAAATGCAATAGGACTCGTATTTACGCGAGTCCTATTGCATTGTAAATAAAACTGCGGTCGTCGAAGAAGGCAGGAACAGGAGTGAGTGCGGGGGGTTGTGGTTGGCAGAGAAGTGACGGACTGCGGGAGGGATCGGGGGGAGGCAGGGGAACAAAACAGTTTTGAAAGTAAAGGGGCCGATAGCTATGGAAGGAGAAAAATGACGACATGGCCGTCAGGAGGCGGGATTAAGTTGAGGAAAACGAATCAGATTGCAGCATTTAGGAATTCGGCCAATCAAAAAGATAGGCGGAAAGTGGGCGGAGCTTCCCCCTCTATACTGTATACAGCATCTCTCGACGAGACAGCGCATGCGCTGCCTAGGCGAGCCCTAAAAAAATATTATTTGGAGGCTAAGGCGCAAATATAACCTTTGCCGTATAATCTTGAACATTAACATTGAGACCATCGATTTCCTTTCTTTTTTTTCTTTTCCTTTTTTTTATACAACTAAGGTTCCTAAATTTCTAGTGGCTCATTAACATCTGAAGGCTGATGTTGGGGGCATTTTCGGATTAAGAAATAAATTCAGAGACATGTGATACTCAGAAGAAAAGTCTTAGGGATAAGAACTATATTTGAAATCTTTACCCAGATTATCCATATATTTGAGTCTTGAAGAATGTGAACATTGTGTATTGTGCAGTACTTGAAGTAGGAGCACATATAAGAACAGCGACATGCCCTGTGGTTATTTAATTCTTTACAGAAATATTTTGAGTTTCTAATCCTTTATACTAGGCCCTCAGTAACTGAAAGACTTTCCTGTATGCCTGTTTTGTTGATTTTTGATGATATGTTACATTTTCCCTCACTAATAGTGCTCTCTCTTGATTGGATTATTTCTTATAGATTGTTTCTATATAATTCAGCAAGGAAGTGATTTCAAGGTGAATGTGAATGAGGGTTGGGGACTGGTAGCTAATTAATCAGGAGGGAAATATATATATTTTTTTTTCTGATTTTTTTTTAACTCTTTATTTATTGTTTTATTCATCTTACAACAATCAAATACTATTACATTGCACTGGTTAATCTTGACGTTAATAACTATTTCCTAAATTACAGCCCATTTCACATTTGTTTACAGCATAGTACAGACCGTCAACTCATATTTACTTTGTACAGTTTCTGCAAGCGTTTATCTTACATGATTAACCTTTACTTCTCTTGGGTTCCACTTCCCCAAATCAGAAGGACAATATTCTGCCACCATAGCGTATCCCATGAAGTGGTGAGTGGGCAGGAACCTGAATGGGTAACATTGGAAAATGTTTCTTTGGTCCTTTCCTCAAAAACTTCAGGCTTACATCCTGGAATTAGGTCAGAGGTAGAGTATTCCAGATAGATGATCCGTGAACTTTTACGGTTCCACCCCAAAAAGAAATGTAAGATTGTGTGATGGGCAGATATTCTGAACGTAAAGGAAATATCAATCAAAATCTAATTTTAAGTTTGCCATTAAAAGTATAACATTCAAATGGTCTATCAATAAGTATCGGAAAATCATTTCTAGACATCAGTAATGGGGGATTTTTTATGTCCCAATGCCAAACCAAGATCATCTGATGTTCTTGACAAAAATCTTTATATTTTTGAACAGGTCCAACTAACATCTGTGAGATGGACATTGGCCACAGTAAAGAGACCTCAGAAAATGTGTTGTGCATGCCTGACGTAAATTGAGTGTGGGGTTATTTGGTACTGGTGGCTAGTGCTCTTTACTTCTCTATTTGAATGATATAGTTTTATAATGGAAGACGAGACACTGAGAATGTTTTATTTTAACTGGTACTAACTACATGTATTCAAAACTTATAGTGTTCTTATGCAGATGTAAACAGCAATGACTTCAGGGTCCAGCTATTTAAATAGTTGACTTTGTTTGCTGGAATACTATGTTTGCTGATTTCTGAATGTGATTCACTTTTTAGAAGGTTTGGAAGGTTCTGAAGGTAGTATACTTGATGGTAGAACCTATTATTAGTGACAATGTTGAGCTCAAGGCCAGGTTAACATTCATGAGGATTCCAAGATGGGAAACAATTTGGCAAGGAGCCATTGTGCACCCAATGTGGAGGCCAATTGAATAGCAGGTAGGAGGAATGTCCTGGTCTCAACAGAAACTCCATCTGTAAAGCATTTTCTGATGTATTCGGGCTCAAATGCCAGTTACACAGTCACTGTTTAGCCCAAGTTCACTAGGTTTGTTAGGTATTTTGAAGGAGTCAAAGAATTATTGGTGCATATGTGAAATGCAAGGTTCTAAAGTGCATGTTCAAAAGTGGCTTTATGTAGTTATTGAAAAGGGCTAATGAGTGCCACACCATGTGGAACTCTGCAGGAGATGCCTGATGCTTTGAACAGGTACGGCATCTCCATGGGTACCACATATACACCTCAAAATACTCTTCACATCACAATTACCTATTAATCTTCTCAGTTGATCCTGTACCTTCTTCTCAATTAAACTCTCCTCTCAATAGCCGAAAGAGGATCTAAACTGAATAACAAAATGCACATACACAAACTCTCAACATGTACTTACTCCAAGACTTCCTTGTGTCATGCTCCTTGAAAGATTTTGTAATTAAGTTACAGATCTGTCTGATTGGATTGCCTCAGGGCACGATAGTCAGATGTCAGAGTCCAATTAGAATATAAATCCATAAAGCCTGCACAAGGGTGATTTACAGAAATGATGACTATCTCAAACAAGACCAAGAAATGGCAAGTGTAAAAAGAGGCAGGATTATTACCACCCACTCCCCACTAAAGAAAATTCCCTTTCTCAGTACTGTAAACATCATACGTCTGCTACCACTGGGAAGCCAAGAGTCTTTTATTATGATAGCGCGTGAACTTTGAAATTTGTCCCAAGAAGAAGGCCGGGGAAATTAATAATAAACTTTGAAGTTCTGATGCCAATAAATCATCCAATCCTTCCTCTCAAATTTGTGCAATGTAATCACTGATATCATCAAACAAAAAGTGGGTAACGTTCCAAATGAACTTAACCTGAAATGTAACAAACTTAACATGGTTGACCTTTCACCCTCCGGTGTCACTGCCAAATCTATAATTTCACAGTTCTCACCAATTTCCACTGTATAATTAAGGCAGTTAATAATTGTATAACCTTGGAATTTCTCTTAGTAGATGTCTGGTGAAGATCTTCAGCAAAAGTCAGCTTCTTCCTGTTTGTACCCCAAATCTAACTTCAGCAGACACCCATTTCTTATATCACAAAATAAAATGATGGATGGGGTGTTGAAACTTTTCAAACACTCACCCCCAGTCACAGATCTGGGTTTAATCCATCGTTATTTTGCTAGCCACGTCACCCCAGTTTGGACCCAGCCATACGCAAATCAGTCTTGACCCTGCTCTCCATGGGAAAAGTCCAGCCCAAACTCCCAATCCAGGTCCTCCCTGGACCAGAAACAAGCATCCTGGGACCGGTTTCTGGTTATCACCCCTCATCCGCCAGGCTAGCTTTTCTTATCGTCATCCGTGGCCTCCCCTGATCTGAAGAAAGCTTTTGTCATTCCCCTTATGACAAAGCTACACACTGAGCCAGGGGCTTGTCAACAGTATGCTTATTTAGAATCTGCTCTGCTTGGCCAAGCTTCTAGAGCAAATAGCAAGAACTCAGTCAGACCTATATTTAAAATAATGCTGGATTTCAGTCTTTTCTGTCAAGAAGCATTTATGGATGATTGCCTCCTGATGGCATTAGATGGAGCCCCTATTTTACGATGCCCAGTGCCAGCCTTCAATGCTGTCACCCATGTAATACTACATCATAAATTGGCAGTAACACTGTGGAATGTCCTTCATTTCCCTTCAAAAAATTAAATAATGATGTTCACTTAAAACACAATCTAAAACTCATCTGTTCTGGCAGGCGTATTTCTGCTTTCAATAAAACGTTATCTTTTCTCTTCTTACATTAATGAACATCTCAGCACCACAAGACGTCTTTATACTGTAAGTGAACACTTCAAATAATTACCATGACATAACATACTAATGTTAAAAGGTTGTGTTGTACAGAAAGAAGGTGGTACATTGGAGAGCTATTCCACCAATATCACAAACTGACAAGAGCCAGTTGAGGAGCAAGGTATGGTCCACCTGCCAGACTCTGAGTTGGGTGAAGTTGCAAGGCTTGCCATAAACCAGTGAAGAGAGTTTTTCTTCTC
This sequence comes from Calotriton arnoldi, assembly GCA_963921515.1. Taxonomy (NCBI): domain Eukaryota; kingdom Metazoa; phylum Chordata; class Amphibia; order Caudata; family Salamandridae; genus Calotriton; species Calotriton arnoldi. The sequence continues at coordinate 1,124,846 of CAWUFW010003818.1, forward strand.
TTATTTTCACTAGTGTGATCTTGGTGTCTTGTGATGTATAGCACTCTGATTAGAACACATTATATAAGCGGCTCTGTTCTTGATGCACAGAGAGTTTGCAGATGTTTTGAGAAGTTTGCTACTCAAAAGAGTCCAGAGATTGGTCTATAGTTGGCTAAGTACTTTAGGTCAGCATTCAGCCTCTTCAGCCATAGGATAATCAATCAGAATATGCTTGAGTTTCTGTGGGGCATCTTACACTGAGGAAGAATTGATTAGATGTGTAATGAGGAGGTTAGTGTTCCTTGTCCCTTCACTGGTTAGTTTCTAATCAATCTTGTTGGTCTAATTTCATATGCATCAACTGGAAGGGATGATCTACATTTCTGTCTCATCCACAATCTCTTACATTTGCTTTCCATTGGTTGTCCTCCTAACATCACGACACAATCACCACTCTTCAAGCCTCTGCATCAACCCATCTGCAAACCCACGCTCTCTAATCATTCCTTGCCTCATTCACTGTTAATCTGAACCCCTGCCAACTGTTCCCCTCCAATTCTCTTTTAGGGTTACGTGTCTTCCATTCGGAACCTGCTGCCAACACCTTGAACTACATTGGTGGCCCTGCCATGCTGCTGGGTCTTGTTGCTATGACAAGTGATGACCATGCTCTGTATGCGGCAGTCAAGGTTCTTCTGTCTGTTCTGAGTAGCAGTGCCATGAGTAGGCAGCTGATGAATCATATGGCTGGGTATCAGGTAAGTCTGTATTTTTTCTGTCTCTGCCCATTTTACAATATCCCTATCTTTTGTATCACTACATTGCCTCTTCTGACTGTGTCCATGTCCACATGTGTATTATGACCTTGCTCTTGACATTTGTACTGTACTGCAATTACATTTACATAGCACTTCACATCCCTCAGGAGGCACCAAAGTGCATTTTTCGGATAAGCAGCATGCTATCCCTTAGGGGTGCTTGGATAAAAGTGTGAGGCTCTCTTGTATAATCTGTTTGGATATTGTGCGCAATGACCAGCATTGTGCGATTATTGTGTTTTTGTTGCTATGTCTTAGTGTATAGTCAAACAAAAGGAGTGAGATGTAGCAAGCTGACTCTTTACGGCATTAGTGTATTAATGGAAGAAGGTGTGTGAATGCAGTGTAGCCTATGTGAGAAATCTCTTAGGGCATGATTTAGAGTTTGGTGGACGGGTTACTCCATCCATATATTTCAGTATCAGGCACAGCAAGTACTCTGTGTGAGTTGCAAACTGCAATTATGCACTGTCATTCTACAGACTTTGTTGTTACTATCTTCCTGTGGAGGCAAAATAGTTTGTGGATCCATGGTGTGATATGGCAGACTGACAATGGATAGCACCCTGTGCTGTTGAACAGACTAGGGAATTTTGTTCCTACTCTAGGGAAATAGGACCATGGTGAGGCACCACTTATCTGACGTTGTGCTACAAGGCTACCATCTTCCATGGATATGACAGTGATCTGTTTTGTCTAGTGAGTCTACATTTACACAGGTAACATATTGCAAACCCACATGTGATAGTTAGTATTTCACCCTACAGAACCAAGGATTATAATGCTACAGCATAGATTTCAGTCTATGGACACAGAGTTGATGGTCATAAGTGAAGATTTGTCAATAGATACACAGGCGATAGGGATACACTTGGCATTGAGGTTACTGACACCAAGTTACTAGTGGTACAGTGAGGGTATCAAGGCTCAGTTATAGAGACAGTGACTCCACAACAATTTCAGACTACGAATTCATTGGTGGTGGAGGTGGTAGTGGTACAGTGTTTCATGCTACAGATGCAATAGCGATAGCCTCTCAATCAAGATTGCTAACTGCTGAGTTCCTAGTGATAGTGCCTTTGACACTATCTGACATTGTTTCCATTTTAGGTCTTGTCCTTCCTGTTAAAGAAGAAATCAAGACTACTGAACCTTCGGATTTTGCAGCTGCTGTTCTCCGTCACTGGAACAGCAAACCTCAACTTTGGTCCCCCAACTATTGAAAGTCCAAGTGCCTTCCAGGCTCTTCTATGTGACTTTGAGGTAAATGAATCAAAATCATGTCTGCTGCTTGTGTTTCCTTTCTTTTTTAAATGCTACATGAATATTTTGTCCAAGGATAAGTGCTCTGAGGCTACCTTTATGGCCTAGTGTGTGACCAGCATAGCTACTGAACCAGCAGAGACCTTACAAGGAGCACACATTTAGCTGCCTGGGTCAATGGAGACCATCTTAAACCCCTCTTGTACAAGACATACTACTAGTAAGCAATGAGGATCACAAGCTTCCACTACCCTGGAACTTCCTGATAGCAGCATGGGTGTGTGTGTGTGTGTGACAGCTGTTTGTCAGAATATCAACCACAAAAACACGGCCAAATAATATTGTAGTAAGAAAATCAAAGACAAAATATTGTTAAGGTGGGTATTTATATGCCGAGTTAGGTATAGTATTACCTTCATGATATTCTGGTAGTTGATATTCTAGTTACTATATTTTTGTAGAATGATATTAAGGATTCAATATTTTGGTAGTGTACTGTGTATTACTTCCATTTCCTCCGCAGAACCTTAAAGTCAGAAGAGACTTAAAGCTCTCAAAAGTTCTTGCTTTTACTGCACAGTCACTGGAAAGAACTCGTGCTGACTGCAGTAGGCTATCGCTGATCAGAATTTCCTTTGTTATGAACTGAAAGAATGACTTTGCTTAAGTTGATTGATTAATCTGAGGAAAGGAGTTCCGAGGTAAGTGCTGCTTATCATTTGTTTCTAGGAATGGTGTTATCTGTCATTGGCTGGATGTTGAACTGGTGCCCTGTCAAGTGAGTTGAAGAATAGTATTTCTACATTATCTATTAATCTCTTTAGCCTTTGTGAGGAGTGGCCCTATATCCTTGTCTATTTACCAGCCAGTAGAAACCAGTATATAGAACAATCACAGGTCTCCAAAAAGCAAATTAGATAAACTACACTTCAGCATACAGTATAGTACTGTGTGTTATGTGAAAGGGTTTGGATGAGGCTCTACATGTTACATGATGTGAGAAGGCCCTAGATGAGTTAGATTCTCTGTATATTGTGAAAAGATTCTGGAAGGAGTTCTGCCCTGTTGTTATCAGATATGAACATCTTCTCAAACTAGACAGCTATTGCATATCCTAGGTATGAAAAAGTGCTGACACCATGATTTCAAAGTGTCCAGGTTCTCAACCTGCTCCCCTTAGAGACTAGTCTTACCACTCATGGCATTTATAATTCAAGTAGGAATATGTTGTTATTCCAAAGATATGCTTTGAATGGAGTAGTGTGATCCCACTTGAGCGATTGTGTGTAATTTAATTTGAGATGGATTTTTTTAGCTTTGTAGCCTTTCATAGGTCGTTGAGTACATTGATTGGTAAGCAAGGTCTCTTTCTCTTTTTAACCTTGAGTACACAGTATAAAAGGTGTGTTAAAGGTGACTGATTCATAACACATGCGCCACAGAATATCTTTGTTATGCTTATTTACATAAAGATTGGAAAAGCTTTTTATCTGTGATGAGAGGTTTATTTGGCTGCTGTGACAGAATGTGGTACTCTGCCTTCCTATGTCCGATGGACAGGAATGTTTTAGAATATCCGGTTGGCACCTTTTGCTGTAGTCCTTTGATTCTTAACCTTTTAACTTTTGCAAACCCTAGTGAATCACAACTGGAAGCCAAGGACCCCAAGCCATTTCTACTAATTGTACCTCAACAGCAATCCACACAAAATACACAAGTATTTACTGTGTGAACTCAGCACATCCCCCTTCCTCTCCAACTGCAATATGAGAGTGACTGCACACCGTATAAGAAGCAGGTTGTATTCACAAATAAATAGGTAATCACGTGGCTTCAGAGCTCGCCACAGAAGTGGTGGAACAGAAGTTGAAACTGGATTGACACTGGCCATGAATAGATACAATGCACCAATTGAGCTTGGTATGGACCAAGCTGGAGACCACGCAGGGTCTTTGTGTCAAAAGGTGAAAAAGACGGTTATTGCATTAAAGCTGCATGAACAGGTGCTCATTATTCCAAAGTTCGTGCTTCCTACTGGGAAGTGGTTATTTCCCTGTGGAAGTATTTAGGCTTTGCTGAAAAGTGTATTCGTGCTCCCTTTCTTATACATGATGTGTAGGCGCTTGGAGTCTGTAAATACCTGCCCACATAAAGCTGTGCATGGGAGTACATGCAGCCTGTAAGGGCTTTTTCGCAACCTACTTGTGTATACAAGCATAGATCGCTGAACGCTTAGAACACTGGATTTCTAGATAATCACTAGCAATTATTCAGCAGCAATCAGGTTCTGATTAAAAATGCTTTTAAAATTCGCATTTTTCTTTTTCATTTTCATTAATACATATTTTAAATACATTGGGGAGGCAATACAGTAGACTTCAAGTAAGGATTATTGTTACTTGATGAAACTACTATCCTCGTAGGATGAACCATCTTTATACAGTTATTATTTTTTTTTGTGTTGTCATTTTTTATTAACATTTTGCAAAAGTTCATCACAAGAACAATTATAATAGTAACGTCTAACATTTCATAATAGATGAATGGATATATTAAAATAAGAAGGAGAGACATATGTAATAAATACTATTTGTTAATAAATAGAATACATATAAAGATAAATAGTTGAATAATTAAAAAGTTGAATATTTAGAAAATTGAGGAAAATAGAAGAAAGAGAAAAAGGAAGAACAAGTGCAAAGGGTTAAAGAGCAAATCACAATATGACTTAACAAATTCATGAATTAAACCATTATAGCTATAATTAAATAGTAATATATTAAATCTCTTTATTGTTCTTGAATTAATTCATTGAAGAAATAGAATAATACAAAGTGAATCAGAAATACAGAATGAATAGATGAGAGTAAAATATCTTATATAGGTAAGAATAAAGCACATCAATATAAGATAGAATAGGAAAGGGGAAATGAGATGTTATAAAATGTAATGAGATAAATGAGATACATTTAAAGAGAAGATATCCAGGGGGGGAAAGGGTAAGCAAGAATAAAAGCATTAAAGAAAAACAATGTTGGACTAAGAGATATAGATATCTGTATTGGAGGTATTATTATCAATATTGTTACCACTATTCATATTCAAGAAAGGTGACCAAACCTGAAGAAATATGTCAGTTTGATTCTGAAGATTATAAATTACTCTTTCATGCGATGCTGTGTGTATCATCGTTGTCAACCATTCTTCTTGTGAAGGAGGGGATGGGGATTTCCAGTGTCGTAAGATACATATTTTTGCTGTAGCCAGTGCTGTATGGAAGAGACGGCGTTGTGGTTTAGAGAGCTTTGGAGAGAGTCGTAAGTCGTGGAGAAGGATATTAGCATGGGTAAGTGGAAGACACAAAGGCATTGTGAAGTGTAGGATTTTACCAACATATGTCCAAAAAGATTGTATCATTGGACATTCACATACAATGTGTGTTGAGTCACAATTGGTGTTAGAGCATCTCCAGCAATTAGCATGGGAAAGTAGTCCAGCTTTCTGCAGTTTTGCCGGAGACCAATGCCAATCATGAAGGATTTTAAAGAGACAAAATTTTAATCTAGCTTCACGAGTTCCTTCGTCTAAATCTTCCATCATTTCCTCCCACTCCCCAGCAGTGTAAGATATTGAAAGCCGAGCCTGCCATTTGAGTTGTAGTGCCTGTGATAAAGGTTGAGAATAAAGGTGCATTGTAAAATTTTTGTAAAGACCAGATATTACTCCTTTATGTTTGCCCAAATATTTAAATATGATACTATTTGTGAGGTTTGAAGTGCCCAAGAAGATAAACCTAGTTGTTTTTTCAAACATTGTTGAAGCTGGATATATTTCAAGGATTGATGCAATGGAAGATCAAATTAGTGTGGTAACTGGCACAAATTAAAGGATCCTTTCCAGGTTTAGGGAGTACCGCAATTATTGCTTTGTTAGAGAGGGGACCTAAGGAATTATCACGTTCTGCCTCTTGGAATGCAGTATGTAGAGAATCGATAACATTATGGCTGGTCCAACGATAAAATTCAGCTGGAAAACCATCTTCTCCGGGGGCTTTATGATATGGTAGATTAGATATCGCGTGTGCAATCTCATCCCTGTTAATCTCTCCCTCAAGAAGGGCCCTACCTTCATCAGAAAGACGGGGCAGATTCACTTTCAAAAGAAAGTTAGTCAGTCCTTCCGAATCTATTTGCGCCCCTGGTGTGTAGAGAGATTTGTAAAAAGAAGCGAATTCATTTACTATGTCTTGTGGCCTAATAAGTATATTACCTAGAGATGACCTAATAGCTGGGATGGCCCTAGCTGCTTCTCTTTGTCTTAGTTGTGCCGCTAATAATCTGCCTGCCTTTTCTCCTTGTTCATAGTGTCTCCCTTTCATTCTTTGGAGGGCAAATTCTGCCTTGGATGTAAAGAGGCCATTTAGTGCCATTCGGGCTTGTTCTAGTGATTTATGGTTTTGTAAGGTTGGTGCTGTGGTATATAAGCGGGTGTACGATATTATGTCCTGCTCTAGTTCTTTTTGTCGTGTAGCATTCCGTCTGTTAGCTAATGCCGCCTCACGCATTAATTGACCTCTAATAGTAGCTTTAGCCGCAGCCCACATTACTCTACTTGAAGTCACAGAACCCTGATTTGTGGAGAGGTAATCTTGAAAATAAGTTTGTAATTGAGATTTACCCTCAGGAGATTTATGTCGCTGTATGTTCATGCGCCAAGGTTTGCGTCCTGGCCTAGGTATACCAACTTCCAGAGCTAAGGAAACCGGGGAGTGATCAGATAATGCTGCTTCCAAGATGCAGGATTCTTGAATCGATTGGACCAACCCTTGAGATACTAAAAAATAGTCCAAACGAGATAGAGAGCCATGAGTAGGAGAGGAGAATGTGTATTCAGTATCAGATGGGTGGGAGGGAGAGACGCCAATGGTCAATTAAGCCGTTATCTGCTAATATGTCATCCATTAGTGCCCTGTCTGCAGCATTATTTTTGTCTAAAGGGCCTGTTTTATCTAAAATTGGGTCTCTCACTATATTCCAATCACCACCTATGAGATATTGTGAGGCACCTATCTCTGTTAGTAAGCGATTCAGATGGAGGAAGAATGATTTTTTTGCTCCTGTTGGAGCATAGATTGATCCTACACAAATATAAGTATCTCCTATACGCAGCTTGGCGAATGCATAACGACCATCAGGGTCTGTCCATGACTTTAATATCGTAACTTGGAGAGATTTGCGAATGAGGATTGCTACTCCACACTTGCGAGTGGGACCTGTGCTCGTAGATTCACCCTTCTGCACACTACTATTGATCACCTTGCCCACCCAGTCTCAACACAGTTTTTCTGATTCCAATGCATCTAGATGTGTCTCTTGAAGTAATGCCACATCCGCCCGTTTAGATTGGAGCTATGATAGAACTTTTTTCCTTTTGATGTAATGTGTAAGACCATGTACATTCCATGTTAATACAGAAAGGGGGTGTGTGTTTGTCATATTGGACATGTCGAAGGAGGACAAATGGATTTGAGTAAGCTTTAAAAGTAAGCTTATAAGTCTTTAGAAATGAGAAGGGTTCCCTGAGAAGATAAAATCAGAGGATGAAGAAAGATATGAGGGGGAAGGATAAGAATAGGAAAGGGAGCCCCTGGTTCTAAACAAAGATATGAATAACCAATTGAACAAAGAGTATCTAAATTGTTAGAATAAGAAATTTGTAGATATAGTAAGGTTGTGAAAGAGAATGTGAGTAGAATACGTAGATTGGTATGTAGTAATTCAAGCACTAAAAATCCTAAACTGTTAACCGCGGGTCTAATTCTCCTAGGGTACCACCGCAGAGAGGAGCCCCGACAAAAGGATACCAAATACGGCCATTCCTAAAGTATATATATATCTTACTATAATGTAAATTATAATAATACATTAGATCTATTTGGAATTATGAAGTATAATTACATGGATAATATGAGATGAGAGATTAGTTAAACTATAGTGTAGTTGACGTTTTGCAAATATAATAAATATTTTAAATATCAGATATGAAAGCATTCATTATGATGTATAGGTATATATAGGTTAGGAATTAGTTGAATAAATATAATAAATATGCTAAATAGAATACATTAAGAGATAAAAATTGGATTAAACAGTAGTATATAGTATATCATAATATAACATCCTATTAAAATGATACATTATAATATAGTATAATAATGCAATATATTAAAAATAACATTCAATTACATGAAATTTGAATATATTCTCAGTATACAGCCTGTAACTGAATAGTCAACCCTACTCTAATGATAGAAATGTAAGTAATCAATACATTATTAATCTTATTTTTACTTAAATGAAATGAGTTGTTATCATCAGCTAAATCTTGGTAGACTACAGTTGTCAGTCTGCATCTGAGGCAGATTTAAGAGGAGAGCGGGATTTATCTCTATGCTGTTCTTGTGTAAAAGCAGAGACAGAATGCAGCGCTGAAGATTTGTCATCTTGTAGACGAACAGATCTTTCAGGGTCTCTTCCTCTGTGCCGTGGATTGCTAAAATTACGCCTTTTGTTATCAAGTGTTTGTTGTAAAAGACCCAGGCTTGTATGAGTTTGATGAGTTGAAGTATCTTGTGTGTCCATGTCTTGTATTTTCATGTGATCCAGAAAGTGATGCAGATCTACCGGATCATAGAAATCTCTAGAGTCTCCATTCTTGGTAATACGAAAGCGAGCTGGCTCAAATAATCCATATTTGATGTCCATCTGTCGTAACTGAGGTGTGATGGCGAGGAATGCTTTGCGTCTTTCGTTAGTCTCTTTAGAGAAGTCTGCAGCCATATGAATGACATGACCATTATGTGAGAATGAACCTTGCGAGTGTGCTGCAGTTAGTAGTTGTCTAACTTGTTCATGTCTCAGGAAACAAGCAATGAGTGGTCTCGGCCGAGCTGTATGATCCTTTCGTGGAGGGCCGATGCGATGAGCTCTTTGTATTTCTAATGGAGGATCAAAGGTAATGCCAGTTAATTTCGGAAGAACACCACATAGAAATAGCCTAGCATTTTGACCTTCAATGGTTTCAGGAAATGGAAAGAAGCGAATGTTATCTCTTCTACTACGATCTTCCAAGTCAACTAACTTACTACGAAGGAATAAGAGCTCTTGGTCCTTGTTTTGCACTGTGTCAAGACGACTTTCCACTGTTGTCAATCTTAGATCCAATCCATCAGTTTTCGTATGAAATCCCACAAGTTCTGCCCTAATAGTTTTGGTCTCAGCTGCCACGGATGATATATTAGCATCCATGTCTTCCAGACGTCGACTGACAGTGGAAATTTCCTGTAGAATGCGATTCATTGTATCACCTTGTGGAGAAGCGTTGGTACTCTGAGGTGATTCTTTTGTGGTGGGAGCAGTCCCTTTCGCAGGCATTTTGCTTGATTGCTTAAGAACTTCAGCAAATAGAAGTGGTGTAGAGGGGTTATTCCCGTGCTTATTGCTTGACATTAAGATCAAACCCCACAGCAATGTACAGATGTGTATTTTAGTCCTCTAGATTACTTCTCCAAAATGACACCTTGAAAATTATTGCAGCCAACAATAACAGTAAGGTAAGTAACCAGTACAAGGACTATTAAACAGTGTTTGTAAATATGAGGTTTAGCTCTTCATTTCTTATCCTTGCAAGGTGGTCTCAATTGTTGAGTTTATTTCGGTAAAAGTAATTATTGGAAGATAAAGCTTCAGAAGACCGGTGTCGCTACTGACAGAAGTCAAAAATGACTATTGATTCTAGTCACTTTGTATAATACCTTTCCTGGTTCATTGGAAATGTCACAAAAGCCAGCTAACTTATAAAGCTTGGTATGCTGTGTTAGACGTAATATTAAGCAATAAAATATGTTTAAGAATTACATCCCATTAAGCGAGAAATTTCACCTCACTTTGTATGATGCACAGAATTCCAGAACTGCCACACGGTTTTCAGAACTGTCACATCCATATTCATATAGATAGACAGACTTTCCTCAAAACTCCACTTAGAAGTGAAGGCGTATGTAGAGGGACGAAGGCAGTCACAGAAACCTCGGTATCTGTATATGTGAGGTCTGAGGGTTCCTGGGTTACTGAAGGCCAACTGATTTCACATTCTCATCAGAACATAACCTCTTCAAATGATTTGGTATGTTACATTAAATGTTATATTAAGCAGCAAAATATATTCGAAATTTTTTATATGTAAGTAAATTCACCTCACTTTGTATAATATTCATCATTCCAGAACTGCCGCAAAATTTTCTGGACTATCACAGCAATAGTTCTTGAATTGACAGGCTTTCCTCATAACTCCGCCCGTAATTGCAAGCGCGCAGTGTAGACGCACTCAGAGGGGCGGAGGAACCTCGGCCTCTGCGCATGCGAGGTCCGAGGATCTCCAGAGCAGTGAAGGCCAGCTGACGTTGCGCTCTCTTCGGGATACCGCCACAGCAAAATGAGTCATACCGGGCCTCGTACAGCTTCGGGCCTCAAATGAAACGTTTCCACGAGCTCTGGTGGAGCAGGAGACGTCGAAAGTTCAGCCTTTAGGACACAGGTAAATGCGTCGCTTCCATCGAAGGCTCCTCTCCCGGCGGAGCTCACGACTCAGGCGGCCATTTTCTTCCATGGCCAGACCACGCCCCTTTATACAGTTATTTAGCTTGAAATGCTTATGATCATTGATCGAAAATAGTGGTCAAAGGTCATATGGATACGTGAATCCCCTGGATAGATTCCACGGACCCCAGGGGGTCAATGGACTACAAGATAAATACCGCTGCCACAGTAGTAAAAAAAAAAAAATCAGTAACCATTGGTGTTTGCCACTTGTTTCCACAACTGTTAACTAATCCACCCCAGGAGGTCCCTTCATTTCTGGGATTTATTCCAACTTCTCCCTAATTAAGGCGCACATACACCTTCAACTCTAACCTTTTATGAGACACTTGCCTTCTAACATTCAAGGTATTAAGGACACTCTCACTAAACTGCAAAACGGTAAAATGGCGACTTAATAGCATCCTTGCTACCATACAAGTAGTAATTCTTTACATGTAATAGAGTATCTTTGATGGGCTTCAGGTATTTAAACATGCTCATTACATGCATCTTACGTGCCCATTACACACCCAAGAACACCATGATTTGGGAACTGGTGTGCTTTATTCGCCATAACAACTTTACCATTAATTAGACAATATGTTTACAAGTGCAAAACTACTCTGTCTACCTCTTTATGGGGGCGAGTAGTAAAACAATAGACGATAACTTCTCTGAATACATCTCCATGTAATATACTGAGATAGATGCAAGAATGGTGTCTTAATGATAGGGCAGCAATGACAAATTGCAAGAGTATATCAATCAGATGAATCATAACAACTATAACCTCATACTCACATACCACCTCTTTAGAAACCAGGTGCAATGATTTAGGGTCTGATTTAGAGACTGATTTAAAGGTGACAGAGTACCTGTACACCAAATTCTAAATCAGGCTCCGAAGTATCTTCACTAAAGGTGGCACACTTTACTTGAAAATACACAGGAAAAAAACCTAACCAGTGGCATACTATATGGACAGAGCTGTAACCCAAAATATATCATCGTCAAAATACTCAAGACGTAAATGTTACAGATTAGAAGAAACTGTAGTGAAGATAAAATTTTTGATCTAGAAGCAGTGGAGCAATTCAGAGAAAGAGGCCATACACCAGAATTTATCTAGAAAGCAATGGCAGAAAGCAAACACAGTGATATAAATTCACCAGTGGACTTCAAAGACAAACACTCTAATGCAAACAAAATACAATTTACCACAAGCTCCAATGAAGGCCCTGAACTCATTGGTAACATAATGAGAAAAACGTGGCATCTTCTTTCTAATAACCCTTCAACATAAGATATCATATCTTCGGCCCAAAATTTCTCAAACCTTTGAGCTTTTTCAAGTGCCTTTACTGCTACATTTACAAATTTGTGTAACACTACCTGAGTTCACATAGAGAGGGAGCTGCACCTACAGGAGCAACAAAAGATTAACGTACAGCAGCATGTATGTGATATATATGCCACCTAGCATACATATGCAAAAATAACAATTGATGGACAGAATACAGAACAATGTCATACATTCACCCCAGTACAGAGATCTGGGCCTAAATCCATCGTTTTTTTGCTCACCATGCCATTCCAGTTTGGACCCAGCCATATGCAAATCAGTCTTGGCCCTGCGCCCAATGGGAACAGTCCAGCCCGAACTGCCAGGCCAGGTCCTCCCTGGACTGGAAACAAGCATCCTAGGACCAGTTTCGGGGTTTCACCCCTCATCAGCCAGGATAGCTCGATTTCAGTGGCATGGAGAGCACGGGGGACCCATGTCTGGGCATACCCGTCCCACTCAGGGTGACAAATGCAAAAAGAACAATTGATGGACAGAATGCAGAACAATGTCATACATTCACCCCAGTACAGAGATCTGCGCCTAAATCCATCGTTTTTTTCCTCGCCATTCCAGTTTGGACCCAGCCATATGCATATCAGTCTTGACCCTGCGCCCAAGGGGAACAGTCCAACCCGAACTGCCAGGCCAGAGTCTCCCTGGACTGGAAACAAGCATCCTAGGACCGGTTTCGGGGTTTCACCCCTCATCAGCCAGGATAGCTTGACTCCAGTGGCATGGAGAGCACGGGGGACCCACGTCTGGGCATACCCGTCCCACTCGGGGTGACAAATGCAAAAAGAACAATTGATGGACAGAAGTTTGGACCCAGCCATATGCACATCAATCTTTTTTTTTATATAGTGTTTTTATTAAATGCAAACCTCAAATAATCACCAACTTTAAGTATGCATACAGTTCGACCCTATGACATCAGGTGCATGTTATTTAACAGTGAACAGTTAATCAATCAGTCATTTCAAGTGAATAAATGTTATTCCTAGACAGTTCCATTTCCACAGTCGGGGATATACATAAGTCCCCTCGATACTTATTCCACCCACTCCATTTTTTATCCCACTTCTTGGGACATCCTCTAGATTTATACACTTCTTTTTCTGCAATCATGCACTTATCCAGTTCGGCCGCCCAGGTCTTTGTCGATGGCTTGTCCGCCACCCCCCACTTCATTGCTATTGCTCTTTTCACTAGCGTGTACCCCAAAGTGACTAGTTGTTGTTCCACCTCCGTGAGATCAGTCGCTTCCCAGACGTTAAGAAGCCCCAATGGTGGAGTGAGGTTAATCTTTTTACCTATTGCATCTTGCATGCGTGTTGTTGCCCCCTCCCATATGGGTCGCAGGAACGGACAGTCCCATATAGTGTGGTAAAAAGTTGCTTCTTGGTGACATCCGCGCAGACAAAATGCGTCCTGTCTAGTTCCCATTCTCGCTAGCGTGACCCCGGTGAGGTATGTTCTATGTAGGATTTTTAATTGGATCAGACGGAAGCGAAGTGTGATAGCTGCCTCCCTTGGTGACATCAGCGCTGTTTGCCAGTCATCGTCTTCGATGTCTCCAATGTCAGCTTGCCACCTACTTCGGAGAGCTAGGAAGGGGTCAGGTAGGTTATTACATAATTTGCGGTATGTTAATGATATGGCTTTATCTGGGATTGGTTCAGAGAGCAGCCGGTCCTCCAATGGGGACGATTCCGGAAGGTTTCCTATATCTGGGAGTGCTGTTGTTAGGGCATGGCGGATCTGCAAATAACGAAATGTCTCCGCCTGAGCTAATTCATATTTCTCCTGTAATTCCTGGAATGTGAGGATTTTGCCTTTATTGATGAGATGGCCTATAGTGGAGAGTCCAATCGTGTCCCATTTATCAAATCCTGGTTGATAACACAGGAGTCCTAACCTCTGGGCGGACCACAAAGGCGTGGCTTGAGTCAATACATCAGACCAGCCCAGCCGTTTAGTCGCCCGGTGCCAAATTTCCACCGTACGTGCAGTAGGGCCCAGATATCTCCCTTTCCGGACCTTCGTGTACAAAGCTCCGAGGCACCCCTCTCTACCCATCTGGTATCTATCAAGCATGTAGGCAGGGTCTATCGGAGAGTGGTACAACCAGTGATTTACTACCACCAGCTGTGAGGCCCAATAATAAAGTCGCATATCTGGGAGTGCGATCCCTCCGTCATACCACCCTTTAGTCAATTTGTGCAGAGCTATGCGAGGCGCTCCTCCATTCCACAATAACGATCGGACCTTGCCTTCAATGCTGTTAAAGTATGAATCGGAAATCTTGTAGGGGCAATTTTGGAGGATATATAAAAACCGCGGAAGAGCAAGCATCTTAAACAAGGCCGCTCGACCAAGCAAAGAGAGCGGCAAGGATCTCCAGTGTGTAACATCATTTTTAAGTCTGTCTAAGGGGATGGCTAAATTTTTTTCATAGAAGAGCTGGGGGTCAGGGGTGACAAAAATCCCCAGGTAGCGAAAACCATCAGGGGCCACTTCGACCTCGCATCCCGGCGGAAGCCGAGGAACTGGACCCCGAAGAATAAACAGCACTGATTTAGTCCAGTTAATGGCATAACCGGAGTACTTGCCAAAGTTGGTGAAAATATTAAAAAATCTGTTATGGGACGTACGGGGGGACGCCAGGTATAACAGGATGTCGTCCGCATATAACTATATTCTGTCCTCGTGTCCCTCCGCCCATTTCAGCCCTCGAAGTATTACATCTCCTCGCACCCAAGATGCCAGTGGTTCCAAAATTAAGGAGAAAATCAAGGGGGATAGGGGGCAGCCTTGTCTGGTGCCTCTGCCCAAGGTAAATGTCCGGGATGTGCGATTGTTAACCCTGACTTGACCTCACAACTCCGTATAAAGCAGCTTAATCCAGCCCATAAATTTCGGGCCGAACCCCAGGCGTCCCATACCTGAAAAAGATATGGCCATTCTATGGAGTCAAACGCCATGGAGGCATCTAATGAGAGCACCATGGCGTCTTCCTCCACATATTGTTGCCTCCCCAAAACACTGTGAAGGCGGCGGATATTCAATGCCGTGTTCCTCCCCGGCATAAAGCCAGATTGGTCAGCATGGACCAACGAGGGGATTATAGATATGAGGCGGTTGGTAAAAAGTTTGGCCAGGACTTTGGCCTCGACATTAATTAGAGAAATCGGTCGATAGGAGGTTTACCGGGCTTTCGAATGACTACAATAGAAGCCAGATTCAAGCTATCCTGGCTGATGAGGGGTGAAACCCCGAAACCGATCCTAGGATGCTTGTTTCCGGTCAAGGGAGGACCTGGCTTGGCAGTTCGGGCTGGACTGTTACCATGAGGCACAGGGTCAAGACTAATTTGCATATAGCCAGGTCTAAACTGGGGTGGCATGGTGAGCAAAAGAATGATGGATTTAACCCAGATCTCTTGACTGGGGGTGAATGTTTGGATTTGTTCTGCATTCCGTCCATCAATTGTGTGTCTTTTGCTTCCACGCCCTAAGTGCACTGGGTATGCCCAGACTTGGGTCCCGGGCTCACTGTGCCACTGGATTCAAGCTATCCTGGCTGATGAGGGGTGAAACCCCGAAACCGGTCCTAGGATGCTTGTTTCCGGTCCAGGGAGGACCTGGCTTGACAGTTCGGGCTGGACTGTTCCCATGAGGCACAGGGTCAAGACTGATTTGCATATGGCCAGGTCTAAACTGGGGTGGCATGGTGAGCAAAAGAATGATGGATTTAACCCAGATCTCTTGACTGGGGGGTGAATGTTTTGATTTGTTCTGCATTCCGTCCATCAATTGTGTGTCTTTTGCTTCCACGCCCTAGGTGCGCTGGGTATGCCCAGACGTGGGTTTCGGGCTCACTGTGCCACTGGATTCAAGATATCCTGGCTGATGAGGGGTGAAACCCCGAAACCGGTCCTAGGATGCTTGTTTCCGGTCGAGGGAGGACCTGGCTTGGCAGTTCGGGCTGGATTGTTCCCATGAGGCACAGGGTCAAGACTGATTTGCATATGGCCAGGTCTAAACAGGGGTGGCATGGTGAGCAAAAGAATGATGGATTTAACCCAGATCTCTTGACTGGGGGTGAATGTTTTGATTTGTTCTGCATTCCGTCCATCCATTGTGTGTCTTTTGCTACCTAGCATACATAGGCAGTACAATAAAGCTACTGGAAATAAGAATACAGGAGTACCACAGAAATGGTCACAAAAAGGATTCAAACCTCCATTAAAGGAACATTTCTCTACACACCATGAATACTTCAAGGAATTCCGATTCTTCGCAAAAAATCTGATTCTCAAGAAGGGCTGTGGGAGGGACTGAGAACTAACCCTCTGTCAAAGGGAGAGCTGTATTGTATTCTTAAATGGTACAGTTAAAATAGAACTCAAACAAGCACAATCAAAGTATTAGCTAGTATAATGAAGCAGCTCCTTCGATCTCCATTCTAGGAAATTCACCGATCAACCTAGCCATTTCCTCTAAGAATGGAGCTTCTCTCTTGAGTTGCCTTACTGAGCTCTTACTTCGGAACCCACATTTCCTCCCCTGACCAAGCCTGGCCTTCAACACTCCGAGGCTCCCAAAAATCTATTTGTTAGTGACTCCTGATCTGCTGGCTATACCTTGCTCATTCCCAGAGAATTTTATTTTAATGAAACCATACTCCTGTGATTAAATTAATTTGCAGCAAAGGAGTACCAACACATAATTGTGCTCAAAGAGGTGTCCTCTCTGGAGGTTTGCCCTTTCTGCCAGAACTGAATGATGAAATATCAATGCATACTGTATGTAGCCTTTTTCTTATTATCTCTATTCTACTGTGTCCAGTCACTGGAAGATGTACTGTCCATCTCCGGTGTCTCCAGCCAGTCAATCACGAGCTACTAGTAGCTCCCAGTCACCTTCAGATTAGCTCACAGCCTTGAGTTCTTTTGTAAATAAGCACAAGGTCATATTCTGCTGTTAAAGTTAAGGGAAGGCTGTGTATATTTTACATTATTATCATCAGGCTGCAGTTAGCAGGGCCTGATAATAAGCAGTGCTCAGTCAGATTTATGACTCAGGCTGGGGCACAGATGCGAACAAATGAAGCACTGAGGTATTTAACTCAAATAAAATTCCTTGTCAATGCAATACTGGAGCTGTGAAATGATGTTTCTGAATAATTTTTAAATGGGAGAAAATTAAAATTAAAAGTTACCTTAATGATTAAGTTAACTCTTCATTTAAATTTTCTCCCATTTCAAAGTGTTGCATTTAAAAATAACAGGCATCTTGCTCCCAGTGGCAAGTAGACACTGTGCCATAAGCATAACTGAAAAATACAGAAATTTTTTAAGTGAGAGAAATTTAAAGTGCAGAAAAATGTTCAATATTATGAACATTTTTGCAGAACATTTTTTTACACTTTAAATTTCTCCCATTTAAAAAAAAAACTATTGCATATTTGTGTTATACTTGTAACGGTGCCACATACAGCGACGGTATGCCCTGTGCTGCAAGTCCTAATGACACAGACTCTGTCACTCATACAAATATATCCCATTTATATGCACACATGTTCATACATCCTCAAAGACCACGCTCTCACTGACACACATGGCAGCCCTGTCATAGTGCCCCTACTCAAAGTATTTTGCTCATACAATAGTATCTGGCTCTACTGACACTAGGCTTAAAGTCAATGAAGCTGGGCGTGGGGGTGCCTGGTAACAATGCTTAAGTTTAGCCTTCAGTACTCACAATGATTTTTACTGATCAGAAGTCGCTCTCACTATAGAAAAGGTTGGAGACCCTTGGTCTATCTTCACCGAATGATGCAGTCTGTGTTATGGTTCAGTCCACATCATTCTCAGTACCATAAGACACAGTATTTCTGTTCTTTATTTTCTTGCATCAAAATGTATGGTTTCACAGCAAATTGTGTTTAATTACCAGCACTAATACCTCATGTTTATGTAGCAGTCACGACCAAGCCCTCACAGCCCTAATATTTAGAATGTTGATTTATTTATTTATTTAACAAACCACTTTCAGCCCTAACATCGCTAGACTAAGTGACCCCACTTAAATGCTGACACTGTTCTGTTCTCATCCTCCATTACTGTAGGACCAAAGAGGTGTAATCCCTACAGATGAATTACCCATATAAAATAATAGCTTATTTCATATACGGCTATCATACAACTATCCGAAACGACCCTGTTCCAACATGGCTGTCACTTTTCCACACTAGTTTAATGGACTGCCAAACCAAGAACACAATCCAACAGCCATATCAATTATCTGGAATCGCGTATGCAAAAACCAAACCATTAAAGACATCTCGCATCTTGACTTAGAAGTGTATCTCTACATACTTCAGTTAAGACATCACCCTGGAGTTAAGATGCTGGTTCCATTCGGTGCCCACTTCTCACAAAATCCCCTAACTATCCACTCCCCATTCCAGACATTTCTAGATGCTATTTCACTATCTACACCAAAGCACATGGGACTGTCTTTCTCAGCTTAGACACCTATTCTCTCAAGGGAGGTTGTTTCCCCTCCTGGTTTTCTCCCGACCCTTTTTTTGATCTGGCATTCCTTAACTTTCCTCCCCTCCACTGTACACCCCAAGACAGCATTCTGTTGTACTTGAGATAAATTTATAATCAACTAACTCCTAAGACTTCTAACACATACTAACAGGCACATGCATCAAAAGAAAAACCGGTCGCAAACTGGCAGATTCTCAGAATCTGCCCCTTTGCGACCGGTATTTTTGCATTTGGGATGCATCATCCCAAATGCAAAAATCGCAATTTAAGTAATCTCTAAATTGTGATTACTTAAATTGCGATTGCATTTAAGGAATCGCCAATTGAGATTCCTTAAATGCAATGCAACAAAGTAAAAAAATTAGCGATTTCGCTACTAGGGGGCGCAATTTACCATGAAGTTGAACTTCATGGTAATTTGCAAAAACTTTGAGAAATGCATTAAAGTGCATTTTTCAAACTTGTAGGTTGCACACACACATGTCCTTGGGACATGTGTGTGCGCAACATATGTGCACGGATCAATTTCAGGGGTACAACAGGGTGTCCTTTTGACACCCCTGCACCCTTGAAATTGCATGCGCAATTTGCGAGTACCTATTGGTACTCGCAAATGGCGCTCGCAATTTCCCATTCATTCCTATGGGCCTGTAGGCCCATAGGAATGAATGGGAAGCCATTCCATATTTGCGACTCGCAATTTGCGAGTCACAAATAAGGAATGTGAAGGAATCGCCATTATTATAGCGATTCCTACATGCATAGGATTTTGCGAGTCCTTAATTGCGAATCCTTAATATTCGCTATTAAGGACTCGCAAAATCCTTGCTTGATGCATGTGCCAGTAAGTGTCTTCTCACTATGTAATATCTCTAATTAAATTTAAATGCAAATAATGTTCAGAATTACCAATTCTTTATACACTCACCAGTTCTCTAACATTAGTGTGCAGTGTGCACCAATCACGTGTATTGACTAGATTTTCTTTATTCTACTGTTTCATTTTTTAAAGTTTTAATCTTACTGTACTGCTAGCTTCTAAACATTTCCAGCCCATGTATCCACAACCTTAGAAAGCCCCAGATGGATTATCCTTACGGGTGCGAAACACGGCTGATGCTATTGCATTGCTTCATACGATGAATCTATTGATGCGCTACTATGCCTAATGTTGAAACAAAGAACTACTATTCTCTTTGTAATTTGTTTTCAAAGAAACCAAAACGAAAATTAAAAACTAATGTTTTGTACACTGATGATTCTTTATAGATGGCCAAACGAGCTAATTGATTCATACTACTTACTAGCTGAATAATGTATTTGTGAACTACATTGTGCTAGGTACCCTAAAAACTATGGGGCAGATTTACAAGGAACTGACGCATCTGCATCGATGCATCAGTTTCCTTGCGCCAGCGCCAAAATGTCCTTGCGCCACCATGGATGCGCTGTATTTACAATACAGTGCTCCATGGCACAAGGATTAACAGTTGCGTCAGAAATTCTGATGCATCTGTTGGCCCAAAAGTGACGCATTGCTAGAGTTGCTCATGAAAGTGACGCAACTCCAGCAATGCGCCACAACAGATAGGTGAGTCCCATTCAAAAAGCCCTGCGTCATTCCTTACGCTGGTCTGAGCAGGCGTAGGGATTTTGATGCAGTGAAGGCGTGGAGTGACGGAGTGAAATGTTGTAATTTCACTGCGTCAGTTCTACACGGCTTTTTGCGTGGGAGTGCCCACCCTGCATACATTATACCTGACGTAGGTATAATGTGACGCAGGGCTTTACGTGACGCATCTCCCTAGATGCGTCACGTTGTAAATTGGCTGCATTGTTTGCACCACCGTTGCGTCAAAAAAAGTGACGCAATTGTGGCGCAAGGGGCTTGTAAATCTGCCCCTATAAGCTTTGCAAAAAAAGGATAAGGGCAAACCCAGTTGGTTACTCCTAGCGCCCTCTATACTGACCTTCTTTTGATACCTGTGGGTACCAATGAAGTGGTCCCCCACAAAAGAACCCTTCTTATTTATCAAACATCTAAAATGACACCTGATTTAATTGTGACACATGGATGTTGAACTGCCTTTTTATTATAAGAGAAGAGTCTGAATGGTTTCCATTACGAATGGAGGATCTGGATGCTGAAGGCTGGTTCCACATTCTCTCTAATGGGTGAAGCTCCTGGATTGATTTTCAAATGGATTGTGGGTCTCATTATTGTTCAACATTTTATAGTAAGAAGGAGGTGGGTTGAGTTCCGCAGACTCTACGGGCCCGATTCACAAAGGTAAAGTTAGACGAAAGTCTAACTTTACGACTTTCTGTATTCAATGAGGGCATTTACTACCCGTAAATGCCCTTTGTGAATACCGAGTGACCTGTCGTCCGTATCCTCAGGGTTAGAGTGATGCTAGAATGGGTCCACCTCTCAATAGCTTCAAGTCTGAGGGCTGTGCTAGCACAGACTATTGAAGTGATTAAGCAGGGGAAGGAAAGGTAGGGGACAGCCGGGAAGGAGATCTGTAATAGAAACAACAAAAATAAATAAACACCCTATCTTCCCTCTCTCTACACTACTCCTAGATCACTCTCAATGTAATAGTGTAATACCTGTAAAAGAAAAAAGGGCGGGCCCGTTCCGTATAGAAGAAGCCAAACTGTCAGTTAGTCTTGCCACAACAACTTGTTGATGTGCACAACTAAAACAGAAAAGAAGAGACCCCAATTGTTACAGAACTGTACTCTGGAAGTTCTAGTAGAGTGTAAAGGAGGGTTCCTACCTACCCTGGTATATGGGTTGTTGAGCATCACAGGGGAGGTGAGAAAGATCCATCCACATTCATGACACAACCCCCTGTTATGTGCACAAACAAAAATAGGCAAGTAAAATCATATGTAGGCTTGATTCAACCATAGAAAAATACTTATGCAGATTATACTTTCAATAATACTCAAGGATAACGAAGAAGTTACAGCACTCCCTTCAATCCCAATCGAAGTGCGCTGGTCTGTGCTCTTTAAATCAATAGTTCGTAATTCATAAGCAACTCAAGTAATGTTCCCTTCCCCTGTGAGCTTCAGGCTTGATAGCTCCAGAGCGGGGACGATGTGTATGGGATCCCAGTCAAAACGCCACCAGCCCTGGATAGCTCCCTCCGCATGAGTTTCAGAGGGAAACTCTCCAACGGAGAAATACTAGAGACTTGGTGAGAATCCGAAGTAAGCCGCTACTGCGCGGCTTCCGTGACGACCTAGCTCTCTGCTAGCTCGAAGGGAACATCAGGAAAAGATAGCAACAAAGTTTCACGGTTTCACCGCAGTCACATGGTATACGTAAACCAGTAATGAGCCACAAGCTCGAGAACACCCCACCTTGCCGAAAGGAACAACAAAAGTTAAAACGCTAATCCGCGGTTTGTCTCAGGAGGGATATGATGCCACAACATGTAATAGAAGGTAAAAATCAGCTTGGTGCAGACTGCACCCTTAACGAACCGGACAGAGTTCACCGCCTCGGCAGACTTCCAAGGAATAATCGGCCGAGACGAATGATTCAGCTGTTACTATGTTCGAATGTTTGAAATCACTTCCTGCTCGCGCCGCCTGATGGGACATGTAGTTCAATTGTTCCATTTGTCAGTGTTCATGCCGTGATCCGTGCTCTTCCCTGGTGAGACCTGACACTGAGAGTTGAACTTTATGACTTTCAGTATTCACCAAGGGCATTTACGAGTTGTGAATAACGAAAGTCGTAAAGTTAGACTTTCATCTAACTTTACCTTTGTGAATCGGGCCCTACATGTTTTATGCTCTTTATAATGTTAGAATGTTCTGTGTGGAGTCCAGGACTTTGTACCATCTAAGAAGCAACTTAATGGGGATTCCTCTGCTAAAGAGTGGGATAGGTCTGGTTAATGCTCAATGTTCCGTTTATCATGAGAAGACTCTGGATCGGTTTTCTACCTCTGTTCATTGTCAGGACAGTGGTGTTCAAAATGAGTGTCAATAGTTTGCCTTATAAAAGAATGACCTGGATGGAGGTCCACATTCTGCAGATATACTTACCCTGCTAATGCATATAGTTCGGATTCAAAGACCGGTTGCATTACAATTATTATTGTTTGTTTCAGCTCTGGCTGAATGCTCCAGACAACTTGGACCTTGCTGTCTTCTCACATCTGCTGGATGTTCTTAGATCTTCAAGGTAAGAGTACAAACAATCCTAGTGCATCTTTAGCCTGCTAAAAAAAAGATGATGAATACAGCATCATGAGAGGGCATTGCAAACTTGCATGGTGAATCTAAGCTATGTCTTTGACTTATTGTGACTACCTGTGATGGTCCAGACAAAGATGATGTAGGTGATCTTTAATCAAAATATCTTATTCCCAAAGTATGTGCATAATACCCGATTCCATCTTCAGCTACAAAGCGAGGGTCCATGTCATATGCAGAATGCCTCATTTACATATAGTACTTCTTGAAGGAGATCTCCCTGTCTGCACTCTACCTAGACAGAGCAAAGTCAAGTAATACTCGTGCAGCAATGTCAAAAGCATCCTTTGGGTTAGTTGGCTGCAAATTCTATGACTGGCAATAATTCAGGTTATGAACATAAGACATCTAGTGGTTACCTTTGACTCTGTATTGCCCTCCCTTCCTGAGAAGAATGCAGTTGTTAAACTCATCCACTTGAAACTTGATATGTTTTGGAAAGTGTCCCCAGTCCTCTGGCAAAATTGCAGATTGGAGCATACAATGTTTGTTATTATGGCTAGTTTAGACCAGAGCAGCCTACTGTGTTCGTGCCTCTAAAAATACACAGAGTACTTCTAACTTACTCTGGAAATCCAGGAGTCAGGAGTACTAGAAGGGTGAGTCACACCTACTCACAGCAGATTCTTTGTGAATTGGGCCTGACTTAGACAACGAAGAACGCAACAAAAAAGAATAGGTATTGTGACAACAACTTGTACAACAGTTAGCAATCACGGGAAATTGAAACCCTGTGTTCCATAGCACATTATCAGTATATGGACAATAGTTTCTATAGACTTATTAAAAAATATATAACACAATCTCTGGAGAGCCTAGATAAATCCTCTCCCAGTAATCATTCCTGAAAAACAATTAGCACAAAGTCCAGTGAATCATCAGTGAAAAGTGATTTTATCGTACTGACCTTTTATGTAAATGCTTTTCAGGCAAGATAATATATTTCACATAAGAAAGTGTGAATGGTGTTCCAGAGATAAAGTGTGATGACGCAGTGCACGTGAGTTGTGAAAAAAGTGAACCAAAGTGAGCATAATAACTCAAAGTGGAATCACAGTCTCATGGATGCCATCTACAGTGGTAATGATAAAGTCTGGTTGTATTTCTCAATAGTCATCCTGAAGGCGCACAATAGATACAAAAGCAGTCTAATGGTTTATGTATGGCAAATGGGTAGCCCAGCATCACCATGTAGGACAGCCTAAGTTACCATTTCATAATGTTTTGGTGTCATTGCTAAATCTGTTTTTGGGAGAGCACTATCTGTGTCAGTCTGGTACAGAAATGATGATGTGGTTTACCATCTCTAGCCTGTGCGTGGTACTTTTCAATCCGACTTTACTGCTGTCCCCTTATTCATAATCAATCAGGTGTTTTAAAGCAACACACACTTAGGATGTATTAATCCAAATTTTGGATTGTTGTAACCCTTATATAAATGCAAAGGAACTAAATCCCAACGCTCTCCGTGGCTCAGTAGTATTAAAAATAAAGTCTGTGTCAACTGGGAGATACTAGAAGACAGCAAAGTCTAGACCTGGCAGATGAGACCAGCTTAAAAGCTATGACCATGGAGTCTTTCTGGATGGTAGATGCAGAAGCATGCCGAGGAACAAGGGCACTGCTGACAGAATTTCCAGCATGACGGGAAGTCTCCAGCTGATGAGGTGATATGCTTAAGATGGCAGTATGCTGGTGGTCATCTGGCCAGCTAGTGGAATGCTGGGTCCACCTGTAGGAAGGCAGGCTAGTTGGCTGGAAGGTGGCTGGAACAACTGTATGAGAAGCTGGTGGTGGTCACCTATAGAGGGCAGGCACCAAGGACACAGAAGGAGAAACAGGGAAAAAAGAGAATGGAGAGACAGGGCAGGAACATAGAGCACTTGGTGAATCACGAACGAGGAACAGAGCCTCTGGTCGAGGACCACAACTGTGAAGCTGGGATGTTGGTTGTTAGGGATATATGTCTCTTGTGTGTCCATTAAGAAAAAAAGGGCAACATGCACAGGTGTCAGATGCTCCATGACCATGTATGCTTAATGACACTTCATACTGGTTTGCTCCATAGTTTGTTAAAGACAGTATGTGTGAAGAAGAGACACTACTCTCTTGTACATACGAAGTAGAGATGAAGGACATGTTGGCATCCTTACCGGGTCCGACTTTAGCAATGCGGTTTGAGAAGCTCTCCTTTGGCCTGCCTGGCAAACAGGGAGGCAGCAGGAGCACAGAATGAGCAATGAAGATGGCCTACAAGAAGGATCTTGGATAACTTAATGCAGGGAACAGTTCCCATCTGCCCTCACTCTCTCTAAATCTGTACTGCCCATTGGCGATGCTTTCATTAGTTCCATGATTCCACTGGCCCACTTTCACTGGAAGATCTTTGTTTCAACCTCCATCAGAACGTCTTGATGCTTTTTGTTAGACTCATTTTAATGACTTAAGCAGAATTATGGAATCCTACAGGATGTTATCTTATCAAGAGAAGTGTCACTGCCATGATCTACTCTGCACATAACATTTAATTTTAAAGCTTTCCCACATTCCTAAGGCAAAGATGGCTTTTGCTCAGATACTTAATGGTTATTATCTTGGTTGTGAAACTATAAGATGAATATGTATTGTTGATACCAGGATTTTCACATTTTTGGCTCAAAGATTTTAACAGAGGTAAAACATGATGGACCCTCTCCTCATGGTAATGTTACAAAATGGTTGATTCTGTTTGGTAATAAAACTCGTTTATTGACGTGTTACAGATTCATGGATTTTTTTCACACTTCTGTGTGTTCATTTTACATATCTTGAAGGTGGACACATGTTGCAAGTAAGCTAGTAGGGATCTGTAGGATTTGAGATGTAAGCCCTCAGGCTCCAATTGTGTATTTTCATTGCAGCACGACCGGTGGAGGTGATAATGCGGAAGCTGCACATCAAATGGACATGGTGCCCAAACTTACCTTCCTGCTGAATGAGCCCAGCATTACCAAGCCCAAAGTCACCATCATATGTACAATCCTCACCCACTTATTGAAGGGATATTTCAACACAAAGGATATCTTAAGGTAATGTATGTGTCTGCATTTAACTTGAAGGCTTTCCTGATTGGACAGTATTTTGGTGTGGGGATACTGCCCAAGGAAATGCAGATACCGCAGGGTTTGTTTTTCCCTGGCGTGTTATTATCCCTATTCCAAATTCTGAATGATTCCTCCTTTCTGAGCTGTGTAACTTGGATATCTTGTGGTTTTCCTTGTACACATCTTGCAAAGTTTCACTTGGCAATTTTGTGAGGAAAAACTGATGGTTTTCTCTTGTAATTTCATACAAGTTGTAATTCTAATTCAATTGCAAACTCCAATTTGCATCTGAGATGCGATTACCTTTCCTATGAGATGGATGTGAATAGAGCGTGAGGTTTGGCCAGCTTCCCAAATATTTTTGTACCTACATGTGTCTTAGTTGCACAAGAAATGCAATTACGGTTGTAAATTTTACACTTTTTTAGCTCAAACCTTGATTGTATTTCATAGTGCGTGTGACAGAGTCAATATTAATTATTACAATTCTGTGACCATATATTGTAATGTAACGGTCATTTATAAAGCGCTCTCTTACTTCGAGGAATGTCCTAGCGCTATGGATTTAGGATGGCAGAAAAAACATGTGTATGGCAGATAACCATAAATTAAGGGTCTGGATGGAACATGGGTGTTCTTTGAAGGTGAGGCCT
The DNA here is from genome assembly GCA_963921515.1 of Calotriton arnoldi. Classification (NCBI taxonomy): domain Eukaryota; kingdom Metazoa; phylum Chordata; class Amphibia; order Caudata; family Salamandridae; genus Calotriton; species Calotriton arnoldi. The sequence continues at coordinate 1,151,466 of CAWUFW010003818.1, forward strand.
GTGCCAAGAGAGCATGCAAGTTTTTGACCATGTCCGAGGGCTGAAGGCACTCAGGGTTCATATGGTGCAGCCGGGCTTGGATCTGTGGTTTATGAAGATGATGGCGAAGAGGACTACTATTTTAGTCAGGTTAAGCTTTAAGGAAAGTACCTGACAGCTCTGATTGGTTGATTTGTTCCTCCATACAATCACAATTTAGCAGGTTGGTGTAGGGAAAGAGTTTCTTTACAGAGAACATTTCTGGAAAAGATCCAAAGTAAGTCTTCTGTCACCCTTACTAATGGAGATTTCCCTTCAAGTAACAGTCGCAGGAGTAAGAATGGAGGAGTACTTCTGGAAATCGGAATGTTCAAGCTTTGCAGGTGTACACCATCAGGTTTTTGTCAACCACAATAACATTGGAAATCTATTCCAAATGTAGTAAGAAGCATATGAGCAAAAGAGGTTTGGACTTTTTACAAATGTTTGCTAATCCGCCACAAACAGAGATGCATCTGGGCGAAGCTAGAACTTGGGGCCTAGAGCTGCACCAACCATCGCAACAGAACTACATTGGACGATTAACTGCTCCTTTGAGACCGCCACCTTCCCTAATGACTGGAAACACGCTGAAGTCAACCCCCTCCTGAAGAAACCCTCCGCAGACCCGACGGACCTCAAGAACTTCACGCCCATCTCCCTGCTTTCCTTCGCAGCCAAGGTTATCGAAAAGGCCATCAACACCCAGCTAGCAAACTTAATCGAAGCTAACAACATCCTGGACATCTCCCAATCTGGATTCCGAACCAATAACAGCATCGAGACTGCCCTACTCGCCGCCACCGACGACATCCGCTCCCTCCTCGACCAGGGCGAAATGGGTGCCCTCATCCTCCTGGACCTCTCAGCTGCATTCAACACCGTCTCCCACCGCAACCTAGCCACCAGACTCCACGACACCGGCATCCGCTGCAAGGCCCTCGACTGGATCCGCTCCTTTCTCACCGGCAGAACTCAGCGGGTCAGACTCCCTCCCATACTCTCTGAACCGACAGGGACCAACTGTGGAGTGCCCCAGGGCTCCTCCCTCAGCCCCACTCTCTTCAACGTCTACATGGCCCCACTCGCAACCATCGTCAGGAACCACGGGATCAACATCATCTCATACGCCGATGACACCCAGCTGATCCTCTCCCTCACCAACCAACCCAACATCACCAGACACAACTTTCAAGAAGGGATGAAAGTTGTCGCAACCTAGATGAAGAACAGCTGCCTGAAACTCAACTCGGAAAAGACATAAGTCCTCATCCTTGGCACCACCCCCTCTGCATGGAATGACTCCTGGTGGCCCTCTGCCCTCGGAAATCCCCCCATCCCGACAGACCATGCACAAAACCTCGGCATCATACTAGACTCATCACTCACAATGAATCGCCAGATCAAAGCTCTCTCCTCGACCTGCTTCAACACCTTCCACATGCTTCGAAAGACCTTCAGATGGATCCCAAAGGAATACAGAAAATCTGTCACGCACACACTCATCATCAGCAAACTGGACTACGGCAACGCTCTCTACACCAGAATTAACATGAAACTCCTTTGCAAACTCCAGACTGTCCAGAACGCCGCAGCCAGACACAGCCTCGACATCACCCATCACAGTCACATCACCCAACACCTCCGCAATCTCCACTGGCTTCTAGTCGAAAGAAGAATAATCTTCAAACTCTTCACCTATGCATACAAGGCCCTTCACAACATCAGACCCGCATACCTGAACATCTGCCTCTCCTTCCACGCACCCAAAAGACACCTCCGATCAGCCCAGCTCTCACTGGCCACCGTCCCATGTATCAGCAACAATAGAATGGGAGGACAGTCTTTCTCCAACCTCACAGCCAAAGCCTGGAACACCCTCCCCCTCTGGCAATCTCCCACATTGCCCCAGTTCAGGAAGGACCTCAAGACCAGGCTTTTCGGGTGACCCCAGCACTCAACTGAGCCACCCCGAGCCCCCCAGTGCCTTGAGACCCTCATGGGTGAGTAGTTGCACTTTACCAACCCTGATTGATTGATTGAATAGAGATCTAAGGGAAAATAAGGAAGAAAACCCCATCACTCTGTGGTTATTACTTCTGAAATAATCTTCCCAATCTGCAGAAATTGGGGTGTCAGAATTCCAACCTGCACTCAAACATTATGTCATTGTTGGATTTGATGATCCAGTTGTTATTTATATTGTAGTTACTATATATCAAATAAAGTACCCCCTTCTGTACATTATAAGGATATTGCAGGTCACCGAATGACCACGTTGAGGTCCCAAACAAAGTGCCTTAATGGATCACAGAATTCCGAGGTGACTTGCAATATCCGTCATAATGTTTGCTGCAAGTAGCACTGTCATGTCCTGTCATGTGTAACACCTTCTGCCTGTCATGTGTTTCTAGCCAAGAGCGCTATACATCATGTGATTTTCAATGTTGAAATCAAAACTACATGTCCCAGAATGCAACCTAAAGCAGGCAGATGCTGGAAATTTTGCACTTCAGGGACATCTTGGCAGCTGTGTTTGGGCGGCCTAGAGGAATTGTCAGTGGTGGCCCATTCAGAGAAAAAATGTAATTTGTTTCACTGGTAAATGATAGCGTAGCAATCAAACTTCGCTCTGAATGTGATCATTTTTAGGTCTCGCCTACGCAGCGCGCATGCGCTGCTTAGGAGGACCTTTAGCCGTCGCTCTGCTGTTTTTGGAAGCACACACTCGTGCTTGTGGCGGCATCCACCTTGCGGGAGCGAGCAGGGGCGCGCCACAAGCACGAGTGCAGTGCTTGAAAATGAGCAGACTGCTCTCCCAAGCGCGCGCGCCTCTCTCCTCGCCCACACGTCCCGGCAACTCACTCGCTCCGCCCTCTCCGTCTCCTTTTTGCTCGCGCTTCTTGTTCATGGGGCCGTGAGCAGATGCACAGAAGGCCTTGCATCGTCCAAATTGCTCACATGTCAACGCTCATTGAATTTGCGTGGGGGAGGTTAGCGTGTGGTTCCTCCATTAGCTCGGTTTTGTTGCCTTTTTATTTCGTCACCTCTTTTGCCCTCGTGTTCCCCCCTCCCTCTCGTTTCTCCGTATTTATTTTTAAAGTAGCCTCTGCACCTACAGCATGAATGAACTCTAATCTCCAACATGTATAATTGTGCAGCGTTGCCAAGTGGCCTCCCAAAGTCACTTCTGTCTGTCCGGTCTTTTTGGGATCTGTATTCTTCTAGTAGTTCTCCTTTCCCTTGTCGGGCCGCCTCCACGTCCCAGTAGAGTGACGCTGGATTAAAAAACAACACTTAATAAAAACCGAGTAGGAAGCCGCAACTAACGTGGCCAATCCTTGCTATTAATGTTACCTATCAAAGGACAAAACTTCAACACATTCAATAGCCAAAGATAACGCCAAAGATGCTGCCACATTTAGCTCTATCCCGCATATAACAGCCATCAGTCCTTCCTCTGTCTCTACCCACAAAGGGAATGTTTCTCCTGACACCGACCACTTCTCCACATGTGCTACCTTCTATTTCCTAACCACGTAATAATTCTTCTCGCCTCACTATATATTTCCATGCTTGCAGAAAGCTACTAGTTGCATCGAGTTACACTAGTGTATAATATTGTCTTCCCTGGACCGGAAACAAGCATCCTGGGACCGGTTTCGGGTTCAAAACCCTCATCAGCCAGGCTATCTTGAATCCAGTGGCAAAGTGAGCAAGGGACCCACGTCTGGGAATACCCTGCCAACTTAGGGCGAACAAAGCGATACCAAAGGGGATGATGGACGGAGCGTTAGAGCAAATCAAACACTCACCCCCAGTCAACTGATCTGGGTTTAATCCATCATCATTCTGGAATGGCATGTTGAGCAAAAAAACGATGGATTTAGGCCCAGATCTCTGTACTGGGGTGAATGTAAGACATTGTTCTGCATTCTGTCCATCAACTGCTGTTTTTGCATTTGTCACCCCGAGTGGGACGGGTATGCTCAGGCGTGAGTCCCGTGCTCTCCATGCCACTGGAATCAAGCTATTCTGGCTGATGAGGGCTGAAAGCCCGAAACTGGTCCTAGGATGCTTGTTTCCAGTCCAGGGAGGACCTGGCTTGGCAGTTCGGGCTGGACTGTTCCCATGGGGCACAGGGTCAAGACTGATTTGCATATGGTTGGGTTCAAACTGGAATGGCATGGTGAGCAAAAAAACGATGGATTTAGGCCCAGATCTCTGTACTGGGGTGAATGTAAGACATTGTTCTGCATTCTGTCCATCAACTGTTGTTTTTGCATTTGTCACCCCAAGTGGGACGGGTATGCTCAGACGTGAGTCCCGTGCTCTCCATGCCACTGGAATCAAGCTATCCTGGCTGATGAGGGCTGAAAGCCCGAAACCGGTCCTAGGATGCTTGTTTCCAGTCCAGGGAGGACCTGGCTTGGCAGTTCGGGCTGGACTGTTCCCATGGGGCACAGGGTCAAGACTGATTTGCATATGGCTGGGTTCAAACTGGAATGGCATGGTGAGCAAAAAACGATGGATTTAGGCCCAGATCTCTGTACTGGGGTGAATGTAAGACATTGTTCTGCATTCTGTCCATCAACTGTTGTTTTTGCATTTGTCACCCCGAGTGGGACGGGTATGCTCAGACGTGAGTCCCGTGCTCTCCATGCCACTGGAATCAAGCTATCCTGGCTGATGAGGGCTGAAAGCCCGAAACCGGTCCTAGGATGCTTGTTTCCAGTCCAGGGAGGACCTGGCTTGGCAGTTCGGGCTGGACTGTTCCCATGGGGCACAGGGTCAAGACTGATTTGCATATGGCTGGGTTCAAACTGGAATGGCATGGTGAGCAAAAAACGATGGATTTAGGCCCAGATCTCTGTACTGGGGTGAATGTAAGACATTGTTCTGCATTCTGTCCATCAACTGTTGTTTTTGCATTTGTCACCCCGAGTGGGACGGGTATGCTCAGACGTGAGTCCCGTGCTCTCCATGCCACTGGAATCAAGCTATCCTGGCTGATGAGGGCTGAAAGCCCGAAACCGGTCCTAGGATGCTTGTTTCCAGTCCAGGGAGGACCTGGCTTGGCAGTTCAGGCTGGACTGTTCCCATGGGGCACAGGGTCAAGACTGATTTGCATATGGCTGGGTTCAAACTGGAATGGCATGGTGAGCAAAAAAACGATGGATTTAGGCCCAGATCTCTGTACTGGGGTGAATGTAAGACATTGTTCTGCATTCTGTCCATCAACTGTTGTTTTTGCGTTCTACAACCTTAAGCAAACTGTACTGACTAGGCTTAATACCTCTGGGCATCTCTGAGGACAGGGCCGGACTGGTAACCCAAACCAGCCCTGGTAATTTCCCCCTGCTGCTCTTGTTACTAGAGGCCGATATGGCAGCAACGCTGTAAAACCAGCCCCCGGTAAAACAAGCATTGGCATAGCCAATAGGTCTCGCCTTTGGGACCTTATAAGTGTTTAGTTATCCAGCACAATATCCTTGGTGCAACAACATCAACTGTTGCATGGCTAAACACTTATAAGGTCCCAAAGGCGAGACCTATTGGCTATGCCAATGCTTGTTGTTGCTTAGACAGGCGCAGCTCATTCCTGCAGACTGCTAAGAGACCCTACATTCTGTGCATTGGGAGCGGCCGCAAGCATTGTCTCTGTAAAGGGACAGCTTGTTTTAGAAAGTTCTGCTGCACACCAACAGTGCCTGCAGTGCCGCGCACTAGCTTCCTTGATTGAAGTGAATGTCACTGCGCCCCCTGGGCACTGTGACGTCAGAACGCACCAGTACTAAGAAAACAAAACCCAGTGCAATAAAATGAAATGAAAAAAGAATGTATAAAGCGCTCTAATACCCGGAGGTGTCTGGGCGCTAGCCTAAAAAAGAGAAAGCCTACCAGATGGAGTGGAGGATAAACCCAAGTCCTGAGTCTATTGATTAACAAGCCATGTTTTGAACGCCTTTCTGAAGGTCAGCAGATCAGCCTTTTTAAGATTGCGGGGCATGGAGTTCCACAACCTGGCTGTGCAGGTCAGGTCACAGATTACAGTAACCTACATAATAGTATTAATATAATTTTTACCATAAATAATGATCATTTTGTTTTGTTACTATTGTTTCTTATTACGGTTATTAGCATGATGAGATGTCCTCACATTACACAGATTTGCTCTGATGGAATGATGGAGCCCTTCAGACTGGGTCTCGGGGTGGGAGGTGATGGTGTTGTGTAGCGCCTGCGCCTATCACCGTGGGGAGCTATAACGTGTCCCTCTCACTGGGAGTTGTGGTACAGTGAAGGTCTATCCGTACACTGTAGAGATGCTGCCATGGGGAGCAAATACTCGAAGGCTCAGTGCATTTTGACTGGTTCAAAGTCTGCATTCCTTCATCAGAAAGAGGATAAAGGCGTATGAGGCATATGTGTTGCTTTCATTGTGTCTCTGTGCTTGAGAAAGAGGGTGGGTGTGAGGTGTACACAAAGGCATGCTCCTTTTTAACATGTATGTGCCCCTGACCGAGTGCTTTACTGTCTCCTAAAGAGTCGGCTTGCTTCTCGTTTACACATTGCACCCGTCTTCAGTGGATGAAAGACAGACTTCTTTGGAGGTGTTCTCTGACGTGGAAACTGTGGAAACTAAAGGTAGGCTGTATGGTATTTGTCTTTTTCTCTCTCCATCTCTTGGCCTATTGTCTGCGTTTCTTCTTGTCTGCTTCCATCTAGCTGTTCTTTTTTGATTTTTGCTGTCAATATTTTCTTGTCTTTTCCTGCCCGTGGGTTCTTCCTCATGTCTGTCTCCTTTTCTTCTTGCATCTCTTTCCATCTGTTGCTCTCCCCTGTTCATCTTGTGTCCTTTCACCTCTATCCTTGTCCAATCTGATCTCTTCTATGTTCTGTCCATCGCTTCGCCTGTCCGTCCGTCTGTTTCTGTTCCCTACAGCATGCCTCCCCCTCGTACATTCTTTTGTCACTGACATCTATCCTTTGTCCTTTTATCCTTAGCTCTCTATCCGATACCTTCACCACTCCAAGCCCCCTTTAGTCCATCTTGATTGCGCTCCTATCCATCTTGAGTTCTGTCCTGGCTATCTCGGGTCTTCTTGTCCTGTCCATTACCTATGTTCTTTTGGTTGACTCTGGTTATCTCGTATCCATTTGTTGCACACTTCTGTCCACTCTTCTCCTTGGGTTTTTGTCATCTCTTGCCTACATTTTCTATCATGTTTATGTCCTTCTGACGACTCTATTGCTCTCTCTACCTTTTGTCTTCCTCATTCTCCTCATCTGTTTGTCTGTTGGTCTGTCATTCCCTCTTCCTCTTGCTTTTCTGGTCTTCTGTCATCTCATCATGTCTACCTCTTGTCGTCTATCACCATTGCCTACTTTGTCCCCTTTCTAGCCGGCTCTGTCTTTTGCACTTATTTGCTTCCTCCTACGCTTTGCCTCGCATTATCGATTGAATTCTGCATTCTCTCACAGCTCTCTGCTTCTTCAGTGGAATGAGACACTCTGGGCTCTAGAAAAGGCAATTGTTTGCTGTTTTCTAAATAAAAAAATTAAAAAAAATAGCTTAATTTTTTATTATATTTTTTTAACATAGGCTGTCAGCTGCTGGAAAGCCATTGATTTTTCTTTGCTGTGTTTTTCAAGAAAATATCTGGCCCTAGTCAGAGAATATACAAACGTGAATTGGAGACAGAGAGAGTGCAATAGAGGTAGAAAAGAGAAGTATCTGGTATCCATACATACGGGGATTACCTCTTCTACTTGCTCCAAATTAGCCAGGCATTCACAACGCACATAAGAACATTAACATACTCTTTCCCACAGTCCGCCAAAGATGACCATGCTTTCTGCCTTCCATATAAGACACCACGGCACATAGTGGCAAATGCATAAGAAAAAGAACATTGACGGAGGCAACTACAGAGCCTAAAACAGAGGCACTCGTGGGACAGAAAGACCAGCATATTAGGACAATTCCTCAATGCCATCTTGAGACGATTACAAAGTTACAAGTTCGATCCAAGGTCTCCTTGAATGGACCAGTCTTCAACACTCCATTAGGGGCCAACATGGATTGACTTCAGGGAACTGGTGAGCGGGTCCATAAGGGATTTGAAGGACCTGGTATTAAAGGGACACCATTTAAGTACTCCTCAGGGTTTATCTGTAATTGAGAACAGATGTCTAGCAGAGACTTTGGCTGTGAATTTGATAGTTAAACATATAATGTTGGAGATATTCTGTATTATTTCACAATTCTCTTCTCCCCAACCGACTCATCATGTCTGTTCAATCAAAGCAGACAATATCGTAGTTTTGTGGGAGTAGGGATTGCCTTCATGTCAGGAGAGGAATAAAATGAAGGGGTTTGAGAGTAGGTGCCACATTAATGGTGACTGTGTGATAAAACATATATTTTGCCCATTCTGAGTGCAGTGGGTAATACAGGTAGCAGCAACATGATCCCTTGAAGGAGAATTCAGGAGTCTCCCCAGAAATCTAACTTAGCCTCCATCAGACCTCAGTGATCTCAGCCAGTCGTAACTTCACAGCACAGCCATGTGACCAACCTTAATAGGAATTGTCCAGTACAGCATAAAACAAGATCAGTAAATATCATGTTACAGACACACGCATCATTTACATGCTATTTTGGCAGTCGCTTTTGGTAACCCCCGCTTTAAGTGATAGGAGGCTTCGAAATCCAAAACCAGCTGCATAGGTGCTGGAGGACAATTATGATTAAATGAACATAAAAACAATTAGTTAAATTGTACAGGCCTGATTCACAAAGGTAAGTTACACTTTTGATTACATTCACACTTTGTAGTTTGTTTACTACTTTCAGTAGTCACAAACTCTGAGTGTAAATCTACAACTAAAGTGTAAGTTACATGTTTCCACCCAAGGGTAAAGCAATCCACTTACTCCTGTGTGGGCGGATAATGTCCCTCCCTAAACCTCTCCCTGACCCCTAAACCCTCCTTACTGCTCCCTAATCCCACCCTCTTTAAGATTAAGCCTGCCCCTTTTCCTGCCCACTCCCCTGTGTCCCTCCCACATCTACTACTAAAATCTATTGATACACGTTTGGAGACTCTGTATAAGGGGCGAAGAGCTCCACACACATGTATAGGCAAAACATACATTTTATAGTAAGTTTGGTAGTACTACAAAGCACAGTTTGAGACTCAGACCCATAAAGGTTTACCTTCATTAGAGGTGAAGCATGGATTTTTAGCCAATATGTAGCAAAGAGAAAATGTCCAGTCTATATTGAATATGTATGATGTAAAAACATACTATGTCATTAAAGTCCCAATAGTGTAAATGACAAACCACCCTTATTTGACCTTTCTGAGTCTCTGCCAGCCTCTTTATTAAACCTAACTGTTTCACATTAGCTAATGTTTGTTTCCTAATAGCACCAAACAAATGAAATAAACAGTTTGGTATTGGAAAAATCCCCAACCTTAATTGACAATCTTTCCTTTTTATTTATTTATTTTGTGTGTGTGCACGCTCTTCCTTTATATTACTTATTGTCCCTTCTTTATCCACCACTCTTGTGCACATTTCAGAGTAAATAAGCCAAGGAGGATTTGCCAGTATTTGTGTGCAGTGATTTTACAATGATTGGAAGCTTTTCCGGCAGGTGCAGGACAGTAAAATACTATAACGAAATATGACATTGAGAGAAGAGCACTTAGACCGCTCTAAGATTAGAAAATAATGAAGTATTCTACAACATACTATTCCTGGGAGAGTCCCAGTACACTCTTCCCTGAGTACACTAGGACCACACGTGCATCAAGTACTACATATTGCAAGGTCTTAGAGTTTTTACATTGAGTTAACCTTACAGATCCTAGCTCATCTCTCTTCTATTAATTGCATGATAATAACAAGCCTAGATTGAAAGTCGGAAACTTTGAAAATCCACAAAATGTGAAAGGTTAAAAATCAACATTTATTTTGGTATATACAGGTAGCTATAAGTCTAAAAACTGAAAGTTGAACATTTTACCTTTTTTGGGGGGGGAGTGGGATTTATAGATACCTCCCACTCAATTATGCCACTTAATCTAAACTCTGTCCTAATTATAGAGCTAACCTCCTCACCTAGCTCATGCGGCTAAATCCCCAACTAATAGGAGCTATACTAGTCTAAATCCATCTCTGATCTCCATGCTCTTAAGTAAATCTGGGTGGTAAACTGCGCTCCGCTCCGCTCGCGGAGTTTGCGGAGATTTCCGCACTCCCCGTTACGCGGAGCTCACGGAGTTCCCAAAAACTCGGAGCGGAGTTTTTTCCCTCGCTCGCGTTCGTCGCGAGCGAGGAAAATCCACCTCCTGGCGAGATTTTTCCTCGTTCTCGATCGTCAACATCAAGATGGCGAGCGCGAGCGTGGAAAATCAACCTCCCGGGGAGATTTCTCAATGCAGGCGGTCAGATTTCTCATTGCGAGTGGTCGTGTGTGCTCGCGACCGCTCACGTTGAGAAACTGTCCGTTCGCGTTGAGAAAGCTGTGGCTCGAGTAAAAATCTACTCGAGCGGCAGAAAGGGAGCAGCGCCCGCTTGCGCTGTGCATGGTGCCGTTTGCGATGATTGCACAGTGCAGACAAGCACCTGGCACTGAAAATCACAGCGAACAGCATTTATCCAATGCACTCCGCCGCTTGCGGAGCTCCGCCTAGCGTGGTGGAGTTTTTTTGCACTTCGCAGAGTTCAGCGTAGCAGAACTCTGCGAACTCCGCCCAGGCTTACTCTTAAGCCCTTAACCTCTTCCCTAAAGATATGTTATGTTTTGTTATTTTACCAAATCTTATAAAGTGCATGGCTACCCAAATATGGGACTCCCAACGCTGACAGAAATTATGAGAGAGAGAGAGTGTGTTAACTAAATGAACAAGGGAGTCTTTAATTGCTTTCTGAAGCTGGACAGATTATCATTGGCTTTTAAGTGGATGGGTAGGGGAGTTCCAGAGTCTGGATACCAAGTAAGCGAAAGAGTGCCCTCCACTTCTGACCCTTTCGATTCTTGGAATGCCAGGAGGGAGCGGTTGTTTGACCTCAAGTATCATGTGTTATTATGCGAGACAATTGAATGGCTTAAAATGTGTGGTCCCTGAGCATTTTTTATCTTGTGTGCAATTTGATTATATTCTTCTCGTTACTGGCAGTGAAGGCTGCATCATTTTGAATAATCTACAGTGTCTTTATAACATACGCAGGGCTACCTACATAGAGTGAATTGCCATAGTCTAGTCGCGGGAGTATGAGGCCTTGTACCACTGTTCTTCAGGGTTCCGCCGGAAGCCATTTGAGCATCTTCCTCAAAGCTCTTAGCAGACCAAAACATGTCCCTGTCATAGTGAGGTCATAGTGAGGTATTTATCTAGAAGAACTCCCAGGCTCTTAACTTCTGGTGTGGGGGACAGTGGTCACATAGGCATGAAGGCCATATAAGGTAGTCCCAGAGAGATGGATTGTTCCCAACCATCATAACCTCGTCTTATTGCTGTTTAGTTTAAGTTAAGGCAACTTGTAGCCATCCAATCATTAATTTGTTACAGACAGGTGGACAAGTTCACTGCAGTTTGACTAATATTTGGTGCCACAGAGATGACAATCTGGGTGTCATCAGCATACGACACCCTGGTGAAACCAAACGAGCAGGTAATATCAGCTAGGGGTCGTACTTATACGTTAGAAAGCGTGGGGCTCAGGGATGAATCCGGCGGCACACCGCACTTGAGCTGGTGAACCTCTGACAAATAGGAGCTTTCCCTGACCTGGAAGCTCTTGTTGTTGAGGAAAGCGGTCAGACATTTTAGTGCTTTCCCTCCTATCCCAAGCACCTCTAGCCTACGTCGGAGGATGAGGTGGGACACAGTGCTGAAAGCTGCGCTCAAATTAAAAAGAATGAGCGCAGCTGACCCTCCTTGATCCAGGGTTTTCTTGAGATCCGTGGCTAGTAAATGAGCTGTCTCGGTACTATAGCCAGGTCTGAAAATGGTCTGCGTCTGATACAAAAGGTTATGGGCCTCCAGAAATGGGTACAGGTACTTATTCAACCCATTCCCCAGCACTAACCCTAAGCTTCACCCTATTTCTGACCCCATGTCCTACCCTTACCCTAAACTTTATCCAAAATCAAGGTTGAATCCCAACCTTCCCCTTGCCATACTGCAAACTCTTGCCTCTACTACACACTTAAAGACACTTTTGCTGTTAATATGCTAAGCTAACTGAAAGTAACATTAACCCTTTTTCCCTTTACTAAATTGGGTCAGTAAACATTCAAAATACCCCTATCTGTTAGCCTCTCCTTGTATTTTTACCAGTGTTTTACATCTTTTTTCAAACTTTATTTTATTTTATCAAACTATTTGCTTCCAAACTTTTTATTTTTCAAACTTTAACTCTCTGACTTTTTAGTCTATCCAGCAATTTTTTCGAAACTTTTGACCACCAGTAAAAACAGAGTCAAGTGCTCAAGCAGAGGAGATCTTTCTTCATCATAGAAAACTGTGCCTGAAGCAGGGTGTTATGAAGAGAGTGCTTTGCTTAGCTGGAAGTCAATGCAACTGGACTCTGGTCTGAGACACATGAACTCATTTTCATAGGTTGCATACTAGCCGAACTGTGAAGTTCTGGATCTTCCGACATTGGTCAATAAAGGATTTTTGAAATAGAGGCTAATGCAATAATCAACCCTTGACAAGTCTGTAGTTAAGACCAACTGAGTATGCAGATGGCAAAGCAAAAACGGAAGAATTTTTCTTAAGAGAAGCCGAACATGAAAACATTTCAAGGAGACATAATTTAATCTGAAATTTGAAAGAAAGGTCTTGATCAAGAAGAACTCCAAAGGTTTTCTCTTTCATGGCCTGGGGAACGTCCAAAGGTAGGCAAAACAGTGTTTTGCCCATTTACAATGGTGTTGCAGACCAACAAGATCTCAGTCTAATTAGCTTTGAGTTTACAGAGGTTTCACAAAATCCATCTTTGAACTCCATATAAGCAGGTAGTCAGCTTGGTGGTTGAACTGGGTGCCTGATGATGAACTCAATACAAATGAGGGAGAAGGGGCGCATATGGGTCCAGCATACAGGCCCCAATAAATACAATGTAGCACCGAAGGAGTATGCAGTTCCTGTAGGGTGGGGAAAGAAGAGAAGGAGGCTAGGTTGGTCAACACCCTTACTCAGTAGTGGAGTGTGGGTGTCTCCCAATTTGGGAAGTGGGGCCCTCACACACCCATTTGGGTGTCATGCTTCATCATAGGGCTTGCTCCTCATGAGGCCGGCGCTGCAATGCCTGACGGGCACCCTATGAGGGGCTCTTTGTCAGAGATCTTTTTCCCAAGCCGTATAGGTGAGGTGCGTGTGAAGGGCCTGGTGGTGTAGATGTGAGGAGAAATAAAATAAGGCGAGGTGGTGTTCCAAAATGAATTTTAATCTGCGAGCCCACTCGTCTCAATTAAAACCAGAATACAGATACCGCTGATTATAATGGTCGGAGGTGTCTATATGTGTGTAGTCATGGTCAAACGCATATAGACACCTCCGACCATTATAATTGGTGGTATCCCTATTCTGGGGACCAACCTAGCCTCCTTCTCTTCTTTCCCCACCCTACAGGCACTGCATACTCCTTGGTGCTGCCTGATGATGAAGTCATACAATCAGCTGAATAATGCCATGATATGAAATCACAAGACAAGCAAAGGCAATAATCAGTGGGGCTAAAGGGCACACACAAATTTTAAACAGCATCGTAGAGAGAGAGAGCGAGAGAGAGAGAGGAACCTTGTGGGACTCCGCAAGAGACAGACAGATAGATGATGCGGTCGAAGAGCCACTTATTATTGTTGTTACTGTTATCAGTCATATATTATTATTATTTTTATTAGTAGCAGTAGTAGTATTAGCATTTTTAGTATCATTGTTAATAATGTTGTCTGATTTTAATTTTGGGGGACAGGGTTTTAATCTGTCAGGGTGACGGAGTAAAGGACTCCATCGCTCTGACGGAGTCCCCACCTGCCACATTTTGAGATGTCTGCCCAACCAGTGAACATCTCTAGCATTGGCAGGGCAGGAACTGCTGTCCCAGTGGTTCCTGTCGATGCACTTTAAGTTCATCAACAAAACGGGGCTGCACAGCAAACTTACAATGTTTTTTGTTTTCTCCCAAACAAAAACCCAAGGTGGGATTTAGGTTTGGAAAATTAGAACCCCCCCCCCCCTCACCATGGGAGTTTTCTTCCATGGCGAGTGGGGCATTGTGCAGCTTTCAGTGCCCCTTAATGCCAGCTTTTACCTAGCAGTGATGGACACTGGTAACAGACCATGTGTTTGGCCACACTAAATCAAGTGGGCTGATGCATAGCCAAACCTCCGACTGCAGTCGAAGGTTTATGTCGGTGGTGGAGCCAGAGTAGTTTCCACCGTGGACATAAAAAATGTCCGCCTGACTCTTAATGAGGTGGGTGGACCTTCAGTTTGGTGGAGGGGGCACTCCGTCGCTGTTGCAACTGAGAACCCTCTCCGCCAAACTCTAAATCATGCCCTATGTTATGTCATGTTAAGTTATGTCATGACACCTTTTAATATGTTATTTTTTACTATGTTGAATTACTGTATTATGTAGTGTTCATTATGTTGTGTTATCATATGTCCCTTTATGTTAATTTATTGCCATTTTTGTAGCACGCATTCTGCCTTTGTTATGAGCTGGTAGCTCGATCTTTAGTCACTTTCCAAGAGGTTTAGTCGTTTCCATCTCAGACTGGGGTCTGGTTCGGCCAAATCCCTGCTAGAGGCTCTCTGTTATTCATAGATCTGTGGATATATGAATTTGGTTTGAATGAACTTGTTGGTACATGTATTTGCGAATCCATAGTTACAGATGTGCATCTGTACACATGCATCTGCAGTTATATATGTATATATTGGTGTACAGACGTGTGTGTGCACCTCTATGTGTACTTTACAATGTGTGTGCTTTTCTGTATGTTTGCATAAGTAGGAGGTTGTTTCTATCTGTTGTCTATCTAGATGTACGTATGGATACACGTATCTATATGAGCACCAATAAAGCTATTAATGTATTATTTTCTTGATGTCTGGTGCTTACCTGTCCCTTGAAATCATTAACAATTGTCCTTGATGTATGATTCCATTTTGTGGTTATTCCAGTCACCTGATATCTGTCAAGGTTCTTCTAATGCATTTTGCCATTTCCTTGATGTCTGATGTCTTTTAAGTTTTTTCTCCGTCATGTTTTCAGTGTTTTGTTAAAGTTTCACCATTTGTCCGAGTATTTTGCGTATCTTGATGTCTAATGTCTGATGTGATTCACAATTTCCATGTTTTGGTTCTTTCATTATAACTTTCACCATTTCATTGCTATCTTTCAAGAGTCTTTATGTCCTCCAGACCTTCTCTGATGGGTGTCACGGTTTTCTTTATGTCTGATGTATTTGACCACTTGCTTTATCGCTTTATATTTTGGTTAATGTTCCGATTTGATCACTGCAGCTAACAGCAGGGCGTCAGCGAGGACCATCTGGTTGAGACAGAAGTTACTTATGGTGATGCTACAAGTCCTGTGTGCAGACAGCAACCATCTGTCATTGGCGTAAGTTGATCAGACATGATTAGCCCTGTAGTTGCTACATAGACGGCATTCCATTTCAGTGTCCCATTTTCTCGTAAGTCTGCGAAATGACAGAGGGGTAAATATTTGCAATTGGGACTTGACCATGCTCCAGAAGGGGCAGTCCAGCTGGACGGATAGGCTGTGTCTCTTCTAAACAGAAACACGTGTGTTCAAGGTGCATTGTAATTTGGCTGGGTGTCTACTGCAAGGTGAACCTTAACTCCAGATTGCACAGGGAGCTCTGGCCCACATCTGGGCATATAACTTAGCACAGATGACGCTTCTATCAATCGGAACCACTGGTAACTTCTGAGAGTGGAGGGGTGTTTACGGGTGTGGTATCTGCATGTGAAGATCTTTTCTTACCAGGAGAGTTATTCTTGCGTGGACCTTTGCCTACGCTGTTAAAGTTATGAGAACTCTGGTATCACTAAACCCTTTTACCTTTCTGTCTGCATAGCATACAAGTGAGGGGTATATTTGAAGCACATCCTTACAAGGAAGCAAAGCAAAATGTGGCACAAACCAAGTTCTGAAACAATAATGTAGCACTTCCTTTGAAATACCTGAACTGTCATCTACCCTAGTGTCTGTTCAGCCCCCTTCAGAAAGCCATCCCTTTAAGCCCTATAAGAGGGAGGAGAGTCGAAGCTACGTCCATCAGCATGGCTTTTGACTGGGGGCTCTATGAAGGGATTGCCTATAAAGTTTGAAGACTTGTTGTCTGTTCTTGATCTCTCTCTAGAGACATCACCGTTAAGGTGAAGGCAGTGGCATAGATTTCAGCCATGCCACATGGGTGGTGCAGAGGGGTCTCACTCAACCACGCCTTTTCAGGGCACTGAACACTGGCAGCAGGTCAGATCTCTACAATATTTCAAACTGCTGGCCCAAGATGCTGACAGCAGCCACAGCCCTGTTGTCATTAAAACTTGTGTTTTTAGTTGGAAATAGCACTCTTAGGCCTGTGCATGGCAGGGGCAATTGACCTATCAGTGTTTTAAATATGGAGGCCTTGTATATTTTCTTTAAAGCTCTCATAGAGAGGATTGACCTTTTTTATGCATCCTGTAACTGGGATTTCTCTTTGTAGGATTATCTCTAGGCATAAAGACAGCACTTTATCATACCTTCACAGTCCTTGATCTCTATCGGGATGACTCTCCTGTATGGTAGAGTATCACCTTGTCTTATTCTTTCTGTCAATGGTATCCAGTTGGATCTCCTTCTAGGAAGTGTGTGAGGCCTTTCTAAACTCATCCTGTATTTCTCATTCTTGGCATCATCTGTAAGCATGGGCACCGTCAACCCCCGCTTTAGCAGCTACAGCAGGGGTGAAGTTCTTGATGTGCCTCTTCTGTCTGCAGCTCAGCAGACAAAGACTCATAAATAACGTGAAAGGGTGGATGGGTGAGTGAAAGGATGGATGGATGGGTAAAAGGATGGATGTAAGGATGGATGAATGAAAGAATGGATGGATTAGTGAAAGGGAGGGTGGACGTATGGGTAAAAGGGTGGATGAATGGATGGATGGATAACCAAAAGAATGGATGGATTAATGAAAGGGAGGGCAGGTAGAAGGATGAAAGAGTGAATGGATGGATGAGTGAAAGGGTGGATGAACGATGAGGATTGATAGATGAATGAAACAGTGGATTGATGAAGTGAAAGGGTGGATGGGGGAACAGAATGAAACAGTGGGTAGATGGATGACCAAAAGGTTGGATGGATTGATGAGTAAAAGGATAAATGGATGAATGAAAGGATGGAGCTGTGGCATCGTGAACCCCCAACTTTAGCAGCTACAGCGAAGGTGGAGTTCTTGATGGGTCTCTTCTGTCTGCAACTTGGCAGACAAAGGTGAATGAGTGAGTGAAAGGATGGAGGAGTGAGTGAAAAGGTGGATGGGTGAGTGAGTGAAAGATGGATGGATGAGTAGATGGATGGATGAATGAGTGAGTGAAAAGTTGGATGCAAGGATGGATTAGTGAAAGAATGGATGGATGAGTGAAGGGGTTGGGGGATGAATGTCTGAAAGGATTGATGGTGTATGAATGAAAGAATGGATGGATGAGCTAAAGGGAGGGTGGATGGATGAATGAGTAAGTGAAATGATGGATGGCTGAGTGAAAGGGAGGGTGGATGGATGGATGATGAGAGGATGGTTGAGTGTGTAAAAGAATGGATGGCTGAGCAAAAGAGAGGGTGGATGGGATAAGTGAAAGGATAGATGGATGGAGTGAAAGGATAGATGGATAAGCGAAAGGATGGATGGATGAGTGAAAGAATGGATGGATGAGAGAAAGAATGGGTGGATGAGTGAAAGGAAGGGTGGATGGATATATGGATGGATGAGTGGATGGATAAAAGGGTGGATTGATGGCTGAAAGAACGGGTGGATGAGTTAAAGTTGAGGGAGAATGGATGGACAGATGTTTGAAAGTGTGGATGGATAAGCGAAAGGATGAATGGTTGCGCAAAAGGATGGATGAGTGAAAGCAAGGGTGGATGGATGAAAGACTGGATGGATGGATGACTGAAAGAACAGATGGATGACTGAAAGGGAGGGAGAATGGATGGATGATGAGAGGATGGTTGAGTGTGTAAAAGAATGGATGGCTGAGCAAAAGAGAGGGTGGATGGGATAAGTGAAAGGATAGATGGATGGAGTGAAAGGATAGATGGATAAGCGAAAGGATGGATGGATGAGTGAAAGTGTGGACGGATGAGTGGATGGATGAATGAGTGAAAGGGCGAATGGATGATAAGTGAATGGGTGGAAGAGTAGAAGGATGAGTGAAAGGATTGAGGAATGAGTGAAAGGAAGGATGGCTTGATGCAGTAAAAGGGTGAATGGATAGATGGACGGAGTGAAAGGATGGATTGATGAATGACTGAAAGGATGGATAAATGACTGAAAGGGTGGATGGAGAGATGGATGACTGAAAAGACAGATAGATAGATAGATAGATAGATAGATAGATAGATTTGATGGACAGGTTTGGAGATTCATGGATATGTTTGGATATGGATGCCTGATGGGACAGCATGATGAAAGACTGAATGATAGATGAAAGAATGAATGGATGACAGAATGTAGAGGTGACATTTTGAATATCAGCAGTTGGATGGAATGATGAAAGGATTAATGGATAGATGCTTGGAGGAAAAAGATGAGAGCTATTCTGGAAGAGCGATATGATGATTTGCTTTGTTTGCTTGGTGACATAAGAGGTTTGGTTTGAAGAGGGGGTATTTTAATTTGTTGGCCACTCCCTTGTACGTAATACAAACTCTAGCTAAATATCCTTGGCTGTTCTCAGGTGCAATCAACTAGAGGAGTAATATTTGATTCATCCTGCATAGTCTGTCCTAGTCTGTTGCAGAATGAGAAGAATGTGCCTGAAAATGTGTTTATTTAGTGGTTGACTCCATGACGGAAGCAAGATCTAAAATGTATCTACGCATGACTTTGTCCTAAGAGAATAGAATAAGGTAGGAATATGGTTAATCCATGTTACTGGTGGTATCTGTAGAATCCAGACTCTCACATTGTTCATGCCAGCTACAAAGAAAGTTTATAAAATAATGGACTGATACTACATAAGATATGACACGTAAACTTTCCTGAATTTGTGTTTTTTACTTTGCACACATTGTAGGAAGCAAGAAGAGATATATCTGTCGCTGGGACCCGATTGGTTTCTACTGTTTGTACAGAGTCATCTTCACCCAACCACTGTGGAGCTTGGCATGAGACTACTGGTGCACTTCTTGCATCACCCACCTCTGCTGGACAAGTTCAAGAATGTGGTGAAATCTGGATCCTGGCTTAGGAACAGCACTGCTGGTGTGGAAATACTCATGGGTAAGTTGTGAAAACAGAAAGCTAGAAGGAGGTGGGGTTCCAAGGCACTGGACATTGAAATCTGACATCCTCATGGTGTTGCAGTAGGCAACAATTCTATAGCATCAATAGACTGTCGTGTGCAAACCTAGAGGAAATATAGGAGTTCTTGGGAGGAGGAAGAGACATGGGGCTGGACACATGATTTGCAATGGTAAAGCAAGGATTGTACAAGGAAAACTGGTCATGGGTTTGTATATCCTAAAGTGAAAGGAAGAAAGCGATGATCAGAGTAGGTGATCGTCCAAGTGTCCAGACATTCTCATGTATACTGCATAAGAGTACATTTTAAAAGTTTTTTTGTGAGAAATTGATCATTTTAATGAAACTAATAATATGACATGAACTAATTTCTCTGCAATCTTGAGTATCTTTTCTCCTCAAAGGAAAGAAAGTAATGGGAGATTCCAAGAGGAGACTAGTTTAAGGAGAAAATGTCTCATTCAAGGAGGAAATGACCCTCAGTGAAATATTTTGCATAGAAGCTAGTCTCCTACTGGCAAACGTCATGCAATATTTAACAATATCTAAAATGAGAAAAATTGCACTTGTTTTGTCTAACGTGGAATTTGGGAACTACGCAAGGATATGACAGCATACAGAAATGTCACAAAGGCCTAGATAAGAGAACAAGTCCTGGAAGAGAATGAGGCTCTGGGGCTGGACTTCTTATACAAATTAGAAATAAATAAATGAGCACAGGATATATTTCAAACCTCAGGTCTCAGAGGAAGAAGAGCAGTCCACAGGGTTGGAAATCCTAAATGGTATTGTGTAAGAAGAAGATCCTGTGAGGAGAATGGGGCATGAACCGAATAGTCAAATTCAGGATCCTCAAATGTAAACTAGGAAGCTTGGGATCCTGAGGGGACAAATATGATGCATAGTTATTTAGTTAAATGAAATGACTAAATCTGTCGAGTTCAGCTTTTCCCCAACTACGAACATCTTAGCAAATATCTTGTGGTGAATCCTCGTAGTTTAACAGGTTTAACTTCAACCATTTCCCAATCACCCTTGAGAAAGGAAAGGCAAACAGTGCTTGTTCTGGTTGAATTTTATTAGTTGGTCGATATTGTATCAAAAGTTACTAATATTTTGTGGAACATCTGAGAACCCATCAATGCCATGCCTCTATAAGAACTCATCCAACCTAGCCTTGAAAGCACTGATTAACATTGAAAATACAACTGCTTACGGAAGTGTTACTCTTCACAGTGTATAGATTAATTTTAAACGAAGACAGTCCAGTCTCCTCTAACAGATCACATGATGTTTATTATTGTGCGGTTTAACAGGTTCCCTCCAAACAAACTACAGGTAGTATTTGTTTTCCTTTAGATGGTAATGAAATTATCACAACACCTGTAGTTCCCCATTTTCTTTTAGGAAAATAATGGCAGTTAAATCGAGCTCCCATAATATCTTCTCTCTTTCAGTCCTATAATGACATTTTTTGGGGGAGTTTTATATAGCGCAAACTCGACCCGAAGGTATCAGAGCGCTTTACATGAGCACCAGTTGTGTTACAGACGGACACATTCATTTTGTTAGGCATGGGAAGAGTTAGTGATTTGCCCAGAATTACAGGATGTTGAGCAGTCCCTGCTGAGACTTGAACCCAGTTCCCCAGCTTCGAGGTCAACCGCTCCAGCCGTTAGGCCACATCTTCTCCCCTGGAACCTTCTTCGAACATTTTCCACTTTATTACCAACCATTTTTGTATATTGTGCCCAAAACATTGAGCACTGCATGTGGTCTCTCTTGAGCTTCATTTAGACGTAAAATTGCATCTCTGCCTGGTTCAAAACTTGAATGTGTACTTCCTGCTTTGTAAGCTGTCACATTGACATTGTTCAGTTATGACGAGTTTTAGATCTGTGATCACTCTTTTTTCTCAGCCTTGGCCTGTGAATGGTTGTGACCCAAATGCATTACCTCCATGTTATCTAGCAAGCACCACTGGCCCGCCAGTGTTTGAAGAACTTCTTGATCCAGTAGTGCACCATTTCTCATTAGTACTACTGTAGTTTATTATATACATTTGCAATGTTTAAGCCCTTGGTATGCTGACCTCTGGATACTAAAAATACTTGCATATTTTATAATAAAAATAAGTGAAAATAAATATGAACAGGGTTATTACTAACTAATAGTAGGCACAGGTTTGAAATACGATACTCAGATTTGTTTGAAAGCTTAGTATAGGTACTTGGGTAGAAGGTAAGGATTGGGAATGTGAGGAGAATGGAAAGGACATGAAAATTGACATGCTTCCCTGTTTTCACAGGGTTACATTTTGTACTGTTGTTGATTTGTCGATGTCTCTTCCCTAGAACATTGAAATGATCTTTGTAGAACTGATTTCTCAAAAGATCAGCCACAATTCCTCTGTAGTCAAGATGGCACAACATTTTTACATCGTCTTACATTTTTTCTTGGTTTTGTGTATCACATGCAGAAGTAAGCGATATGGTGGTGTAATCACAGTTGCAATGCCTCACATGTATATTTGCTATCTACTTCAAGTTTCCACCTGATTCTAAAGTCTTGATTGCATCTGTTGATGCATACTTAAAAGACATCTTTCTTCTGGGGATTTTCATTTCTTTAGCAATAGTTGCCCTCCGGATGTGATTGAACATTTCTGTGGTAGTTGGCATCTCAAGCCAGTTCTCTGGTGCCTGTCTGACTACAGGGTAGTTAGACAATCTTTGTAACAAGTATTGCTGCTGACTTGTAAGTATAGATACTACTAAGAGCTCACTAAATTGTCAAGTGCTTCCTCTTTAGGTTTTGACTTTACGGGGGAAGCAAAGACGAACCGTCAAGGGTTATACCCTTATTTAAAGTTTGGTGGGTATCCCGCTGTCCCTCCAGTGGCAGAGGCCATAATTTCCACCACACTGGCAGTTGACTATTCACCATATTTAGAGATGTCTGCCTGCAGTATGCGATCTTCGTGCCTTCCGAAGAGATGTCACCATGGCAGTTCCTTTGAAAGCATTGTAGCTTTACTGAGATTCTGCCATGTTTCATGCAGCCACTCAGCAAAACCTTTGTTCTTCAGATACAAATTCCCAAAGTAGGAGTTTGTTTTAGAAAAAACAAGGCGCTATTGGCCTCGACAACATGGAAGTTTTGTCCCTATTTACCAAACACTAAAAAAGGCCCTAAATTTGAGAAAGCCATATGGGGTTCAGGAAGTAGATGTATCTCTCACAATCAATATATGTATTGCTTGGCCCTCCCAAATAATGGAAAATGCTGCACTCCCACAGTTCTGTTCCTGGCAAGGCTGTAAAAAGCAAACACTCTCAATTTGAAGCTACAAGGAGACACGAAAGAAATCTTCAAGGAAAAATGCACATGCAGGAAAAATTGTGGTACATTCAAGCTAGAATAAATCAAAACACCTAAAATCAATTAAAACAAGGGTAGTCAAAGGTCATCACGTGGGTCCCAACATATGGGAGTGCCCGGCACTACATTCCACCCTATGACCTCTGGCTATCATAACATACATATCTAAAATCAATTTTTGAAGTGAAAGCACAAATATAAAATGAAGCACACATTAAAACAGTGACATTATAACAGCATGTAACATATTACTTCATCTAAAATAGTTAATGCATATCTGATAACTCAGCTACAGAAATAAATGTGTGATGAATACACAAATAAAATCAAACAAGTTAACTCATTGATGCTCCTAATGTTATAAATGGCTAATCCTGCAACTTCTACTATTGAAGCAGCCAAACCTATATACTTTGCTTAAGACTATAAAGGAATCTCAAAATCTTCATCAAACTGAACAGTTTCTCTAGTAACACTCTGGATATGCAATGCTAGAATCAATGACAAATATTCTCCATCAGTTCTGTGTGAAGGTACACAGCCCTCCTGCTATATTTAAAATATTATCTTTTAACATTTTTCTTAATTCAAAAGTATGCTTGGAATTATCATTTCAGAGGCTTCTAATTCAAACAAACCGGCAAGCCATGTTATCAAATCCTCCTCCAGATTCTGCTGAAATCTTTCCAAAATACCATTAATTTCTAACTGAGGAAAGTCCTCCAAAGAATTAATTAAAACCTCCTGTGAGCATTGTAAATTAACCTGCTGCTCTCCTTCAACCACATTCTTTGTAGATGATTCAAACAGTCTGGTAATATGAACTGTGTCATACACACAGTTTCTCAATCTTGTGCTGCCTGGTACATCTGCAACTCTTTTTTCAATGATCTAATTTCATGCATTAACATATTAGAATTATCTTTAGCTTCAACCAAATGCTTTTGTATTTCATTGTGTTCTTTTTCTAGCTGTGCACATTTTGTGAACATTTTATGAACAGCATTCGAAATGAGACAACTTTTTCTCTCTGAAATACCAAGTTTTTTTTCCTCTTCAAAAGAAACATTTTGCAAACATTTCTATGTTTGCCCCTCGTCTGTTAAACATGCATTAGAGGCAACTTCCCACCCCAATAACTCAGTTGGCATCTCGGAATCTGCAACTGAAAACATTGACATTTTAGAAAACATGTTTCCCCTTTTAATTTCGTATCCTGCAAAGTGACGCCAAAATGTATAGCTTTGCCCTCCCAAATAATAGAAAATGCTGCACTCCCACACGTTCTGTTCCTGGCAAGGCTGTAAAAAGCAAACAAAAATCCCACTTTGAAGCTACAAGGAGATATGAAAGAAAACTTCAAGGAAAAATGCACATGCAGGAAAAATTATGTTGTACATTCAAGCCTGAATAAATCAAAGCACCTAAAAAAACAATGGTAGTCGAAGGTCATCACGTGGTCCCAACATATGGGAGTGCCTCTGGCACTACAATCTAATGTCCAAGCACAGCTATTCTTTAAGCAAAAAATATAAGATTTTTTTTATGTTATGATAATGGGCATTCTAGCTGTAATAGTTGTTATGACACAGGTATTACTGTGATTGAATTTCTAGTTAATCAATTGGTGGATACGGTACAAAATGGTACAATAACTTAACATGCAATGAGTGTTTAAGTGTTCTCACCACTTCAGTTAAATGCCTGTTTCAGTTCTCTGTTGTTGAAATTCATGCAGCTTTATCAGGCTGCTGGTTAATTTGCATTGCTTAACATTGGCAGAGTCAGTCAGTGGTCCCTGTCTTCAGGGACCTCTGACTGCAGTAAGATGCAGCAGTCCTGGTTAGGGAAAAACAGGGTTTTGAGCAGTAGTCATGATAAGGGAAAAACAGGGCTTTGAGTTGCAGTGAATGCCGTGATCCACTTACCTGGCAGGGCACTTCAGAAATTATTTGTGGCACTTAGGCCTCTATAGACATAATGATCTATAAAAAGTGCTGTGCACAATGAGGATGCAACAGCAACCTCATGAACCTGACATGGCTATGTAGTTGCTGAGGTAATATCTATGTAGATACCTCAGTTGTTGATGAAAGAGGTATGCAACAATGCATCAATAAGCAGAACTGCGTCACATGGGCATCGAATTTCTGAAGGAGGTGTGTAATGATGACGTGACAGCTGGCACATGTGAATCACTCAGACATTAGGTTGCTGAAGAAAGAGGGGTGCAACAATGGTGCGATGACTGGCACACGTGCCTCACATGGACACCGATTCACACTCTCTTTTCACAATTCAACACCATGAATGAAGAACAAAGGCTCTCAAAATGCACTGGTATAAATCATATGTTCGATTGCATGGTCCTGGTAAGCTTAGGCTCTCCAACCTCTTAGCAGCAATGTTCTGTAATGCTGAATTTAGTTTGAACCAGATTACAACACCAAACCTGGACAGGTGTATACTAGTTGCTAATGTATGGACCCTTCCTGATCATTAGGTTAAGTGACAAAAAGGTCAGTCCTGATAACAACTGACATGCCTTTGCCAAAATAAGTAAAAGTAACACCTCACAGATGCACCAAAACCCAGGACTCTTTGTCTCTTACTTGATAGATGTCCAGATTCTTCTAACATTTAATCTAATCATCATCCAAAGATAAGGAACTGTCCTTCGTTCAATGAAGAGGTTGTGTTTGTACTTTAGCAACAAGTATGCACCAGTTCAACATTTGGTTTTGTAATTCTGAGGTAAATCAGGGTAACCCTTACAGCATCTCCCTTGCTCTCTGACCTTACGAGTTGCTATGGACTGAACAATGCAGGACCTTTACACACAGGGCTTCCTTGTCACAGTCAAAAGCAACAAAGTTTTTTCCTCAGTCTCAGTAGTATGATCCTTCCACCTCAATGGGAAACATCCAAGAATTCTGCCTCTAGCTCACCTTCCTCTGCACAGATCTACAGAGCTCCTTAAATAAATGGATAATCCTGGATAAGCCAATTGAGTCAACGTATATTAAACAAAGTGATGGTTGGCTTGAACTCAGGTGACCACTCATATTCCAAGTTAGCCTCAAATCTTTGGCGGAACCAACCATGAGAAAATGCATTTTTCCATTTAGGTGTGCCACATCTTCATGGCAGGTAGTCACAGGAGAGCTCTCACAGTCAGATGTGTTTTGGTCTTCAAACTATATTCTGGCCATTCAGATGCTTTGCTGTGGTTTTCTTTCTCCAATAGAACATAACCCAAGTTGCAGTGACCGGGTGGGTAGCTCACCACTTTGTATAATGTGTAGCAGTCATGTCCGTGCCCTTTCCTGCTTTCATTGTTCAGATGTTAATCTTGTTTGGCTAAAGAATTACTGGTGGAACTGCCTTAGTCCTGGTCTAGTGAGCAATAACAAATCCACCCTGCTTCTTTCCCTTGGATGCAAAGTCAACACAGAAAGTTGCACTTTGA
Source organism: Calotriton arnoldi (assembly GCA_963921515.1). Taxonomy (NCBI): domain Eukaryota; kingdom Metazoa; phylum Chordata; class Amphibia; order Caudata; family Salamandridae; genus Calotriton; species Calotriton arnoldi. The sequence continues at coordinate 1,177,904 of CAWUFW010003818.1, forward strand.
TTTACAAAGAATTCCACAGGTATAGAGTATTCAGGAGTGCAGTGTTTGTTGGTAGGATATAGGGGAAAAAGCAGAGACAGCATCCTGACTACCAACAAACCCTATGGAGGACCCTACAATTTTAAGAACCACACACATCATTGTGTATCCCCAGCCCAGGGGTACCTCACCTCTGATGAATCAAGACACTGTCTTGCATACTCCATTCAAAAGGGTGAGTCCAATAATGGCAAGGATTTACCAGGTAGAGCCAGTAGGAAATCTCCCCACTGGGGTTTAGGTAAAAAAAAGCCTGTATACAACTAGGACAATACTTAGCTGCCTCCAATTGTTAGTAGTTTCATGGCCATGTCATTGGAGTGGTAGGTGCCCTTGTTAAAAGGTGTACCACTTTGGGTGTACCTCTGTCACTTGGCAGAGCCTGAACAAATGAGCAAAATCATATTGAGCACTTGTCAGATGACTTGTGGCACTGGTCTCCTACTCAAGAAGATGTGCTCAGTCTGCCAAAATATAAAATGAGTAGAAGGTTGTCAGATGCAAACAGTTCTAGAGGCTTACAACTCTATTCGGATAAACAGACCTCTACTCAGGATGTTATCCCGAGCATTCTTACGTGGCTTGGCAAATGAGGGTTTACTATGGCATTTTCTTGCTTTGTCCACAACTTTCCTCTATCAACCAAACCCAATGCTGATATCTGAAATGCACATCTGTAAACAATGTTCATCATGTGGATCTTTAAATTATTCAAAAACATGTTTTAAAATATTGGACTGAATAATGAGCCCGTTGTAATGTAAAACATAACTCACATTGCTTAAACTGTGAACAATTAGTCACTAATCTCTGAATCTGCCAGTCAATCAGGTGCCAGCTATGTACAAAACCCATGTTTGATGCCATTTTAAAATAGGTCCCTTTTGGCCTGGCCCTCTGGCAGTTGCCTTTTAAGAGCTCAAGCATATAATATACATCTTATGTATGACAGCATAATTTGTATGTACTGTCTCAGATGCTCAAATGCACATTTATTGTAACATTTAGTGTAGAGCAATAAATTTAGGGATAATATCCTGATCTAACAATGTTACAGTGCAGTGCAGCTGGCTCTAAATGCTGAAGCGTTGGAGTATTTGAGAACAAGTACCCTTGTTCAGTATGTTTGACTACATTTTTTGTACTTGGTTTCCACTAACTTCTGGCCGACAGAACACATTCACATTATTTGCATTATATACTGTGATCCCCTCACTCCTTTCCTCTACCTTCTATCACTGATGTCTTCACGCTCTGTTCCTGAGCGCCCAACCTGCAGACTCACTTTGGAAGCTCATTTTTCCTCTGCACCCCACTCTCTTCGACCCTATTTCCTAAATATCTGCAAGATCTACCACACCACTCATTTTCCTTGGTCAAGACATTCCTTAACACCCTACTTTGAGCAAATTCAGTTATTACAAGACCCTCCTCATTAGTTCTCCTAGGTCTCCCAGAATTCTTTTTCCAGCCCCTTGAGGAAGGGCTTAACATTCCCATATGTGCCCTTTACAAACTATCCAGATATTCCTCCGCAACCTCCCCTTGATAGCAGGCTGGTTCTCCTTTTGAGCAAATGAAGGTTGTTCAACTTATTCTCCTTTGTTTTCAAATCTATCAAAGATCTGTGTCCGATCCTGTGAACTTCATTGTCTTTCACGCCCTCAGCTACTCACTTAGTTCTCTCCTCATCCAACATAACTTCTTTGGCTCCCTATTCTCAACATCAGGTCCCAACTCGCTCTTTCTCGTTCCTCTCGTTTCTTTATTGAGATCCCTCAAGTCAACATTGGTGCATTCTCTGCCTTTGATTTACCTTCCTCAAAGACGCCCTATCTCACCAAGCATCCAGATGTAACAGCGTCGCTCTCAATCCTACCTCCCACTAACCACTGCTGTTTTGTTATAATGTCATGTACTATTAACTCTCTGCCACATTTCCAATTTGCTGAAATAACCACTGTCTGCTAATGTTCTCATGCACCATTGTATATACCTACTATGTAAGAATTTCTTGTTTATAAGTTATTATGATATAATGACCCATCTTGGCAGCTCACACATTGAACAGTGCTGGGCCTCTATGATCCAGATTGGATTTTCTACTAGGTAACGATGTTGCCTTCTCTGAGATAGGATGGCATCTTTGCCTGGAAGGCATCTCACAAATATTTTCTTTTCCAGATAATCTGAAGAGCACCAATTTGGGCCCTGTGCTCATGCCAGAACCCTGTTTTCACCTCATCTCTGGCTTCGCTATGCTGCAGGCATGCCTTAAGCACCATGTGCAGAACCTGCAGATCTATCGACTGCTGGCAGGATTATTCCTACAGACCCCGCAATGTGGTCCTTCTGAAGAAGTGCAGGTAAGTCTCCACGGGTGTTCCATAGTGAGGTTGTCTCTCCCTCTCTTTTTTTATTCCACCCTTCCTCGAACCCTAAGTGTGGCCCTGATGAAATGTTACAGCTGGGTCCTTTCAAGGAATTCTGACAAGCAAACACTCAGACACTTCCTTGAAGCTGTTGTGAAAAGATGCTGTTGTTTTCCTTGAGGACTTATGAGACAAAACAATATACATCTCATGAGTCCTTACAGGGAGCTGCAAATATGTCCCCTCAATTTTATTACTATCATATTTTTCCAATAATACAACTCCCTAAGGATCCTCAACACAAGACTTTACATTTCATAAAATAAAGAAAAAATGCGAAATGAATAACATAGGGCCAGACTGAAGAGACGGGTCTCGCATTCCAATGGAACATCACAGGACTGGGCCTTTAAATGCTGCTCAGTGTAATTCATCTTGCTGTCTTCTTGAGCAGAGGTGCTCCTTATGAAGGTCCTTTTAACAGGGCTCTGAACTGGCTACCTTAACAGGATGTTCAAAATCCTCCATGAAGGTATTTTACAAAGGGGAGAACAGTGGAAATTTGCATGCACAATAAATTGATATTTCTGCGCACAGTCACTTGCAGTGCAATTTTTATAATGGGGAATTTATGGGTGTTTAAAAGTGCTTCAAACTTAAGGCACTCAAAAGGGCTTTTAGATCAGATCCAACCTTTTTTGCTTACATCCCTGTGCACAAGAGGGCGTTGGGCCATTCGGATACCAACAGGAATTACCTGTTGGACTCTCCGTAAGAGACATGAACAGTCGCATTATCCTAAGATATTGTCTAATTAAAGAGCAGATCAACGCTAGGTCCATGTGCGGTGATCCCGACATCGAACTGCCTTCTCCATTCATAAGCCTTTTCCATAGAGTTAGAGGCTAGACATCTTTTTGAATCCTGCCGTAGAACCCACAAACATCTTTTTAAGTGATAAAGATAATGCCGCACCATAGCACATCCAGAGTTTATGCAGTCCCCCCAAAAAAATATTTGTTTTAATCACCAGAGCTTTATTGGTGTTTTGAGCCTATCGCCAGTGACCAGATCCGCAGTATTTCACTAGTTCATTTGCAAGGTTGTAGCTATTACTTTTGGCATTTAAAATTACAAACCATCTTGGCATTTACTGGAGTTTGTGATGTTCTAAATCACGTTTGAAACAAAAGCAATTGAGGAACATTTAATCAACAATACCAAACTGTCAGAGTTGGGTGGACCTCCTGAGTCAAAGGTAAGCTGAACTGACACCCTTGTCCGGCATCGAGGCGGAAACCCCACCACTTTAACATTAACTACAGATTAGGTGAGAATCTCTCCTCCCCCACACACGCACCTTGCGGTAGGGGTGCAACAGCTGATGCCGAAGGTAGCTGAAAAGGAAGAAATGGAGGCACAATGCCTTTGGGCCTCTGGGAGACCTGCAGCCAGGAGGATATATAGGGGAGCCTACAACCTCTTGATTTTCCATATAAACTGCATCTCAGGGTTTATCATAAAGGATATCACAAAATGTTGTTTCAACTTCAAAGTAAAATGATTAAGCAACATAAAATTCCACTTAATTCCACAATTCGAGAGTCTGCTCAACATCTTTCTAGATATATATTATCTGAGTCCTGCTGTATACCAAGGTGTTGTTGGCTAATATTTCACTGCTGTGGCACAAGAATATCATTGACAGGAAATTGACTGTCATAAATGTTGTGTCCTAAATATCATCTGTAAAAATATCGCCCCATTGGAGGTAGTAAAAGAAAATCTAAACCCAAAGGGGTGATAAGCTGGATACAGGAGATGTGTTGTGCATGCATCGGTATTTTGTTTACAGACTGAACGAGAAAATGGGCAGGTTTACCCAAGGTAACTAGGAAAATCTGCAGTTATCCTTTGATCAAACTCCTATCCAAGTTTCTGCAAGGACGTTGTAGCTGAAACACCGCTCTTGCTTATTTTGACAGTTTCCTAAGCCCTGCGGTGGACCGGTGGCTCCACGCGGCAATGCTGTGTTTTTATCTTAAATGTAATTATCCTATGGGGTAGGACAGACTTCAAAAACAAAAAGGGTAACTTCAAAAACATTCCTCAACCCTCTACTAAAGACATAATCGAAGGACCGACCACCTTCTAAAATAAACGCCAACTCTCACAGGTAACTGACCCCAATCTCTTCTGTGTACTTTGTTCAACGTTTGAACTCTTCCAACTAAACACTGCCACTCTGGTATGCTGAAAGGATAGGGATAAATAGTTTGGATATGCATTGACGTTTGATAACAGCTTTAAATCATCCCTGGCTCTTACAACGCTTCAGACACCCCTTCAGCAGGAGTGCAAAGTGACAAGGTGAATGAGGGCCTGTATTGACTTTCATCAAACTCTCAGTCTGAAGACTCCTTCATTTAATAGTCTCCCTACAGAACCTTATGTGCATACAGAGCCTGGGAATTGATTAGCTTCAAGGGCTAGAAAAAGAGTGATTCATATCTGCTCATGGGTACAGCCTGCAACACAGCTCAGCTCCTTTGTCTCTCATCAGTAGAGATACCCAGGGCTTAATTTGAGCTGGTGGTTGCAGACGGGGCCCACTGGCACTCATTTTTGGAGACAGGAACTTACCAGATTTTCATCCAGAGCAAGAAGGAGAAAAACACAAATGAGGGGAAAAGAAAGAGGAAGAGAAAGGTGGAAAAAAAAGTGACGAAGGGAGAAGGCAGGGATGAAAAAGAACCTGCAATAGTGACCTAAAGGGTTAGGGAGTGTCTGCTGTTGGATGTAAGAGGCATGAGGGGCGATCAAATCTATGCAGCCGTGGTATTTAACACACCCAATATTTATACCGCCGACTGCAGGCCCTGGCGTTTATTTTTTTTTTTACAAGTTAAGCCCTGAGTGGCACCCAGGGTTCATGGGAAACGTGTGAGATGCCACAGTAACTGCAGATAATGCAGCTGCAGTACACCATCGCAGTCTGCTAAGTAGCTGCAAAGGCGGCAGTGCAGGACTCTACGAAACACCCACAAATGTTCATATATTTAATTTCATTTTCTTTAATTGGTCATGTCTTCACAGAGTTACACCATATAAAAATATTATTAACATGATTTTAAAAAACTGACAAAAACTAAAAAAAAAAAAAAGACAAGAGCAGATAGTAACTGAATCTGGACAATACAAAAGTTCTAAGGGTTCAGCATTCAAGCACATCTTTCAAGATTTAATAATTGGTAGCCTAAACTTTATTTTTAAGCTTAATAATCCAGGAGATTAAAAAAGCAGTTGATTCAAGTCTTTTCTTGGTCAGTTACAAATTTAACAACCAACAAGTTTGTTAGCTGTGGAGGATTATAGACAGATGTTATCACCAATGGCACCTCAATTAAAAATTCACGAAGAGCTTCCTCAATACTAAATCAAGTTTTGCCCAAATATACAATTGAGAATGGCCTTGCAAAGCAAACGACAACTGTAAGTATCTCCGCTGATCCGCATAGCAAGATACAATCGACCCATAGCTTTTATTTATAATTATGACTTAAACTACACCATAGAGGACAATGGAGGTTTCCTACGGTGGTCGTCAATATGAGGTATTGGGGAGAACTGATCCAGCAATACCACACCCAGAATTACTGATTCCATTGAGTATGGTAATTATCGGGTGCAATATTATTGCACCCTTACCTGTTTTCTGCTATGGAATGGGGATTCCAGTTGTTTCACCATTTGTGCCCCACATTTTGGGCACTTTTTCCCAGATAAATTCCACATCTGTTTGCCAGATGTAATGTGTCCAGAGAAAATCCCCAAGACATGGGTTTCTCCTCGCATCTGGTCTTCCCAACTGAGCCCGAACTAGGATTTCCGAATACATGTAACAAGGGCCTATCTCAGTTGCAGTAGAGGCACAGTAGGAAGACTGCCTTGATATATAAGATGTCCTTTTATGGGCATAACAGAGAGGGTGAGGAAAACAGGGGAGATCTGACAGGGCAGTTTCAAAGGTTTTCAGGTAATGACTAAGCCAACAGTGAACTTTATGTATCAGGGCAGATCTCTGTCCCCAGCGAGCCAGCTCAGGTTTTGACATGGTCGAGACCCATGCTCAAAACTATATTTTGTCTTAATTAATGTCTGGTTTTAAATTATCCTTATGTTGGGTTTTACTTTGCCTGAATATTAGTTTTGGGCTCTGTATTACAGTCTACAGGCTACTCAGTCGAGTATTTTCTGTCACCTCCAAAGTCAATATCAGACCAATGAGCCCCTCACAGGCACCAGCACACCTTAGTGAGGTACAGAGGTGCAGGCAAGTACCCTTGAGACACTAACATGACCCTAAGGGTGGTTAGTGTCACCCCCTCAGCAGGTGCAGTTAAATCCACTTGTTCTGGGTTCCTTTGATTAGTTATGGACATCTGATTTTTAACTCTTTTCGTGTTTGTCATGTTTCAAATGAACATCTCCTGTCCCTTGAACATGACTTCCGCCTCTTTTCTTTTCCTCCTTCCCTTCATCCTCTTCTCAGTGCACTCTGGATTTGGCCTTCCAGTCTGTGCTACAGACCCACAACCGTGAGCAGGTGGTGCAGGCCGGACTCTGCACTGAGGCGGCCCTATTGCTGCTGGAGATGGTGAACGTCACAATCGGAAAGGTGAGCTCTTGTTCCAATCCCTCCCGGTGCCTGCCTGCCTCAGTGTCCCAAACTACTTGTCAGCCCTTATCTTTCATGTCTCTCCCATGCTCGCCATCAATGCTTATTGCCTGCCTGCTTTGATTAGCATGTTTATTTCACACAAGTGGTGCAATGAGTGCATGTGTACACCATGCATGCCTTCACATCTATCTGTTTATGAAAGGCCTGACCATCATTGGTTCATATGCTTTCTTCATCATCTGTGTACTTAAACATGCATGCCTTGCCAACAGCTTGTTCATAGCATGAGTGCCTTGTGATCAGTTTATTGATACACACATTCTTGCCATACGTGTGCATGTTACAAGCTTTGTTTACCGTCTGTGCATGCCAGCATGCATACATTGCCATCTGTGTGTTTGTCATGCATGTTTCGCCATCTTTTAGTTCATCTCATGCATGCCTTTGTCAGAGAAAACTTCAGATTTAGCTCATGGTTGAGTCTGTTAATGCATTTATTTATGGTGTGAGATGGAAAAGGGGATCCCCTGACATCAGCCAAAGAGTCAGTCTCTGAGGAGAGGCAACACACATATCCAATTTCAGAGGTTTGTGGAATTGTGCACATGTTTATAGCCTTAGAGCCTGCCGTAGCAGGCTCTACCGGCCATTAAAGGCCTGTTCCAGTTTGGCTCGGGCCTTTAACAAGGGAGCGGATATTTAATGGCCGGTAGAGCCTGCTACGGAGGACTCTAAGGCTATTAGAACATTCCGCCCCTAGAGGGCAGAATGTTCTCATTTGTAAAACAGAGGCCTCACGGAGCCCAAGGGGGTTGAAATCCCTTCGGGCTCCGTGAGGGCTTCGTTAAACACTGGAATGTTTCTGCTCCGTGCTTCTACCGGCCATTAGAAGCCCGGTGCACTCCATTGTTTTTAATGGAGCGCTCAGCATTCCAATGTTCTAATATAGTCTTAAAGTCCGCCATAGTGGGCTCTACCGGCCATTAAAGGCCCTCTCCAGCGTTAAAGGCCCGAGCCGAAGGCAAGGGCCTTTAACAAGTGAGCGGGCCTTAAATAGCCAATAGAGCCTGCTACAGAGGGCTTTAAGGCTATGAGAACATTCTGCCCCTAGAGGGCAGAATGTTCTAATTTGTAAAACAAAGGCCTCACGAAGCCTTAGGGGGTTGAAATCCCCTTGGGCTTCGTGAGGCCTTTGTTAAACATTGGAATGTTGATGCTCCGGGCTGCTACCGGCCATTGGAAGTCCTGAGCACTCCATTGTTTTCAATGGAGCACTCAACATTGCAATGTTCTAATATATGTTTCACTCTTCTAGCACACACGGATATGCTTATGAGAAAAAGACAAACCAAGGGCATGCAGCCTTCAGAAGTATAAACCTTTGCAGGTAGTTTCTACAAATACACAATTTTTTTTAAATCATACTTCCAGATGCCAGGGGCGCCACTCACTGCCATTAAAAGACGTGAACTTCCCATTAACAGGTTACCACATTGTCCACAAAACAGTTATTGCTGTTTATATAGGATGCATATTTGGCAATAGTTGTGTACATAGCATGCATGTCTTACATCTGTGTGTTTTCTAGCATTCAGAGCTTGCTCCTATTTTATTTATACCATTTACTTTGCGTTTGGTGTTTTTATACTATACATCCACCTTCATATGTGTGTTTGTGAAATGTACGTTTTTACCATTAGGTTGCATACTACCGTACCTTGAGTAATGTGTATTTTTATCATGTGTATATTAATGTGCTTTGACTTGAGTATTGCTTGGTTGCCTTTACATCACTGTGTACAACATGTGGAGTTTGTAAGTTGTTTGTTTGTAGTATGTATACACTGACCAGTGCTTATATAACCAATGCGCGTGTCCATCAGTGTGACTGTGTGAATGCCTTGACATCATTGAGTTTTCCCCATGATTGCCTTACCATTAGTGCGCTTAGAAAACGGCTGGCGTCACTGTTATAGTAGTGTGCATGCTTTGCTTTAGTTTTTTAGATGCCCGTCTAGCAATCCGTCCATTTATTATAAGGATGACTGACACCTTCTAATTTGTGTTGTTTGTGTGCCTGACAGAGTATGCTTATTGGATATAGACTAGGCCATCAGCTTCCTTTGCATGTATGTCTGCCCATCATTGTGTTGATTTTGTATATACCTGGCCGTCAGTGTGTTTTTGGACAATCTACCTGTCTAACAGTGTGTTTTCTAATTCAGACAGAGAACCATCTTTATGTTTATGGCATGAATCACTGTTCTGTTTGGCTGTAATTCTAGAGATTTATTTAATGTGTGCCTTCCATCAGAATCAGCAGTTTTACCTAAGTCTGTCGAATATATAAACATGTAAAGTGCAAGGTGGCTGAGGGGTGATGAGTTTTCCTCACCTGAGAATGTATTCAATATATAACCCAGTGTTGTTTGATGTTTAGACCCCATCAGGCGAGGAAGACTCTTGGGAGTTCAGCTATCCTGGCAGCGTGATGCAATTCCTGTGCATTGTCTATCACCGTTACCCCTGTGACCCCCTGTGGATCTCTGCGGACTTCCTTCAGACGTTAGCCATCATCATCTTGCCCTCTGGTGCTCATATGGTTTGTGGGATTCAGTAGAAGCTTTGGTGATATGTGTTTGTGATAGCAATGCACTCTATGAGGGCCCTACTTTTAGAAAGGCTTTCTCTCTATGTATGCTGTGTTGGTACATGGTACAGCGGGGCAACAAGGGTCATAGTGCCATGTCTAGAAGAAATAGAGACCAATGGAACACTGCAAGGACTCTTTGCTGTCCAGCAATAGGGGAATTACTTTTTTCAGTGGTACCACCTTGTGTCACATCTGACCAGGGCAGTGCTTAATTTGAACGGGTGGTTTCCGGTGCTTGGCACAGGCACTTAATTGTCAACACCAGCTCTTGGGACAATCTGGCACAAGGTGGCACTGTCTGGCTAATTTAGAGATGACCACAACAACAGGTAATTATTAAATTCAATATACATTACAAATGACTGTTTCCTGCCACCCAAGCCATTCTTATAGGTTTGCAGGCCTGAAATAGTCTGAATTGTCACACTTGTAGGAGTGTGATGGGTGATTGTTGTGTTGTTACTATCATTGGCAGTGGCAATGTGTGATGCAAGCTGCTGTGGCCTTCTGACAAGAGCCCTGACACTTATTATTTCACAAATTAAGCACTGGACCAGGGCACTCTGAGGTTGATTCCAATTAGTTGAGCCTTTTCTTACCGGCCACTGAGTGATCATTGAGTCCTATCTCACCGACAGTGTTTTCATTTGGGTCCCATTGGTGTGGTTTTATTACTGTTTTGCGGACCTTTCACCTAGTACAAATCCAGTTAAAGTCCTCTAATCAGCTAGCGATCATTCTGATTTGGTGGTCTAAGACAGCTTCCTTGGGACAGTGCACTGTCTGTATAGCAGAGAGATGAGTTATCTCGCTTACATGACCACTCTGTTTGGTATACCTGGCGACCCACTTGTTTTTAGTTCACCAGATAGGCTAATAAACGCATCATCTGTTTGAGCAAAATAATAATTTTCACTCACACTTTGTGTCCCTTCCAAATGGAAGACAATCAGAAAGCTCTGACAGGGTCTCCCAAACATGACTACTTAATCAGGCTGCTTGGGCCAAAGACGGGCACAGCACAGACCACAAAAACACGCCCAATATGTGTGAAAAAGGCCGCTTTATTGAAGACAGGTGCACCTCACAAACATTACCCTTGGCCTTTGCCTTACAAAACAAAACCTCGCTATACATTTATTCATCTACCTTGCCTCCTCCTCCCACCCCTAAGGTTTCCCCCTTTTTCCTTTCCTTGCAACTATTTAAAAACCCCTATTCAGTCATTAACTGTTGAACTTTAACCCTGTAACCTCTTACCTACTTCTCAAAACATCTACCTAACTAAGCATCTCCTATCTTGCCCTTTTTGCCTGCTCCCGTATTAACTTGTTCCCAACCATAAACTTAACCTTTAAACATGTAAAAAACTAACTACCAAAACGCCACTCAGAAAAGTCCCCCCCTGACTATGACTTCGTTTATCTGTATCAGATATAGCTCCATCCCAAAGCAAGACAAGTGTATATCATCATTCCTGAAAAAATAAACTGCTGCATACTTGAGCTCAGGATGGTATACTCTCCCGAAACCCTCCTTTTCACAAAAAACTCTCATATCCCTATTGATTTTCCTCCTGGCCCTGTCAATTGCAGCGGGTCTTTCAGCCCACCTTCAATGTCTCCTAGGAATAATCTCCGTCCATATGATAAAACATCTGGGCCATTGCTGCTTAGTCTCTAAAAGGTCCCTTTTCATTTGTTTCAGTAACACTAACCCTTTACAAACCAAAAGGTCATTCTCCCCAAGATGCACAATCAAAACATCAGGGCAAATGTTACTTCTAATTAATTTGTTCAAACAGGGAATCAGCTCGTGCCATCGCATGCCACCCTTCCCATGCCAGGAAACCTTAAATAATGAGGTGTCCAAACCAAGGTTCAAATCTTTTCCCTTTTGCATTTCACGACATTCAGCCCATTTTTCAAAGGAATGACCAACTATCCAAATGGACAGCTCCGCCGTAGCTGGCCACACCACTGTACCTGTAAAGACACATGCGTAAGTATATGGCAAACTATGCATCACAGTACCCCGTCTCTCCTAACTTAATATATACTTTAAAACAATCAGAAGTCCAATGCGCCAAGCGCATGAGCCTGTCCTTCTCCCAACCCAGCTTTGCTGCATCCGTCACTACCCCGATCCGAAAAGAGTGAGTACCATATTCACCTGGGGCATCCCCCAAAAACAACAATGCTCTCTGCATCACCCACAGCAGCTGCACCGCAGTGACGACTTGGCCTGAAACCCTACGAAACCCTCCCCCCCAGAGTCTGGAGCAGCTAACCCTCTCACTGTACACCCCCATCGCACAGGACATGCCGCCGTGTCACCTGTGGCTCTCATCACTACCCACTTCCCTGTTCCCCTTTGGTCTGACTTCGATTGTTTGAGCTTCACCGCAACCACCCCTTCCTGCATGCCCACTTCGCCCCATTGTAGACCTGGAACACCTTTCCTTCCCACCAGCTCCAAAACCCAAATGGCCCCCAAAATACATCCATGACATTAAGGTAGAGAATAATGTTGTCTCCTCACTATTCCTGCAAATCCTCGGTATGACCTTTAACAAACAGGACAACAAGGCTTTAGACACTGGCCTCCTAACTCCTCTCTAACCCAGCCTTCTAGAATACGCCTGCCTAGCTTGCCTGCTGAGGGAACATACCCCCACCACAGCTTCCCCATGAAAGCGATCCCTTCTAGCTTGCCTGTAATAGTGACTCTCGACAGGCCTCTGTCAATCATTGACAAAATAAACTGTAGGACATCTTGCCCACATGTCCGCCCTCTTCTGAGCCCACCCCTCTATGAACTCAAGCTAAGCCTGCCTATACACCCTCCTAGTGGAGATAGCCAACGACCCTACCACCAATTGCAGCATCCTTTGTCTACTATTGACCACATCTCTGCCGGCACTGGTTTCTTGCAATTGTCCACCTCCGTGGCCAGACCATGGCACCTCTCCCACTGTGAACGAGACAAAGTGTATGCAATGTCTTTGTCCACCCCTGGCATATGTTTGGCTTGAAAGATATCATGTTTCAAACAACTAAGTGCGAACACTCTCATCAGCTTGAATACCTGTGCATCCCTAGCAGATTGCTTATTACCACTTGTACTACCGCCATGTTGTCCACCCTGAAAATGACCTTCTTGTGTGCCAAATCCTGTGCCCACACTGTTGCCGCTACCACTAGGGGGAATAACTCTAAAAAGGCAATGCTCCTGCCCCCGTTCTTCCAATGTCATGGCCACTCTTCAGCACACCATCTTCCCTGCCAGTACAGTCCAAAACCACTAGCTCCTGACGTGTCTGAGTATATGTGTACATCCCATTCCCACTCCCTGTGTGTCACCATTGGAATGCCATTGAAATCCTCTGAAAATTTGCACCAAATGGGTAAGTCTTTTTTCGTCCCTGCGGACAAGCGCATGTGATGATGTGACAGCCCGACAATGACCGCTCAATCTCCTACAAAAAGTCCTTCCTGTGCGTACTACTCTGCATGCAGAATTAAGATGTCCTAGCAGCACATGTCGTCTATCAACATCAGCATATTTTACTTTTTGTCCATCAGTAGGCGTGCCTCTATCACCACTGAATCCAACTCAATGCCCAGAAATGACAACACCGTACTTGGACCTTGTGTCTTCTCTGGTGCCAGGGGCACCCCCAGTAACTCCATGAGCTCTTGGAAACTTGTCAGCTGTTGTTGACAGTCTGTCGAACCGAGTTGGTCAGGAAGAAGTCGTCAAGGTAGTGTGTCACCATCTCTTTGCCTGTCCGCCACCGGAAAACCCATTGCAATACGGAGCTGAAACGCTCAAACAAGGCACAGGAGATGGAACAGCCCATAGGCAATGCTTTATCCACATAGATTTTTCTGTCAAACTGTATACCTAACAACTGGAAATCATCAGGGTGCACCATCAGTAACCGGAAGGCAGACTTTATGCCACATTTTGCCATCTTGGCAACCTTGCCTACCTTAACCAATGTCCTGGCTACATCCACTAACGAATATGACATGGATGTTAAGTCCTCCGATATAAAATCATTAACCGAAGACCCTTCGGGCCAAGAGAGGTGCTGTATCAATCTAAAATGTCCTGGTTCCTTCTTGGGCACCACCCCAATTGGTGAAATTATCAAATCTCCGATAGGCAAATTTGTGAATGGGCCTTCCATACGCCCCTCCTCAACTTCTTTAAACAAATTTCCCCGCACTGTTGCCTTGTGTGAATTTACTGATCTCAAGTTCTCTGCGCACCTGGCGGACCGTGGTCCCTCATACCCCAGCCTAAACCCTTCCTTAGAACCGCGGCTCAGTAATGTGGCATCCTTCCAGCATGGATAGTGGGCCAGCCAATGGTCTAAGCATTCTTGTTTAATGGGTGTACGAGCCTTTTCCCATGGAACCTTGTGCTCCCCTCCCTCCCCTGCCCCCTGCAATATGTTATCCATGTTGCCCATGAAATTGAGCCATTGTGCTGGAACCCTTGGCTAAACTACTGCCCTTGCCATTGTATCCTGCCCCTAAGCATTGTACCAATGGGTGCCGCCCTGCACACTTTGAGCACTCATGTCTAAATTTGCAGTATTCTCTTGTGCAGGATCCTTTATTGAAATCTCAGGAGGCCCCTTGTACACCCCCAGAGTTCTTTGCTGTATATCCCACCCCCTTCGGGTGGGGTGGCTCTGAAAGGGGCGGTAGACTGATGGAAGCCGGCTGGCCGTATACGTGGTTTTCCTAAACTTAACTGCCCCATCGTCTGTTGGTACAGGTCTGCGTTGATCTCCCCCATTTTGCCTCTCAGTCCCATGCCAGCCTGGCCCTAAACTCCTCATCGTAGTGAGACCAAGCGTAATCCCCATATGTCACCTGAGCCCATCTGATCACATCCATGTATTTAAAAAGAGAGACACACCTCCCTGGGTATTTTTTGCAATAAACGCTTGTAAATATCAGAAAAGCTGCGGTCCAATTCTCAATTGTCATGGGCACTTTAGGCATCTTAGACAACTCCAACTCTTCCTCTTTCGATCCCTCTTTAGCCCTGAGCTCCCTGTGTAGCAGCTTTAGCATTTCAACGTACTCCCCTTTTCAAATCTTTTCTTTAGTTGTCAGCATGAGATGGGCTTCCAGTGGCTTTGTCACCCCCATGTATGGCAGCTTCTTGATTTTTATCTCATGGCTCTCTTTTGCCCCTTCTCCTTGAGCCCCTTCGCTGTCCTTTCCCCCCACTGGTGTCTCGTCCTTGCCTGTCGCTGTCTCCCATCCTTCATCCTGTCGACCTTCTGCTGATTCCCCTTTTGCTGTATACCCTTCCAATTTCTGCGCTTCTGTGCCCACCCCTGTATCCTTTACATACAAACCTTTCCGCAGACGTACCACCCCCTAAGCTTCGCCTCTGTGCATTTCAGTCCCCACTGAAACCCTGACCTTGGGAAATATTAGCGGACCACACCCTTTTGCGCCCTTACCTGGCGTCAAGGTCGGCGTCCGCACTGGATCCAGCCGCCTAACCAGTCGTGCAAGGGTCGAACCAC
Organism: Calotriton arnoldi; assembly: GCA_963921515.1. NCBI lineage: Eukaryota > Metazoa > Chordata > Amphibia > Caudata > Salamandridae > Calotriton > Calotriton arnoldi. Next base: position 1,193,206 of record CAWUFW010003818.1, read on the forward strand.
ACTGCCCCAGGCTGGAAGCCCATCTCCTTTCTTGGAAACCTGTAACATACTAGGGACATCGTTACTACCACCCCCACATCCTTCCTGGGCTCCCTCTTCATCCTCAACGATCTCCCCTTACTCAAAACTAACTTCATCGTAATCCAATTGTGTAGCCTCCATCTCTATGCCCTCGTCACTTGTCATCCTGTTAACCCGTGCTTCCGCACTTTCCCGCCTACTGCCGATTAGCTCCTCTAGATCCACCACCGGGTACCAATGGGCCACAAACCGCCCTTCTGCCCCAGTCATGTGCTCTTGTCCTGTCTCTCTCACTGCTGCCCCAGAGGCCGCATCCAATATTGTGTGTAAAATGCTGGGGAGATTGCTGGTTTCTACTCTGCATTAAGAAGAATCGGTCAGGTTAGAAAAAAAACATATAAAAAAATTAAAAACATTTGATTAATTAGTTGAATCTCCCATTGATAGAGCTACTTGTTTTTGTATTCTTGAGTGTCATTATGTTGGTCATTTTATACTAACATTTCATTGGTCGCTTCTTTATTCATGCCTAATGATGGTGAATATGACAATGGAGGCAATACGGGGAGTTGTTCATGTCTGTCTACTGATTTCATTTCACAGTTCTATAATACTTTTAACGAGACCTTTGACAATAACAGTAAATTTCAAGTAAGGATCTTTTGCAGCATGCCCTATTTGTAAGAAATAAAATCTTTGGTTAAATCTATTAACTGATTTCAAGATGAAATTCAATTATATGATCTTTAGGTCATATTCAATCAGTGGATCTCCTGTCACAATTTCAGTTTTTATTTTTTTTATTTATGCCTGGATCCTGTCAATTTAGTGGGTCACTAATGCATGCCTCAGCCATACGTTGTTGATGTTTTCTACATCACATTTAATGAGTGGGTGCTTCTCCATAATATTATTGATGTGTCCTTGAGGTCGCTCATACTGAGTCCCTGAGGGTAATTTTTACTTGATTGCCTGATTTTGCTGGCACACTCTGACTTGTAACATCATTGATGGAGAATTTAGTTGTTTTTGTTGGGGAGTTGTTGCTTGTCGTATCTTGGAAAACACACTGACTTTTTTAATTAGTGAATGCGCTTTGACGTGTCATTAACGGATCATGGAGTCATATGTCTGTGATTGAGCGTTCAGTTTACATTTGTTGGTCTGCCATTGTTTGATACATAGTTGATTGAGCATTGAGTCCTATGTTGTTTTTGAACATGTCATTGATGAAGTGTGAATTGTGACGTTGTTGGTGCTGTTGGCTTAACACTCATTGATAGACAGTGATCAAATATTTAGTCTAATTTTTGTATCATTCTTTGCTTGCCATGGCATTGACGGAGCCTCGAGCCATATCTCATGACTGGGTCTTGGTTTGTTTTGATGCCGATAGAGCTTCAAGTCTTATTTGCTTGCTCTGAAAACCATTGATGGGCCATTGAGTCTTCACTGATGTGTCCATGCTTGTCATTTTCTACTGCATGACAAGGGTAGACCTGTGCATGTGTGGTCTGTATCCAATTCACAGTCGATGAGTGAGTGTTTGCCTTTCCCTTCTCTGTCAGTGAGTCAATGATCTGAATTCTGTACTCTCTCTAGAAATTCATGGTTGTTTTTCCCTTAGTGAACTTGTGATACGTTTTCTCCTGACTTTCCGTGAGTGTGTGTGGTCTGTTTTCTTGCACAGTTGTGAAATGCATGGTCTATTTTCTCCCTATGGCCAGTGATCGTATTTCCAGTTTTCTCCCTGTAGTCCCTGAGCGTGTGTCTTGTTTTCTCTCCACTGTCCATGAGGAGCACGTGACTTCTTTTCTCCTCCTCGCAGTCACTGAATGTGTAGTCTCTCCCGGTGCCTACTTCAATGTCTCCCGAATTATGCGGCAATCTCTCCCTTTCGTGTGCCTGGGAGACGCGTACCATATTCTATCCTTGAATTAAACAGTCCGGTGTGCCTTCTGATCGTGATGTTTTTGACTTCTTTGTGGACGGTAAATCAATCCGCGGAGGTAATCTCAGCATATTCCTGATGTAATTACATTACCATTTGATGCTGTAGGGATTGCTTCCTAACCTTTTCCTGATGGTTTTTATCACAATCTAGTATTGTGGGATTCAGTACACACTACATTCCTATGAGGAGTCTGTTGCAATTTATTGATGTTTTTCTGTATATTCTGGACGTTTCATACACTGAATTACCATGGATGTTTGCAATGGATTGCTTCGTGCTGGGGGATCACAGGGGAGAGATCAAGAATTTACTGGATGCCCAGACTGACAACAGTGGCAAAACTCATGGACAGGCACTTTGAGAAACTGGCAGTGCCTACAGTCTCAACTCCAGAGCTCCTACTCATGCCCCGTTATGAACACTGTTTAAAGTGGACCACGATTGAGAGCTTTTGCTTTGAGCCTAAGGTCGCTGCTGGTTTTTATTAGTGCCTGTCAGTGGGTTAATTTTTTGCGCATCTCCCCACCTGTTTTACGTGCCGCTGGACACCACTGATTCGTGTACCTCTTATGCTCTGTTAAATTTTCTTAAATTGTTACTTCTGTATAAACCTGCAGTTATGAGATGTCAAACAAGCGCTGTCTACCACATTTACTCAACTCTTGACTCTTCCAGGAGATATGTGATGCTGTGGTCAGTGCGTACACCGAAGCTGCTACTCTTGTTGTTGAAAAAGATGTTCCAGAGTCTCAAGAGCTTCACCCTGCGAGAAAGCAAGTGTGTGACTTCATGCGCAACCTGCTCATGGAGAGCTTGCTCAACATTCCTGCTCGCAAACAGAGCCACCCCTTGGACCTGCTGCTGGAGGTTTGAGTCCATTTCATTTCTTCTCATTTTTATTTAGTGTACAATGCTGCATTCTGGGCATGTAGTCAAAACAAGTGTTGATGATTATTTGAAATCTTAATCAGTGGCAGCTAGTAGGGAATGGGAGTGGTGGGGCAGGGGGGACGACGGGGGGATTACAAATATTTTTACAAAAACGTATTTACCTTTTCCGCCAGCCGCATCTCTCCTCCGCTACTTTGCTCTTCCTGACTCCAGTCCGCAAGAAGCTGCAGGAAGCACCGGGGCACACAGGCTCCCCTGAGCCAGTCACAATGCTGCAATGCAGCGTTGTGATTGGTCTGAGTGCCGTGGATCGGCGCTCAGATCAGGACCGGGAGCCTGTGCACTTTCCCTACCAGGCTGTCCATTACAGTCTGGTGGGGAATATGCAAAGTGCGCATGACTGCTTGGCCGGCCAAAACGGCCGGCCAAGCAGTCATGCACACTTAGTGTGCTTAGTCCACTTCTCCTCCCTGAGCCACCAGCCCAGCCCAGCCCTAACCCAGCCCGCCCTGCAGCAACCAAAAATAAAATGATACTAATGTTCAGTTATTATCATTTTATTTTTCCCTCTTTCACTGCTCCAAGAGCAGTGGGGCAGCGCTCCTCCGCCGTAGCGGAGGAGCCGCCCCTGATCTTAATCATAAATCCCAATAAAAATACATACGTACAAGACACATTTTTTGAACAAATATCAAATGGCCGGCGTTGACTGCATTTTAGAACATACAATTTTCATGAATGTAGCTACTTTAATTTGGGAAACAGCCATTACAACAAGGCTGTTTCCACGAATGCCATTACAACATATGCATTACAACACATGCTCCATTACAACGCGTAGCCTTTACTAAGCATTTTTTTTACTACGCATATGCTTTTACCACTCATACCTTTACATTGCACCATAGAACTTTGATTTGCCCAAAACTGTACAGTATGTGAAGTAGACCTTATGTCCTGATTCAAAAACAAGGTTCGCTAATAACGAGCATTACAGGACATAAACAAGGTAGGTGGCGAAAAGTTTCTTCCTTGTAACCATGAATTCTATAGGTCCCGGAATTATGTAAGAAGGATGACAACCTTTTTCTAACCTGTGCTGTTGGGCTTAAACAGACTCTTAATCTGTGGATTTTGTTCTGTGCACAGCATCCAAGATTCTTTAGGTAAAGCCACTGCCACTCTAGAGGTCTTACTTGTGCATGTCCATTCCTTCATGTTTATTCGATTTATCTTATATGTATGTCCAGGCAGAGCGTTTCAAACTGCTATGAAGTAGTGGTGCATAGCTTCAATAATGCAAAATTGGGTGGTTTGATAAACAGTTGGGAGAAGCAGAGGGATGTGGTCTAGTGTATTCATAAAACCAGAGTTCTTGTAATTAATGGCACTGTAGGACCTTGGTCAAACCATTAATCTCCCTCGGCTTAAGTTCCCTTCTCTGCTAAAATTGGGGGTGCATAGAAGCAGGTTTACCCTTGTATTCAAATACTGCACTCTTAAAATGGTTGTAGCCATTGGTTACAAACCGATTTGAGGCAACAAATGCACCATTTTAACATAACCAAGGCCTAGCAGCCTGTCATCCAAGAGTGTATACTTGTCTTCTACCTGTGCTAGTAGCTACTGTGTGCTGCTTATTCGGCCTTTGGGAGGGTGCAATAGAAGTCACACTTCATTCAGAGTGTTGTGTGTTCTTTGGTAACTCCAGAGCTCGGTTCTGGGGTCTATAAGGATACATGCAGGACATTGGAGGCAGCATCATGTCTCTTTCAGATATAAGTAAAGGCAACCCCTAGGTGATATTAATGGTGTAATGAATGTAGTTCCCGCAGGTATTTAATTAACATGATTTAATCATACTTTTAATGTGGTGTTAAATAGCTTCACTGCTAGAAGCCACATTTTACAAAAAAGACCATCAAAATAGTTGCAAATGCTTTTGAGGATGCTCTACAGTGTTTGGCTTCTTCCAGACGCTGTACCACATAGCTAAAAAAAAAAAGTCATGATGATATTCCTGCTGGCAGTCACGGCATTACACTGGTGCGTGCATGCGTGATGACTCCAAATACCTCCATTTGCCTTCATTTTTAGGTCGAGCCTGGGCAGCACATGCGCTGCTCTGCCAGGCATGCTGTATTTGAGTATGGAGTTGAAGCTCCACCCATATTTTTCATTGGCTTGTTTCCTTGTCCTTTGTAAATGCTGGCTTCTGATTTGTTAATAGGCTTGTTAGTCCCTCCTTAGTACTGCCTTGTCTTCATTTGTAACCTCCCATGAGGACTGGCCCTTTTACTTCGGTTGTTACACGGTATGTCTTATTTATTCTGTAAGCACTATTTTCTTTAATGAGTTTCTCCTACTGCAGGCACGACATGCTTTCCTGCAACATTCCGCGCTATGCGCGCTTTCACTTTCCAAGCAGCCCGGGACAATGGCGGCCGCTTCTTTGACATGTAACAGGTCTCGCATTTACAAGAGTTTCAGCTATTGGCATTGTAAATAGGCTTGTTAGTCCCTCCTTAGTACCGCCTTGTCTTCATTTGTAACCTCCCATGAGGACTGGCCCTTTTACTTCGGTTGTTATACAGTATGTCTTATTTAGTCTGTAAGCACTCTTTTCTTTAATGAGTTTATCCTATTGCAGGCAGACATGCTTTCCTGCAAAATTCAGCGCGCCATGCGCGCTTTCACTTTACAAGCAGCCCAGGACAATGGTGGCCACTTCTTTGAAATGAAATAGGTCTCGCATTTACAAGAGTTTCAGCTGTTGGCATTGTAAATGACAATGCCTTTTATTTATGTGTTAATTATCAAAACAGATAAATAAAAATCACTGTAATTTACAATGCCAATAGCTTAAACGCTCGCAAATGCGAGACCTATTGCATTGCAAATGCTTGTTTATTTAACAATCCAAGATGGTGAATACAACTTGGATTGGTAAATTCCAAATGCACAATTTTTGTTTAGTTAAGGACAACGGGTGGGAGGTAAGGAGGTAATGGAGGAGCGAGTGGGTGGGCGAGGAGGGGAAAAGCATCACATGAGGGAGATAGCAACATAAGGTTGAGATAAAAAAAAACATGTAGAAAGAGGAACACAGAGCATGGGTACAAGGGAGAGAAAAAAACGTTGCACAGGGGAGAGAAGCCCACAAGAGAGTGAGAAGCACACAAAAGTGACAGCACCATGGGGAGAGAGGGGAGAAGCACCAGAGGGTGAAAACCCCATGGGGCCTGAGGGGATGGTGGGAGAAATTCATGAGAAAGAAGCACGGAGCAAGGGGGGGGGGGGCATTTGTGGATGGCAGCACACAGGAGAAGAGAAGGAGCAAGCTGGACAACACATGCATTCTCACAGAGTGCTTAAGCAAAAAGGAAAAAGTAGTTTCCTAAAAGTGAGCAATCTAAAGAGAGAAGCCAGTAATCAGCAGAGTGGTGTATCAGGGGAGATCCAGGGGAAGAACAAAAACAAGATGGACAAGCTGGGACAAGGAAAGCCATTGAATAATAAGCAAGCACATGCGAGTGACAAAAAAAAAGCCAACTAGTGCTAAGCAGTGGGCGGGGTGTAAGCTTGCACTGTCTGTTTGGCTGGACAAAAAATGCTTCCTGAGCACGGTTTTCTCAAATTAATCAATTTGCCAAAATAATCTGTGTGATGAGTTGAGATGCAGCTCGATACTACAAATTTAAAAGAATGTACACCACAATATTGAAACACAAAATCTAGGAGCCGCCCTGAATGTGGTGCCACAGAAGGCAATCTAAGTGAGAGCGAGAACAGAAGCATCCCATAGAGGGGTCCATCTGCTTCTCCATTTCCTACTCCTCCTCTTTCCCTCTCTCAATTTATTTCTTTTTTCCTCTTCCTCTCCTGTGTTCTTTATTAGCTGTCTCACACTTTCTAGCTCTCTCATAAGT